>CM028132.1:1049015000-1050216250 GCA_016271365.2 Neoceratodus forsteri
GCAGGCTGTGAACCCGGTTAGGTAGAAGAAAGATGCAAAGCCAGTATGGTAGGAGGTGCGGTTCAAAGCAAGTAAACATGAAATGCTGCCAGACTTAGAAGGGGATGAGCATTGCTGGTAGTGCAAGGGACAGGAAGGCTGGGATGACTGTGTAAACCAGGTGCATAATATTAGGTAAGGGATGGTAGAAGGCTGGGTAGAGCCAGAAGCCCTTAGGTAGAGAGTTGCCTGGAATAGCTGGTTGTGTAGTGCCATAAAGACTATGTGGAGCAGCAGGAGGAGGCAGGGTGAGCCAGGGGCCTATACAATACACAACAAGTAGGAAGTTGCTCCCGCTGCCTGTGGCCATGATGCCCACTGTGACTCCTCAGTCCCCCGCCATAGGAAAAACAAAGAAGCCACGAACATGACGCCATGACACCAAGCAGCTAATGAAAAAAGTTAAATACGTGCCAGCCATGAAAGCAGGATTAGGAACAGACTGCTGTGGGTTTAGTAAAGGTAAGGTTTTGTAAAAGTGGGAGTAGCAATAAATGAGCCTAAATAACACAAATATAGAAGTGAGGAGTAATGCAGTAGGGCATGACACCACTGGAGCAGGCAGGGGAATGAGACAGAGTGACAGATACTAAGGGGAGCCAGTACTAAAGGCAGGTGCAAACAATTAAGGTGATGAGCACATGGACTACAGCATGGAAACAGCAATTGGAACTGAGAGCACACAGGCATCTAGTACAGAGAAAGAGAGATTGTTGAAATATGATAAATGAGCTGAGAGCTTGATTAGCAATGCAGCTGAATATGACAATGCAAACAGAGGGGCACTAGCATACCAGAAAAGCCCAAAAAGCAAACAAAGCAAACATGACAACAAGAGCAGTAGGGAGAACAAGCAACTGAGACGGAAGCACAGACTGCAGCCATAGGCAAAACATGAACTGAGAAGCAGGAGACAAAGGCAAAATTTACTGACCCAGAAGCAGGAGGAGTACCAACAGGGCAGGGAGTCTAGCACAGCCATCAGATTCCAACAGGAAGGAAGGAGGAGACAAACACAGTGGGGGGGGGGCAGGGCTCAGGGAAAGAGTGGGCCCGGAGAGAGGATGGTCAGAGACTCCAGCTGCAAGGACAAAATGCTTGTGTGTGGAGTGAGGAGAGCAGCCCTTAAATGGGCCAAAAGGGTGTGTGGCCAGTTGCACCGCCCCCTTGAACTACAGGCTGTAGCCTTCCAAAAACAAGAAGGCACTTTTTCACATAAAGAGTGGTGTCCAAGTGGAATGAACTGCCGGAGGAGGTAGTATCATCGAAAACAGTGGACAGCTTAAAGGGGGTTGGGACAGAGTGAAAGGGAGAGTCTTAATGGGTAGGACGATGAGTAGGGTGGATGAGAGGGGGAAGGAGGAAGACTCTATGTGTGTGTGGGGGGCAGCTCCCATAGTGTCTTCTGAGAGCTGCACACTTGAGCAGACTAAATAGACCAAAATGGCCTGTTTCTGCTGGCATTTTCATATGTTAGTATGTTTGTAAATATGACAGCATCACAGTATATTGCATATATCCCCAAATATCAAAAGATACTGCATGTGCTCATGTATCAAGATAATCTTTTGCAATTATGAAGGACTGCAGTATACCACATGTACGCCACATATCAAGATAATCATTTGCAAATATGATGTCACTACAATATAATGCATGTAACTAACATATCAAGAGATCCTTTTATATATATGCAAACATTACAGTATACCGTATGTACTCCACATATCAAGAAAAAACATTTATGCATATGACAGTATTCCAGTATACTATATGTATTCCACATGTAGAGAGAAACATTTACAAATATGAAACCATTACAGTATACTGCATGCACTCGGCATATAAAAAGAAACCTTTACAAATATGCCAGCATCGCAGTATACTCAACCACTCCTTAGTGGAGTGCGTTCTTACCTTTCACCCCCACCATATCATTGATGCCGGCACCCTCCCTGACACCCTTAGTGACCACCATATAGTCTATTGTGTGCGTAAAATACACCAACCCAAAGCAGCTCCCCAGTTCCTCCTGATTCAGTCCTTCCAGTTGCTGGACTTGTCCTCTCTACATGCTGACCTGGTAGCTATCAACTGGTCTCCCATCTCATCTGCTAGTAACATTAGTACTACCTTCCATTACTTCAGCACCAAATTCCTGTCAATCTGGGATATTCATGCTCCCCTCAGAAAAAAACTAGGGTTTGTGGTTCCCACCTCCCATGGATATCAGTTGAATTGCTGGCCTGCTTCTATGCACTTGACCTTGCCTGGAGGACTCATAAGTCCTCTGGCTCCCCTGCTGATCTACTCAAGTACTAGTCCTTTTGCAGTGCCTGTAGCAGAGCCACCAGGCTTGCCAAGTCTGAATACTTTGCCTCCATGATCCAGAACAACCTTAATCACCCCTCTGTGTTCTGAAAGGTTATCCATGCCCTCTTCTCCCTCCCAACCCAGTCCTCCTCCCCTGTCTACAAGGTGGGTGACACTCTAATTGCTGACCCCTTCTCTGTTGCCTCAATGTTTCACTCATTCTTCACCTTCTGTGCCTTCTCCCTTCTCCCCACCTCCCCATCCCCTTTTTGCTCCCACCTGTCCATCTAATCTATCACACCCTTTCTCCATGTCTTCTATCACCCCTGCTACTTCATTTAAGGCTCTCTTGTCTCTTAACCCTCTAAAGGGCAGGAGTCCTGCTGGTCTTGATCCCAAGCTCCTCTATCTCTCTGGCCCTGCCATTGCTCTACAGTACCTATTACCTCCCCTCTCAACCTCTCCTTCTCTCTTGCCTCTATCCCTGACTCTTGGAAACAGGCCAATGTCATATCCCTCCCCAAAGGAGATGACCCTTCCTCGACTGCCAACCACTGCCCTATCTTCTTGCTCCCCAGTTTGACCAAAATCCAAGAACACGTTGTGCTATCTCAGCTCTTCCCCTTCCTTGATTTATCTCCTTTCTTCACCCCTTTCCAAAATGCAAGGTAGTAGCGGCACACAGAACAGATGTAGGAAAATCAACGGACAATTCAAAAAGTCACTTTATTAAGTAAACCACATGTATGCTCACAGCATGTACTGCTGCTTCATCTCAGATCCCAATCATTGGTCTGAGCTGGAGCAGCAGTTCATGCTGTGAGCATACATGTGGTTTACTTAATAAAGTCACTTCCACTCTACCTCCTTCTCCCTCTTCTGGCTTTCTGACTCCATTCTCTCTGGCATGGATCAAGATCTGATCACCTCTGCCATTTTTGTCGACTTGGCTAAAGCCTTTGACACTGTTGCACACCCCCTTCTCGTAGATAAGCTTAAGGCAGCGGGGCTCTTTGACTCCTCAATCAATTGGTTCCATTCCTACCTTGAGGGAAGGTCTCAATCTGCTCAGTTGGAGATTCCCTATCTCCCCCACTTCCTATTAGTTCTGGCATCCCCCAAGGGCCTGTCATTGGCCCAATTCTTTTCTCCATCTTCCTGAATTATTTATTAGTTTTTGTTAACCGAAAAGGAGGACAAGACAATTTTTTGCCTATTTTCAGCCTTGTCCCAGGGGGAAGGGGATACAGATGGATGCCAACTGAAATTGAACCAGATTTGAAGCTGTTGGTTGCATTTTTTTTAGTGAATGGGGGAAATTTGGCCAGGACACCAGGGAAATTCCCCTACTCTTGTGTAGGGGGTGCTGTATCCTGTTGGTTGGTGTTTATGAGACATTCAGTATGGTGGCAGCAGGAGAGCAACACACATCAGGACGTACCTTAGTGGAGAAGTCAGCAGATAATCGAAAATAAATTACAAAGAAGACCACTGTATCTTCGAAGTCTTTTCCAAAAACCCCAGGGCTGACTTTGAATTAAATTCAGATGAGAAAGAAACACGGAAACTTCTGATGGAGAATTTTCCGTGGGCGAAGCAAGAGCTGGCTCACGCTAAACATCAGCTGGAGGAATCAAAGGAATTCTTTGTGAGTACATGAGAAAAGCTAGCAATGAGCTCTATGAAGTCTCCCCTTTTTGTTTTCAGCTCAGAAGAGCGAGCAGGAGTAGGGGAGAAGACACAGCACCACAATAACGTCACAGCACAGGCACAAGCAGGAGAAAAATGGACGCCAGAAGATGCGCTTCAGAAGGCAGGATGGAAACGCCTTCCAACAGGGCAATGGATCACAGACCCTGAATACACAAAAGTACCACTACAGAAGGAGTTGTCAAAGCAGCAGTCTACTCCTGGTTCAGCAGCTCTGAATATGCCCACACCAAATGCACCACAGGCATCTGCAGGTAATTGTACCTTTTCACCATTGGGATCAGATAAGGAAATATTTTTTGACACAACTCACAATACCAGATCAAAATACACTCCCCATGACTACACAAAAACAAACTGTAATGAGAGCTGCTCCTCCAGAGCGGGGGGGGGGGGGCACCCTATACATAGACCACAATCCACTAATCGTTTTAGCAAAGTTATTGAACTTGCTAAATGACAGAATGCCATTAGAATACACTATTTGGGTGGGTCAGAGGAACTACCAGATAGGCAGTATGTGGGGCAGATACTACTGAAACAATCACTAGGCTTTACACCCGGGGATGTGTATGCCTTGATTCATATCACTAGGGGAACATTAATTTGACATAAGCTTCAGGACCCAGAGCTGCTAGAATGCTTTTGGGCCAAATACACTGTATTTAAAACAAATCCCTTATGGACACTTTTTCAGGTAATCCCCCTCACTAAACAAGCAGCTCGTTATATAACTGTGCTTTTTAGAAGTGGGGGTGAATGTGGCAGACATTGTCTTTTGGCTAGAAAGACACTGTGAGGTGGAAGGTTTACCTGAACCAATCTTCAATTGTGAGGGATTCTGGAATTGGGGGTGGTGCATCAAGGTCAAGTTATTTCAATGAGAGAATGATTTTCAACATTTACCCTATTGCTTTTTTCTCAATTGAGATAAAGGTTTTATTTTTTATCCGGGAGAACCGAGGAAATGTTATAAATGTGGCTCCAATCAGCATATGAGTAATTCTTGTGATGAAAGTCAATGCAATAACTCTGGGGAACTAGGTCTTGGGTATTATTGTGAAAACACACACATTTGCAACCTATGTGGAGATGGTGGTCATGACTTTAGCGATTGTCCTAAGGCAGCACACAATACTGACACCGACGATTACTGCATACAAGACTATTATCTTGCCAAAGCCTCCAGGGGTATGACACATTTATCCTAAAATCAAACTCTTTCTGGTACACCCCTGCCACCCCATATTCAACCTGCACCTGTGAACCGTACATATGCAGAAGCAGCAAAACAGAGACCTCCACCCCAACTCCCACCCCCCAAACCTCACACACCTGCAACTCCTGAAATTGTTCAGGTTGTTCCATCTACCTCCACTGAACCTTTGCAGGTAGAACAACATCCCTCGGAAAGAGCTATTATTCCTATGGCTCCCCCACCAGCACCTTCATCTGAGCCACAATCTTTCCCAACAACAAAGATTTCCTGTCCTATGATGACTGAGACTTATCTTGATACTATAGGTATCCCAGTTACCAACAAATATGAAGTATTGTTACAGGAACAACTGGAAGATGGAAGTATGTCTGAAGCAGAGTCTTGTACTTCCTCACAAATGGAAGGGGTTCTAGAACAGGGATCCCATTCTAATTCAATTAAAGCCCCGAAGAAAAAGAAAAGAATGGGTACTAGTTTGGAGGTTAGAAAGAGTGCAAGGAAAAAAACATTTAACTCCCAAGACACTGGGCTGCGCTCCCACTTAAAGTATGATTTAACCATAGTTAGTCTGAATGTAAACAGCATTCGATCAGAAAAGAAATGACTGACTACTTATACAATATTCTCTGACTGCAGACAGGATATTGTATTTTTTCAAGACACTTGTCTGTATGATTCAGAGGATTTTTTGACAGCTTCTAATTCTTGGTTTTGGGGCCCAAGTTACTGGTAAGGGGCGAATGGAGGTAACTTGTGGCTTAGGGATATGTTTTTCATTTTCTAATTTTAAAGTCATATATATGGTGGATATTTCACCAGGGAGAGCACTGTTATTGGATGTTACAATATCAGGGGTGGATTTTCATTTGATAAATGTTTATGCTCCACAAGGAAAGGTACTACGGATAGAACTTTTGAAACTCATACAGCCCTACTTAAACTCCAGTAAAAATATTATTTTTGTGGGACACTAATATTAGCAGATTACTCTCTGATAAAGGTAAAAACAAGGACAAGCAATACTGTGATGCAAAGTTTCGTAATGATTTACTTCAAAGTACAGGACTTAGGGATAGCTTTTTCAGAAGAAACCAATGACCATTATTTATCTTCTTCCAAGGGAAGAAACTCACCAGAATAGACTATATCTTTTTGACTCCAACATTACAATTTAGCAAAACACAGGTACAGATGGTTGCTACTTCTGACCATGGTTTGCTAACTTTAATGATTTCAAACTTTCAAGCAACAAAAGGTCCAGGTTTTTGGAAGTTAAATTTATCTTTATTAGATATCCCAGAGGTTCAAACAGGTTTCCATTATGTTCTAGAAGCAAGCAAATCAGTGTACTTTCTCTATGAATCCAAACAAACATGGTAGGAAGACACTAGATGAGATATTAGAGAATATTTTCAAAAAATAGAAAAACTGAAGGGACAACAAAACACTAATACTTATACAGCCCTAAGGAGTGAGTTAAACTACTTATATACACAACAAAACACAGGTAAGACTCTCTGTCAAGAAAAATATAGCACAAATTAAACAAGACATGATAACAATACATACAATATGATAGAATGCAGTCACTAGAGGTTGAACAAACATTTGGTATACAAGGTAAAAAAGCGTTTAGTAATCCATATGCTTTCTGCAACAACAACAAAAAAACAAGGAGATTAAACAAATAAGGACAACAGAGGGATATATTAAAAGTACCCAAGAAGATATATTACAAGAAATCGAACAATACATTTTAAAAACATTTTCTGCAGATCCTGGTTTACGAAACTCGGAGATACAGAAATAGTTACAGAAGAGCACTATCCTGGAAGTAATGGAATATTTTTGTAGCTCCCTAATAGCCCCCATTACATTGATAGAAATACAGAATGTAATAGCCCAGTTTCACTCTGGCAAATCCCCAGGACCAGATGGGATTCCTAATGAACTCTATATGCAGATTGGTCAGGTATTATTGCCCGAACTGACACACATGTTCAGAGATTGTTTAGAGCAGAAACATTTACCAGCAACTTTAACACAGGGCTTGTTATTTTATTATATAAATCAGGAGAAAAGGAATTGTTGCAGAACTGGAGGCCTATCATAGGTTTCATAGGTTTCCAGAGCAGGGAAGACCGAAGTCCATAATGCTCGCCTCGTCTTAATATCCCCAGATATTATTACTGATTAGGTACTTATCTAGTCTATGCTTGAATTCCTCACAAGTCTTGTATGCCACCACCTCCACTGGTAGGCCATTCCATACCTTCTGTACTCTTACTGAAAACCAATGCTTTCTTTTAGTAGACCGATATCCCTTGCCTGTAATTTGCAAGGGGTGTGCTCTCATATTGTAGTTTTGAGTTTTAATATCAAGGCCCAACTGGTTCCACAGAGAAGGGTCTGACAGAGCTTTAAAAAACAGACACATATTCCCTCTTAGCCTGCAATACTTCAGGGAATACATACCAGCTCTGCCAGTCTGTCCACATAATCTAGTTCACTTACAATACTAACCATTTTTGTTGCCCTTCTCTGCACTCTCTCTAGAGCTTTTATTTCAGTTTTTCCATTGGAGCCCAAAACTGGGCACAGTACTCCATATGGGGTCTCACCAGGAAACTGTACAGGGGCACTATCACCTCACTGTCTCTGCTCCTAATATGTCTCATAATACAGTTTAACTCATTCTATCTGATGCCGCCATTTTGGGTCAGGTTAAGCAATGGATGATTTTGACGTCATATGGCGCTAATGGGTATAATGGGTATACCACTAGCTTTTTTGACTACCAGGTTGCAGTGTAGTTTGCAGCTTAGATCATTGGATAGTCTAACTCTGAGGTCCTTCTCATCTGTAACTTCCCTTAAGGTTGTTCCATTTAGCCTGTACATATGCTTATAGTTTTTAGTCCCGAAGTGCATCACACAGCACTTATCTACATTAAATGTCAATTTATGGGTTTTTGCCCACTCCTCCAAATCTCTCAAGGCTGATTGGAGTGTACCTGCATCTGTAGTATTGTTTACTATGTAGCTCAATCTAGTGTCATCTGCAAATTTGGACACCCAGACCTCGTCTTGGGGTTTCATGGAGGAAATATAGATATTGAACAAACAGGGCTCCAATACAGAATCCTGTGGGATCCCATTGGTAACTTCCAACCAATCAGAATATGCTCCTCTAATGCATAACCTTTGCTTCCTATCAGTCAGCCAGGATGCTATCCATTTGGTGATGTTACCCTGGATGCTGTTGTCAATTAGGGCATTGACAAGTTCTCCATGTGAAACTTTATCAAATGCCTTAGAGAGGTCCAAGAAGATAACATCCACCAATTTTCCTTCGTCTAATGCACTGCTGACTTTGCTATAGAACTCCAGAAGGTTGGTCTGGCAGGATCATCCCTTGGTAAAACCATGCTGTGTGTGGTCAATAACCCCCCCCCCCCGACTGCATAAACAGCACAATATGGTCCTTGATAATTCCTTCCAGTACCTTGCCCAGGATAGCTGTCAAGATAATGGGCCTGTATTTCCCCACTTCCTGCTTGGACCCCTTCTTGTGTATGGGCACCACTTCTGCTTGTCTCCACACCTCTAACACCTCACCTAGTTCTAGGGATTTGTGAAATATGGCTTTGTGCTAGTTCCCTGATGACTCTGGGATGCAGTCCATCAGGCCATTGTGCTTTGTTTTGGTCAATTTTGAGTAGCCTCTCTCTTAATATTACTGTGGTCTATAACCAGACAAGTATCACCCATATCTGAAAGGTGATTTTTGGATCCCCTGGATTTATTGTTGAAGACTGATGTGAAAAATGCATTATATTGCTCGGCCATTTGGCTATTGTCAGTGGGAGTTGTGCCATCCCCATTATTTTAGTGGCCCAATAATATTTGCTCCTTCCTATTTATTGTTTATATGAATAGAAGGATTTGTAATTATCCTTCACTTTGCTTGCCAACCTTTGCTCATGTTTTTTTCTGCCTTGGAAATTTCTCTTTTTGCTGCCTTAAGTGTTTGGTGGTAAACGTCCCAACAAGTCTGGTGCCCACTGTTCTTAGCCCTTGTGTAAGCCTTATCCTTCCTGTTTATACTTTTTTTACTGAGGCTGTCATCCATGCTGGTAATGTCCTAGGATTGTCATATTTCATTCTGCAAAGCGCATACCTTTTAACTAGGGTAGTAATTATTTTTTCAAACATGTCCCACATTTGTTTCAGTGTTTGATCTCTAAAGTCCTCCTCCCATCCCCAAGATTCCAGGTCCTTTCGCATACTAATAAAGTCGGCCTTATGGTAGTTGTAGATAGTGGTATCCCCCATAATTTTTCCTATATCCCTCAATAGCAGATCATGTTATGGTCACTAGATCCAAGTGGAGCTAGTACTGTACACCCTTGTATAGTATTACTCATATTACAGAGGACCAGATCCAGAATGTGCTTCCCCCTGGTATTCCCTTCTACATATTGTTGTAGACCGGCCAGATTGAGGTTTCCATATAGTGTAGTTCAGTAGCTGACCTGGTCCTATAATTAGCCCAGTCAATACCAGGCAGGTTTAAATCCCCCATGAGTGAACAGTTTTGTTTATTTATTTATTTTATTTATTTGTACATCAGTTTACAACCTTTGAGCCAGAGGCTCATTTTCAAAGGTACCTCGTCACAAAGAGGACAAATACATTACAACAGTTTTGTTACATCATAGATACATAGATACATAGACAGTGTTGGCAGATAAGGGCCTATGGCCCACCTAGTCTGCCCATTTGAGCTTGTAAGTTCAGTTTGTTTTCCTAGAAGTCTATTTCCCCTTACCCCTGACCTCTAGAATTCCTTTATGTCTATCCCATGCATTCTTAAATCCCGTGATTGTTTCAGCCCCCACCACTTCCTCTGGCAGGGTGTTCCACTTGTCCACCACCCGTTCTGTGAAGAAATTCTTTCTCATGTTTCCTCTGAATCGTCCTCCTCCAACTTCATCCCATGCCCTCTAGTCCTGAAACATCTTTTTGCTTAAAATAGTGTTTTCCTGCACCCTGTTCCTCCCTGTAAGATACTTGTATGTCTCTATCATATCCCTCTCTCCTCCTCTCCTCCAGGAGTACATGTTCAGTTCCTTCAACCTGTCTTCATAGGATTTGTGATGTAACCCATGCACCATCTTTGTTGCCCTCCTCTGAACCTTCTCTACCCTGTATGTCCTTACGTAGAGTATGGTCTCCAGAACTGTACACTGTACTCCAGGTGGGGCCTCACTAGTGTCTTGTATAGGAATTATGACCTCCTTTTCCTGCTGGTGATGCCCCTGCCTATACATCCCAGCATCCCATTTGCTTTACCTGATGCCTTGTCACACTGTTTCCTTACCTTGAGGTCATCAGAGATGACAACCCAAGATCCTTTCCTGCTTGGTGCATGCTATATCCTCACCCCCAACTGATATATTGTGCCAGGGTTTTGTGCCCCATATGCATTATCTTGCACTTCTTTTGCATTGAATTTCAACTGCCAAACCTTGACCATTCTTCAAGTTTCTGCAGGTCCCTTCTCATTCTGTCTACACCCTCTGGTGTGTCTACTCTGTTACAGAGCTTTGTGTCATCAGCGAACAGTGGAAATTCTGCCTTCTATATCTGTGCAATGTCACTGATGAAGATGTTGAATAGGACCGGTCCCAGCACTGATCCCTGTGGTACCCCACTGGTCACTCTTCCCTCTGTGGAGTGACAGCCATTTACCACCACCTCTGTGTCCTGCCACCCAGCCAGTTACCTACCCACCACACTACTGTCCTGCCCACACCCATATTCCCAGTTTGTGTAATAGTCTTCTATGTGGCACAGTGTCAAAGGCCTTGCTGAAGTCCAGATAGGCCATGTCCACTGCCCTCCCCTGATCCACCTCCCTAGTCACCCAGTCAGAAAATTCAATGAGGTTGGTCTGACATGACCTCCCCTGGTGAAACCATGCTGCCTTGGGTCCTGTAGTCCATTGACAACCAGATGTTCCACCAATCTCTCCTTCAGTAGTGCTTCCATGATCTTTCCCACTACCGAGGTGAGGCTGACTGGTCTGTAGTTCCCTGCTTCCTCTTTGTTCCCACTTTTGTATAAGGGGACAACATCTGCTGTCCTCCAGTCTTTGGGTACCTCCCCTGTTTCCAGTGATTGGCTGAACAGGATAGCCAGAGGTTCAGCCACCACCTCTCTTAGTTCTTTAAGGACCCTGGGGTGCACCCCATCTGGCCCCATTGCTTTATCAACTCTTATTACTTCCAGTTCCTTCAGGACCCTTTCTCGTGTAAAGGGACTTGTGTCCATTTCTGCACCATTCTCACCCCTTGTACTCCCTTCAGACCCATTACCCCCTCTTCCTTAGTAAAGACTGAGCAGAAATACCTGTTCAATATGTCAGCTTTACTGTTGTCATCCTCCATGCTGCTCCCATCCTCCCTTCAGTCTAACTATCCTCCCTTTGTTCTTCTTTTTCACTTATGTACCTGTAAAAGGTTTTGTCCCTTTAACCACTGATTTTGCAATGTGTTCTTCTGTCTGAGCTTTGGCTTCCTTACTGACTTCCCTGCCTCCCTTTGTTTCTCCTGGTACTTCTCCCTATCCCCTTCTGCCTGTGTCTTTTGTATTGCCTGAATGCAGTCTTTTTGGCTTTCACTTTCTTTGCTACCTCTTTGGAAAACCATAATGGTCTCCTCTTTCTTTCCTCTTGCTAACCTGCTTAATGCATAATTCTGTTGTTCTTATAATCCCCATTTTAAATACTGCCCACTGTTCCTCAATCCCTGATTCCTGTCCCATTCCCTTAATGCCTCTTTCAAGCATCTCCCCATTTTCCCAAAGTCTGCCCCCTAAAATCCAGGATCGTATTTTGTGTGGTTTGGTTCTGCTCTTTCTGTGATTTCAAACCACAATGACTGGTGGTCACCGTTACCAGGTGCTCCCCACTGTTACCCCCATCACACTGTCCCTGTTTGGAGCACAAGGTCCAGTATTGCCTTCTGCCGAGTTGGTTCCATGACCAGTTGCTTGAGAAGGCACCCTGAAGGAGTCCAGGATAAATCTGCTCTAGTTGATGCTGCTGCTGGGATGCTCCAGTCCACATCTGGTATATTGAAGTCTCAACCAGTACTACCTCACCCTTGTCAGCCATCCTTTGGATGGCTAGCATCAACTCCCTATCTGTTTCTTCCTCCTGGGCTGGTGGTCTATAGACCACACCTGTCTGGATGGCTGGCCCCATTTTCCTTTCCAGCTTAACCCACAGTATCTCTCCCCCATTTTGTTCCTCCTGGATCTGTGTGGCCCTTATGTCATTTTTCACATACAGTGCCACTCCTCCTCCCTTCCTGCCTGCTCTGTCTCTTCTGAATATGTTGTAGCCAGGTATGGCCATCTCCCAGTCATGGTTATCATTACACCAGGTTTCAGTGATGGCCACAATGTCCAGGTCTGACTGTACCATGACAGCCTCCAGATCTTCCATCTTGTTGCTAAGGCTCCTGGCATTTGCACACATGGCTTTCCATGATTTGACCTCCTAGACTGCTTCACTGTTCTACTCCAGCCCTTCCTTGGTTGTCATTTATCCCTGGTTCTCCTTGCTGTCTGCCCTTCTGCTGAATTTTGCCTCTTTCTGCTTATCCACCTTTTGGACACTAATCTCCAACTTTTGCACACTGCTTTGCAGAGATAGCCACTCCTCTGGTTCACTGGTTCTATTACTAGCTGTGGGGGGTGAGCAAGTAGGTACCATCCTTGCTGGCCTGCCACCCCCCTTTGCTAGTTTAAATGCTTGTCAATGTAACATTTAAACATATCATTGAGTGCTTGGATTCCCTTCCAGGATGGATGCAGGCCGTCAGGCTTGAACAAACCTCCATCCCTCCAGATGGGTCCCCAGTCACCAATGAATCCAAACCCTTCCTCACAGCACCAGTTCTTCAACCATGAGTTAAAGTTCCTGGTGCATGCACTCCGATGCTCTCCCTTCTCTCACAGGTAGTACTTGAGAAAGTGACAGAAGTAGCTACTGCTTGAGACCCTCCCCAGTTTCCTAAACTCTTCCTGAAACTTCCTTTGGCCCCCATTTGCCAAGTCATTAGTACTCTAGGGTGGATAATGACATCCAGCTCACCCTCCTGTCTTGCCTTCCCAGTGATCCCCAGTATCTTCCTTCCATCCCTCCATGCCGTGGCACCTGGTAGGCACCTCACCTCCTGTCCTCCCCTCCTGTGTTCCTAGCTGGATCCCTCTTATGATGGAGTCCCCCACCAGGATTCCTTCCTCCTCCTCTGGGGTCCACTGCTTTCCCCACTGAGGTCACCTCCTTGCCTAACCTCCACATCCTTTCCTTCCACTTCCTTGGGACGTCTATTTGGTTGTCCTCATTTGCCAGTGTGGCATATGAGTTCTTGAGAGGAATAGGATCTGGGATGTGCCTCTGCCTGACTGCTCTAACCCTCCCTGAGCCCACTGTCATCCAAGTGCTCCTCGTTCTCGGCATCCTTTGAGGCAGCTGCATTGGACTGGGTGGTTCCTGGACAGGGGTGATGGTACTCCTGACCCAGTTTACTTCCGCTCTGAGTCTGGCTACCTCATCCCTCAGTCCCGAGAGATGCATGCAGATAGGGCAGCACCTCAGTGTCCAGAAGGTCTGCCTGAATATGGCTGCCCCACAGCCACTACATTGCACCACTCCCCACATTATACTGCAACTACATCATTGTGGTTGCAACGTTTTACCTGCCATGAGTGTATTTAGATTGCCTAGGAGCACCATATCCTCAGCATATGAGTAGGAGGGTGGCAGACAAGGCAAGGCAATATTTATTTAAAAGACGCCCAATCCTGGAGGCTCTGGGTGGCGTACAAAATAGATAAAACAGCCTCAGAAAAAAATAAAACATCACAAATTTTTAAATAAAATAAAGAATAAAATAAATAACTCAGCAAATAATATCAGGTTCTTACTATAGTTCATGATTTTATGCCATAAAAGCTTGGGAAAATAGGATGGCCTTCAGGCGAGCCTTAAATATGTCTACAATGGGAGCTCCCCGACCTCAATCGACAAAGAATTCCAGAGAATGTGAGCTACAACACTGAAAGCTCTGTGGCCAGCAGATTTTAGCCTCGTTCTAGGAATGGCCAGGAGGCCCCCACTAGAGGAACGGAGAGGGTGGGTAGAGAGAGCAGGTACCAGAAGGTCCAACAGATAACCAGGGCCCTGCCTGTGTAGGGCCTTATAGGTGAGAAGACCCACCTTAAAGAGGATTTTCCACCTGAATGGCAGCCAATGAAATTCATGCAGTACTGATGTAATGTGGCAAAATTTATGCTGCCCAGTAAGTAAGCGGGCAGCTCTGTTTTTTTTCACCAGCTGCAGCCTGTGGAGAGATCCCCCTGTTAACCTGAGGTGGCCTGTAAACAACATCGATGTCTATTTTGGCTCTATGTGCAGGGGTGAGTTTGATCAATAGTAACTCTGAGGCTCCCCATTGGGTAGTGTCAACCTGCTCAGATGTAATTTTATCAGATACATATACGGCAATGCCTACTCCCCTGGTCTGTGCTCTATCTCTGGAATATAACACATAGACAGAAATCTGCTTATCCCATGCATCTTCCCTGCCCTACCATGTTTCTGTGATTGCACAGAAGTGGATATCATCTTCATCCAGGGTATGTCTGAGTTCATCAGATTTGTTTACTAAGCTCCTAGCATTTAGTAACAAGCAGTTCCATTTTACATGATCACCACATGTTGTAACTGGCTTGATAGTGGGGTGTCCCAAGGCCTGGGCTGATAACCAACCCTCATTCCCCCTTAATCATGGTTTAAGGTCTGTAATAGAATGATCTAATAAATAAATAAATAAATGATAATCTATTGCTACCCTCAATTTGTGTGCCAAGATTCTTTTACCTATTTTATTTAGATGCAAGCCGTCGGGAGCGAATAAATCTGTGCCCTGGAAATTGTTCCCATGTCTGATGAAGGTATACCCTTCCCTAAAGCACCACCTTTTCAACCTGCCATTCAATTGGCATATATCCTTATTTCTGCTTGCAGTAGCTCTTGGGACTAGTAGTATTTCTGAGATTATAGTATCACATCCCTTTTCTTTTAGTGCAACACCACATGCTCAGAATCTCTCTGGATATCTACCAGATTTCTCTTACCTGTATCATTTACCCCCACTTGCAGTATTGTAACAGGTTTTATTGAATTTTCCAGTAACCCTGGAAGGGGCTGCCTAACATCACCTATCTCAGCTCTGGGGAGGACACTAACTGTTGTATGTTCATTGCGGTGTTTACACAGGGCCTGGTCTGCATATCTCAAAATGGAATCACCTACCACCAGGACGTCGCAGGCTTCAGGGTGTGAATTTTTTTCCTTGCCCATTTCCCCCATATTCACTTGCCTATCCGTACCAACTGGGTTTACTACTGATTGTGTGGGCAAACGTTGAATCCTGGGTTTATCTGGATGAGGTTCAGTATCAGTGTCAGCTAGGGCTTGAAAGCTGTTGTGGATGCACAGGTTCCCCTTGCTCCCGATATTCCTTCTCCCCATTTTTGATGCTTTTTGTATCATGCACCTGTCCTCCGTGTCATTATCTTGGCTTTCTCTGTCATTGCGTGCTTCTTTTTCTAAAGTAGTAACATCAGATGTTGTTGGATGTAGGGGCAACTGTCCTTGGCTAGATTGTTCAGTTGCAGAGTCTATAAATTGCTCTAGTATGTTAATATCTTTTTGCAGCTGTAGCCTATGTTGCAAGATGTTTATTTCATCCCTTAGCATGTCAATCAGGACACATTTGTCACAAATGAAATGTTCTATCGGGCTCCCACTGGCAAACATTTTGCATGTCTTGCAACAGTTCATGATTACCTTAGGCTCTATGGTAGCCATGCTGACAATACTGTAGGTGGGTTATGCTGATTGCATTCAAATAAACAAGAACTAGGCCCAGATTCCCAGACATCCACAGCAGACACAGCCGACATGCGCGTGTCTCTGTGCATGTCTCCACGCACGACGCTGCACTTGCCCTGCTCGGCTCGCCCTGCTCGCAGCTGAGCTTCAATTTAAGAGCTTCTCTTAAATTCTGATATTAACATACTAACTAAGGTACTTAGTAATGGAATTTCATCTGTTTTGATGGGTATTATTTCTCCCACTCAATTTTACTTAGTCCCAGGCAGACAGATTACAGACGGGTTTTATATTACTGAGAGAGATTATGGAAAAATGAAAGGTAGAAGAATTATCAGGAGTTCTACTGAGATTAGATCAGACCAAAGCTTTCGATAGAGTGGCACATTCATACCTCTGGGCCTGTCTACAAAAGTTTAAATTTCCACGTCCTTTTATCGAATGGTTACAAACCTATTATGATACTACATTTACAGCCCCATTTATTAATGGATATATTGGCAAATCCAGTAAAATCACAAGAGGTGTGAGACATGGATGTTCTCTTAGACTGATTTTGTATATTCTATCCATAGAACCTTTGCTTTGTAAAATTTTCTCACAGACTAATATTCTGGGTTTGTCAATTTCTAGTGAGATGGAAGAAGTAAAATATATTGCCTGTGCTGATTTGTGTTTCATTTTAGCTGACCTGCCCTCTGGTGGAGAGCTAGAAGCGGTGTTTAATGCCTTCACTCGGGGAACAGGATCACAGATAAACTTCCAGAAAAGTAAGTGTCTCCAAATAGGTTCTTTATATTCTGACACAGAAACACCATTAAGAATACTATTGTCCATCTCCCCTTGTAAGATCTTAGGGATATATTTTGGTAGTGGGGATATGGGTTTCTTTAACTGGGAGGACATTTTAACTGAAACTCAGCATACTGTCACTAGATGGAACGGATGGTTCCTTTCCAAAAAGAAAAGAGTTCATATGATCAAAACATTCTTATTAAGTATGTTTTTTCATCTAAGTACGGTGTACGTGATCCCACAACAGTTAGAAACCTGGGTGTATAGTGTCTTTTTTCAGGGGATGTGGGGCAGCTGCCTTAATCCGATCAAGAGGCATAACTTATTTATCAATAAAGAAAGGTGGTCTAGGGATGAGACACCCTTTGTTCTTTTTTGTTTGCATGTTTTTTTCATAAAAGTATTAGACCCTTATTACACTGTGCTGTCAATGTATGGAGTGTGTGGGTTGGGGGTCAGGTAGGTCCATGGTTAGATACATGGGAAAAAGACAAAATCATTCTGAAACAAAAATCCTTGAAGGGATTATTCATCTCCATGCAGCAGTGTTTCGGAAAGTTAAAACTATGGAAACTACAAAGATTGATTTGTCTTACTTTATCATGTAAAGAGTTATACCAACATATCTTAGAACTTCTCTTTTTGGAACAACTTCAATTTCAGATCAAGACACAAGATCAGCTTTCAAGTATAGAAATAATGTTGGTAAATTATAGAACACCTATATATGTGTGGGATACTCTTTGGTTGTGAGTGCATAACAAGCTAAATGTAAAGGGAAACTTAAAGCATAAAGAACAAAGTGAAAGAATGTGTCCAAGAACACATTTATGTGGTTGACAGATAGAAACAATGGAACATCTATATTCTGAATGTTCCTATATTTCACAATTTTAGAAGTATACATATAAACCATGGAAAAAGTCTCCCTTTATGATTATAACACCAAATATTCTGGTTTTGGGCATACTGCCTAAAACATGGTATGTTTATCATATAGAGACCATTTTTGTAATCCTATGTTCTCCCAAATACCACATTTGGTATGGTAGATGTCAGTGGTCTCTAAGACAGATATATATATATATACATATATATATATATATAACACCAGAGCAACTATTTGGGGCATTATAGGATAGAATCCTAAAAATTGGTAAAGAAGAGAAACAGTGGGTAGCTCCTGAACTATTTAAAAATAGGTGGGGTAAAATAAAGTGGTTGGACACTTTACGAATTTTGGTCCAAATATGGTAAAAACTTATGGGAAAAGAACTTTTGTGAGTACTGAGTATTTGTGTGTATTAACATTGTTTTTAGACTACTGGTTTTAGAACAATAATGGGAAAATTCTCTTACTCTTTTAGTAAGGAAGGGGGGAGATTATCTTTCAGTTATACTGATTTAGTTTGTTTTATGTTTCTCCCAACTCTTCAAAAGTATATGACAATAACATTTATTTTATGTATGCACTTTGTTTTATGGATTATGATGTGTGTGCATTATCATTGTTTGTACATAATTAGCTTGCAGTTATAATAAATAATTCCCCTACTGGGGGAAGGGTTCTTTTCAGTATTATGAGTTAATTTTTGGGTGCTAAATATTTATTTGAAAGTAAACTAGAAAATGTATGAATGTACTACTTATTTGATTTCTCTTATGCTTTGTATATTATTTTTGTGTGAGTTAACACTGTTTTTGTATTTATTTGATTGTTGAAGTTATAATAAGAATTCCCCATCTCTTCTAGTCGGGGGGAGGGGGGCTCATTTTTGGTTTATGATTTTAATTTTGGGTTCTAAAGATTTACTGTAAGTAACTGGGATGATGTATGGATATAATACTTGTTTGATTTTATTTGTTATGATTTGTACATTATTTTGTGTGAAGTCAACACTGTTTGTTATTATTTGTTGTTAAAGTTATAATAGAAAATTCCCCATCTCTTTTCCAGAAGTGTCATGGGATCTTTAACAACCACCTGAACTACCACCAGAACAAGCAGATGGGACCTCAGTTTAATGTGTAACCCCTAGGTGGTGCTACCCCAAGGGCATCTACCCCTGCCTGCTTAGCTACTAGTAATTACTTTCACAGTGACCCTAATTCCCCAGGTAATTACCCACACTATTTGCACTTACCACCAGGGCTGGTTCCACTAGCCTGACCCTGGGGAACCCCTGTAAAACAAGGTTAAGCACAGCAAATAGCAGCAGCACAATACTTTTGGCACAAACTGGAACCACAGTCAGGTTAAAAGCAAATCTGATTTATTCAGGGGACTTGAACAAGGGAGGGGCGTAATCAGGTTAATTTGCTTAAAAGCTATATTAATCAGACAGTTATGCATGCAATTCAGAGTCCCTACACAGTCACACACTCTGGGTACCCAGGAAGGAAAACTGTGGGTTAGCCAGGAATGTTGCAGCTGGTTGGGGCCCTGTGATGGAAGAAAGCAACATGCGCAACACACACTATTTGTAATCCGGAGCCGGAGGGCTCAGTTTGTGAAAGAAAAGGCAACAAGACAATCAGATGGCAACACTTTTAGATTTAGCTGTTGTTGCAGGGAGCTACCCTGATGTTTACTCAGAATACCCAATACTGGACACAGGCAGGATGAAATTGAGACTGCAGGCTGTTGAGCTGGAGTGCCCAGAGAAGCAGGGCTCACACAAATCATGGAGGCATTGTTCCTGTTCAAGGCATTGAGCAGGGGGCTGATCCCCAGACTGGTCTCTTGTCTATGACTTTCTCTGCGTAGCAGGTATTCTGGCTGGGCCAGTGTAGCA
Source organism: Neoceratodus forsteri (assembly GCA_016271365.2). Taxonomy (NCBI): domain Eukaryota; kingdom Metazoa; phylum Chordata; order Ceratodontiformes; family Ceratodontidae; genus Neoceratodus; species Neoceratodus forsteri. Next base: position 1,049,034,843 of record CM028132.1, read on the forward strand.
GGGCCCAGGCAAATGGAAATGGATACGGATTAAGTCCGTGGAGCTGGATACAGCCTCCAGCAAGCAAAACACAGTTCAGACACACAGTGGGGAACCAAATCACGACCACTATAAGCACACAGCACATTCACATGTAAGGAAATTCCACTTTACCAGGCAAATGGCTCTCTGGTCACAGTTACAGAGTCTCTGCAGAATCCGGGAGTTCAGAGGTAGCTGGAAGTCCTGACAGGCCGATCGCATTCAGAAAATCTTCTGTCTTCTTCAGGTTAAAGCCTGGTCACAATTCAGTGGCTTAATTTGCTCTCCAAATTTGGATTCAGTCCGAAAAAAGCACGAGTTCCCTCTCAGGGACAGCAGACAGGCTTGCAGGCCAAACTTAGGCTTTTCCACAGTTCTCCCATGCGAATCCACTATGAATTGCTGCTCGAACTATCCTGAGCTGTTACTTCTTCACTTCCCAACTCAGATCTAACTAAAACTGCAAGCAGTGTGGGACTTTCCCCAATATCCAAAAGGTTCGGTTGGCTGATCTGTCTGTCAGTCACAACAAGAGCTCCTCCTCCAGGTTATTTTAAGTACCAAAAGCCCAAAACTACAATTCCTACAAGTTTTGGCCCCACCAAGACCCCGTAGGCAGGCTCCATTTTAGAGTCCAAATGTACTGATTGGCACATTCTGCAGTCCATGACCAAGATGATGGAAACAAACAAAACTGTCCATGCTGCAAAGAAGGCAGGTTAGAACAAACTGCAATATTATTACTACTCTAACAAATGATCAGCAAACAAGTACATCTTCTAACAGTGCTCCCTCTCAGATTAATTATGACTGCAATCCAGGCAGCTCTTAAAGAGACAGTACACAGAGGCTATACAGGCACTCTCTGGCAATACATTTAAACTGCTAAAATGCAGAATACCAGCCTGGCAGTGAGCATTTAGGCAAGCTCAAGGAAGATTTTTCAGGAACCCCATTTGTAAGGGGGTTACAAATGTATCATCTGAAAGATGGCACTTCAGGAATGCAGCACCCCCCTCATGCTGCACTACAGTGTCAGTATTAGGATTTAACCCAAGTGCCTGGAGTGGGGGTAGAACTCACAGCCTTCTGATCTTGCGACCTCAGAGGTGAGTGTGCAATCTGCTGAGCCACTGACACTGCTAATTACCTCCCCACTGCCTGCTACTCTGTGTCCATTCATATGTATGCAGATGATATGGTACTATTTGCCTCGGGCTCCTCCCCCTTTGACTACATGGTCAGGCTTCATCTGGATTTCTCTAACATTCAGAAATGGTTCCGGGCAAATCAGCTGTCCCTCAATACTAAGAAAATGGTATCCATGACCTTTGGCACTAGGCAGAAGCTCACTAGGCTAACCTTCCTCCCCTTGTTCCACACCCTAGATAGTGTTGATATTGAAGATGTTCCCTCATTTAAGTACCTCAGGGTCTGGTTCAACCAGCACCTTGACTTCTCAGTACATGTGGATGCCATTCACAAAAAACACTAGACCCCAAACTCGATGCGCTTTACTGGATTAAAGGTTGCATTCCTCTTCCTGCTCGCTAAGCTATTCTCTTGAAAATGATACTCCCCATCTTTGACTATGGTGACATAGTCTACGGCACTGCTCCCAAGTCCACCTTAGCCAGACTGGATCCTCTCTTTCACTCTTTCTGTCATCATCATCATCATTATCAGTTTATTGTTTAACATAAAAAGTTATCAACAAATTTGTACATATATGTAAACAGTTAAAATCAGTTAGACATAAAATTAACTACACATATATAATATGTCTCTTATATAAATAAAGCTTGAATGAGAGATCATATTACAGCTCACATTAGATTAAACTTCTGCAGTACTAGCTTGTATTATTGGCAAACGTTAAAGTGCACTCAGTTTAAATTTAATGGCCCTCTCCCTTGTTTACAGTAGACTCAAATTATAAATAACATATCCCACACTTCTTTCAACAGGTACTTAAATTAATTACATATAAGTAAACTCCTCAAGTTCAAACTGCATCTGCGGTTTGAAAATTCCCTGTAACTCATAGCCAGCAGCCTGCTCCTCAAACGAGCCCTAGGGGATAGACAGCACTAATCGGGCAGGAATCTCCTCAAGTTCAAACTGCATCTGCAGTTTAAAAATTCCCTGCAACTCACAGCTGGCAGGCGGCTCCTCTAATGAGCCCTAGGTACGGACAGGAACCGATTTTCAAACTTGGCACCTTTTCTTAGTGCTTCTTGAACTGGCGCATGGATCCCTGCTAGTTCCTGAGCTTTGTGTGTCTATTCATAGATACCAGAGCTGGAGCTGCCCAATGTAGGAAGGCAGCTGCAAAGGCCAACAAAATGCTGGGTTATATTGCAAGGGGTATATCCTCAGGGAGGGAGGAGGTGATTCTGCCACTGTATAGGTCATTAGTTAGACCGCACCTGGAGTACTGTGTGCAGTACTGGCGCCCGTATCTAAAGAGGGACATTAAGTTACTGGAGGGGGTGCAGCTCAGGGCAACAAAGATGATCAAGGGGCTGGGGGACTTATCATATGAGAGGAGGTTGAGGGAGTTGAACATGTACTCACTGGAGGACAGGAGGGACGGGGGGACATGATTGAAACCTTTAAATACATGAAAGGAATAAACAAGACAGGTACAGAGGGGCTGTTCAAAGTAAGGGAGGAGGGACACCAGGGGCCATGATATGAGACTGGAGGAGGAAGGTTCAGGAGGAGATGAGGAGACACTTTTTACAGAGATGGTGGCTGGGTGGAATCGTTACCTGCAAGTGGTATCCAGTAGAACAGTGGACTGCTTCAAAAAGGGATGGAACAGGACAAGGGGGAGGGTTAATGAAGGGGAAGGGGAAGGGTGGAAGGGAAGGGCAGCTGCAGAATAAGGGGTGCTAGCTGCACATTAGAGCAGACTTGATAGACCTCTAGGCCTTTATCTGCTGGCTAATTTCGTATGTTTGTATGTTCGTATGCACTGTACTGTTCTCCTGCTTTTTTGCAGTAGTGTGAACTCTTTAGTTCATTAAGTTAGATTTTTATCTTTATTCTTGTTTTTTGCTAAAGTGCTCAGCTCAAACTTAAGCTATGAGTTAATTTCTTAAAGTATGAATTTCAATGGCATTAACTTTTACCCCTGCTGAATTTTATGTGCTTAGAGCTTGTAATATTGGTTAAGTCATAATTGTCCTTAGAGTGCTAAGTTTGCTGGTTTAACTTGCAAGTGGAGCTCAGCCCCTGCTAATTTCTGCTGTGCTCCACCGCTCCCGTAGTGGCCTCACTACTCCACCCCTTTCCTACCCACTCCCAGCTTATTCCAGAACCTCGCTGCTCTTTCTCCCCTTTGTTAGCTACTACCCCTCCCCTTTTCCCCTTGTTAATATCTGTGTTCTGTTCCTTTTTTTCTCCAGGGGACAGACAGCCCTGATTGGGCAGGAATCTCCTCAAGTTCGAACTGCATCTGCAGTCTGAAAATTCCCTGCAACTCACAGCTGGCAGCCTATTTCTCAAATGAGCCCTAGGTATGGACAGGATCTGATTTTCAAACTTAGTGCCTTTTCCTAGTGGTTCTTCAACTGGCGCACTGACTCCTACTCGTTCCTGAGCTTTGTGTTTCTGCTCATAGATACCCGAGCTGGAGCTGCACTGTACTGTTCTCTTGCTTTTTGCCAAGCCTGCCCTCCCCAACCACAACCTCTGTTAAATACACTTTTGCCCAGCCCCTTCTCCAATGAAGTACATTCCAACTATCTAAAGGGGAAATGCCTTTTAAGCTAGTTAAAGGGGAAATGCCCCTGGAGTTAGCCAAGGGAAGTGCCTAACCTTCAGGCAGTGCTCTGTCGTCCTAAAAGACAATTAGTTTAAAAGACTAGCAAAAAAACATAATTTTGACACTGAGACTTTCTACAGGTACTCGTACTCTCGTATGAACTCTTAGTGGCCACTTCTCTATATGCGGATGATACTGAGGTACAACTAGAGTGAATCTCTACACTTTCACAGTCTAATCCCTCTCTTGATCCTTCCTAAGTACATTTTTTGAATACTAGTAAAACAAGTTACGACCAATTGCTTATAATTAGTCCTTCCAAAATGGGCAGGTCACATCCCACCATCCCAATACTTCTTCTTTTGGCCTTTCCTTACCATGGTGACCTTAATGGAAATAATCAGCAACCCTTCCCACAATCTGTTATTGATTACAACCTTCACTATGACCCTGGCTTTCAAATGGGTAATTTTTTCACCTTAACTAAAGGCCCATGGTTAGAACACTGGCTCCTGATGCATCCTTTGATCTGGTCTACCCTCTGTGTCCATGTCTCCTACCCACTTCAGTCACTACCCATCAGCCTTTCAGTGCTGCGCTCCGGCCTGAGGAAGCGCTCCAACCATAAACAGTCTAGCAAAATGAATTACAGGCTTTTGAAAGGTTGCCTGGTCAGAATTATCCTCTTGCTACTGCTAATATCTGGCAATGTTCACCCCAATCCCGGCCCAGCAAGAGTTGCTCCCACCATGAGCAAATCAAAGACTGGATCCATCACAATGGTATCTGTAAATATCTGCAGTCTGTTAAGTAAGCTAGATAGCCTCAAAGTTTGGATCACCCAGCACAATCCTGATATACTATCAGTGGTTGAGACATGGCTTTCCTTGAAGATTCCGAACATGGCAGTTGCAATACCTGGATACACCATTTTCAGTCAGGACTGGCTATCTAAACATGGTGGTGGCTGTGCCATATATCTAAAGGAGTCACTTATGGGCCATATCTTGCCTATGGGCAACCTTGGATGCTCCACTCAGGCACTTACAATTAAAGTTCTGCTCGATGCTCATAATAAGGCACTCACAATTTTATCCGTTTATGTCCCTCCTAAAGAACACCTGTCTGGCTTCCACTGCATCATGGACTACATCCATAACCTGAAACTCGACTCTGAAACCATAGTTCTTGGTGATCTCAATGTTAATTGGCTCTTCCTGGATGTTGGCCCCTTCAAGGACTCTATCTCTGCACTCCACTTTACTCAGCTCATTACTTCCCCAACCAGGACCAACTACAAGATGGGGACAAATACCTTCCTTGACTGGATCCTCACAAACTGACTGAGCATATTTCTAACATGATAGTGCACCTGGATTCAATAAGTGATCACTCCCCCATTACCTGCAGCTGGACAAACAAATTCCAAAAGCCCCCTCCGCAGACCATATATTATAGGGTGCTGAAACATGTACATCTTGAGACCCTCAGGCAGCATCTGAGCAACCTGGAATGGTCACCACTTGATTCCGCTAATGATATCAACCTAGCCTTGGATCATTTCATAAAGCACTTCAATGCTGCTTGTGACATCCATGACCCTTTCAAAAAGAAGAAATTGTGTGGCACCATAAACCCCTGGATAACCCCAGAGCTCATCACCAGGATGAAACACAGGGATCACCTCTGGCACCGAGCAAGAAATTCGGGCAGGCCAGCGGACATGCAGGAATGTAAACAGGCCAGGAATGAATGTACACAGGCAATCTGCCTTGAGAAAGCCAAATATCATGGGGAGGCACTTGCTAATTCTTGGGGGGATAGTAAGAATTTCTGGAATAACATTAAAGATCTTACCGGTAAAGTTCCAAAGACCTCGTCTTCAATGCTTAACATCGATGGTACCCCCAACTTGGACCCACTACCCATAGCGAATGTTTTTAACAGTGTCTTCACTGACCTGAGCAGCGTCCTCCCCCGGACTTCTTTGATGATTCCTCCCCTACTCCTACACACTGTCTTGGTGAGAGGTCAATAGCGTCACCACCCTTTTACTTTAGGAAGGTCTGATTGTTAGCGGCCAAGAAATACATTAGCAAAGTGCTAGGGAAATCAAGAAATAGTGGAGACTCTGATTTTAAAATCGTTGCCCTCACATTAGATGAATTGCTTGTACCCCTTACTAAGATCCTCAACCTTTCATTACAACTGGCTCAATTTCCACAAATTTGGAAGTCTGCCCTAGCAACCTCCATACAAAAAAGTGGGGATCAGGCCTCTCATGCAAACTATAGGCCCAAATCTATCCTCCCACCTTTATCTAAGGCACTTCAGCATATAGTGGCCGACCAATTGGCGGATTACCTTGAAAAATACTTGATTCAATGCCCACAGCAACATGGGTTCCGAAAGGGTTATAGCACCACTATGGCATTAATGGAATTCACAGGCTGCATTCATCAAGCATCAGAACATGGCAATCTAGGGGGCGTAGCTTCATTGACCTAACAAAGGCCTTTGATACCATTCACCACACACTACTTCTTCGGCAGCTGACTTCCATTGGTCTCTCCTCCAACACGTTACATTGGTTCAAGAGTTACTTGGTTGGTTGCTCCCAACAGGTAAAAATTGCAAATGCTGATCTACAGCAGGTCTGCTCTGGAGTGCCGCAGAGTTCTATTTTAGGGCCCCTGCTATTTAGCATCTTCCTCAACAACCTCCATCAGGCCTGTCACTAATGGATTCTCCTGTATGCGATGATGCCATCATCGATACTAGTAACCCTAACCCCCAGCAACTGGAACATCAATTACTTCACAGTTTTGAAGAAGTTGAGGCCTGGTTCAACACCCACAAATTAGTCTTCAACTACAAAAAAACTAAAGTCATGATGTTCTGTGGTACCCGCAGTGAGCACAAATCTCAACCCCTTACCATCAGAAACTGCCTGGGAGTACTGCTAGAACAAATCCAACACTTCATGTATCTGGGGATTACCTTGGACTGTTCACTTTCATATGCCCAGCACACTGAAAATGTTGTTCCGGTGGTCAATACCAAAATAGGTCTGCACCACAGATATAAGCACTGCTTGACACCTGTAGCCCTAAAACCTGTAATTAAAAGTTCTGTCATATCTATTGTTGACTATGGTCTGGTTATCTATGGTGCCGCTACTACTTCTTCACTCCTTAGACAAGCCATGGCATTAAATAAGACATGCAGATTCTAGCTGGTGCCGCACACCTCACTCACACTTGTGACCTGTACACTTAAACTGGTTGGCTTCAGCTAAGCAGAAGGATACAGTACTAAACTTACTTGTTAGCTTAAAAAAGCACTTCTCAGCCTCTTGCCACCAGAAACCATCAACCTCCTAAGCCCTCACTGCAGCTCCCAGCACACCTGAAGCTCAGACCACCAATCTCTGTTTGTTTCTAGATGTCGGACATCTCAAGTGCAGCATTCATTTGCATACAGAGCGCCACTTGGGTTCAATGCACTTCCCAAAGAAATCTCGACTTTACCTAAATTAGGTCCTTTCAAGCACATGCTCTGTCAACATATCACAGCTAAAAGTTCCTGACTGTTTCACCTAATGTTACCACCACCTGTGTTTACAACCAATATACCAATTTCCCTTACCTCATAGCATTACCTTCCCAACCGTTGCTCAACCCTCCTATCCTCACTCTCCCATCCCCTGCGACCACTTACCCTCCCACCTCCCTTCTCCACCCTTCTGCCAGTACCCCACCCATACTCACTACTCTAGTCTTGACAAGGCCTTCTGGCTGCTTACCCCCTTCTCTCTTTTGCTCCTCCTTCACTCTGTTTCAACTCCCATTCTAAAGTTTTAATTATAAGATACTAAGTATGTACCATTGCTGTTTGTTTAAACTTTGTCTTTGTATTACTTCCTTTGTATGATTGTTCACCCTTCCCCACTGATGTGGAACCTTTGTAAATGAGCGCTTTGTGCTCAAAGGTATTGAATCCGAGACTGAATAAATAGATAAATAAATACATTTTAAGTGAATTAAAGTTAAAATAGGAAGTCATAATACAGCTCCTATCGAGTTAAATTTTGCAATATAAGCTTGTATTGTTATCAAGCATTAAAGTGCACTTAGTTTGTATTCTGATTCTCCTCACCCTTATTGACAGTATATTCAGTTATATATAACATAACCCATGCTTCATTCTTCAAGTGATTTGAGTTTTAATTAATCTTTTCTTAACTTTGTTGATAGCCAGAAAGAACCTTGCCATTCTCTCAATAGTCCATTCATCATTTGTGTGAAGTAGAATATTTGTGTTTATTTATCCATATCATACATACTTTCTAGAAATGGCTTTAACCAGTAAATTCTCTCCCTTCTGGTATCATGTACAATGCCAGATAACATGAATTAAATTTTCTGTTCCTCCTACTGAGCATGTACATTCGTCAGTGGAGCTTTTTTTATAACGGGCATTTAAAATGTTGCTTTCAAATCTTTCGAATTTATATTGTGTAAATATTCTATGTTTTGGATTTATCAGAATTTTCAGGTAAGACTTAAATCCAAAATGATAGTTGTTTTAGCATACCATTTGGAATAAGCTGTTTCTCTTATTTCCAATAAGTCTTTTTCTTTCCAGTAATTCATTACCTTTTTTGCAATATACTGTCCGTACCTTAGACTAAGTGTGATGTTTTTATCCACAAAAGATTTCAATACATTTCATTTATATTTTCCAATTAAATCTAATACGACTGTATACCAAAGATTCTGAGTAAAGCCAAGTTTTGACCATTTTCTTTTTTCCATAAGTAACTGGTATGTAAGTCTGTTTTCTGGCATTCTTGATCCAGAAATTAATCTTCCTGATTTCCAGGAGAGCAGAGACATTGGGAATCCCTAGCTCTGTGCTAATGTAAGAAGCTAGACATGACAGACCATGTCCCATAATGTTTCGTAGAACTTTAAAAATAGGAACCATGAGTTTACTTCTATTCTTAATATCCCACATTTCAGTCCCATATAGCATCTGAGTGTGGAACTTAGCATCTAATACTACTTCTGTCACTTTGCTCTGGACTGCACGCACTGCACCACCCATTGCTCCCTCTACTTCTTCCTCTCTCTCCCCTCCTTTGAAGCTAGACACCTTGTTCGTTGTGTCTCCATCTCTAAATTCTGGCTAGGCTCCCTCCCCACCTACCTTACCTCTCTAGCTCCGTCCTTCATTCTACACCTTTTGCAACTCTGGCTATTGTCCTCTTGCATTCCCCTCTAGGAAATACTTTGCTGGCCAGGCTGCTTTGTCCTACTGCTTCCCCAAACTATGGAACTCCCTCCCCCTAACCATCCACTCTGCCTCTTCCCATCACTCACTCTCCTCTCTTCTCCATGCTTTTACTTCTCATTCCTGCAATTGCTCCTGGTACCTGTCCCTGGTCAGCTGCTTGCAACCCATTATCACTCTTCCTCCTCTCCCTTTCTCCCCATTCTGCACTTGACTAGCCCCCTTCATGCTCTCTATAGCATCTTCCCCTGCACCTTCTGTTAACCATTCAACACCTAGGACCTTTCTAATTGTACTTCTTGAATGGCATCCCTTAACACTGTTATTCCTCTCCAAATCCTCACTGCATAGTTTACATTCTTCATCCTTGCATAAATTCCCATGTATGATGCTTCGTGCCTATGCTACCTATTACGTCATTTTAAATTTTTGTACTTGTCATTTTGGTGTTGATTTCCTCATTGCCCTCCTTTCCCCCTCCTCCAGGTCACATCTGGAAATGAGTTGTTATTAGCTCAGTATGTCTTTCCTGGTGAAATTTTGAAGTAAATAACTAAATAAATAATTCTGCATATATCCCCAAAAAGCAAAAGAAACCCTTTACAAATGTGACACAATTGCAGAATACTACATGTGCTCCACATATCAAGAGCATCTTTTGCAAATATCACAGCATTGAAATATACTGCATGTACTTCACAAATCAAGAAAAATATTTTACAAATATGGCGACATCATTGTATAGTGCACGTAATTCACATATCAAGTGAATCTATTACAAATATGAAAGCATCACAGTATACTGTTTGTACTCCACATATCAAGAGAATCATTTACAAATGACAGCATTGCAGTACACTGCATCTACCTCACATATTTTAACATTTACATATATAACAGCATCGCTGTATACTGCATAAAAGATAGAATTTGATGGCAGATAAGGACCGCTTGACCCACCTAATTCTGCCCATTAAAATACATAAAAAGACCCTAGTGCCACTGTTGCAGGTGGGAATGGAACCAACAGCCTTCACACAGCCAGATCCCACAGTCATATAAACAATCCATGCAGCTAGAGGGAAAGGGTAAAAACATTTACAAATATGAAACCATCACAGTATACTGCAGGTACCCCACATATCAAGGCAAACATATATCCTCAAATATCAAGAGAAACATTTTACAGTATACTGCACGTACCATTCAGATCAAAACATAGAAACATAGACAATGAGAGAAGAAAAAAAATCAAAGGTCCATCTAGCCTTCCTGGAGTATCCTATCTGCCCTGGACCTATTGTCCATACAAGGTATTACCCTTCCCAGTCCACCCCCCTGCTCCCCTCCCAACCACTACTGACCTAAGCAAACATCAAACCCTTCACTTTGTCCCAGTATGCTTGAAACCATTTATGGTCTTGGTGCCCACTACCTCTGCTAGCAGACTATTCCTTGGCTCCATCACCCTTTCTGTAAATTAGAGCTTACTCATGTCCCTCTTAAAATGAACATTTATAAATATGACAGCATGGCAGTATAGTGCAAATGCTCCACATATCAAGAGGACTATTTACAACTATATCAGCATTGTAGTATCCTGTCTGCACCCTGCATATCAGCGATAAACCATTTGCAAAATAACAGCATTGCAGTATACTGCATATATCCACAAATATCAAGAGAAACACTTTAAAATATGACAGCATGACAGTACACTGCACGTACCCTTCAGATCAAAATAAACAGTTATAAATATGACAGCACCGCAGTGTAGTGCATGTACCCCACACATCAAAAGAACCGTTTACAACTATGTCAGCATCCCAGTATCCTGCATGTACCTTTCATATCAGTGATAAACATTTGCATAAATGACAGCATCACAGTATACTGCATGTGCCCCACCAATCAAGAAAAACATTTATAAATATGACAGGAATGCAGTATACTGCAGATACTGCACATAATAAGAAACATATTTATAAATATGACAGCTTCACAGTATGCTGAATCAGCCCCATGTATAAGAGAAGCACTTTACAAATACAGCATCATAGCATACTGCATGCACCCAACATATCAAGAGAAACATTTACAGACTAACTGACCAGCATAGCTACCCACATTTCTTATGCATTTCAAATAACTCTCAAGCAGTTCTTACAGTTAACCACTAGATGGTAGTGTTTCATTTCATATAAATCTGTGCACTCAATTATTTTCAATAACAGGAAAAGCACACAGAAGTCTCAGAATTGATTATGGTACTGTATATTTAGACCTGGAATGCATCAACATTGGACGAACTAAATTTATTAGAAACCCCTCTTCTTAGAGGAGAGTATTTTGCTTAGTGATACTGCGGTAGGCCATTAAGTAAAGCCAGCCCTTTTCTCCATGAAACAAAGCTAACTGTATGCGCAGGAGTGCTATGATATGTAAGGAAGCCTCAAGATAAACCAATTTGAAAAGCAAGGCTAACTAGCTGCATCTCGGAATCAAAGCAAAGCATATCAATTTTGGTTAATTTACATGTTTGTAAGTCTCACCAAATGATTGACTTGGAGTTTCCTCTAACTCATTCCCTGTTTGTGAACTGACCTATGCTGCCTTTAGTTTGAGAATGCTATTGCTTTGTGTGCTAGTGTGTTGATCCTACTAAACTTAGAGAGAGAGAGAGAGGCGCTTGGGTATCTTGAGCCTTCTGGCAGATCTAGATTTTAAATTGTGATTGCAGTACATTTTCAGATCTCAGTGCAGAAGCTGGATTGTTCCTTGGAGTGGTTTCCATCACAAGGAACAGAACCCCCACCACCACCACCACCAAAGAGACAGGAACATCTCATTACTTTGAGCTGCACAGGGCTGGGGCAATTACCAGTATTGGCAGTGCCATGGAAAATGTCACAACAGCATTACAGTTCCAGTGTTTCCTTGGTTTATTTATTGCTGCAAGCATCAATACAATAGTAGTAGACATTAAGGAGAGGTGCAGGGTATAATAATGGAGCTGAGTAGGGACAAACATATACAGAAAACTCACTTAAGTCTACAGTCACTTATTGCCCCCTGGAAATGGCAACATTGAACTGTATTTGTTTCAGCAGTGTACCTGCTGCTATGACCTTTGTAGATGTATTGCCATTTTGCCCCCACAGTCAGAAACCTTGATGTTCTTGAAACAAACTCATGTTTGCCTGTCATATATCCCCTATCTGTAGGTCCAGTTTCTACCACACCTGCTCCATTTCCAACATCCATCACTGTGTTTGCTTTCCCTCCACAAACCTCCATATTTATGCCTTCAGTAGCTGTCTCATGCCTGCTGTTTTCCTTTCTGGCATTTTTGATTAGTCTCTCCAAAATACCACTGCATGTCTGCTTACCATTTCAGGAAATCATCGCTTCTATTGTCCTGAACCAACACAGGCTCCCAATTCACTTCAGCAGTACTAAATTCCCCTCCTCATTTTTTGAATCATTCACACTACTGCTCCTCCCACTATGATTTCTCTCAGCGTCACCTCCCCATACTTTTCCCTCTGTAGTATGCAGGACCCAGAGTTCTCTGCAGTACTTCAGCCCTAAATTTATGTGTACACACTCCTATACACCTGTCAAAAATACAGTAGCTATCTAGTGGCCAAATTGATTGACTTTGGAGGCAAATTTCTGACCAGTCCTTGCGGAAGACACCAAGTATTGTCAGTAATGATGTCAATTAATGAGCACTGGGGAGCAGCTTCAAACCACACAACCAGGAGAAAGGGCCACAAATCATGGAGAAACCAATATTTCTAAAACCCTTGAATGGGTGCGTTTCATTGCAGTTCATGGTTTTTTTAGGTGCAGAACAATAGCTACATAGAGGCCTTGCCCTCTTGAACCCTTGCGTCCAGTCTCAAGGCTCTTCAGTGCGTTGCTTTTGAAGATCATTTAGCTGCTCTGTCCTCATAGTCTGGAACAGTCTCCCATGTGTTTCTTCAGCTTTCTGATTCCCCAAGACTCTTAAAATCCCAACAAGTAGGGAAAGGAATTTGGTTTTAGTGACTTTCATACTAGCGTTGCTCAGCTATTATCTGACAGAATCAGATACCATCAGGTACCACTGATTTTTTTTGATACTTGGCATCAGAACCATCAGTACCTGACTAGTGGATCCAATCAGCTAGTAGTAGTAAGCTTTATTTGTATACAGGTCTTCACTGATTAACACACTATTAGGGCACTGAAATACCCTATTTACATGGTATTCCTGTTCAGCTCTTATATTTGAACTTTTAAAGTTACACATCAAAACATAAAAAATATAGCATTCAATAGAGCACCAGCTATCCAGTGTGACTATCTGGGATCCATAGAATCTGAGGCAGACAAACAACCTTGGATACCACTATAGAAACATAGACTTTGAAGGAAGATAAGGACCGCTTGGCCCACCTAGTCTGTCCATTTCCCGACCTACAGGATAAGCTGCAGATCCTATTTAACCAACGGCCTATTTCTTCCTACCCCCCACAAAAATTGCCTTATATCTGTCCCATGCTCTTGAATTCTCCCACAGTTTTAGACCCCACAACCTCCTCAAGAAGGCTGCTCCATGCATTCACCACCCTCTCTGTGAAAAAATACTTCCTCACATTGCTCCTAAGCCACCCCCCCCATCTTCAAATTGTGTCCCCTTGTTCTTGCACAACTCTTTTTCTGAAAGATGCTACCCTCTTGGACTTTGTTGATTCCACTGAGGTACTTAAAAGTTTCTATTATGTCCTCTCTCTCCCTCCTTTCCTCAAGGGTATACATATTAAGCTCCTTTAGTCTCTTCTCGAATGGCTTCTCTTGCAGACCCTGCACCATTTTAGTTACCCTCCTCTGGATTGCCTCCATCCTGTCTATGTTCTTGCAGAGATGGGATCTCCAGAACTGGATGCAGTACGCCAGATGGGGTCTCACCAACTGTCTGTGCAGAGGGATAACAACTTCTGTTTTCTACTGGTGATGCCTCTCCCTATACATCCCAGCATCCCCCCAGCCCTCCCTACTGCCTTCTCACATTGCTTGCTTACTTTAAGGTCATCTGATATGATTACCCCCAGGTCCCTTTCTATTTTTGTTGTTGTTACTGCCTCCCCCCATTGTGTAATCTTCCCCTGGGTTTTTGGTTTGCAGGTACATTATTTTGCACTTATTTGCATTGAATCCAAGCTGCCATACTTTGACCATTCCTCCAACCTTGCCAAGTCCCTTCACATCCTTTCCACGTGTCCTGGTGTATCAACCCTGTTGCAGATCTTTGTGTCATCTGCAAAGAGGCATACTTTTCCTTCCAGTCCCTCGGCAATGTCACTTATAAAGACATTAAAAATGACTGGATCCAGTACTGAACCCTGCGGTACCCCAGTAGTTACCCCTCTTTCTTCAGAGTGGACTCCATTTACAATTACTTTCTGTGTCCTGTTGTCCAGTCAATGTTTTACCCAGGCTACCACCCTGGGTCCCACCCCAGAGCTGGTTAATTTGACTATTAATCTTTTGTGTGGGACTGTGTCAAATGCCTTGCGAAAGTCTAGGTAGGCCACATCCACAGCCCCTCCCTGGTCTGCTACTTTGGTCACCCAGTCAAAGAAATCAATTAGATTTGTCTGACATGATCTTCCTGCTGTGAACCCATGCTGCCTTGGGTCCTGGTCCCACTGGCCTCTAGGTACTCAACAATTGCGAACATATGAACATACAAAGTTTGCCAGCAGATAAAGGCCTAGAGGTCTATCAAGTCTGCTCGAATGTGCAGCTAGCACCCCTTATTCTGCAGCTGCCCCTCCCTTCCACCCTTCCCTTTCATTGACCCTCCTCCTTGTCCTGTCCCATCCCCTTTTGAAGCAGTCCACTGTTCTACTGGATACCACTTCTGCAGGTAACGCATTCCACCCAGCCACCACTCTCTCTGTAAAAAAGTGTCTCCTCATCTCCCTCCTGAACCTTCCTCCCTCCAGTCTCATATAATGGTCCCTGGTGTTCCTCCCCTCCCTTACTTTGAACAGCCCCTCTGTACCTGTCTTGTTTATTCCTTTCATGTACTTAAAGGTTTCAATCATGTCCCCCTGTCCCTCCTGTCCTCCAGTGAGTACATGTTCAACTCCCTCAGCCTCCTCTCGTATGATAAGTCCCCAGCCCCTTGATCATCTTTGTCGCCCTGCGCTGCACCCCCTCCAGTAACTTAATGTCCCTCTTCGAATCGGGCACCAGTACTGCATGCAGTACTCAGGAGCATCTAACTAATGACCTATACAGTGGCAGAATCACTCCTCCCTCCTCCTGAGGATATACCCTTTGCATACATCCCAGCATTTTGTTGGCCTTTGCAGCTGCCTTCCTACATGGTGCCGAGTTGTTCATTGACCCTGTAATGAGCACCCCCAAATCCTTCTCCTCCTCTGTCTGGGGTAGCTGCACTCCCCCCAGCTGGTAACTCCTCCTTGGATTCTTCATCCCAAAATGTAGCACCTTGCACTTTTTGGCATTAAACCCCAGTTGCCAGGTGTCTGACCAGGTTTCAAGCTTTGCCAGATCATCCTGCAACCCCTGCCATCCCCCTAGGTCATCCACCACTGCTCCTACCTTGGTATCATCAGCAGACAGACTGATCTTGCTCTTGATGTCCAATGATATGTCTGCAATGAATATCCCAAACAACACTGGTCCCAACACCCGAGCCCTGTGGAACACCGCTCGTCACTACCCTTGGGAGTGAGAGCTCTTCACCCACCACCACCCTCTGTTGCCTTCCCTGAAGACAGTTCCCTACCCATCTCACCAGCTTTGCACCTGCCCCTGTGCCTACTAACTTACTTCCCAGCCTTCCATGTGACACCGAGTCGAATGCCTTACTGAAGTCCAGATACAGGACATCCACTGCATGGCCTCTGTCCAGTTGCCTAGTTACCCAGTCATAGAACTCCACCAGGTTGGTTTGGCAGGATCTGCCCCGTATGAAGCCATGCTGTCTGCTGTCCTGTAGTCCTTTGGCCTCTAGAAGGGGGCCACCAGCCTCTCCTTCAGGATAGTCTCCATTAGCTTACCCACGATGGATGTGAGGCTCACTGGTCTGTTGTTTCCCGGTTCATCCTTGGGGCCACTCTTGTGGAGGAGCACCACATGAGCCATCCTCCAGTCCTGAGGTACACACCCCGAATGTAGTGAGGCATTAAATAGGTCTGCCAAAGGTCCTGCAAGGACCTCTGCCGGCTCCTTCAGTACCCTGGGGTGGATGACATCTGGGCCTGGCACCTTACCCACCCTCAGTGCCTTCAAACCCTCCCAAACTCTGCCCTCCATGATTTCCCCATCTGTCACCCCCTCCCCCCTGTTTCTGCCATTTCTCCCCCCTTGGGTGTCACCCCCCTCTTCTCTTTAGTAAAAACTGAGCAGAAGTACTCATTTAGTGCTTCCTGCCTTATCCTCCTCTCCACCCAACCCCCTCCTTCTTAATCCTTACTATGTGATCCTTACAGCTCCTTTTCTCCCTGATGTACCTAAAGAAGTCCTTCTCCCCCTTCTTAATGCCTTGTGCCAGCCTGAGTTCCATAGATGCCTTGGCTCCCCTTACTGCCCTTGTCACCTCCTTCGATTCCATCAAGTACTCCTCCCTGTCCTCCCTCTCCCTGTTTTCTTGTACTTCCTAAAGGCAGCTCTTTTCCTCCTTACCTTTTCCATGACCTCCTTGCTCAACCAGCTCGGTTTCTTAACCCTAGCCTTCTTGCTCTGGGCCTTGCAGCAGGTTTTGGTTGTCTCCACTATCCCAAGCTTTATGAGCTCCCACCTCTGGTTAGTGTCCATACTAGATTGAATTCTGGCCAGGTACCCTTTTACCACTTCCCCTATCCTCCCAAAGTCGGCCCTCCTGAAGTCCAGCACTCTTGTGCCTGATTCCACTCCTTCCTTGCCCATATCCAACGTGAGCCATACTGAGTGGTGGTCACTCCCTGACAGCAGTTCCTCCTGTAAGTTCTCTCACAAAGTCCCCATTTGCCAGCACAAGGTCAAGGGTATTCCCTAACCTGGTTGGTTCACTGATCATTTGCAGTAGGAAGCTGTCCTGGAAGCCATCCAGCAGTACCTGCTCCCTTCTGTTCCTGGTTGTTGGGGTACTCCAGTCCACTCCTGGCATGTTGAAGTCCCCCACAATCACCACACTACCCTTCTCGCAGGTCATCCTGATATGTCCTGCTAGTTCCCTGTCTAACTCCTCCATCTGAGATGGTGGCCTGTACACCACTCCTATTCTTGGAATCCTGGATTTGCATCCAAAGTGACTCCATACTACCCTCCTCCCCTTCCTCCCTTACACACTTCAGTCCTTCCTTCACATATAGTGCTACACCCCCTCCTTTCCCAATCACCCTGTCCCTACGAAATAACCTGTACCCTGGTACAGACAGGTCCCAGTCATTGTATTGGGTGGCCCATGTTTCTGTGATGGCTGCAATGTCCACCTCGCCCTCTGCCATGAGCACCTGTAACTCTGCAGTTTTCCTCCCAAGGCTCCTAGCATTAAGGGTAACCACCTTCCACTCCCCCCATCCTGCTCTCCTTTACTAGCATTGCCAATAGTACTTGCCATTTGTCCTTTGTCACTGTTTTGGGGGGTAAGCTCATATGGTTTCCCAACCTGTGGTCTCTGCATGTCTCTTGCCAAATTGCCACCCCCCACTCCTAGTTTAAATTCCCTACTTCCTCTATGTACTCCTCCATCCTCTGTTTCAACACTTTCTTTCCCTCCTCACTCAAGTGTAATCTGTCCTTGGCATAGAGACTACTGTTCTCCCAGGTCCCTCCCACCCCCCCAACAGCCCATACCCTTTAGCACAACACCATGTTCTTAGCATCCATTAAATTCGTCTATTCTCAGCTTTCTTGTTGTGCTTGCCTTGGGCACTGGAAGTATCTCCGAAAAAATTACTGATCTTCCTGCCCCCTCACATAATTGTCCTAGTTCCTCAAACCTCCTCTGGACTATATCTACTGTCTTGTCAGCCAGGTCATTCGTTCCAAGATGTATAATTAAATGAGGCTTGTCCCTACCCCTTCTAGCATATTTCAGAACAGATTGTCCCACCCTTTCCGCTGTCATTCCTGGCATGGCCTCCACCCAAATGCGACTATGCCTCTCCCCCTTGCTACCCCACCCAACTCCTCTTAGTATTGAGTCCCCCAGCACTAAGATTCCACCACTCATACTCTCTGCTTGCTTCCATTCATCTCCCTCTCTCATTTCCGGCTCCTCATCTTCCTCCTGCACATTATTCCCCCCTTTTGCTCCTGTTGCAATTCTCCCAGCAGAACTTCCCCCGCTCCGGTTTGGTCCAGGCATTTATCAATTATTCCCTATAATTTCATCATTTCCCTCCTCCACCTTCTTCCTCTCTAGCAGTGCAAAACTATTTTCTGAAGACCCTTCACAATTTTTTTCCTTCAGAAGTGATTCCATCACTTTCCCTACCACAGAGGTCAAACTGACAGGTCTGTAGTTTCCTGCCTCTGTCTTGCTCCCACTTTTGTGAAGAGGTATCACATCCACCTTGCTCCAGTCCTCAGGTACCATACCATCCTCCCATGATTTGTTAAAAAGGGTAGTCAGTGGTGTCACTAGTTCTCTCCTTGATTCTTTTAGATTTCTGGGGTGAATTCCATCAGGCCCCATTGCTTTGTCCACCTTTGGTTTTAGGAGTTCTTTCAGAACCCTTTCTTCAGTGAAAGGACTGGGATCAACCCCCCTATCCAGAGTGATTCTGTTAATTGGATTAGGCACCTCCCCCTCCTCCTTTTTTGTGAATACTGAGCAGAAGTATTCATTCAGTATCCCTGTTTTTTCACTGGCCCTTTCTGCCCACCCACCGTCCATTCCATTCAGCCTCACTATCCCTCCCTTTGTCTTTCTATGTTCCCTGATGTACCTATAAAAGGTTTTGTCCCCCTTCTTAACCGAGTTGGCTATCTTTTCCTCAGTTTTGTCCTTTGCTATTCTGACTACCCTCCCTGATTCCTTCTGCCTTAACTGGTACAGTTCTCTGTCCTGCTCCTTGTGTGTTTCCTTACACTTCCTAAATGCTATCTTTTTCTCCCTAACCTTCACCACCACCTCTTTTGAGAACCATAGTGGCTTTTTCTTTCATTTTGTTTATTTGCTTCACACAAAGGCTTGCTGCCTCTGTGATGTCAGTTTTGACGTTTCCCCATTGTTGCTCCACCCCTCCTTCTAGCCTATTTGCTAGTGCTTTTCTAAGGCACTCTCCCAATTTGCCAAAGTCAGCCCTCCTGAAATCCAGAACCCTCACTTTTGTATGGCTTGACTCTGTGAGCTGAATTTATCTTGAACCACACTGTTTGGTGGTAACTTGTTCCCAGATGGCTACCCACTTCTAGATCTGAGATCCTCTCACCATCCCCATTTGGAAGTATGAGGTCTAAGATTGCTCCTCCATGAGTGGGTTCCAAAACTAGCTGTCTGAGGCATGCCAGCTGAAGGGCATCAAGAATGGCCCTGCTTTTGGGTGTGGCTGCAGCCAAGGTGCTCCAGTTAACATCTGGTATATTCAGGTCCCCATCAACAGTATTTCCCCTTTCTCTGCCATCCTAAGAATACCTTCTATCTGACCTTGGATTGGAAATCGGAAATGGGTTAGGTTGGATCTCAGATCTGGATTCAGAAAGATGGACTATCCGTCGGATCCTGTGAGGATAATCTAATACACTATCCAAGCATCACTACGTTATACACATTGTATCCCAAAGTACAAGCATGGACAGTTTTAGCAGTCTTTTGACATACCCTGGGAAAATAAGGGAGGCTGAGGGAGGTGAAGAACAGGGGGCCTCATTCAAAGTCTGTACAGGCGGCAGCATGTAAAAGGAGGAAAACCAGTTGTCTCAGTGTACTGCAACCTGCTAGTGTATTACCCAGACTTATTCATTTGTTGCTGAGGGAGGAAACCTCTCTGTAACAGTGGGAAAATGCAAATAACTAATCAAGATGATAGAGGATGCCAACAAGGTTTGCAATCAGTAGCATGCTGGTTAGTGACTGCAACTTGGTCACAGCTTGGCATTGTGCCAAATTCCATCCAGAATCCTTCCAAATCCCTACCCCCTTCCCTCCAATTTATTTATTTATTTATTTAAGAATCAGTTTACAACCTTTGAGCCAGAGGCTCGTTTACAAAGGTACTTCGTCACATAAAGACATACATTGCGTTTCAGTTACATAGCAAATTAGGCTCGTTTACAAAGGTACTTCATCACATAAAGACATACATTGTGTTTCAGTTACATAGCAAAGATTTGCCAAAAATCAGTAGGCATTCACCAGAGGTGCCATGTCACATTGTGGTCAGACAGATACAATTGGGTACAGGGTACATGTAATCGATAGCAGGTATTAAACAAGTTGGTATCAAGTGAGCAATTCTGGTAGATAAACATTGAAACAGCTGGCACTGGCCAGGTTAAACCTAGGCATGGTGGACATGGAAGTGGTGTAGGGGATGGTTGGGTGGAGAGCTGCCCGGGGGGCATTG
The DNA here is from genome assembly GCA_016271365.2 of Neoceratodus forsteri. Classification (NCBI taxonomy): domain Eukaryota; kingdom Metazoa; phylum Chordata; order Ceratodontiformes; family Ceratodontidae; genus Neoceratodus; species Neoceratodus forsteri. The sequence continues at coordinate 1,049,055,507 of CM028132.1, forward strand.
TCAGGAGAGAAATAAAGAGGTGGAGGCTATGTTCAGAGACAGGAGCAGTTACGAGTGCTGAAGATGTGGTTCCGAAGTGCGGTTTTGAATGTGGAGATGGTGATGGCATTGGTGATGGTGGCAGGGAGAGAGTTAAACCAGGTTGGGGCTCTATAGCTGAAGGACCTCTGGCCACGGCTGGTTCTTGTTCTGGGGACCTTTAGAGTGGTCTTGTAGGAAGACCGTGTTGCAATGGTGGGAGGCTCTGGTGGATGGATGCTGTTACCCCAGGGAGAGCCAGTAGGTTTTTGGTGAGGAGACAGGTCTGGTATCGGCCGTTCATCCAGGGTAAGCAGGTTAGCATCGACATATAGCTGACAGGGTGTGTGTGAGTCTGGGGCACAGTAATTAATCTGACGCTTTATTCAGGGTTAGGTGAATTTTGTTTAGTGCAGTGGTGTCGGCAGCACCGTATACTGGTAGACCATAGTCTACAAGGGACAGAATGACGATGTAACCGCTACCAGAGAGAATTTGGGGAAGGCAGCTTTTATGGCGGAATAGGATGCCAAGCCGTGTGTTGGTGGCGGATGTTAGGGTGTCGATGTGGGTGTGAAATGTGAGGGCTGAATCGAAGGTAACCCAAGGTATTTGTAGGAGCAGACTTGTTCCAGTGGTTGGTTGGTGCTTGGAAGGATATAGAGTGGGTGGTTGCTGGCTTTGTTTTGGGGGTGTGAAAAGAGCATAGTTTTGGTTTCTTAAGATTGATGATGAGTCTGTGCTCCTTAAACCAAGCCTCGGCACTGTTGAAAGACTGCTGTAGAGTCCTGTGGGAGATGGGATTATGGTGGGTGGCAAACAGGACAGCGTCGTCTGCATACAGCAGAATTTTGCCAGAGCATGCACTGGGCAGGGTGTTCAGATACAGTGAGAAGGAGGGGGCCCAGGATGGAGCCTTGGGGACCCCAGAGAGAATGGGACGCAGAGTCGGAGAGGTGTTATTAATCTTGACACACTGGGATCGAGTGTCAAGATAGCTAGCCACCATGCCAGGGGCCAGCCGAGAGACCAGTGAGGCAGAGTGCATTCAGCAGCAGTGGATGGGAGACAGTGTCAAGCCTTGGAGAGGTCTAGACACTGCACCAGCTAGGAGCTGGTATCCAAGGAGGAGTGTAGGAAGTTGGAGAATTCAATAAGGGCAGTGCTGGTACTGTGACCCTGCACGGAAGCCATGTTGCTCTGGGCATAAGATGTTATGCTTAGCCAGATAATCAGTGATTTGAATGGCCACCACTTTCTCCAGGGCTTTAGAGAGGAGGAGGATGGAGATTGGCGGTAGTTGTTGTGACGACCTGTCGCCTCCTTTATGAATAGGTGTGATAATGGCTGTTTTCCAAGCTGTGAGGAATTGTCCCAGGCAGAGTGACTGGTTAATGAGGCTTGTGAGAGGTGCAAGGACTTCATCTAGCACCAGCCTGAGGATGCTGGGGTCCAGTGAGTCACTGCCGGATTGTTGCCATTGAGAGCTTTGGTTAGGATGGGTCTGGCTTCCGGTGGAAATCTTTTGCAGGAGGAAGCTGGGGTGCTGGAGGACAGGGGAGTTTGGCTGGGGAGGGTCAAAGAAATTACTAGGAGGACTGAGCTAAGGTCAGTGAAAGTGGTGTTGAACCAGTTAGCTATGGTGGCAGGCTCGGTGGAGGTTGTGCCATTTCTAGTGAGCTAGGATGGGGTGGGGAGCAAGCTTTACCATTGAGTTGCTTAATATTATCCCAGAAGGTCGGGCTGAGCCCCAGGAGGAGTAAGGAGGCCTGGTAATGGTCTGCCTTGGCTTTCCTGATGGCCCATGAGCATTTATTTCGGGCTGCATTGTATGCTTGCCTATCAGACAGACGACCTGTTTCAGTGGCAAGGTGCAGAGGTTATCCCGGTTTCTAAGTAATTGTAGGAGGCGGGCTAACCCAGGAATGCGTTCTGTTTTTGGACGGGTTTTAGTTAAGGGTGCAAAGAGATCACAGGCCATGTTGAAGTTGTGAGTGAAAAGGCGAGGGCAGTATCAATGTTGGTTGCCTGCTGAATGGGGACCAGTCTATCTGGGTGAGGAGTTCCTTAAGTTTCTTCAGCCCACCAGGCGGGCGCCTCCGGAGGTGGTCTGGGCTTTGGGTTTGGGATTGGGGTTACCCAGTGGAATAGGATAGGGAGTGGTCACTCAGGGGTCTGGGAGGACCTGGATGTTTTGGATTTTATGGGGTTGGTTAGTTATAATAACATCCAGCAGGGTGCTGGTACCACTCTTAGGGTTAAGTCTCGTGGGCTGGGTGACGAGTTGTGTCAGATCTTGGCGGCAAATGGAGTCTCTGGTGGTGGATGAGGAGGTGCTGAGCCAATTTACGTTAAGGTCCCCACTAGGAGTTGTTCTGCCTTATGGTGGAGGTGGCCAGGTAGTCCGTTAAAGATATTAGGGCTGGGTGCTGGTTCTTTGGGGAACATAGGCTGTGGTGAGATAGAGAGGGCTCCTAGAGGGGTCTGGGGTGAGTCTGAGGGTAAGGGCCTGGGCCCCATTTGTGAGGGCAGGGTGGGAGTGCGTGTCCAGGTATTGTGTCCCTGGTGTAGATTGCACAGCCACCCCTCGTTTGCCTACTCGGTCCTCCCGGTATAGGTATAGCCTGGGAGGAGACAAATGAGTCTGGAATTGATTTGGACAGCCAGGTTTCAACCAGGGCTATGATGTCTGGTTGGTGAGCCAAGGCCCAGCACTGTAGGGCATCAAATTTCTTCAGCAGGCTGCATATGTTCATGGAGGCTACTCGAAGACCAGTGGGCTGAGTGGGTGGATGGGAGGGCAGGGCCTGGGTTGGGGTGTATGTTCCTGTTAGGGAGTAGAAGGAGGAAGTGCTCTGGTCAGAGGGAGGCTGATGGAGGAAGTTCGCGGGAAGCGATATAATAAGGAATGGTTTGGTTGCACAGGGGTGGGTAGGTAGCACAGGCAGAGAATGCCTGAGTGATCAAGTGCAAGGGGCTGTGGGGAGGGCAGGTGATGTCTGGAAGGGGGTGAGGGAGAGGAGCAAATGGGATGTGTGGAGGAGGAGAGGTAGGAGCAGTGGTAAGGAGGGGAGGACAGGAGGGTAGGTAGGAACACTGGAGTAGTGAGGCTGAGGGTTCATAGGGACAGTAGGGTATGTGGAAGGCAAAGGGAGGAGGAGGAGAAGAGATAGACTGGTGAGCAGGGGATGCATGTGCATAGTTGGGAAGGTTGGTGGAGCTGAAGTGAGGAAAGAATGGGGGGACTAGGATGAAAGAGGGGAGATAGTAGTGAGAGATCACCTCAGAGTCTAGTTGCTGCTATGGTGTGGTGGCAGTGCATGTGCCTGAAGTGCACAGAGTACTGGGTTCAAGCCCTGATCAGGGCAATAGGAGGGAGCCAGACCAGTGGCTGCAGCAGCAGGGAGCTGGGCTCAGGTTTGTAGAAGCACCTAGACAACACTTTAGTTGTGTCACAGGGTTAGTGTGTTCTTTATAGTAATGAAATCCTGCAGTAAAATATGCAGGTGTTCTAGGTGAGTGGTGGAGCTGTGGACTAAAACAATTAATTTATGATCCCAGTAGATCAGCAGTTCTGGTGTAGTATGGTCTGACACCCAAACTCTGTGACAGACCATTTGGCCCCCCACCTACTCTAAGCCCAAGGAGAAATGCCTGGTATCCAGTGGTGTCCCTCCCAAATTCAGTCCTCCTCCTCCTTAGCTGCTCTTCTGTGTATCTCCTATGATATCCACCCCTTCTGGCCTTGGTGCCTAGTCACTGGACTGTGATACCGTTACTGTTTCTCAAGACATAGAGGGCACTTTGCTGGGCATATATTGTGTATGTTATGTTTTGTATTACTTATTTGCCACATGTGTAGTGGCCCGGGTCATTCCTGAAAAGGAGCCTTTGTCTCAGTGTACCTACCTGGTTGACAAAGTAAATAAATATATGAACTTCATGAAGTCTTTACCTGGCAAAATGCCAACTTTGCTTTGTGGAAAACTTTGCCAAATGTCACTTTGCACTATGTGAAGTTGCAGAACTGTGTGTAATTGTTCACACAGTAAAGTTTTGCAATGTTGCTTACCACTACTCAATGGCCTAAATCTGGCTAGTCTTCTGTCCAGGCTGTCCAACACAGCCCAGCCCTTGTCTAGGGTTTCTTACACCCTTCCATTCCTAACGATCTAACCAAAATTGTTATAGGGCCATGCAAAAGGCCTTTTCTGTTGAATACATGTCTTGATGAATGCAGAAGCTGCATAGCTGCTGCCTCTGGGTGCTGCTCCACAGCAGCGACTGCAGCAGGAGGGGCTTGCAGGAGTGAGCTGTCAAGGTAAAGTCTATGGCCTCACTGGTCTTCACCCCTTAGAAGGGACTTTTCTCGGGCTCTTCTGCTCCACATGGTGATTTCCTTTATGAATTGGCTTGTGGCTAAAGGCAATTTATCTCACGCAGTCTCTGCTCTCCTTTCTGGATGAATTGGTTGCAGCTGAAACATACTCACTGCCAGCATAATCCCCCATTGAGATCAGCCTCTGGTTATGGGGAAAATCACAACACATTGGTAGAATCTCTTGGACAATTGCCTCACTCCAGACAAATGGCCTTTCCTTTTAAACTCTGTATAGGAGCTGCTCCTCCTCCACAGGATGAAGGTGCATATACACACAAAGTCTCTGATTCTGGTGCAGATCTGCCCGAGGGCAGATCCCAGGAAAATCTTAGGCAGTTCTGACATACATTGCTCCTGTAGCACCTTTTATAGTCTTCAACCATAGCCACTCGATGGGCCAAACCCTAGAATGGGAGGAGGTCTGATCAGCAAATTCAGTCTCTCATCGGCTATGTGCTTCCCATTCACAATCCATGCCCTCACACCCAGGATGCAACTGTGGACTTCATTGACCTCACTGGATGGCACACTGTGGCCTGATTGGCTGCTGTGGGACTTATGATCCCATTACCCAGCAGTTCTGAGCTTCAGGGGCAGCAGTCATATCCACGACCATGTTTGTTTATATATTGCTCAGTCCCTTGTCAGTGGCTTCTGGACAATTGCAAAATGCACCCACAGCATGGTTTTAGCATGTCCTACTGCCTGTCATTGGTCTGGGAACATCCCTCAATGTGCAACTCAGTGACTGTGATCCCATATAGGTCCCACAGAGCTGCCTAATGCCTTGGCCCCACTGCCTGTCCTTGGGCTAGAGCAGCTATCCTTCAGTACATGGTGCAAACCATGATCCAGTAGATGTCCAATAGCATGAAGATAAAAAGGTGCCAGCTGGTATTGAAGAAAATATGGTCCCCATGGGGCCAAGTCTAGTAAGCCCCACACATGTTGGGGTGGGGGTGGAGGGTTACACTGTGTTCTTATGTAGTTATTCAAAATGTATCTTTGTTTGGACATGTTGTCTTGACAACTCAATCACTTTATAAAAATTAAAGAATCCCCACAGATTACTAGGTATTCTGACTTAGATTTCATCAGATTTCTTTTTGCCCCACCAGTGATAGAATGCATTATTGTTAGCACTGCCTAAGGTATACAGAATTAGAAAACATACTTTATATTGAGTTCTGTTTGTACTTGATCAATATTAAGATTTATTTACCACAAGGGAAATGTTCACCCCTGCTTCACCCTCATCAGTAATTTTCTTCTGTGTCAATGAATCTTGATAATGACCTTACTGTAACTCAATATTATCTAAGCTAGTGAATCAGCTCCTTTAGATAATTTACAGAATTATTGTTTTGGATACTTTTGAACCCCTTGTCTGAAACCTAAGTTTCCTATATTTCTAATGATAATGTCATGCAGTACCATATATACCACAGTAGCTAATGCTACAATATGCAATTCTAGTTTATAGATACCAGCTGGTATGAATTGTACAACAAGCTCCTAGTATGGCACATATAGTAGCATGATTTCAAATAAAAATTGTAGTTATCAAATCAAATAAAATCACAGGCCCAGTTTTCAAAACTTCAATCTGTTCTAAATTAAGAAACACATTCCATTTTCCTATGAGCATATCTGTTTCCAAGTTTCAGAAGGAATTCAAAATTTTAACCTAGCACACATCTTATATTCATTTAGTTTCACTGAACAGTTCCACCAAGTCTTTTATGCAGACCTGCTTAAACTTTGAGAGAGAGATTTTAAATTTGTAGTTATTAGACCACCGTAGCTATTCTTTTAACCTGTTAAAACATCTCTGGAACTTCATTCTTTCATAGGCAGGGGCAGGATCTTGTTTTGGGGAGCATGTACTGTAGTTAAAACTATAAAGGCAGGCTGATGAGTCTTGACTGCCTCTATCATTTGATTGTAGGGGATAGCGACTTTCTGCAAATCAATACTTCTGTAATTACAAAATGTTGCAATGCAGCAAGTTTCAAATGGGTCTTTTATCGCTACTAAAAAAAAAACTAGCAGCAAGAAACTATAAAATGTAAAATGTCTAAAAATATTATGTACAAAAGACAAATGTTATGCCCTCAAAATCATTTGAAAACTCAGCTTCATCAATCCCATATGATTCATTCTATCTATCTATCTATCTATCTATCTATCTATCTATCTATCTATCTATCTATCTACACATATATACTGTATTTTAGTAAGGGTTGAGCTGGGGTTTCTATGTTAAACCTCAAACTTTGCACTTTAATATCTTCATAGCCATTTAACAAATTTGTATGAAATTTTGCATGCTCAGTCTTGGGGGTAGATCTTTTGATGTGCCAACTTTCATTCTGGTCAGTGTGGTGTGGATTCTGAGATGCAGATAGTGAAATAAGCACAAAAAAATCAGTGTTTTTTGCTGTTGTTTGGTCATCACCTAGTGCCCAGATGGTTTGGTGTTCTGATCTGAAAATTTCAGGATACAAAGGGCTTGGCTCACAGATGTGACTTTCACTGGTTTGGTGAAAAATATGGATTCATTCCAAAGATTTTAAATTTTAAAATAGAAGCTCTCAGCATGCTCAGTATGGTCTTTTGGATAGCTGCTTGGAATGAAAAAAGAACTTGGTCAATATGAAACAGGGCTTGGAACTTTAACAAACCATAAAATGAAGGAAAGGAACTGCTGTTTTGGCAGAATGAAATGCATGGCCCAGAGGGCCCTGCGCTTCCACAGCAACATAGGTGTATGCATCTATGGAGGAATGGAAACTGTATACATTATGCACTAATTCACAGCTCAGTCAGTGGCCAGCTGTGGTGTTCAGAGGAGGGCTGTGCTGGTCACCAGCTGGGGATCAGATTGGGGGGAGTGGGTGGGTGGTGGGTCAGTACATGAGAGGCTGGGGGTTGGGGTCCACTAGTCCAGCAGGGTTAGGTTTTTACTGTTTCAAAGGACAGGGATTGGGGATGGGGAGGGACCACTAGACTACCAGGGAAGTTTGTAAAAAATCAATACTGGGAGGGTGATTGGGGAAGGGGTTGGAACCACTAGACTACTTATCTTATATTTAAAACATTTAGTTCTGTTGGCCATGGCAATTTCAGGATGGCAGAATGGAGAAGTGTGTCAGTACATATGCACACATGCTCAGTTAGTATTTATTTATTTGAAAATTGGTATGTGTATTGTAGCTGGTTCATACTGCACTGTTCATATTGTAGCTGTGTGTACTTGCTGTGGTGCATGTGCTGGCCATTCAGTCTCATAATACCATCATTTTGATCCAATGATAGTATTACGAGATCTTATAATACTATTGTTGGATTGAAACAATTGTATTATGAGGATGTTTTTGTATACTGTTGGACACTGTTATTTCAAGTATCCATATTTTACAATATAATAGAGTTTGGTAATTACTTAATATTAGTTAATTATCACCAGACATGAGAAAATATTTGATGGCTTATATAATGGGAAAAAGTCCAACCATGTAATATTATAGTGGCACAGTAGCGCCGCTGTATTTAGTGTTAAGTAGGCTGTTTAATGCTAAATCCATAACTTTACACTTTTTTTATCCTCCTGCTGAACCAGCTGCCCACTCCTTCAGGTAGCTAGCCTTTCACCCATTGCCGCCTCTCCTGTTCTGTCGTCTGCTGCTTCCCACCACCCAGTTGACCCGGATGTATCCCTTTGTCGGGGGGGCACCCTGCCCACTGGGGCCATTAGGAGGGGAGACCGGAGTGCATATAGGTACTCCCTTGCTTCTACACTGGACAGGGGTATGCAGCTCAGGGGCTTCCCGGCACGGAGAGGCGGGGCCACCATCATCCTGCCAGCATAGATGGCCACATTTTCTCATTTTTCTTCCCTCCTACTACCCTAATTTTAGGCCATGGAGATGGCACCCTGGGGCAGGGACATGTGGGGGACATGTCGAGGCTTCACGCCACCATGCACGTCCACCAATCCATCCCCAGGTGCTGAGGCCAATCCCACCCCCCAGTAGGGAAGTGTCCAAATGGATGCTCTGGAATCCCTCCCTGTCAGTCTCCACTCCTGACAACCAGGTTTGGAGCATGAACTCGGGTTTCCAGCATGCCGAGCAAACCCCTTCACTCGGTGCCATGGAGCTGGCAACATCGCACATTAATAGCTTCACCCCCATTCAACAGAATTGCATGACATTTTTCATTCTTAGTTTAGGGAGCAGGGTCTTATGATTTTCCAAGTTTTGTTCTGGCTGGTTGTCTGGATTCCGAGATCTGGATAGTGCAAAAAGTGGAAAAATCTGGTTTTTTTTCTGTTTCTTTTGTCATCACCTAGAACCCAGAGAGTAGAATGGGCTTGCTCTGTGATGGAGCCTTTTATTGGTTTGGTGAAAAAAAATTATTCCATTCCAGAGTTACAAGGATTTTAATTTTTCTTTCTGAGCATGCTCAGTAGGTTCTTTCAGCTAGATGTTTCATAGGAAAGAAGAAATTCTTCTTTCATGAGTGTCACAAAAGCAGATTTCCATCTCACAAAAGAATATCTTGGCTCAAGATAAGATGTGGGCTTAGGTTTTTCCCCATTCTTCTTCTGTGAGCTGACCTTCTTTCGTGATCACAAAAGAACTCACGAAAGAAGAATGCTGGCTTACAAAACAAGCATAAAATAAAACTGAGTCCAACATCTTCTTTCATGGGTTGAGATTCTTTTTTCATGACTTTCGTGATTATAAAAGAATATGAAAGAAGAAGGTTGGCTCACAAAAGAACAATAGGGGGAAAAAACTAAGTCCAACGTCTTCTTTCATGATCACAAAAGATGAAAGTTGGCTCACGAAAGAGGGGAACTTTTTTTGACAGTTCTTTCAGGCAGCCAAACTAAGGAACCATTGATTTTTCACATGTTCTCATTAAAGAAATGTCAGTGGTATGTATGTATGTGTCTATCTATCTGTCTGTCTGTCTGTCTATCTATCTATCTATCTATCTATCTATCTATCTATCTATCTATCTATCTATCTATCTACCTACCAGATAAACATGTGTGACCTGTATGCAGGGGCTAACTGGCTGAACCTCAGTGATGGGATCAAATACCACACCTGCTTATATGTGAAGAAAATCCAGCTGGGCCTAACTCCTTCAAACTCCCAACACCTGGTCACATACCCCTCCAGCTCACACTCTACCAGGAGTGTAACTAAGCATGCCTTCCAAGTCCCTTTCTGTTGGACCACTCAAGTCCAAAGATCCTTTGGCTACCATTCTCCCTGTTGGCTAAATGTGCTTCCAACCAGTACTCTAGATGTACCCACTCTAGGGCCCTTCAAGAATCTTCTGAGAAAACACCTTTTGTGTAACCAATGTGACTGCCCTGCCTAGCCCCCGACTAACCCCCTTTTACCTACCCTCCTCGTACCTTTCACCCCTCTTCCCTGACCCTCGTACCTATCCTCTACCCCTCACAAATCTCCCCCCCAGCCTACCCCCTACTTGCCATTCCCTTCCCTACCCATACTATCTAAAGACTAAGACTCACCTGTCTATTTCAAACGAAGCCTACCCCAGGCTGACTTTCATCCTAGTGGACAAAGCCACCTCTGGCTGCCCCCAAGCCAGTAGTCTCTGTTAGTGTCCCTTACTATGGTATTCTGTTTAACAACTAGTTTTGCTCACTTTTCTATATCTATATAAACTTCTACTTACTCCTTGCAACATGTACGCTTGTTACTACCACCTCCTGGAAATCTTTGTATTTCTTTTTTTTTCTTTCTTTTTTCTTTCTTCTGTATACTTATGTATGTATGTATGTGTGCTGTTTTATATTCTGATGCGGACTTGTATATATGAGTCTCTAAAAACATTGATATTCTAATTCTGAGATAAGTAATAAATAAACAAATAAATAAAAAATGTTAACTTCATGTAATCCTGTTGTAACCTCATGTAACTTGCTTGTTTTCCAATGTTTACTACTTGATGTACCCTTTGTATTGCTCAGTTATATGTTTGATGTGGAACCTTTGGAATCAAGCTCTTAGCTCAAAGGTTGTATCTGAGAGTTGCATAAATAAATAAATAAATATTTATTTATTTATCTCTCTACTTGTTCTTTTTTTGATGTGGGTAAATGGACTGGGGTGTCTACCTTCAGTACCACTTTTATATCCCCCTTCCCTCCAGGTTACCTGCACCCACATTGTAGTGGTCCAGAGTCTTGGCGAATCAGTGGAGGGGTCTTCCTTGGGGTTGTCAACTGCAATCCCCACCCCATTCCCTGAACAAACAATGTCAGACATGATCTACTTTCTTCATGCATGTCCTTCCGTGAAGAAAGGTACAAACAGATTGTGTTGATAACATGTGGCGAGACACACTTCTCTTCCTTTGAAGCATGTATCACTGTGAGGCACTGGCTTGGAGCTGTAGCTTGTGTTTTGGACAGGAGGCTATAAGCTGGGGGGAGGGTTGAGAATTAGGATTGACAACCCCAAGGAAGACCCCACCACTGATTCACCAAGACTCTGGAGACCCCAAACCCCAATGTTTTGTTTGCCTTTTGCTGCCAGGGGGAGGAGTTTGGAGGTGAGGTCTGGAAAACCTAATGCCTCATTTCCCTACTTTTGTGGCTTAAAGTTACCCTAATTGGTGCATTAACAAAGTTTTTTTGCAAATAACACACACACACACGTACACACACACACACACACACACACACACTGTATATATAATGGTGCTAAGCATTTTGCTTTAGCATCTAACTACACTAATCTAACCCATCTGTCTTATTTTTTAAAAGTGTTCTAGAGGAAGTTACACAAATATTACAGCAAATTCACAAGAATTCCACAGTGTCACCTGTATACAAACAAATATGCCATAATATAATATTTAAATTCAATTAGAAATTATTATACTGTGGTTAGGGAATTTCCTTCATCCTGATTGGTAGGGAAGATTCCAAAGCATTGCATTTCAGGAACTGGAACTACACTGGTTCACATTTCTTCCACTAAGGAGGATGCAGCACACAAAAATATCAATGCCTGTCGGAAGTCAGCTAAAAAAAAAACCTTCTGGTAGCTACGCTGGTATAGTGAATAATTTAGCCCTTTTCATTGCCATTAATTGTAAAAGTGACACATTTCTACCTTTGTGCAAACACCCACCCATCAATTTGCACACCACACAATTAAATATTAAAAATATCTAGTTAGTACTCTACTACGACTAGGGATGGGCAGACCTGAAAAGCATAGCATCAGGGACACTATCAGTTCAGTCAGCTGAAGTTCGTCACTAGACTTCTGAGATGGCAGGAGTGGGAGAAGCACCTGAGGATGGGCCTAAAGCAGCAGCAGCATATCAGGGCCGATATCAGTACAGTCAGCCAAGGTTCATCACAGGACATATGAGATGGCAGGAGTGGGGAAAGCACATGTGGATAGGCCTAAAGCAGCAGCAGCATATTCGGTCCACTATCAGTACAGTGAGCCAAGATTCATCACCAGACATATGAGATGGCAGGAGTAGGAGAAACACATGAGGACGGGGCTAAAGCAGCAGCAGCATAGCAGCATGGCCACTATCAGTTCAGTCAGTTAAGGTTCATCACCAGACATATGAGATGGCAGGAGTAGTCAAAATACATGAGGACAGGCCTAAAGCAGCAGCAGCAGCAGCAGCATAGTATCAGGGCCACTATCAGTTCTGTCAGGTTTGGTTCATCACCAGAAATATGAGATGGTAGGAGTGGGAGAGGTACATGCGGACGTGCCTAAAGCAGCCGCAGCATGAGATGAGAATAACACCAGGATGGGTTGTTATAATGTCCCAGCAAAAAAAAACAGCGGTCGTCCGGTCAGAATTCAACATTCTATCTACCCATTACATCAAGAAACAGTAATACCATATTCTTAATGTAAGTTCTCGATCCTATATTATTGTTATTTTTTACTATTTCATAATCAGGACCTCACTGCAAATGAGAACCAAACCAACTGAATTACCATCGGTGGGATACTGTTATGCAGAAGACAGATTGTTCCGTGGAACTAAATTCTATGGGCATAACACGCAATCTTCGAACAAATGAATAAGTGATTTTAAAAAATAATAACCAAACATGATTGCATGCATCACTATCATGACCACACACCTGCTTTTATCTTATATAGATACCTAGAAGATTCATATTTTTTACATCCTTCTGCAGAACACTGTTCCGCAGAAATGTAATCCATCGATTTTACTTTCTGCAGAATAATAATCTGCTGCGCACATGATAACGTTCAAAAAAATTGCCAGAATATTATTCCACGGATGTTCCTTGCTGGCACATCACTTGTGCCTGGTTAAAGTTTCTGGCAAGTTATTGCCTTGAAAATATTATTTTTTGTGCAAGTTCATTTCTTATCTAAATAATGGATGCTGCTCCTGCATCAACTAGTGAAAAGGTTGTGTGCACTGGCAGTGCAGCACAGGATGAAGGTACTGGTGGTAGTACATCAAAAGCTGAAACCAGGCCATGTGCTCCACCCGTTTCTGCTGAGGAGACCTCCATTCTGGTTATTGAGGTCTCTAAAAAAGCCACTGATCTTTTTGGGCCCTAAAGACTTTCCCTTCTTAAAAGGGAAGAAATTTGGGAAGGCATATCGGCTAAGGTGAGTGAGGATGGTGAATGCCCTGCTCGCATAGTGAAGCAGCTGAAGCATCGCTGCGATGACTTACGGCGCAGGGATCGGCACGTAGTGGAGAAATTTAGTGGTGTTGTTGTGACCCTCCCAGAAGTATGAAAGAAAAAAAGGCAGTGTAAAAGCATTGAGAGTGGTGAGTGTTAAAACTGACAGCTTCTATTTTCGCTGTTTTATATTTATATAGTGTATGGTAGAATGTTGTTATGGATAGAAATCCATAACTAGAATGGAATTATAGTATATGGTTAGTGCTTATTGTGGATAAAAAGCAGTGGCTTTCGAAAAGTTGTTGTAGGGCAGTTCAAAGGTCAAGAAAAGCTGTTGTAGTATCGTTCTGATATCACAACGATACTACAACAACTTTTCCCCTTTGAGCTGCTGCCTGATTGGCCGAAACAGCGCTGTGGTAAAAATGAACAGAGTGAAATGGCGGCGAAGGTTAGTGAGTGGTCTGGAGAGTGGTGGAATTATGTAGTTTGGACACTGACTACCTTTGACTCTGTGTGTCCAAACTATCAGTGTGGCAGTTTTCTTTTACTTTTTTTAAACACCGGTGCTGTAGATAATCGCGGTCAAGAGCAGAGTGGCACTGCATCGAGAAACGCAATGTTGTCGGGAGAGCATAGCGGGACTTCACCGTGGACCTGGAGCAAGTGAACACGAACACAAGGTATGAATCCTTGTGAAATTAAAATTTTCTACAGTCTAGGAACCATATACTATACAAAATAGTGTATGGATGGCCATACACAACTAACGCTGTGTTTCTATCTCGAGAGTGTGATAGCGTCAGTTCAGACCTCTGAGGCTTCGCTCTCGAGGTCTGTATGCCATCATCCCATCCCCTCGATAGAAACACAGCCTTGTTGTGTATGGCCACGCATACACTATTCTATATGTTATGCTGCAGTAGCTATGTTATCACAGCTGTTATGCTGCACTAGCTATGTCACTACTGCAGCATAACAACTTAGAATGCTGCCACATAGATGCTTTCCTCAATCCAGTTCAGCTGGAAGTTGCTGTTTTTTTTTTTTTCAAGTTGAACTTGCAGAAACATCTGTAGCACACTGTGTCAGTTAAAAAAAAGAACATGTTAAAATTTCTATTTTCTGTTGTCTTCTCCAGCTGGTTTTGTTTGATTTTCTATGCTGTGACTGCCCATACACTATAAAAGATTATGTATGAGCAGTCATACACAAATAAGGAAATTCTTGTATCTTGAGGTTCCCTTGGTAACAGAGTACCTCTCGAGTCATCTGTTACCAAGGAAACCTCTCGATACAAGAATATCCTTGTTATGTATGACTGCTCATACATAATCCTCTATGTGCTTGCAATGCAGGTGTGTGCATGCATCCTGAGCTTATCTGATTAATGTAACTCTTGGTATTGCATTAATGCTTGTTTATTAATGTATTGTTAAAAAAAAATGTAAAGTATATTTTTGTATTTTATCAATCGTTTATTTTTTTTTTTTACATTCAATTATTTAACTAGGAGTGTCACACTAAGCTGATAGCTTGTTTACAGGTGCAACCTGGGAGCACAGGGAAGTTAAGTTGACTTGCTCAGGGTCACACAGTATGCAAGTGGGGGCTGTGGGATTCAAACCCAGGTCTCCAGATTTTCAGCTCAGAGCCTTAAACCACTGCGCTATACTGCCTCCCAAACATCATATCAGGTGGGTGGTGGTGGGTGGTGAGAACCAAGCAGCATCATCTGCTCAGGAGGAAAAACCTTGTATGATGTTACAGTTAGACTGTACATAGAGTAGGTCAGCGACCTACAGTTTAGCAATGCTACTGCTTGTTATTTCCTTAGTTAAATTCTTTTCATGTCTTATTATTTATAAAGTAAGCTATCCTTCCTTGAATGACAAATATGCTACTGACTTTATCATATTGTGTCAGCATATTCATTACTGCACATTTTCATATTGCACTGTATAGTATTTTGAATCACCATGAAGTTATTGCCATAGATTGATCAAAGTGTTTTTTTTTTCTTGCCAACAGCACCTTCTGAAGAACAGACGGTGGAAAACACAAAGTCTACACTTGAAAAGAGTGGGGATAGTGGAAACGGAAATGGAGAGGACCATGTGGAGGCATCGAGCATGGGTGGTGGCAACCAAGCAGCATCATCTGCTCAGGAGGAACAATCTGGTATGATGTTATTTCCAAATGATATACTATTACCTGACTGATTCACATTGTCATTTCTGCTTGTAGAAGCATTAACAATCTATCAGCACAGCAGCATAAGCCAACCTACAGGTGCAAAGGTAGCGGTACTTAGAGGTGGCTCAATTGTCCCATGGACTGCTGTGTTTGTGGGTGGGGTGGGGTTGGTAGGAAGAGTACAGCAAACCTCTCTGGAATTGTGTGAAACAGGCCCACACTTGTGTAATATCATACCACATATCAGCTGTATGTTTATGCAATAAGGAGCAACAGGGTCTTAATTATTGTGGGTTTACCAAGCATTATGTGGTGCAATGTGTCATGAGGTGCAGCCGAGTGACTTAACCACACAGAAGTGGGTCAATCAATTAATAAGCCTGGAGTGCCTTAATGCGATTATACAATGGATCCATGTGTAAAATAAATTTAAAATGTTTTTAATTATGTTTTCTTATAAATGCCATTCCTCAGCTATGGGTTATTGCAGAATATACCACGGTCATGTGATGTGCTTTGACAAATGAGGTTACAGGACTTTCAAACACCATTGTATAAAATCCCAATCATATACTCCAGGGTGTGAGCTGAGTGAATGACCTACTTCTTGTGAGGTTAAGTCACTTGGCTGTGCCTCGTGACACATGACACCACACAAGCCGTGAATAAATCCATAATAATCAAGAGCCTGTTGCACCTTATTGCTTAAACATACAGCTTACGTGTAGTATGATATTACACAACCACAGGAATATAGCAGTCCATCGGACAATTGCTCCGCCTCTAAGTACCGCTACCTTTGCACCTGTAGGTCAGCTTATGCTGCTGATACATTGCTAATACTTCTACAGGCAGAAATTACAATGTGAACCAGTCAGGGTGTGGGTTATTGTGGGATTTACCCACTTGTTGTGTGGTGAAGTCACTTGGCTGTGCCTCTTGACACACCACAGAAGGTGTGGGTAAATCCCCCAATAACCACACCCTGTTGTGCCTTATTGCTTAATTATTTGCAAGACACAAGACAGCAATGTGCACCACAGACCAGTTAGTCTTACCTCAGTATTGGGCAAGATTTGGATGTGTTTGTTAAGGAAAGGATAGTGTAAAACTTGGAATCCATAGGAGCACAGGATCCAATACAGCATGGGTTTACAACAGTAAGGTCCTGTCAAACTAATCTCATAGATTTCTTTGACTGGGTAACCAGAGAGGTGGACAAAGGTGGTGCAGTTGATGTCATCTACCTTGACTTCAGCAAAGCTTTCGGTAATGTTCCACATAGAAGATTAATTAATAAGCTGGGTAGGCTCGGGGTGGGACAGATGTAGGTCAACTGGGTGTCAAACTTTGGTGAGAAGAAAACAGAGTGGTGGTAAATGGTATACAGTCAGAAGAGATGCAAGTCACAAGTGGAGTACCTCAGGGACCAGTCCTGGGCAAGTTCTCTAAAATATCTTCAACAGTGACATTGCAAATGGACTGGAGGGTAAGGTTTGCCTGTTTGCAGATGACACCAAGATCTGCAACAGATTAGATGATCCAGATGGGGTGGGCAGAATGAGAAGAGATCTGGATAAACTGGCAAAATGGTCTGAAGAGTGGCAACTGGGGTTTAATGCAAAGAAACACAAGATCATGCACATAGGGAAGAGAAACCCTGAAGCTACCTATAGTTTGAGAAGGGAATTGCTGGCAATCACAAGGGAAGAAAGAGACTTGGGCATCATCATCGCAGATGTCCTGAAATCATCCAAGCAGACCACTAAAGCAGCAGGTAAGGCTAAATAGATGTTGGGGTGTATTAGTAGGGGTATTACAAGTCATTAGAGGGAGGTAATAATACCTCCTTACAAGACACTAGTTAGGCCCCATATGAAGTACTGTGTGCAGTACTGGAGGCCACACCTGCACAAGGACATTAACAAAATGGAGGCAGTCCAGAGAAGAGCAACCAAAATGGTGCAGGGACTGCATCAGAAAACACATGAGGACAGATTAACGGAGCTCAATAGGTATACCCTAGAGCAAAGGAGGGAGAGAGATGATATGATTGAAACATTCAAACATCTTAAGGTTATTAACAAGATGAAAGAGTCTAACATGTTTCAATGTAAGAAAAATATCAGGACACAGCATGAGATTAGAGGGAGGCTGATTAAGTGGTAATGTGAGGAAGTTCTTTTTCAGGAAGTGGTAGATATGAATACAGTGTAGGGCTTCAAATAGGCATGGAATAGGCATAAGGGAGCAATACAGTTGAGTATGAATAGATAGGCCATTGACAGAGGAAAGGCCTATGGCACATTCATAAGGTAGAAAAAATGGTGTCCGTGATGCATAAGTCATATGAGGAGAGACTCAGAGCTGACATTATATTCTCCCTGGAGGACAGGAGAGAGAGGTGGGTGGTCATGTATACACATTGCATGACTTTATTAGTATAATGATTTTATGAATTATTAACTTACAGCACCCACAGAAAAACTCTTAGCTGGAGAGCATCAAAATGGCTATGGGACGTCGAGGCTGCTTTCAAACAAAGGGCAGAGGCAGAAGACCAGAGCCAGGCTCCAGAAGCAGGTGGGGCAGATGTGGAAAGCAAATAAGTAGCGACTGATAGGGAGCGGCTAAAGACAATAAATAAGCCACTGGGACATCTGGAAAAGGACATGGCTGAGTTAAAAAAGGAAATGAAGGAGATTAAAGGAACTATACAAGGGTTTGATAACAAAATAGAAAAATTAAGTACACCACATTGTTGGTAGTGCCAGGCCCAGCCCACAACCGATACCCCACTTCCCAGAACGAGTGAGGGACAAGAGGCCACAACTGCACCATAAAGATGTGCAGTCGCCAAACTACTGTTTTGTTTTGCAATTGCAAATATTGTATATGGTTACCTTTGCAAATGTTTCACATTTTTATGTTTGCTTGCACACATGTGCAAGAAACATAGTGTCATCATCCGATTTTTCAGAGGTGTGGCAGCCCTCTTCCAATTCAGTCAGTGTGTTTGCATGTGCGGCCGCAGTTCTCCAATGGCTGCTGGAGCGGTCTATGACAGCAGTCGAAAATGCAGTGGAGTACAGTTGAAAGGGGCTACGCCGGGAGCTACGCCTGCGAGCAGCGAGCAAGATATCGCCTGCTCATGCACGCCCCCTACACACACACACACACACACACTGTATAGCTGGCCGGCTGTGCTGCGCCCCCAAACAGAGTTCCACATGCCACGCTAGGTGCCCACCCCAGTGTGGCTACACATCATATAGCTGACGGGTGCCCAATCCTCAGTCGGCCCACTGTTCCCCAAGAGAGAGGGTGCCACGCTGGGAGCCCACCCAGCGTGGCAAACGCCCCGGATCGCCGCCTTGTTTTAAAAACCCTGAGACACAAACACGGTCCCTCGCTGTCTCTGCCCCCCACCCGCGCCCACCCACTGTGCACCCTACCTCCCCACACGCCTCCCTCACCCCCATACTTACCTCCAGACTCCGCGATGATCTTCGTGGATCGGGAACACGCCTGCACTCTTCAAAGCCGACCATGAACTGAGAAAATGCTGGTAAGCTGTATAATGGGGTAGATAGGGTTTTTCAACTTTGCTGCATATCTCAGGCATTTTTGGAATTTTGCACAAATTTTCAACATGGGGTTTTGGGACCCTTCTCATGAATGCTCTCACTGTCATGGTAAAGACTAAGTCTAAGGGTGATTTCGCAGTCAGTGTGTGAAATCACCTTCGATCGAGTAATGAAACAACACTACCACTTTTCATAAGGTGGGCTCTCAAAAGCCTATGTTGAAAAATTGGGGAAAATTCCAAAATGACTGTTTTAATGAGCGCAGCATTGGCGTTAATTCCCACGCACACCGTAAGTTCATAAATTTTCAATATTTTCACTCCAGATTTTCAACATTGCCATTTTACCACACCTCCTTATGAGCAGTACAGCTGTCATTTTTCACATCTTGCCCAAAACGTGTTTCCGCCCATGTAGCGCACAATGGTGCAGTCGGTGTGCGTGATCAATGTATGGGACACATTAAGAAAATCACAGTGACACTGTTAATGAGCAGAGGTCTTAAAATGGCTATGTTGAAAATTTGGTGAAAAAATTCCTAAAAATAACTGTTTTACGACCGTGCGTTGCGCAGTTCCTATGCACGCTCATAAGTTTGTGAATTTTCAATATTTTCACTCCAGATTTTCAACTTTGCCATTTTGTTACACTTCCTTATGAGCAGTACAGCTGTCATTTTTCACATCTTGCCCAAAACATGTTTCCGCCCATGTAGCGCACAATGGCGCAGTCGGTGTGCAAAACCAATGTATGGGACACATTAAGAAAATAACAGTTACACTGTTCATGAGCAGAGGTCTTAAAATGGCTATGTTGAAAATTTGGTGACAAAAGTCCATAAAATGACTGTTACGAGTGAGCATTGCGCAGTTTCCACGCACCCTCGTAAGTTCATGACTTTGTAATATTTTCAGTCCAGATTTTCACCAGTGGCATTTTCCACACTTCCTTATGAACAGTGCAGCTGTCATTTTTCTAACATGGCGAAATGTGTTTTCACACTTTCAGGCGCAGAGATGCGTGGTCGCTGTGGGGAAATCATTGTTCGGGACAGATAAAGAAAATCACAGTTACACTGTTCATAATCGAGTCCCAAAATGCCTGTGTTGACAATCTGCTGTAAAATATCCTCAAACTAATTACATTACGGGTGTGCGTTGCACAGTTTCTATGCACGCTCGTGACTTCATCAGTTTTTTTAATATTTTTACTGCAGATTTGCAACATTGCCATTTTTTACACCTCCCCATGAACAGTACAGCTGTCATTTTTCACATCCTGTTCGGAATGTGTTTTTGCACCTGAGGTGCTAAATGCCGTAGTCGCTGTGCATAAGCAGCTTTCGGCTAACAAACTGATATTGCCACTGTTCATGAGGTGGGGGTCACAAAAAAAACATGTTGAAAATTTGGAGTGAAAATACCAACGAATGCCTGAGGTGTTAGAGTTTCCAACCATAACGCCCCACCCTGTAGAGAATGACAGGCATCAGGGGTGACTTGGGATTCCTGCCTGTAATGCTCATACCATTCCACACCCTGCAGCCAGTGAGAGGCATCGAGGTATGCCTTGGACTCTTCGGCCCCAAAGTTCACCCCATTCTCCTATACCGCACCCATCTCACCGTATTTCCTGATGGAATGGGTTGCCATAAGGGCCAAGACCCCAAGGCACACTGTGACACTTGTCAGTGTCTGCAGGGTAGGGTGTGGTGAAATGGCGTGGCCGTTATGCCTGACGACCCAAAGGCACACCCCAATGCCTGTCACTCTCTGCAGGGTGGTGGTGGGGTTGGCTTCAGTTGAATACTTCACTGCCATTCCTGTTATGCAGCTCTGTAACTTCTACACTACCAATGCCAATGCCAGCAAGCAAACATTCGGCATTGACAAATGCTTGTTTTATAGTGGTGCGGTGATATCATTAATGTTATTGTTGATATTATTATTATTCAGAGTTTATTGTTCTCGGGTTGATTTTGCTGTTCTAGTTGTTCATTTCTTTGTTACATTAACATTTTTTCATCTTTGAAAGAGTGTATTTTGTTATTTCAGCTGCATGGGCAGGGGACCTTTTCCAATGTAGAAAAAGTACTAGAACAAGGGGGCACAATATGAAATTGGAAGGGGGTAGATTAAGGGGTAATGTGAGGAAGTTTTTCTACACAGAAAGGGTAGTTGACACTTGTAATAGTCTGCCACAGGAGGTAGTGGGGGCAAGAACAGTGGAGGGGTTTAAGCATGCTTGGGACAAGCACAAGGGAAGCCTGAGAGGAGAGGAGTGATGAAAAGCCATTGATCACAGAGTCAGTGTCCACATACAATGTATAGGGCCTACGGGCAGCTGGATGGGCCTAGCGGTCCTTATCTGCTGGCAATTTCTATGTTTCTGTGGGGGACTGCTGGGTAATTAGAATGAAACATAATGATGAAAGAAAAAATATTTACCTTAATGCAGTAGAATGTGAAGGTACAAGGCAGAACTTGAATGTGATGTAGCAAGCTGGATGATGAAGAGATATAGTTACAACACCCCAGGAAAAAAAGATCTGTGAAGGAAAAAAATGAGATAACATTTAATAATAACTGGTGACTCCCAATATCAACCTGTTTTTGATACTTGTAAAAAGTCGTATCAACCTGCGAGCTGATATGGCTTTTACTGTCTCATGCCAGGTTGTGTGTATCATGCTAAGGTACTTACTGACTCAGAAAATTGAACTGTTCAGTTTTTTTTTTTAACTTTAAACAATGAAGAAGCCATTGAACCTTCACCTTGTTGTCATAACAACCAGCATGCCATGGAGCCCATACAGAGATCGACTCAGCGATGCAGGAAGCACATAATGCTAAAACTCTTAAGCTGTTTACTTAGCACCAGTTATTATAAAAAATAACACATATGTAGGTGTGTGATCTGCAGTTTTTTTTACACACCCTCGGTGTGTGACAATATATAAACCTCTCGAGCTTCGCTCTTGAGGTTTATATATTATCACACACCTTGGGTGTGTAAAAAAACTGCATATCACACACCTACACATGCATTATTCCTCTATGTGTTATATCCTGCACCTGTTTGAACACCTTCATTAAGCAAAGAATGCCAATGCACTCAAGGTGGTATATTATGAAGTGCTAGAGGCCCACCTTTGGTGGGTTGAAGCATGAGGAATAACCAAGTGCTTCAACCATCAGAGAAGGAGCATTAGTCCATTACCCAACCAAGTAATACAACATGAGTGCCTTATTGAGGGTATTACGTGGGTCATTATTATGACAGTATTTTTTTTTAGTTTTGTAATTGTATTACTTTCAGACTGGACATTGTGCTATAATAAAGGCACAGTATGAAACTGCCGTTGGAAAATCACGAGCAAGCATTATTTATACAGAGTGCATAATTTCTATGTACACTAAACCCACGGCAGATCATGGGTGTATGCGGGCATTAATGCACGCCCCAGGTGAGTTGTGAGGCACAAGGGCTTGCCCGAGTAACTTCCACCAGCTGGGAAGTACATTAATGCCCTGATACACCCACTGTCTGGAGTGGGTTATTGCACTTATAAAATGGTCACCAGACATAATGAGATGGCAGGATTTGGAGAAGAACATGAGTATAGGCCTAAAACAGCAGCATATGAGGGCCACTATCAGTTCAGTCAGCAGGGGTTGAAATTAGCACCGGCCCACTAGCCAAATGCTGGTAGATTTTGTATTGGGCTAGTAAGAGTTTTATTTAACTAGGCCTGTGGGCTTGTACTGTAGAAGGCAACACTTCAGTATGTACACAAACTGGGCCAGTGGAAATGTCAGTGGGGCCACTTGATTTTCGCAGTCAGTAGCCCTGCTTGCTAATGGCTGCAAAATTAATTTTGACCCCTGGTCAGCCAAAATGTATGTTTTGGAAATGATTACCTTAATGCATAAGTATGCGCAAATGTTCAGCAACGATAGATGGACATGAACCCATTCTAGTGTAAGGCTATCTAAGGAGACTGAGACCTGTGAAAAGAAAAATGTTGAAACATTATGAAATTGCTTTGTACAAACAAGTGATTCAGTGATTATCAAAAAATTATAACACAAGTAAACATATTACTTTCAGCTGTGCCGTTGCGCTGTGAAAATGGCCCAGCTGAAAGAAGTGGTCAGCTAATCAGAATTCTTCATTCCGTCTACCCATTTTCATAAGCATTACTATTATTCATCAGACTCATGTACCTTCCCTATCCTGTATTATAAAAAGGGTATGAGAAATAGAGTGTTCTGATTTGCTGGAAGCATTCTGTCAGCCTTATGTTAATCTTTTTTTTTATTTTAATTTATACTTTTTGGAGCCACCTACCGCCGTTATCTCAGCTCTGTTATGGACCCCTTGGCTGCCACTCCCATATTAGCCGCGACTCCATCGATACCCCCTGGCTTTCCCACCAGGGTAGGGTTGTGGCACCTGGCCCTAAGGTGCCACAATCAAAGGGATAGGTCAGGGAGCTGGCCTGGGAGCTGATTGCAGCCAAGGGGTGAGTGTCATCTAGGCAGGTAGGTGGCCATTTTTCTGTTATGCCCCAGGGGTGGGGACATGCAATGATGTCCATTGTCTACTCCACCCCTCAATGTTTAGGCACCGGTCACTTCGTGGTTCCCCCGGCCTCTGCCAAAGGTCCAGGCTGCAGAGCTAAGAAGCAAAAAAAAGCATCAGATCCAGGAGGCAGATTTTAGGGCAGTCAGGTGGGATGGGCAGCAAAAGATAACAGAACTCCCAGGTGGGTGCTGCCAACGATCGATGCTCATAGAGGATCCGGGGCCTTCGGGGGGATGGGTCAAGAATCTAAGAAGAGATCCTTGAGAGGGCAGTTGCTTTTAAATTCCAACTTCCAATGGACGGTTGGTAAAGTTACACTCTGTAGCTGAAGCATGGCATCGCCAAATTCAATCCTACCTGCCAATGTTTGATTGGCCAGCCAGAGTTGGCATAATGCATCAGAGGAGGAGCAACCAACCAACCTACCTGTTACCTAACCTGACTTGATTATTCTGCACGCTTGCTCCAGATGACCCGATCTCGTTCGGGAGGGTCGGTTACTCATCTTTAAAGAACTTGCTGATGTCAGCACCACTGTCACTGTCAAATTTGGGACAATGACAGGTGCTGGCAGTACAGTGGGACATCTTCAAAAAAATGAGGGCAAATCCAGGATGTCCATGACTGTTTTATACAGAGTTTTTTTGTGGGTGCCCAAAATAACTTTGTGGGTGCTGGGACACTTAAGCACCCACGCAGTCTGCACCTATGCAGAGACCCACAGCATTGCTGCCTGCCAAAACAAACAGCTAAACTTTTTTAAAACTATTTCTGCTCATGCAGTAGTTTTTCAAACATAAGACCTGTTCCAAAATGAACAGCACAGTTCATGAGGCCCTCTCTTGCTCCCTCAGAAGCTAACACAGAGATCTCCCCTGCACACCTGCCTGCCCAAACAGTCATTTACACAAGTTTTTTTTTTCAACTACAGTACATATCCTCAGACTGCTCAAACAGTAGTTAAACACTCCTTTGTTTTCTTAAGTGTGACCATTTTGGGTTGGGTTAAGCAATTAATTCGATGTCATATGGCACTACCGGTAAGAATGGGTTAATTCAGTCTTCTTGCAGGGCAGGAGGGATGAAGAAAGAAACAGCAGGGCTCAGACACTGAGTCACTATGTCTTAGACCTAATGGTTGACAGTTAGAAGGCTCACTTATTTTTGTACTATCCCGGTTATTTTCCTGAAAATGTTTTAAAACAATGTATAATTTTACTAAAAAGTATACAAAGTTTAGTTTTATTTCTCACTAGTTACCTATTTTATAAGCACAATAAAATACTGCAGGGTATTAGTTCCTATTCAAGAACCATGCTTCCAGGTGGTTGAAGGCACTCAGTATACGCACCTCATGCCTCACAACACACCTGAGCGTGTATTTCATGAAGAGAAACCAACACCCTGTTATGTCATATTATTCACCAACACCACTAAAACATAAAAACATAGACTCTATCAGCAGAACAAGGCCTGTTGGCCCATCCTGTCTGCCCATTCCTACCTAATGTTGAACACAAGAACCCTAGCCACTCTTCACTCTCTCTTCCCCCCTCCCTTTGTGGTGTGGTCTTTACCAAACTCTTGTATCTGTTCAGTTCTTGTATGAATTCCCCCACTGATTTCACACAGACCTCCTCCGGCAGCCTATTACACCCCTTCACCTCCCCTCCATAAAGAAGTACTTCCTGGTATCTTATGAGGATCGGCTCAAGACACTTAACATGTACTCACTGGAGGCCAGAGGAGAGAGGTGAGATATGACAGAGACCTTCAAGTTCCTGAGAGGAATGAACAAGGTAAACTACAAGGAGTTATTTAGCATAAGTAGTGGATCAAGGACACTGGGGCACATGTGGAAACTGATGGGGGAGGTTCAAGAGGGAAGGGAGAAAGTTTTATTTAACAGAAAAAGTAGTGGAGCCGTGGTACAATCTGCCAGCTGTTGTGGTGGGCACCAAAACTATCAATGGTTTCAAACATGGCTGGAACAGAGTGAAGGGCTTAGTGGTTACTCAGGGTGATAGCGGTAGGGTGGGGAGCATGGGGTGAATAGTGTGGGTTAGAACCCAGTATGAACAATATTTCTCAGGTTTGTTGGGGCTTTATCGCCTGACTGGATGGGCCATTGGTCTTTTTCTGTCATCATTGTCTATGTTTCTATGTTCCTCTGTATCTCTCTATACTGCTGACTGTTTCAGAAACCTCTTACTGTTCCCAACTGAATTCAAATTTGCTGTGGTTGTGTCATCCCCGTTTGTTGCCATGGTAACCACTATGATGTCACACTAAGTGAATTATGAAGTCATAAAATCCTGATGAAAACTTGTTACACAGAGAACATGGAAGAGTAGGCAAAACCTACAACAAACAAGCATTTGTCAATGCTGAATGTTGATTGCGTTGGTCTGTTGAGCTCGCTCAGTGGCCCTGTGTCACTCGCTCGTTCTGTTTCTCCCGGTGCTGCAGGCTGTACCTTTGTACGGGGCTCCTGGCTGCATTGGCAGGTTTTTTCTGCCTATAAAGAAATCTGCAGCTGTCCTGACAGAGCTGTGTTGAGGTGGGTCACTCGTCCTCTGTCAGTCGCTCATTCTGTTTCTGCTGGCACTGCAGGCTGCTCTTTTGTACTGGGCCCCTGCCTCTGTTGGTGGCTCTTTCTGCTCACAAAGATATGTGCAGCAGTCCTGACACAGGTCCATTGAGCTATCTCACTGTTCCTCTCTTGCTCGTTCCATTTCTGCCAGTGCTGCAGGCTGGCCTTTTGTACAGGACTCCTACCTGCATTGCTACCTTTTTCTGCACATAAAGCAATCCGCAGCAGTCACGATAGAGGTCTGTTGAGCTCACTCATGCCTTCTCTCTCACTCACTCATTGTGTTTGTCTCAGCGCTGCTGGCTGCCCTTTTGTACTGGACTTCTGCCTGCTTTGGCACCTTTTTCTGGCCACAAAGAAATCTGCAGCTGTCCTGACACAGCTCCGTTGAGGTCGCTCTCTCTGCCTGTCTCACTCTCTCATTATGTTTCTACTGGTGTTGCAGGCTGCTCTTTTGTACTGGGCTTCTGCCTGCATTGGCAGGTTTTGCTGCCCACAAAGAAATCCGCAGCTGTCCTGACACAGCTCCGTTGAAGTGGATGACTCCCCCTCTGTCACTCGCTCATTCTGTTTCTGCTGGCACTGCAAGCTGCCCTTTTGTACTGGGCTCCTTTATCTGTTGGCAGCTTTTCTGTCCACAGAGAAATCTGCAGCAGTCCTGACACAGGGCCGTTGAGGTAGCTCACTCCCCCTCTGTCACGTGCTCATTCCGTTTCTGCTGGTGCTGCAGGCTGGCCTTTTGTACTGGGCTTCTACCTGCGTTGCCGCCTTTTCCTGCCCACAAAGAAATCTACAGCAGTCATGATAGAGCTCTGTTGAGCTTGCTCACTGCCCCCTCACTCCCTCGTTGTGTTTCTCCCAGTGCTACAGGCTGCCCTTTTATACTGGGCTTCTGCCTGCATTGGCACCTTTTTCTGCCCACAAAGAAATCCGCAGCTGACTCGAAAGAGCTCTGTTGAGGTCGCTCACTCCGCCTGTCTCACTCGCTCATTCTGTTTCTCCTGGAGCTGCAGGCTGCCATTTTGTAGTGGTCTCCTGCCTCTGTTGGTGCCTTTTTCTGCCCACAAACAAAT
Source organism: Neoceratodus forsteri (assembly GCA_016271365.2). Classification (NCBI taxonomy): domain Eukaryota; kingdom Metazoa; phylum Chordata; order Ceratodontiformes; family Ceratodontidae; genus Neoceratodus; species Neoceratodus forsteri. Next base: position 1,049,082,643 of record CM028132.1, read on the forward strand.
CTGCAGCAGTCTTGACAGAGCTCCGTTGAGCTTGCTCAGTCCCCCTCTCTCACTCGCTCGTGCCGTTTCTGTTGGTGCTGCAGGCTGCCCTTTTCTACTGGGCTGCTGCCTGCATTGTCGCCTTCTTCTGGGCACAAAGAAATCTGCAGTAGTCATGCTAGAGCTCCGTTGAGTTTGCTCACTCACTCCCTCTCTCTCTCTCTCACTTGTTCGTTCTGTTTCTCCCACCTCTGCAGGCTGCTGTTTTGTACTGGGCCCCTGCATGCATTGCTGCTTTTTTCTGCCCACAATGAAATCTGCAGCAGTCCCAACAGAGCTCCGTTGAGCTCACTCACTCCCCCTCCCTCACTCACTCATTCTGTGTCTCCTGCTGCTGCAGGCTGCCCTTTTGTACGGGGTTACTGCCTGCGTTGGTGGCTTTGTCTGCCCACAAAGAGATGTGCAGCAGTCCTGACACAGCTCTGTTGAGGTCGCTCACTCACTCTCTGTCACTCGCTCATTCCATTTCTGTGGGGGCTGCAGGCTGGCCTTTTCTACTGGGCTCCTGCCTGCATTGCTTCCTTTTTCTGCACACAAAGAAATCCACAGCAGTGATGATAGACCTCCGTTGAGCGTGCTCACTCCCCCTCTGTCACTCGCTCATTCTGTTTCTGCCAGCACTGCAGGCTGCCTTTCTGTACTGGCCTCCTGGCTGCATTGGCACCTTTTCCTTCCCACAAAGACTCTGCAGCTGCCCTGACAGAGCTCCGTTGAGGTCACTCACTCTCCCTGTCTCACTTGCTCATTCTGTTTCTCGTGGCGCTGCAGGCTGGCCTTTTGTACTGGGCTTCTGCCTCCATTGGCATTTTGTTCTTCCCACAAAGAAATCTGCAGCAGTTTCAACTGAGCTCTGTTGGCCTCACTCACTTCCCCTGTCTCACTTGCTCATTCTGTTTCTGCCTGTGGTGCAAGGTGCCCTTTGGTACTGGGCTCCTGACTGCGTTGCCACCCTTTTCTGCCCACAAAGAAATCTGCAGCAGTCACGCTAGAGCTCCATTGAGCTCGCTCACTCACTCCCCCTCTCTTACTTGTTCATTCTGTTTCTCCCGCTGCTGCAGGTTGCCCTTTTGTACTGGACCCTGCATGCATTGCTGTCTTTTTCTGCCCACAAAGAAATCTGCAGCAGGCCCAACTGAGCTCCATTGAGCTCACTCAGTCCCCCTTCCTCACTCGCTTATTCTGTGTCTCCCACTGCTGCAGGCTGCCCTTTTATACTGGGTTCCTGCCTACGTTGCCAGCTTTTTCTGCCCACAAACACATCTGCAGAAGTCCTGAGAGAGCTCCATTGAGCTTGCTCACTTCCCCTCTCTCAGTTGCTCATTCCATTTCTGCCAGTGCTGCAGGCTGGCCTTTTGTACTGGGCTCCTGCCTGCATTGCCACTTTTTCCTGGCCACAAAGAAATCTGCAGCAGTCACGATACACCTCCATTGAGCTTGCTCACTCCCCCTCTCTCAGTTGCTTGTTCTGTTTGTCCCGGCACTGCAGGCTGCTCTTTTGTACTGGGCTCCTGCCTGTGCTGCCACCTTTTCCTGCCCACAAAGAAATCTGCAGCTGTCCCGACAAAGCTCCGTTGAGGTCGCTCGCTCACTCCCCCTGTCTCACTCGTGCATTCTGTTTCTCCTGGCACTACAGCCTGCCCTTTTGTACTGGGCTCCTGCCTCTGTAGACATTTTTGTCTGCCCTCAAAGAAATCTGGAGCAGTTCTGACACAACTCCATTGGCCTCACTCACTTCTCCTGTCTCACTTGCTCATTCCATTTCTGCCGGCGCTGCAGGCTGCCCTTCTGTACTGGGTTCCTGCTGGCATAGCCACCCTTATCTGCCCACAAAGAAATCTGCAGCAGTAATGATAGAGCTCTGTTGAGCTTGCTCAGTCCCCCTCTCTTGCTTGCTCATTGTGTTTGTCCCACCACTGCAGACTTCCCTTTTGTACTCAGGCCCTGCATGCATTGCTGCCTTTTCCTGTCCACAAACAAATCTGCACCAGTCCCAACAGAGCTTCGTTGAGCTCACTCACTCCCCCTCCCTCACTCGCTCATTCTGCATCTCCCGGCGCTGCAGGCTGCCCTTTTGTACTGGGCTCCTGCCTGCATTGTCGCCTTTTCCTGCCCACAAAGACATCCACAGCAGTCCTGACAGAGCTCAGTTTAGCTCGGTCACTCCCCCACCAGTTGCTCGATCCTAATCTGTCCCAAACACTGATTTCCAACAGTGACTGCGATATTCTGAACTGGAAGTGTGGAAAAACATTTTGGCCAGGATGTGAAAAATGATAGCTGTACTGTCCATAAGGAGGTGTGAATAAATGCCAGTGTTGAAAATCTGGCTTGAAAGTATTACTAATTTGCAAACTTACAAGGGTGCGTGGCACCTGCACAACACACACTCGTAACACAGACATTTTATGGAGTTTCATCACAACATTTTTAACATAGGCATTTTAGGACCTCTGCTCATGAACAGTGTCAGTGTGATTTTCTTAATACGTCCCGAACACTAATTTCCCACAGCAACCGCGCTATGGTGTGCCGGAAGAGCGAAAACAGATTTTGGCCAGGATGTGAAAAATGACAGCTGCAATGTTCATAAGAAGGCATCGCGAAATGGCAATGCTGAACATTTGGAGTGAAAATATTGCAAAGTTGTGAAGGTACGAGTGTGCATGGAAACTGCGCAATGCACATTCATAACACACTCATTTTATGGACTTTCGTCACCAAATTTTCAACATAGGCATTTTAGGATCTCTGCTAATGAACAGTGTCACTGTCATTTTCATAATTTGTCCCGACCACAGATTTCCCACAATGACCACACCATTCTGAGCTGGAACTGCAAAAACACATTTCAGCCAGGATGTGAAAAATGACAGCTGTACTGTTCATAAGAAGGTGCAGAAGAATGGCAATGTTGAAAATCTGGAGTGAAAATATTATAAATTTGTGAACTTAAGAGCGTGCGTGCACAATGCGCAATGCACGCTTGTAACACAGTCATTTTATGGAGTGTCATCACCAAATTTTCAACATAGACATTTTAGGACCTCTGTTCATGAACAGTGCCACTGTCAGTTTCTTAATCTCTGTGGAACACTGATTTCCCACACCAACCATGCTATTCTGCACTGGAAGTGCGAAAACACATTTCGGCCAGAGTGTAAAAAACGACAGCTATACTGTTCACAAGGAGGTCTGGAAAATGCCAATGTTGAAAATCTGGGGTGAAAATATTGCAAATTTGCAAAGTTACAAGTGTGCATAGCAACCGCGCAAGCACGTTTATAAATAGCCGTTTTTTTTGATGCTGATTAAATTTTCAACATAGCTTTTGAGAGCCCACTTATGAACACTGGCACTGTCATTTTGTTAATCAGTCCCAAAAGATGATTCCATGCAGTGAATGCGAAATCACCTTTTGGGGCTGATTACTGCCATGACAGTGACATAATTCATGAGGAGGGGTCTCAAAAACCCCATGCTGAAAATTTGGTGCCAAAATTCCAAAAAAAGCCTGAGATATGCATCAAAGTTGAAAAAATCCGATTTATTCCATTATACTGCTTACCGGCATTTCCTCAGTTCGCGGTCAGCTTTGAAGAGTGCAGACGTGTTCCCAGTCCACCGAAGATCGTCGCGCCAGACTCCAGTAAGTATGGGGTGAGGGGTGTGTGGGGAGGCAGGTGCGAGGGTGGGCGAGGTTGCGGAGGGGGCAGTGAGACAACCGTGGACTGTTTCCTTTACAGGATACAAAAAATAAACATTGCAGAACCATTTTCATTTTGTTGGGCATGTTGCATGCTGGGGTGGGCTCCCAGAATGCTAACAAGTCTTCCTTTTTGGGGGCAGCTGTCGCCGATGGGGGATTAGGCACCCCGTCAGCACACAACAAAAGCAGGGGGACATAATGCCAATTGAGTGGGCCTCTGTCGGCAAATATAAATACATAGACACTGCAGCCAAGAGGGATTGGGGCCCCGTCCGCAACTAAACACAGTCAGGGAACATATTGCTGAGGGGGATTGGGCACCCCCTCAGCAGCGGATTTTAATATTCTTTTTGAACACAGCGGCAATCTGCCGCCATGTTCACAAACAAAAGATCCCACCCTGCAATGGCAGGTTGCTCCCTCATTGCAGCGAATGGCTGATGCTGCAATGACGAGGCAGCTCCTGATTGCCGAGGCTGATTTTTTACAAGTTGGTGGCACACTGGCTGAACTAGTGTCAGCAGCAGCATGCCACTGCATTGGGGGAAGTCGGACAAGCCTTTACAGGCTGTGGGGGCATTGGCCACAACAGTGCCATGCCTCCACAACCTGCTTGTGGAGAAACCTGCCACAACATATTTCTTGCGCATGCGCACAATCAACATAACATTTGAGAAAGGAGTGATATTACAAAACATTTTTTCCAGTAATTTCTAATAACCGAACTGAGTATGTTTCTGAAATGACATACTGAAGTGAATACCTGTTCATTAAATGCATGCGGAAAACTTTTATTTATTTTTTTATTTTTTTTATTGGGAAAGGAGAGCTAGGTAATTCTGCCTGTTGTCAGCCTCATCCTGGTGGAGGGGGAAATACAGATGCTAACCAAATCAAACTGAACTAAGCTGTTTGCAGTATTTTTAGTGAATGGGGAAATTTGGCCAGGACACTGGGCAAATTCCCCTGCTCTTCAGTAGGGGGACTCATGATGGTCTGATAGAAGGCTGTCAGTGTTGAGTTTGAGGTGCGAGAGTGAGGATGTGTGGGACTTAGGGGAGCTGGTCTCCTCCCTTGCCTTAATGTGTTTAGAGACCTTGAAAGAGAATGTAGAGCAGGATGGCCAGAAAAAGGATTTGGAGAGCGGCAAGATCGGCAGCGAGAAATGGATGAAAAAAATCAGAAAAAGGAAATGGAGATGAATTGCAGGAACTTGATACACTTTCCGTGGAGATAGAGGGTGGAAAAAAAAACTGTGAGTACAAAAGCAAGTGCAAGAAACAGTGAATATAAAACAGAAACAGAGAAAGAAGGTGCAAGAGTGCAGAAAACTGTTGGCAAAGACAGAGAGAGAAGGAACAGTAGTGACAGGCCAGAGGCCTGTCAAAATCAGCTGCAAAATGTTGATGTGGCAGCACAAAATGGAACCACACCCTGTACTAAGGGGAAAACATATGCAGAGGACAATACTAAACATAAAGCCCTGAAGGGAAAGGCCAGAATGGGTTAGAAATGGCTCGGCCTAGGAAAGGCAATAGAAAGTAATAGCATAAGGTAAACTGCAAAAGAAAAACCAAAAGACCAGCAAGCAGAACCAAATGAAAAAGAAACAGATATTTCAGACACAGACAAATTTGAGGATTTTAAGGACACCCCAGGTTGGGTTACAGATGCATGCACTTGTAAAAGCAGGATGGAAACAGAAAGAGGATGGCACAGTGTGGGACCCAAACAGGCCTAGTACCTCAAAACAAAAACACATAGAAGTTGAACTAGAAAGTGGAAAAGAAAGTGAAAATCAGGCCAAGAACAGAGACAATCATAATGATACAAAAGAAATTGAGGGCATAACAGAAGAAGAAAATGGGGGAACCTCCATGGAAATCAAACAAAAAACTATACAAACAGATAAAGAGCAGAGCAAAGATGAACATAAGCAAAAAGATAATGTTTGGGGGGGATACAAAAGAAAAACTATTCTCTGGAGAAGCAAGGTCACAGCAGGCTAAAAGACGAAATGCTGTAAGGCTAAGATTTAGAGGGGCAGCTGCAGATGCCCCAGGTTACATATAGGAAGACAGCTTTTAAAAGAAAGCATGAAGTATTACCCTTATGAAATATATGCTTTGATACATGTACCCAGAAGTACAGAGTATGATGTCAGTTTCAAACACCTAGGAGGACTGGATAGATTTTGGAAGCTATACCATCAAATGAAAAACATGATATTGTGGAGGGTTTTCACAGCAATTCCTCTACCTAAACCAGCTTTTAAAATTGTAACAGTGCTAGAGCTGGCCCAGTGGTGCAGAGGGCTGAGGCGCTGGACGCCATACCTCGTGGCACACCGGCGACCCGGGTTCAGGAACAAGCCTGGGTTGTCAGAGGTTGGCATGGGGGAGGGCAGAGCTGGATGGAGCTGCTGGCAGGCAACTCTCCTCTCCAGAGGTGGTGGGGCAGCATCCCTCAGCTAATGACTTCCCCCCGGTGAAGGCCAGGAGACAGCACAGGTTGTAGGGGTGCCAGGCACTAGGCCAATGGGGTGGGTGGAAGGGGGCCATTACCAGAGCTGTAGGGTGCATGCATGCCTCCACATGCATGCGTCCTTCTCCTGGAGCCCTCAGGAGAAAAAGGAGGAGAAAAATACTGGAATGAAGGTGTTAATGTAATGGGCATAACTTTTTGGCTAAAACAAAGATTCATGGTACATGGGGTCACCAGAACCAAAATTAGATGAGGAATGCCTATGGACTGGAGGATGGAAGTATTAAATAACATTAAAGCAAAATAATGGAGAAACACAACCCCTAACAAATTGCTTTTTTTTAGGCCAAGACAGAGAAATTGTATTTTACGCTGGTCAACTGCGAGCATGCTACAGATGTGGAGAAAAAGGAATTTTGAGTAACGCATGTGAAAAGATAAAATGTGGAATGTGTGGAAACATAGGGCACAGTGGAGCAGATTGGAAGGGCACACTTATTTAAACTGTCCATGGGCCCCACGGAACAGCCCAGACCCTATGAAAAGTGCGGAACAGGATGTCTACCTAGCAGTAGCACAAAAAGAGAAAAGTAAATGGGACAAAGTAGTTATACATGTTTTAAATGATGAAAGAAGAATGCAAGTAAATGATATAACTGAAAAGTTAATAACCCCCCCAACAAAAAGAAGGAAGTGGAGAAAAACAAGAACTAAAAGAAAAGAGAGATCAAAAAGAAGAGACACAAAAGGATGGCAAGAAAGGGGAAGGAAAAGCAGAAGAATCAAAATGTACCATGGTAACAAGATCTATAAGGAAAAATCAAGCCAAAAAATGGACAGTAAAGGAAAAGGATAGAGAAGGAGTACAGTTATCAAACAGACACATGCCACTGCAAGATAAGGAGTGGGCACCTCAGATGAAGGGTCAGATATAACAAGTACTGATTTTTCAGACCATGAGGAATCAGCAGCTGGAGACACCACAGATACGCAAGTATCAAAAAAAGGGAAACAGTCTAAGGACACAGGATAAAGAAAAAAGAACAGGAAAATCCAAAAAACTATAGATGAACTATTTAAAATGTATTACATGTAATGTCAATAGTATTAAGAGTAGAACAAAAAGGTTAATAACATTTAAAATATTAAGTGAGCTGTAGAATGACATTGTAATAGTGCAAGACAGAAGGCTGCACACCTTGGAAGAACTGCAGCAAGCACAAAAAGACTGGAGATGGGGACCATCACTATGGACAATTGGGGAAGAAAAATGCTCAGGGTTGGGGTGGCTTTCATGTCTAATGTGGTACAGGTGGTGAAAACAGTGGATCTTGTTCCAGGTAAGGCATTTGTAGTGGATGTGATTATGAAAAGAACACATCTAAGGATTATAGTGATTTATAACCCACAAACAACAACAGAAAGGAACACAGGTATGGGAACAGTAGAACCATATCTACACACTTCTAAATTGGTTATATGGGGGGGGGATTTTAATTGTGGATTAACAAAGGCTGATTGGGGGAGGAAAGTAGGAAATATCAAACTGTTTAAAAAAGTTATTAGAGAAACCAGGGATGGAAGATGCATATAAGGTAAAAGAAAAAAAAAGGAACATTACTTTTTCAAATGGAAGCTATCGACTAAAATAGATTTTGGGATGGTTCCAAAGATAACTAGAATTAAAGATATGGGGTGGTCCCAATAGAAACTTCAGATCATATAGCAGTTAAAATAAACACAGATTTAGGACAAAATATGATATTTGGGTCAGGGTACTGGAGGATGAATAATGAAAAATTACAAGAAGAGGAATGTAGTGGTAAAGTAAGAGTTACTGGAGGCTAGGACAATGGTAAAAGAACTATATGATAGCTTATTGGAATGGTGGGAGGAATCAAAATATGATATTAATCAGCTAATGAAAGAAGAGGCTAGGAGAAGTGAAACAACGAGCTATGGGAAGTACCTAAGCTTAAGAGCTAAACTATATAAATTAATAACCACTCAAGAAAAAAAAATAAAATAGATGAAACACAGCAGACAAAAGAGATTAAAGTAGAAATGAAAAAATACCAATACAGTAGAATTAAGTCTCTTATAATGGAACAAAAAAGTGGTACATGAGGGACCAAATATCAAACTAACCCATTTGACAGTAACAAAGATAGAATAGAGGAAAGAGTAGTATATGAATTGAAGGACAACAAAGGTAATTTACATACAGAGATAGGAAATATTAAATGTGCAGTACAAGATTTTTTAAAACAGAAATATCAAAGGCAAGCAGAAGGAATAAAATGAAATTTATTCCAAAAAGCAAACGTTCTCAAATTAGGGAAGGAAGAGGCAAAACCAATAAATGGGTTAATAAAGGAAAATGAAGTGACAGAAGCAATACGGTCCCTAACAACAAACACAGCTCCATGTATAGATGGCATACCAAATATATTTTATAAAATGTTTAAAGAACAAACTGACTCCCATGCTCCTTGCAGTATACAATGAGATTTTTGAAAAAGGAGAATTAACAGAAAGTATGAAGAAAGGCATAACCATTTTTATATATAAAAAGAAAGGGGAGAAAATAAATATTAAGAACTGGAGGCCTATAAGTCTTTTAACAATGGACTATAAAATCTTAGCAAAGATAGTAAATAAATGAATGATGACCTTCTCAGACCAACTAATTTTACAAACGCAGACCCATGCAGTGCCTGGCGAGAGATATAAGGCAGAATGTTTTGTTTATAAGAGAAATTGCAAAAAAAAGGCTAGAAAATATGTTAGAAGGTTATTTATATGTCTTGATGCAAGAAACAGCCTTTGATGTAATTCAACATAATTATATCTGGGATGTTCTAAGGGAAAATAATTTTCCAAGCAGCATGATTAAACTAGTTAAAAACTTATATACAGAAGCACAAATAAGACTGATAATAAATGGTAATTAAGGGATCTCAATGTACCTTAAAAATGGGGTACGGCAAGGCTGTCCATTAAGCCCACTGCTATATGTATTATGTTTAGATCCAATTTTAAGGAGATTGGAAAAAGATAGATAGGAAATATTGAATGGAATAAACAAAATATTCAAAAAAGCTGTGCATATGCAGATGATTGTGTGTTTTTAGTAAAAGATCAAAAAACTAGGGAAAAATGATGGAGGTAATGGGACAGTACAGTAAATATACAGGAATATTAATAAATAAAGGAAAAAGTAAAATAGACCCATTAGGGAAAGCAAAAATTGAGAGGGAAGGAAAGCTTGAGGTAGTACACGATCGCATAATGATCTTAAGAACTTGGTTTGGAAGACAGGATGCTATAAGAATGAACTGGGAGGAAAAATATAAAATTTCACAAAGCAGAATAAATAAATGGAGAGAATGGAGAAGGATGAAGGAAGAAAGGATATATTTACTAAAGGCCTTTATTGTGCCCATCTTTCTATACATAGCATATGTATTTCCATTGCAACAAATAATGCAAACAAAGATATTGAGCCTATTCTTCCAGTTATTATAGGGATGCAAAATGAATACAGTAATAAGGGGGATTAAATATAGACCTATTAAAGAGGGTGGCTTGAATATGGTACAGCCCATAGAACTTTTTCTAAACATATTCTTTTATGCAAACATAGTACCTATTGTAAAAGGGGGAAAATATATGGATGTTTTTAGTACAGGAATAGAGTCCTATTTTGATAAATAACATAGGAAGAAAACGAAATATAAAAGGAAAGAAAGAGCTACTTACATATATGGAGATTGGTAGGAAATATTTAACTCAATGGGGCATAACAGTTGACCTACTACTATGAAAGAACAGGAAGCAGGTTTATAAAGAAATTATGGAGAAAAACTATTACTGTTTAAGACACCAGTATTTAAGTTAGGAGAGGAGATAAATATGAAGAAAATATTAGAAATAACATTAGAAAAGAGAATCCTACAAAAAATGAAAGAGGCTGTTTAGATGTGTAGTCATGGGAAATTAAATGTGAAAGGAAATCAGAAACACAAGAGACTAGAAGAAAGAGTATATGGAGAATTGTATCGTGGAACTCAAAAAGAAAGTATGAGACATTTATTTTTCGAATGTAGTTTTATAAGTACTTTCTGGCAAACTTTAGCAAATATATGGGGGATGGACTGTTTTAAAAACATGACATATTATATTCTGATATATGGACAGTTAACCAAAGAATGGGAAAAAATGAATAAGAGTACAAACCTATGTCATATTTGCTGTACTGAAATGGACAATTTGGCAGAATAAGTGTCAAAGATTTCTGCAGAACAAAAAAAGGACAATGCAAGACTTGTTATTTAAGATACAAGATGAAATAGATAAGGTATATCAGGATGAATGTAAAATATTTGGAGAAGAAAGAGCAAAAGAACTCTGGAAAGAAATGTCTGATATTGGATGAATCGTTATAAGCTGAAATTGTAAAATATCTGTTTTTGGTTTTTAAATAAAAACTTCCCCTACTCTTTTTGAGAAGTGTCATGTGATCTTTAACAACCACTTGAGCTACCACCAGAACAGGCAGATGGGACCTCAGTTTAATGTCTCATCTGAAAGATGGCACCTCAGGAATGCAGCACCCCCCTCATGCAGCACTGTAGTGTCAATGTTGGGATTCCTACCCCAAGTTCCTGGTGTGGTGCTAGAATCCACAATCCTCCCATACTCTGGCCTCAGAGGTGAGTGTGCACCCTGTTGAGCCAAAGCCAAAAAATAAAGTTAGAATTGATGTTTTGACTGTATGGCATCTTCAGAAATTATCCATTAATCCTTACTGTGCCACAGACTGATATGTCTGTCCAGATTTCCTGTGCATCCTAATTCAGTTGGCAGTCTAAGGATTAAGGATAAACTAAATATAATTTGTGATTGTAACTTTGTCTATTTTCAGCAGGAGAACAGAAGTTCTTTGACTTGTACTGTCCTGGGTCGTGCCGGAAAATAGGCAATATTGTCTAGTGCACTTACCCAGTTACCAAAAGCAAATAAATAAACATGCATTTACTGGGATCTAAGATTTTTTTCATTTGCAGCCCTCACGCTGATGTAGCATCCTCATATTTCGAAAACAAGATTTGTTCTCATAAGGTCTTGCCATATAAAATACTTCAAATTAATAAATAAGTAATTTAAATAAATAAATAATTAAAGGGAATTGCACATTTGTAATCATGTTATTGCAGTACTCAGACCACAAAAGAAATGACTCAGACTACAAGCAAACAGTACTAAAAAGGAAGCTACTGCTGGATTCTGGGTTTTTTTGTGCGAATAAGATATTTTACAGTTTCCAGCAAAAATTTTCACAGTTGACATCAGCAATTGCATACAATTTCTCCCAAATAGGAATTTTTGTACCTTCTTTTCTGTATTACTGGTGATATTTTCATTAAAATAGCATCTATTTATATTAGACTTCATCTGTTCATATTGCATATGTCTGCTTTGAAGTCATAATCCCCTGCTTGTGACATCACAGTCTGTTGCCATGGATAAGATTCCTAAGTGACAGAGGATTAAGACTTGAAATCAGAAACAACAGCAGGGACAGATGATATCTAAGAGACAAACAGACTGTTTTCATGCAAAAGTGTTCAGTAATAAATAATGAAATGTCCAGAAAGTCTAAATTTTGGGGGAATCTTATGTAATTTGAGTCCTGCCAGTGCCACTATAACTGTTTTGTAGAAGCCTGGAAAATCCCAATGCATTATCAAGGTTCTTTATTTCTGTTACTGAGTGTTTCAAGTCCTTTTGACTCAGGTAGAGTACCACACTTGCCTTATGCAACATTGAAGTTTTTAAAAGTCCCTGTTCTCTGGCCACACCCACTAATAATGTAAACATTTTGGTGCCATGCTCTGCTGTTTATCATTAGAAGTGTGTGCTGGTATACCCTCCTACTATATGTACAGTATAACTGCAGTATGTAAAGTAAAAAGTAGTCTCAAGGGGATGGAGTTTTTAAGACTAGCTCATGAGGGACATCTTTAATAACTTGAGTCATTATTTATATACTTGGTAAAAGCTGTTTTAAAATATACAGCAGAAAAAAAAACATATTGTTGCATGTAATTATGTCAGAAATATATTAATGCTAAGCACTTATGAAGAACTTTTTTGCCAACTATCAAATACTGTTATTTTAAATGCACCTTTTTGAGATTGAAGAGAGAGCAAGCTTTTCAAGCTACTACTGTAGATGCATGCATTAGTTAGCTTATTTCATCCTTTGAGGGGTTCATAAGCAAAAACATTTCTACTCAGGTGTTTCTCCCCACAGTTCAGTTAAGTGTAGGAAACAGAATGAGGCATAAAATAAGTTGCTTATTTGCAACATGGCAAGAAACGAAACAGAAACATATTGGTGGAAACAGTACACATGGCACAAAATTAAGCGGGCATTAATTCCCTAGTAATGCCCTCTTCAAAATGTAGTACTGTTTCCAAGCACTTTGAAATCGCCAGTACAAAAGTATAAAACTCCACCACGTTACTTCCTACTCACCCACAGTACTCATAGACTCGCTGCAAATGTGCCACAGATCGGAGAAAGCAAAAAGATGAGTGTTAGTAGTAAATGCAATGTTACCTTCTCTTTTCAATGCTAGATTGTTACATGCAATGTTTAAGAGGTGATCGTTATGCCTAAATTGCTCTGTTTGAGGGCACAAATATGCTACTAGACAATCCTATGATGCTCTTCACCCGTTTAGCAAGTGTGCCATGAATGTTTTTTGAGTAGCATAGCAAATTGTTTTTCCATGTAAAGAAAGTTTGATATTGTAGATTATAGTGACATACAGTGCCTGAACAAATCCTTACATGTATAACTATCGATAACAAATGACAGTCACAATGTAAATGAATGTGAAAATGAATAAAACCAGTAAACTTATTCAAGTGTTGGCAATCTGTCTCTGCGTTGTTCATTGCAAATAACATCAGTGTTTGTTAACTGTTGTAAGCACTTGCCATGTCACAAGTGCATTAATCCACTCCAAAATCAGGCTCTACTAAGGAATTAATGCCTGGTTGGTAACCCCCCCAACCAGGCATTAATTCCCTAGTTGAGTCCTCCTATGTCATGGAGTAATGCTTACTTTTTTATGCTGTGTAAGATGTCTCTTGTGGTACACGTGCCATCTCGTGTAGTTTGGGTGAAAGGACCATGAAGTAAAGCTGAAATGAGTTATTTCCAAGAGAAATAATAAGTAACAATAATCAGCAGATAGTTTTTTCCCAGGTAACCTGAGAACAGAGCTGAACTGTATCAAACCATCCAAATCAGGGTGCGCCAAAGGTCAAAGCCTAGTGTCTACATGATGGATTGCAATGGCTCCTCATAGTGTGGGATGGGGACAGGACTGAAACTGGAATTTTCTTACACAGTTCTAGTCATTATCCAGTGAACACAAGTTGTAACATCAAGTAACAACATAAGTACTTTGGGAGAAAGGCTGCATAAGCAGTGAAATCAACATTTTGTCAAATATTGCATTGTTCTTGTTGATTTGTTACTGGGTGGCAGCTCAAAATCTTAGCATACAATGGAACAACAATAACAAATCTGACCTACCCCACCTTAGCTGCACCCCACAGGAAGTGTAGTCTTCTTCATCAGATTTTTTTTAAAAACAATCATTAATCTTTTTTAGGGGTGGTCAGCATTGCTAATTAATTCCTACTGTAGTCAAGTAGAGGAGTGGGCTGTGAGTTTATGCTATTGGGAATGCATGGGAAGGCAGGGTTGAGTGGTGTGGGAAGGGTATTAGGTTCATTACTTAAAATGAGTTAGTGCTGTGTTAGGCGCTTGTTAGCTGAGTGATGGGTTTGATTTTGACCAAATGGACCTCTAAAATAAATTAAAACAAGTTCTATGTTAAAACCTGCCCTCATTGACTTGTATGGGGCACGCCCACCCCTGCTCTCTGTTCAAAGACATTAACAAATGGCTGAGTGTGGAGGGTGGGCTGGCACTTCAGGAATAGGATGGGATTGGATGGCTGGCTCCTCAAAGTCTAATTTTTCTGCTTTCTTTTTCTTTATGTACATGCTCAAAAATGTTGAAATGCAAAGGACTGGACTCCCACAGAGGTAAGAAAGCTTTGCGTGTTCCCCCCTCACCAAAACTGGTACTCCTTAAATAGCAACTCTGCACTTCTCCATGTACTTCCATAAACATGATGTTACAGCAGTAACACTTTAATAGACAATATATATTTTTTAATTTTCAGATTTATTTTCCAACTGAGGATACTTCTTGAGTCTCACAAGGGAAATTTAACACAGATATTGATAGTGAATAGTGATTCTTTAGAGTCTGTATAAACGCCAAGCAGTACTTACATGATGGAGGACCTATTGTGAAATATTTTGCTATGGCCCTTCGTCAGATTGTAATGATGAGACACTATGAGAAATTTAAAGTTTGTGTTAAAATTCCAGCAGCATCTGTTTGGTAAGGGGTTCTATTATAAAAAGTTATGTTTGAGTTAAATAAGGGGACTCTACAAATTCAATAAGTTTATTAAGTTTGACCATGACAATTTAAACCATTGTGTTAACATTATTCCAGCATTTTCGTTAAAACTTCGAAGAAATAATAATAAAAGAAATTGAACATTAACAAAATTTGTCCATAACATAGACATTGAAATTAAGAAGGGATAACCTAAGGATTCTCCCTCCCTTATCGCCCTCCCCCCTCCACAGCCCTGTGGTGCAAATTGATCTACTTGTTGAAAGTCTTAGGTACCAGTACCTAAAAGAGCCCTCGGCAGAGGGGCGTGTCCGGTTTGTTGAAAGGAGGGGAATAACAAGGGGGGCACTTAGGTGGTAAATGTTAGATGGAGACGGAGATGGAGAGGGGCCCGCAGCTTGTCATGTTTCCTATTGCCTTCTTAATAACAAGGCATCTAACTTAACCCACTTCTTCCTGAAGGAAGATGCTCTACGAGTCACCTGTGCTATAAGGTTTTCAACATGGAGAGCAAAAGTTATCTCATGCAACCATTCCAAATAAGTTAATACGGAGCGGTCTTTCCAGTGTCTAAGGACTAGTTTTTTAACTGCCATGGATATCAACGCCATATGATATCTCCTCTCCTTCACTTTTATATCTAGGTAGTCTCCTAGAATACAGACCTTAGGTGAAAAGAGCCCACGTAGGCCCAATAGAGGGTCTAATGAGGCTTCTATTTGGGTCCAGAGAGGGAATACTGATGGACAAAACCAGAAAACATGCAATGGGGAGCCCTCCCCTTGATCACATCTAAGGCATTTTGTTGAGGTGGCCCTTTTCATTTTCGCCAGTCTGATCGGGGTATAATAAAGGTCGTTTAAAATGCAATATTGTGTAAGTCTATATCTATCTTGTGTATGGTAAATATATAAGCTCTTCCAGATATTCTGCCAATCGGCCTCTTTGTCAGGATATAGATCTTTCCAGATCTTAGGACAGAGATTAGATGGGGGCCCGGGAAATTTATATAACAAACTGTATAACTCCGAGACACTGTGTGGTTTGTTGATAATCTCCGCAACTTGAGAGAAAAGTTGGGCAAGAGGGGAGCTTCTGTTATCTGCCCCAAATTTGGTATACAAAAGGTGCCGTAATTGATATACTTTAAAGGCTAGTTTGGTTGGCCACTGAAATTTATCTAGAATTCCCTTTGTATCTAGAATGCGATTAGGTGAGTAGAAATCCTTTACACTACAGCCCAAAATGGATGGCAACCATTTACCGGATATCACTGAACCACCCAAACGAAGATTAGGGTTTGAACATATAGGTTGAGAGAAATCCTCTGTCTGAGAAATCTTGAAATGCCTGTAAACCTGAAATACTACTCGTAAGGAGATACCGAGGGGTAGAGAAAGAAGTGGGACAGGAATATTTTTTTGCCTGATCTGTAAAAGAGAGCTTTCGGGTCAATATTATGAACCTTCATAAGGTCTAATTCCATTTGGAGCCAAACTGGTTTGTATCCTTGAGAGAGATGAGAATCAGTAACGATAACCATTTCCCGCATTTACTGAGATGTGAAGCCCAGTAATAATATAAGAAATTAGGAAGCCAGAGCCCTCCATATTCTTTAGGTTGAGATAACTTGTTATACGATTTCCTGATAGCTTTATTGTTCCAAAGAAAGGAACTTATACCAGAGTGAATATTCTTGAAAAAGGACTGAGGGATCCATAAATCTAACATATTTAAAGGGTAAAAGATTCTGGGTAACACATTCATCTTAATCATGTTGATCTTACCCCACAATGACAAAGGTAACTTAGACCACCTCAGAAGATCTTGTTGAATATTTCGCCATAGATCCTCTAAATTTAATTTCCTCATCAACGATGGACTAAGAGAAATGTGTATCCCCAGATATTTGATAGAACGCGTGACCCACTTCATTCCGAATTCAAGAAAATCTGCTCTATACGTAAAGCAATTGAGAGGAAAAATTTCAGTTTTAGCAATGTTAAGCCTATAATTAGAGTATAAACTAAAGGTCTTGATCTTACTTAAGGCCACCCTCAACGACGAGACTGGATTTGACAAATGTAGGAGTAGGTCGTCTGCAAAAACTGAGATTTTAGCCACATTACTCGCCACAGGGATGCCTGATATTAATGGGGATGAATTTAAGGATCTAAGGAGGGGCTCAAGATACAGATTAAATAAAAAGGGAGATAAAGGGCATCCTTGCCTCGTACCAGAGGTGAGTGGGAAGGGATCTGACATAACTCCATTACAATACAGCCTTGCTTTAGGAGAAGCATATAAAGCCTGTATCCAGGTTACAAATAGTGGGGGGAAAGCCCATGACTTGCAACGTGGCCCATAGAAAAGACCAGTCGACTCTGTCAAACGCCTTTTCCACATCAAGGGAAACTAAAATCATCGGGGAGGAGGATTCCTGAGCCGCATTTAGGAGATATTGTAATTTATGGTGGTGATCCACCGGAGACCTACTGGCAACAAACCCAATCTGTTCGGGACTAATTAGGGGTACCCATACCTGCTCAATCCTTTTAGCGAGGATTTTTGCCAGGATCTTACTATCACAATTTAATAAAGAGATAGGATGATAGCTTGATGGAAGTTGTGGAGGCTTGTCTGGTTTGAGAAGAAGGATGATGAGGGCGTCTAAAAGGGTGGGATCCTGAGCACTACCAGTCAATAAGTACTGATAGAGACGGTGTAGGCCGGGTACCAAGTCCTTGGCAAATGCTTTGTAAAGGTTTGGAGAGAATCCGTCTGGCCCTGGGGATTTATCAGGAGCTAAATCCTTTATAGCTGTCAAGATCTCCTGAGTAGAGATGGGAGATATTAACAGCGATTGCTGATCCTGGTCTAGGGATGGTAAGGAGAGAGTTGCGAGATAGTTGAGTGTTTCATCCATAGAGAGGGGAGGATTTCCTTTATTATATAGCGATGTAAAATAGGTTCTAAGTACAGAGAGTATGTCTCTCGGATTAGTTTGAATCACCCCATTGAGATCCTCTAGTGAGTTAATCACCCTGGAGGCTTCTAACTTCCTTAATCTCAAAGCCAATAAATGACTGGATTTTTCCCCACATTCTACGTATTTTACACGGGTTCTCAAAATCGCAAATTCAGCTTTTTCCTGTAACAAAACCGAATACTGGTTCCTTAGAGATAAAAGATTTTCAAGTGTATCTGTTGTGGAGGATGCAGACAAAGATTGCTCTATCCTTCTAATCTGAGTGAGGAGGGAGCGGGTTTTTGCTTCAGTCCTCTTTTTACGTGCAGAAGCTAGGCTAATGAATTCGCCCCTCAAATAGCACTTCAATGCACACCATTCTTGATCAGCCCTAGTTATGGAACCTTGATTTTCCAGGTAAAATAATTGTATCAACTCTGATATCCTGGTACTAATGTATTCCTCCTTCAAGAGCTAGTTATTTAGTCTCCATAGTGGATCCCTAACAATGTTAGAGTCCAATAACGTGACCATCCAAACTGGGGCATGATCTGATATCACCCTGGCATCTATGCCAGTATTGTTTAGGTTTTGGAGGAGCGAATTACTACATAAAATATAATCAAGTCTAGTCCATGTATTGTGAACTGTAGAATGAAAGGTGAATTCCCGGACAGCCGGGTTCAGTGTTCTCCACGGATCGCAGAGACCAAGTGTTTCCATAAAATCTGCGAGTGCCCGTTAGGCTGCTGAGAGGGGTGTAAGGATAGGTTAGATCTGTCCAGATCCTGCATGGGAGGCAAATTCCAATCTCCTCCAAGTATCATTGGGAGAGAAAGGAAGCCTTGTAATACCCCCATCAGACCGACGAGAAAGGATGGGTCTCCCCCCACCGGGCCGTAAATACTCCCTAGCAAAACCTCTGTGTGATTCAGGATTCCTCTTACTAAAATATACCTGCCCATAGGGTCCGAGATGCTTGTAGTAGGTTGAAAAGTTAGTGACTGATGGATAAAGATTGCCGTACCCCCAGCCTTGGATGAGGCTCCAGATGCAAAGACCTGACCGACACCCCTCCTTCGCAAACTATTCGCCTCATGCGATAATAAATGCGTTTCTTGAATGAAGGAGACCTTTGCTTGCAAGGACTCCAGATGCTTTATTATCTGCATTTTCTTTAGAGGGCTGCAGGCCCCTCTCACATTCCATGTCATGAATTTAATGTTGTTGCTTGCCATTAAGGCTCTGTCCGTCTAATAAATATATTCTGGTACTAAATAAGGGGACTTTAATACAGAGACTGATAGTGAACAATGAAAATCTCAAGTTTATGCTAGCGTTTAGCAATATGTGTGGTGGAAGATTTATTGTGAAATTCTTCATTCAGGGTCTTTTTCCTCAGACTGGAACAGAGAAAAACAAGCATAGAGTTTTGTAGTTGATAATGATAAGATTTAAAACTTCACAGTTTATATTTGTGTCAGTATTTTTCTGACTGTTCAATCTGATGGAAATAACAATTTGCTGGCTTTGAAATGATAAGATATGAATATGTAAAATAAGAACTTGACATGAAACTGTCTTATATGGTTTTGTTGATTTTCAAAATGATGTTTTTCTTATTCTAGCTATGAACCTGTGAAAATAAAAACAAAATGCACTAAAGAAAGAGAATACTAGAAACATACAATTTTTAGATGTGTTACACAGATGTAGGTATACTGTAACTAAATGCTTACATTAAGAATTTGGCTCACTTTGTTTGGTGTTTGGTGTCGGGTTTCCCTATCTCTGATATGAATATTTTATGATAGTAAGTGGGTAATTCACATATAAAATAAGAATCAAACTTGAAACTGTTTTATATGATTCTGTTGATTTTCAAAATTATTATTTTTTGTTGTTTTATTGTAGCTATGAACTTATGATAAAAAAACCAAAAGTATTAAAGAAAGAATCAAAATATTAGAAGCATACAATTCTTAGATGTATTGCACATCAGAACATGCAGGTATAACAAAATGGTTACATTAAGTATTTGGTTTACTTTGTTTGGTGTTTGGTGTTGGGTTCCCCTATTTCTCATATGAATATCTTATGATGGTATGTGAGTGATTTGAAACTACTATATTATATTTTACAGAATTGTCCACGTTGAGAAATTTATATGTTGGACACAAAAATCTTAGATATTTTTTAATTATTTCAAGTAAGTAGCGCCAGTGATTGTCTGATATGTAATATCTTATGTGGCAATTGTGCTTGCTTGTGGACAGTGTTTTTAATTATATGTATTTATGTAGTTATTTAGAAAAGGCATTTCTTGAAAAAGCCTATATATTAGGTGAAACATTGAGGTTTGCAATATTTAAAAATAAAAAGAATATTTGGAAACGAAAAAAAAAAACTGTCTACAGATACTTTTATTCAGCACCCCCCATCTTCTGCTTCAGAATCACTTCTACTATAATTACACATTGGGAGCGGCAGCTTTAAAATAAACGAAGATTGTTCATTTCCTATGGATTCCTCTTTTCCCCTTTTTTCCTCCTCATATAATATTATCATAGGAAGGACAGTAATGTTCTCTCTCTATATATGTTTTATCTTTAAAGCCAGAACGAAAAGGGGGGGGGGGACTTGGGAATCACAACAGGAACATCAAAGAAAAACTGAGCATTATCTTTCTTCTAAAAATGGCTTAGTTTCAAAGCCCATATCCAGATCAGGATATCTATTCACTCATAGCTTTATAATCCATAAAGTCTCTCATTTTAATACTAAATTATTGTAATTTCCACCCTGTGGAGTAATGCTCACCTTATCTATAGCCATATAAGTAAATGCATGTTTTCTGCCATCCTTACTGTTGCTCACATGTTGTGCAGTGGCATATGTAATGTTATTTCTTTCTATTGCTCTTTGGTACTCCCCCACTCTAACCTTAAAGCAGCATGTTGTTTTCCTCATGTAAAAGGCACTGCATGTGTATGTGGCTAGATATGTTATGCCACTAGTACTACACATGGTCAGCTGTCTAATCTTGCATATTTGCTGAGTATTAACTATACTGAAAACATTCCCTGCCATGACATATTTACAATATACACAATTGTTGCATTTGTAGTAGCCTGTTGGTCTAGTCAACCATGTACTAACACTCTTTCTTCTTGAAAATGACTATGGACTAGCATGTCCTTAAGACTGGCCACTCTCATGTAAGAAAATCTAGGTTGTATTTTGGCCACCTCTTCTACATTTGTATCTGCCCTTGAAACATCCCAGTGTTTGTTAATAATAGCTGCAAAACAATAAGATTGTGACAAGTATGTTGTAACCACATTCATTCTATTATTAGTTCTATTTGGTCCCCTTGTCCCCTTCTCACTGAGCAAAGTAGACCTATCCACATTTTTGACAGCATTTCTAGCAGAGTCAATTTTAGTACCACTGTACCCTCTCTCCATAAATCTCTGCTGTAAGATATCTGCTTGTTTTTCATACTTGTCATTATTGGTACAGTTCCTTTTGATGCAGAAAAACTCTCCTCTTGAAATATTGTTCACCACGTGAGTTGGATGGCAACTAGAAGCTAACAAAGTAGTGTTGCCATCCACTGGTTTCCTGTATGTCTCTGTCTCTATGCTGCCCTGTGGGGACTGTGAGACCATCAAATCTAGATAAGGAACTTGATCTCAATGACAGGTATATGAAAAATGCAGATGTTCATTGGTGCTGTGCAGAAAATCGATAAAATCTTGTAGTTCTGCTTCAGAATCATCCAAAATCACGATTATATCATCTATATATCATTTCCACATAAAAACATTTGCTAGAAAAACATTTTTAGTTGCATCATACACACAATCCTTCTCCCACCAACCCAGGTATAGATTTGCTACTGAGGAAGCGCAAGTTGCTCCCATCGCAGTACTTGAGACTTGTCTATATACACCATCTGGTTAAACACAAAGGTGTTACATTTCAAAATGAATTCCAGTAGTTTTAAAAGAAATTCTATACTGTAGGTGGTGTTACTCCATTACTTGTTTGTCTCAAATAAAAAGCAGCAGCATCTAGGGCTCCATCGTGTGGTACATGTGTGTATAATGCCTCTATGTCTAAAGTTACCAAAATAGAGGTTTCATTCAAAGTAACATCCTCCATAATTTTAATGATGTCTTTTGTGTCCTTAACATATGAGGGTAACTTTTCAACAAGGGGCCGATGCCAAGAATCCAGATACTATGACAAAGATTCAGTTAAAGATCCATAAAACCACTCATGATGGGATGACCCTGTAGGTTTTTCAGTGTTTTATGTATTTTTGTTAGCAAGTAGAACGTTGCCATCTTTGGGAAATCTGTAATTAAAAAGTCTCATACGTTCCTTGATATTGCACCCTCCATGTATGCACCATTCACTGCCTCATCAATCGAAAAGTTAATGTCCAAAGTAGGATCATGTTTTGCTATCTTATACAAGTTAGTGTCCTGAAGTTGTCTTATAACCTCTGTGACATAATCAGATTTCTTCCATAAAACTACTGCATCACCTTTGTCTGCTGATTTAACAACCACATCTTTATTATTTTGTAAAGTCACTATTGCGTCACTTTCATTTCTTGTTAAATTGTTAAAGTATGAAGTGGGTGATTTTTGTTGCAAGATGTCTAAATCTCGTTCTACAAGTTGTTTAAAAACATTCACTGTGGGACAATGAGGTGGGAAAAAAGTTGATGGTGGTTTAAAAGTTTCTATATTGGTATCATTTGGGACACTGATACCTCCATTTCTCTTGTTGAAAAAAGCCATAAGATTCAATTTTCTACATAACAGACATAGGTCTATTACAGTCTGTACTTGATTAATCTCAGTTGTAGGTACAAAATTCAAACCCTTCTTTATAAGCCTTATTTCTGCTTCTTTCAAAACATAGTCAGATTGACAATCTGTTAATTTGCTAAGTTCTCACGACTCACCTACTCCAGTCCAGATACAGCCACCTGTTGCTGTATGGTTTCTGCTGGTAATCGAAATGTCTGTATCCCAGTTGTTCTCCTCTGTCTCCCCCTCCATATCCTCTTCCATATGTTGTTCTTATATATGTGTCACCCCCTTGATAATTCAGACAAGGGCTCCTCCTGGGCTGAAAATATTGTTGTTGCTGGGGTGGTGTTTTGGCCTGATTTTGCAGTGGTGGCACAACAGTATGTATCTCTTCCTGTTCTAGATTGGGCCTTTGTTCTAAAAAAGGGTTTTGATCTCCCTCTTCGCTTTCCGGTTCACTTTGGTCTGTACTGAAGTCAAAGGAAACATTTCTGCTGTTTTAGTTTAGTTGTTTCAAGCTTTTTATTTAGTAGAGAGCTGCTCTCCAAGAAAGGAGTATTACCTAGGAGGCGAAAGACTAGCGGCCTCAAACCAGGAACGAGATCTGGGAATCATAATCTCAGATGATTTGAAGGTTAGTAAGCAGTGTGAGAAGGCAACATTGAAGTCCAACAGAATGCTGGGCTGCATTGGGAGGGGAATCATGAGCAGGAGAAGAGAGGTTGTACTACCACTGTATAGATCGCTGGTCAGGCCTCACCTGGAATACGGAGTCCAATTCTGGAGGCCTCACCTTAGGAAGGACATTGACCAGGTGGAAACAATACAGAGAAAGGTGACAAAAATGATTCAGGGTCTGCAGTACATGTCCTACGAGGAAAGACTTAGGGAACTGAATAAGTACTTTCTGGAGCAGAGAAGAGAGAGAGGGGACATGATTGAAACATTCAAGTACATAAAAGGCATTAACAAAGCACAGGCACAGGAACTTTTTCACTTCAAGAAGGGCTCCAGAACCAGGTGACATGACCTCAGGCTGCAAGGAGGGAGGTTCTCTACCAACACCAGGAAGTTTTTCTTCACAGTAAGACTGGTGGATGCCTGAAACAGCCTGCCCCAAGAGGTTGTGGGGGGAGGGGTCAACACTGTGAGTGGATTCAAGAATGCATGGGATAGACACAAGGGACTCTGACTACAAAGGGCAACTAGAGTGTCAAAATAGGTCTAAAACAAATGGGCAGACTAGTTGGACCTAGTGGTCACCTTCTGCCATCAACTTCTGTTTCTATGTTTCTTTAAGGCCTGCCAGCTTCTCCTTACAGCAGTGTTTTCCCCAAACCTCCACATCATTTTGAACCTGTCATTGTTATTCCTAGCTCCTTCTTTTACTTACTGCACTCGTTGACTCATTTCCTCTGAGGTGTGGTGGTGGGGAAGCTATGAATCTGATGCATGGTCTTTTATCATGCAAAAAGGGAGAGTAGGGCCTTCCTGATTTCTGCCTCTACTACATGGCTGCCGGACTGACTTTACTCAGTCACTGATTCTCCCACAATGGGATCCTGGGCTGGTAGCATCTAGAACTGGAATTGACATAGCCTATCTTACTATCGCAAGTGGTTCACATCTGGCATACCTCTCAACTGTCACACATTATTAGGTACGTCACTCATTTTACCACTTAGAAATCTGTATTCCACATAAATATTCCACATTTCCCACTGAGACTTTGAAGCAGAAATTCATAATAATCTATTATACTCCATTATCACCAAACATGAACATCAGTGCACTGATAGCCACAGTGTTCTGAGCTTGCAGTACCATGTTTGATTATATGTTATACATTTTGCTCATTTGTCACACATCTTGTCACACATTTTGGTGAAGAAAGGTTGAGAGGAAATGAAGAAGATAGAAGGGGGAAATCACAAACCCAGAAAATCTATTGTGCAGTCAGGATTTTTGAGTCAGTGCAGGCATTTTTGGGTTTGCAGGTTCTTTTTCTCCCTTCACTCATTCATAGCACTATATAATGTAGGAGTAGTGTGGAGATGTGGTGGAGAGAATGCTGCTGCCATTATGTGGCATTGGAGGTGGGGTTCGCATCAATACAATATCCCACAGTACTTTACAGTCCAGAAGATGGAAGTCAGATAATGCTGCAGCCATTGTTTTTCCGTGTGTGAGTGTGTGTGTGGGGGGAGCAGGAGCAGGGGGCTAATACTGTGTCCAATGTGCTGTACAATCCAAAGAGTGGACAAAAATACTGAAGTCATTTGGATGCAACTTCAGTAGGAGTAACTGCCTGAACAGGGACTGACTAATTGACAAGGAAGACTGCTGCTTAAGCTGCACAGGCATCTCTCTCTCTCTCTCTCTCTCTCTCTATCTATCCATCTCAAGTGTGTCTCTATCTGTCCATCCACCCATCTGTCTGTCTATTTATCTTTCTGTCTGTCTCTCTATCTATCTATCTATCTATCTATCTATCTATCTATCTATCTATCTATCTATCTTATATAAAGTATACAGCATTTAGTTTAAATTAACCAATTTGTTAAAGACAGAAGGATTTATGCCACAAAAATGCTCTGTTCAGTGTTAGTGAGTGCCCTAAGTGAAGTACCCAAGCAAAAAATAAGAACAACTGGTGATCATGTAAAATCTACTAAAGAAAATGAGTGGGGACAAAGTTGATCCTAGATTGTTATTGTTGACGGGATAAGGCATTATTTGTTCCTTAAAGGTGTAGGTAGAAAAAAAGGAGAGTTAGATATGCCTTAGTAATGCTAATCGAGAAACTCACTTTTGCTCACCTTGAAACCCTATCAAATTTAAGGTGGTATATTTTGCTTAAGGCAGTATATTTTGTTATACACTTCATTTGCCTTGGATAGCCCAACTGAGTGGATGTAGGATCTCATTTTAATTGGGTCAGCTTCTATCCATTTCCACAGCTAGGAGGACTGGAGCACTGGGAGGTTAACCATTAAACCACACTGCCTCCTAAACCAGTTGAGATATAAAGCCTGATTTTCCAAAGGTTGGGACTGGCACAAGGAGCTTGCAGCAAGGAGAAATTGTACAAAGAGCTCCTTGCATCACACCTTGCACCCATCCTGATTTTGTATGGGACCGTGCACCACTGGGGAGACCACATGTGTCATCTAGGCTTGCATCATCCTGGCAATGGCCGGACCAGTACACCATGGCTGATGGGGCTTGTGCTGGGGTAGGGCTGCAATATCCCCTCCATTGGGATTTTCAAGCCCCCCAAAGGGGTGCACAGATCCTGCAGTTATACTAGCTTGGAGCTGGTCTACGCTGCTGTGCTTCACTGCTGCTGTCCTACAGGGTGTGGGGTGACTCTGTGCCCCACTGGGAAAAGTGCACACATAGCTTCTGACACTTGCCAAACCACCACTGGAGCAGCTGGTGGTCCGTGGCAGGTGAGAGCCCACAACCCCCCACTCCTGTGGTGGCCCTGGTGCATCTGCCCCCCACCATGGATCTGCACTGTCCCTACAATCCCCCTCTCAGTGGCAGTTGTCACCACCCCCAGCCAGACCCATTCCCCCCACCCCATGAGCCAGGAATGACTCCAGATGACCTTCCCACCACCAGGGCAACCAGCTGGTAGGTCACGATCACTGGCCACTGATGCTGCAAGCCTGTGCTGCAGCTTGCAGCAATCCCCTTCTGAGTGCCATTTGATCCTTGCACAGGTCAGCTTGTGGCAAACTTAGGGACTTTGGCACTGGGACCTCTGTTCTTGTAAAATCTGGTGCAGGGTCCCTGGTGCACCTGAGTTTGCTGCAGGTGGTGGTTTGCTGCACAATGCACTGATCTACATCAGCTTTTTTAAAACTGAGCCCATTGTGTTGTTTTTATTATGAAGATGTGTCTACTTGTATCCATTCTACAGCTGCAAAGACTGAAGAACTGAGAGGTTTATGGACTTTTTCAGGGTCACACAGTAAGTGTCTGTCTATAGTCTAATTTGAACTTGGGTCTTCTGATTTCCTTGCCTGTACTGTATCCTCTAGACCATGCTGTATTAAAGTAGGCAATGAGCAAAGGCTGAAATTAATTAAAGTTGGCTAGGGGAAAAAAATGATTATTTTTCTAAGCCAAAACAGAGGTACCCACAAAGTAAAGTACTGCATTTGAGTTGACCAGAATAGGGCAAATACAGTGGCCAGGTCACCATTTTCCACTGACTTATGGGGAATTGCTGCTAAACTTTATTTGTAGCTTTAGCTCATATTTAACTGGAGGATCACAACACATTGTCCTTGGGAATTGTTTTATCGGGACTCTGTGCTGCCTTGTGGTGTTCTGCAGGGTTCTATTTTGGCCCCCCTGTTGTCCTCCATGTACATGCTGCCACTAGAAGAGACCATTAGGCTGTACAATCTGGGGTTTCACTGCTCCATGGATGACATCTAGTTGTATCTATCCTGTGCCCCAGGTGAGCTCTCCACCTCAGGTATGCTGAGCCAATGCTTGGTTGAGATTAATGACTGGATGTCTGTAAACTGGCTATGTCTCAATGCTGGCAACTTAGAGGTTATGGTGATCGAACCTGGTCATGGAGATGTTTCCACTGACAGAAGGTTGCTCACCCCAACAGTTGGTGGATGGCCCCAGTCGGTGGTAAGGGCAGTCAAAGATCTTGGCATTTTTCTAGACAACCAACTGACCCTTGAACAACAGGTGTTATCAGTTGTTTGATCTGGATTTTTCCATCTCCGGAATATCCCCAGGTTCTGGCCATTCTTGATGCCTGATGACCTGGCTAGATCACCCATGCCTTTGCCACCAGCAGACTTGATTACTGCAATGCTCTGTACCTAGGACTGGCTGGAGGATTGATGCATCAACTGTAGCTGGTGCAAAATGCTGCAGCCAGGATGTCGATGGGTGCCTCATTGAGGGATCATGTCACTCCTGTTCTGCATGCTATGCACTGGCTGTTTGTGAGTTCACATAACACCTTCATGATTTGCTTGTTGACCTACAGGGCACTACCTGGTTTGGGACCTGACTACCTCAAAGAGCTCCTGGTGCCATATCACCTGATCCACCCTCTGTTCTCTATTGAGGCTGACTTTCTTGTTGTATCCTCTTCTTGCCTTAAGAGATCAGGTGACAGCTTTTGGTACTGCTGCACCATTGCTGTGGAATTCTCTTCCACCTTCTGTATGTGCAGCCAGCTCAGCGGAGGCCTTTAAAGCCTTTTTAAAAACTTTTCTTTTTGTGAAAGCCTTTAGTTTTATTTACAGAATTTCATCTTTTGGGCTTATTGTTTTTACAGTAAAGCGCTCTGAGCTCCTGGATAGGGCGCTATATAAATAAAATGTGCCCTGCCTTGCCATGACATTTTGACAACTTGGACCCTTCCTTTAGATGCTACATTAAGTTTCATTTGTCAGTTCCAAACACAGTTTATGGTAAGAAAAAACAGTGCATGGGACTTTAATATTGGGCAGCAGTCAGTAGCTTAGCATCAGCGGTAAGAACATGAGTAACAAGTAACAGACAGCTTTATAATGTTGTCACCACAAAATCGACTCAGTGACTACATTATTTGCCAGATAATCATGAGATTCAGACTAAGGTGATTAGTCTCACCCGGAGACAGAGCCATGTCCTTCAGAAGGACTCTGCTTTCACACTGAACTAGCAATTGAAACACTCACTTACTTGTGTTTTGTGTAAAGTCCAGACTGTCTTTGTTACACAACTGCAAATAAATGAATGAATCAAATATGTATTCTCAGACTGTGAACAACAGTGTCTTTTTTTTAAAGGACAGTAAATCACAGGACAGTAGATGACACTAAAATCTGCAATAGGGTAAACATTGTAGGGGGGGGTGTAAAACATTATTAGAGATCTAAGAAAGCTAGAGGAGTGGTGAAGGGTGTGGCAGCTGTTTCAATGCAAAGAAGTGCAAAATCATGCACTTGGGGTGCAGAAACCCAGGGGTGGAGTACAAACTGGGGGATGTAGTGTTAATGACCACCAAGTAGGAAAGAGACCTGGTGATAATCATATCTGATGACATAAAGGTGTCCAGACAGTGTGACAAAGCAGTGGGGAGAGCTAGAGGGATGCTAGGGTGAAAAGGGAAGGGTATCACCAGCAGAAAGAGAGGTGGTGTTACTGCTGTATAGATCACTGGTGAGACCTCACCTAGAGTACTGTGTCCAGTTCTGGAGACAACATCTCCAGAAGGACATAGAGCTGAGGCAATCCAGAGGAGGGAAAATAGAATGGTGCAGGGTCTGCATCAAAAGCCGTATGAGGAGAGACTAAAGGACCGCAATATGTACACCCTGGAGGAAAGAAGAGAGAGGAGGATATGATAAAAACCTTCAAATACCTTATGAGTATAAATAATATTTAAGAGGGAAGCATTTATCAGAAAAAAAGATGCTCAAGAACAAGGGGACATGCAATGAAGCTGGAGGGGTGTAGATCCAAGAAAGATGTGACGAAGTACTTC
Source organism: Neoceratodus forsteri (assembly GCA_016271365.2). NCBI lineage: Eukaryota > Metazoa > Chordata > Ceratodontiformes > Ceratodontidae > Neoceratodus > Neoceratodus forsteri. The sequence goes on from CM028132.1 coordinate 1,049,111,701, forward strand.
TTCACAGAAAGAGTGGTGGATGTCTAGAATGACCTCCCAGCAGAGGTGGTGCTGGCAAAAATGTTAATGGGATTCAAGAAGGCATGGGATAGGCATAAGGGAATCGTAATGGAATGGAATGGGGGTGGGGCGAAGCCAGAGATCATGTAGGGCCTGCAATGTTACAGTAGGTACTGTAGGGTAAATGTGTGTAGGTGGGCCAAGTGGTCCTTATACTGTATGCTTTCAAATTCTGTGTTACTGTGGTATAGAGAGTGTGAATTATCTTGCATGTGGCTAGGTTGCTCCAAAAGATGGTATACACTTCTCTTTACTGTTTTACTGAACAGTTAAATGAGTAATAATTCTTTCTTGCATGCTAAACACAGATCTATCTATGGATGCAGTTTTCCAGCCCTGTTCTCAATTTAGACGTAGCTTCCTTAAGAGAAGGCTAAAGATTTGGGTTTATGCATTTTACCTCTCATCTCAGAAATACATTTTCATTTTGACTGCTTGTTTGGAACAGTCAGACTGATTCATATCAGTATAAATGAAATAAGTTCTAACGGCTGAAAATGAATTGGCTGAAACTCCCAAGTTGGCAGAATAACCTGGAGGTGTAGTAATTTCATTTGGAAATCAATTCCTATAGGCAGCAGAACATAAAAGACCATTAAAAAAAAATATTTCTTATATCTGCAGAAGTGATTCCTAAAAGAGTAAAGCAGGTGGTATTTATAAAATGATTTGAAATGAGGAAGAAATCTTATCCTTGAGAATTAGTACTGGGCAGAGCATCCAGAGGCCCACGGATATTGCCAGATAGAGTTGTTTTCAGTTAGATAAGAATGCTTCGCCTATCTATGTTTTCCTGTCTGCCACTATCCATTTGCCCAGCACAGAGGATCATTTGGCTAGATAATTACTTTCTGATTGGATATTAAATATCCTGTAAGAAATGTATTTGTACTAAACATTTTTAAACAGGTAGTTATTATTTTACTTTAATTGTAGCTCTCTGGTCTGACATTTTAAAGTGGCATTACTAAGATCTACTTATTTACATATTAGTAACTTGTTGTTAGAAGGAACTTTAGGTCCATCAGGTCTGCTTCTCCTCTCTTCATAAGCTGGAATTAACTAGTATGCTGTGCAAACATGTATTAATTAATAGGGCTACCCCAGTCACTCTACTAACTAGGGTATCTGATTTCCTTGGCAACCAGAAATGCATCTAGGCTTAGCCTGAAGGCCTGTACTGACTTCATAGCCACTGTGTCTTCTGGTAAGCTGTCCCATAGGTTCATCACCATTTGGGAGAAGAAGTGCCTCCTGACGTTACCCCTGAATATCTACCTAAAAGTTATCAATAAATGTATCCAGCTTAGCAAAGGTATCAACAATATTTCAATGTTTATGTGGTAATAGAATAACATTATAGTAAATTATGAACATAATCAATTTTATTAAAGCTCTTTAGGCTTACTTTACATGCAACCTTCTTAAAACTGGAAGGTGTACCTAAGAAAGTGATGCTCTTGTAGATAATTTGTTTTCATATTGTTGGTATTAAACACTTAGGGCCCCAATTCTCAAAAGTTGGGGCAAGCCAAGCCAAAGGCAGCTTGCACCAATTGCCGGTGTGCCAGGGATCCTGCACCTGATTCTAGATCAGGTAGGGTCCCGGTGTCAATGTCCCATGGCTTGCAGCAACCATAGCGGTGTGCCAAATAGAGGGCTCACCTGGACAGGTTGCCACAAGCCATGGGTGTCCATGCAGCAATGTCCCCGAAGCATTCCCTGGTGGTCTAGTGGACCACCCCAGCCCCGATCCCCCATTAGTAATAATGAAAAATTCTTGGTGGTCTAGCGGACCACCCTCCCAAGCCCAGATCCCCTGTTATCATAAAAAGTTATCCCCGGTGATCTAATGGACCCCCTCCCTGATCCTAGATGTCCCCAATAAATGGTTATAATTCCCTGGTAGTTTAGTGAACCCACTTCCCAACCCTGGTCCCCTGTTATCATAAAATAATTATCCCAACTGATCCAGCAGCCCCCCTCCCTGATCCCCAATGTCCCCAATAAATAGTTACGATTATAATTTTAGTGGTGGTCTAGTGGACCCCTTCCCAATCCCCGATGTCCCTAATAAGTATTTATATTTATATTCCCATGTGATCTAGCACCCCCCCCAAGTCCCAAGCCCCTGTTATGAAATAATAACACACCATTCATGGTCTAATGGACACCCAAACCAGCAGGCAGTGTCCCACAACCCCACTCCCCCCATCCCAAACTGAGCTGGTGACTGGCACAGCCCATGGCTCACCACCACGGACAGCCACTGACTGATCTTGCAGTGAGTGCTGTACTATATTGAGTAAAACAATAAGTAGGGGTTTGGGGCTTGGGAGGTGCTAGATCACCAGGGAATATAAACATTTCTAAGGGACAATGGGGATTGAGGAGGTGTCCACTAGACCACCAGGGAATTATAATCATAAATATTTATTGGGGATATTGGGGATCAGGGAGGGAGCTGCTAGATCACCATGGATCATTTTTTTTATGATAAGGGGGGGGATCAGGGCTGGGGAAGGGGGATTCTCCAATCCACAGCAGAATGAGTCCAACTATTCTAATCTATTCAGCCCCTCCTTTACACTAACAATTTGGTGTTTTGGGGGGACTTTAACTGCAGTTTAAGTCTTAAGGTTCAGGGTGGTCAGACTTCTAAAGTATATTGTGATTCTGCATTTCTGAAGGATATGGTCACCACAGCTTGTTTGCAAGGCAGCCAACAAGTTTTATCTCAGGCACCTCAGGCTACCTTCATGAAAGGCCCCTTAACTGCAAGGGTAGTTTGTTTTATTTTTATCCTTGGGAGTCTGAGTCACTCAATCTTCTGTCCTTCCAGTTGAAACCTCTAATTATTTGGCTATTCACTGTTCATGTACTGTGGGGTCCTCTACAGTCCCTTACCCTAGGCCATGGAGATTCAATAATAATTTACTGGGTAATCCATCAGTTAAGGATCTGTGGTTAAAGGAATCTTTTGCCAGATGGTCTATCCTTTGTGTGTATGATAACTTTGATGTTTGGTGGGAAGACTTTAAAGGGGCATTTCAGTCTATTTTTCAATGGGAAGCTCATCTCTTGGGCACTAAGTGATATTTACAGTATTTGAATTTACAATACAAGCTACGAAAGCTTATTTCTTTTATGCATGATTCTGGATGGGATCTATCCTCTGACACAGAATACACTCAAATGCTTGCCCATCAATATGAGAGGGCTAAATCCCTTAAATGGGAAAGTAACTTTGGCATGCAAGGAGCAAAGCAATCCCTTGATGCCTATAAAACCTGTGCTTCGCGGCTTCAGAGCAGATGCATGTGGGCATTGCATCCTTCTGCACAGGCCGCTCCCACAAAGATTTTGCTAGTGTCATGGATACTGTGCATGCTCATGTCACACATAAATTCAGTTCCTCGCATTCCCATAGATTACACTGCTTTTCAACATCCTCCTTGGATGTTCCTCCCTTGCTGGAACATGTCCTAAGTCTGTTGACACAATCCATACATTTATCGGAAGTGGTAGATGCAATAAAAAGTTTGCCATCCAATATAGCACCGGGGACTGATGGTATTACCTCTGAATTTAAAAAAAAACACATTGATTATCTGGATCTCACTTTACAAGTTTTTTACATTCAGATACTAGCTACTGGATACTTACCCACCTCCTTTACAGAAGCTTTACTTATTTTTGGTACAAGAAAGGTCACAGGATAGTGTTAGATAATTGGAGAAAATTGTTCCTACTTAACATCGATTATAAAATCTTAGCCAAACTATTGGTGTGTGGGTTGACTACAGCTGCAGAAATACTCATTTACCAGATGCAGTGTTGCACTATCCCTACCCGTCAGATTTCTGCTAATATGATTTTATAGCGTGAAGTGTTTGAGAGGGGTTCTCAGAGTCAATGCCAAAGATATGTTCTTTCTCTTGATTAAAAACAGGCATTTGACCAAGTCAACATGAGGTACTTGTTTGAAGTACTGCACCACTATGGTATCCCTCCCTTTTTTGTGTCTTTGGTATGGTTATTATATTCAGCAGCTCATCTGCTACCCTATGTTAACTCCTCTGTGGGTGTGCACATCCCCACAGATGGGGGCTTGACAGGGATGCCCTTTAAGTCTGTTATTATATTCTTTCTCCATAGATCCCTTACTACGGCTGCTACAAACTTCTACATGTATCTGAGGTATTGCATTAATGACAGATAAACACGAACTCCATGAGCTGGCATATGCAGATGATTTATGTGTTATTTTGTGAGATTTAGCATCTGGTACCACTGTAAGTTCTTTGTTATCTGATTTTTCAGAGATCTTGGGCTCTAAAATTAATTACACCAAAAGTGTGGCTATGCCAATTGATTGCCCTTCACAGCCGTGTATCTCAGTGATCACAGGGATTCACATTCAGACAGACCCTGTGACAATCCTGAGAATTTATTTTAACCACCATGATGCAGTTTCATTTAATTGGGAAATGCACCTCCTGAAGGTGGAGGGGACTTTAGCTATTTGGAAAAATAGGAATTTGGCTAGGCTTAAAAGGATATTTTTAATTAAAATACTTTGCTTCCTTATTTCACATACCTCAGTTTTGTTTTCCCACCCTCTCCCTCATTAGAAACCCAGCTGTTGAGCCTTTTTTTTCCAGGGACTCTGGGGCTTTCAGCTAAACCCCATTAATAATGATATTACCTATCAGACTTGACCTAAGGGAGGTCTCCACATGATCAACCCCATATCCTTTTATTTTAGTATCTTCTTCAATAGTAATTTTGTGCTTGTACTTGTGGAGCCCCTTATAACTGGATTCCTTTAATGGAAGATTTTCTAATACCTTTTATGATCATTTGGAATATACACTGTGCTCACCCGCCAGGTCGAGAATATGATCATGTAATTCCCTTGTTTATAAAGTTTGCAGTGCAGATATTAAATTTGTGGCACCTATCTTTTGGTGACTGTCTTTGATTTCAGAGAAAAGGAGTTTATTACTTTATTCTTGACACAAATTGTACACCCCGTATTGAACTGAAGTATTATCAGCCTGACAAGGTTGCATTGGCACTTTCTCAGCTTACTAATAGGACCATTCCAAATTGTACAGTATGTGGAATATTCTTTAGCTAAGCACACATGGAACATTGGCTGTGGGGGACTCTTTACAACATAAGTCATTATCTGAGGGGATGTGCCCCAGGCATACCTGTCCTGGAATTCCAAAGATACAATCTCTACTTCCTACTAGAGTGCCCTATTAGTTGTTCCTTTTGGAAACAATTAAGCAATGTGTGGTGGCATCCAGTTTTCTCCAAGGTCATGTATGATGTTGTTGTTTTGGGTATTTATCCACTAGCATGGAATTGTTTCTCCTTAGAGACCATACAAGTGTGTTTTGATCTGTGTAAATATTATTTATGGTAGGCTTATTGTGCCTTTACTCTTCAGCAAAAGGAAAGTTCTCTTATAAGTATTGTAATATTGTACATACCTATCTTAACTTTATTGGAAGGACACAAAGTCTTTCCCAGTAGTTTCATTTCATAAAAAATGGTCTGGTTTTCATGCTGTTTTTTCTTGTTTTGTCATTGTGTTTAATTTTCTGATTCATGTGATGTAACCATATAAACTTTGTTGGGAGCTATTTTCTGATCAGATTCTCTGACTCTTTTTGAGAAATGCCATGGGATCTTTAACATCCAGCTGAACAACCACCGGAGCAGGCAGAAGGGACCTCAGTTTTCCATCTCATCCAAAAAATGGCACCTTAAGAGTGGTACAGTCCACTCATGCTGCACTGCAAAGTCAGTATTGAGGTTTTACCCTAAGGACCTGGTGTGGGGCTAGAACCCCAAACTTTCCAATTTTCATGCCTTAAAGATGGCTGTGCAGCCTGCTGAGCCACTGACATTAACAATATTCAGTTTTCAGTTTTTCCAAATACACTGAATTAGCTGAACAAGGCAATCCATTAATAAATCCATTGAAGAAGAGAGGAAATTATTTTTTTATCCACAAAATCCATTGAAGAGGAGAGGAGAGGAAATTGTTTTTTAATCCACAGCTTCTTCTAATGTTTCTATTACAGAAATTGTATCATTCCCAGATCATCCATATTTACTTGTAACTGAATAAAAGTTATTTTGAAAACCCCTGTTCTGAATTGTTTTCTTTCATGGGCAAACTTCTATGCAGTTCTCTTCATGGATCCAATCAGACAGAGTCATTATTATGTCAGAGTTTGTGTACAGAACTCTGAGCACTGCTCTGACAGATCATCAGTTTAGACATGGCATTCTCTGTACAACCCATGACACAGTGAAAACTCTACATTTCTAGTCCCATAAAGAGATCTGTTCAGAAGGTTGTCCATAAAAAGAAAACAATAACATGGAAAGTTTTCATATCAGTGTTCATTCAAGCATAGTTACATATGCATCATCTGGGGATATGAATTTAATTTATTTTACTAGGAATATTACAAACATGTATCATCTCTAGAGATGGGCTCAACAAACCAGACCACAAACATCCGAACCTGAACAAAAAGTTAAAACATTTATTTATGTAAAGCCACAGCAGACATTATCCTGCCACCATCACCAATGTTTCACACATGTACATACTTTATCAATATAACAACTGCAAAAAAGCAAAAATCCCCTGTCCCTTCAAAGTTATTTTCTAGTTTCTGGAAAAAAAAAATATAATTGCCATTCACAGGATTCAAATCTCATACCATTCCTCCCAAAACATGAATTTCAGGTGTTCCATTCTTTATTACTAAAAACATTTTCAGAAAAAAAGGTTCTTTGCTCCTTCAACTTCATCTGTTCCTGCTGCTTTTCCTGCAGCAAAGTCATACTACTTGCTTTAGACAACAGAATCATTTCTGTGGCAAAAGGTTGTCATATAATAAGCAAATGATTATGTCTTCAGAACAGTTGTAATCAATATGGTCCAATGAAGTCTAAGGGGAAAATGTCCTGTTTTAATGAAAATATCTTCAGTAATAAAAAAATGGAGGGTTTTAAAATTTGGGGGAAGTATGTACTCTGCTTATGCCAGCTGTGTATTTTATTTCTGGAAACTAGAAAATCTCTTGGAAGGAAAACCCAGTGAAGTATTTTTTTTTTATTTAATGTAGAACTGTCTTGTTCTTTTCATCATGGTGAGGTCTTATTGTCTTCAACTGTCACAGAAACATAGACAATGATGGCAGAAAAAGACCAATGGTCCATCCAGTCTGGCTGTGGTTCTCTATTAAACCCTGGGACCTATTGTTTATATAGGGTGCTAGCCTTTGCTATTCACACCCCCATTCTCCTCCCTACTACTACACTCATGAGTAACCACTATACCCTTCACTCTGCCCCCACCATGCTTGCAACCATTTATGGTTTTGGCACCCAACATGGCCAGAAGACTGTTCCATGGTTCCACCACCCTTTCTGAAAAATAAAACTTTCTTGTATCCGTCCTGAACCTCCCTCCTGTCAGTTTCCACTCATGCTCCCATGTCCATGAACTGTTACTCATGCTAAATAGTTCCTTGAAGATCACCTTGTTTAGTCCTTTCAGGAACTTGAATGTTTCTGTCATATCATCCCTCTCATATTTGGTCTCTAGTGAGCACATGTTCAGTGTCTCGATCCAGTCCAGGTAAGAGCTGTCCTGTGGTCCCTCGATCATGTAAAAACGGAGTGGGGGTACTCTCTAAATAAATCCAACTTTGCAAATCTTCACACTTACTTCAAATTGTTTGTAGTTTTGACCTTTATTTAAAATTCCTAGCTCCAGTGGTTTGTCCTGTTATAATGATTTCTTCTGGGAGCTCTTTTATGTATCACCAAATTCTTATGTTTCTTTCAATCATCTTGGTTAACCTTCATCGAACTGTCTGCAGCCTGTCCTTATCTTTCCAGAGGTGAAGACTTCAAAGCTGGGCCTAGCACTCCAGGTGCAGGCTCACCAATGATCTATAAAGAGGTAGTAATACCTCTTTTCTTGTACTGTCAATACCACTTCTGATACATCACAGTATCCTATTTGCCTTACTTTAGGCCTTGTTGCACTGGCTTGATTAGTTAAGGGAGTCACTAATAATGACTCCTAGGTCCCTTTGCATAATAGAAGTGCTCAGGTTTACCCCTCCCATCCAGTACTCTGTCTTGGGGTTCTTGTTCCCTTGGAGCGTCACCTAGCACACTTTGGCACTGAATTTCAACTACCAAACCACAGACTACCTCTCTAGTCTTTGCAGGTCACTCTGCATCTCCAAAAGTTCCTTGTCACTATCTACTCTGCCAGAGAGCTTAGTGTCATCTGTAGAGACACAACTTTCAATGGATTCCCTCCCCAATGTCATCGATGAACATATTGAAGAGGACAGGACTCAGGACAGATCCCAATGTCACCCCACTCATGACCACCCTCTCTTCTTATTTGATACCATTAATTTACAACCCTCTACTGCTTTTCCTTCAGCCAGTTTCCTACCTGTTTTACAATGTCCCTTGCCACACCCAGATCCCCCATCTTCTTTAGCAATCTTTTGTGAGGCACTGAGTTGAAGACATTGGTGAATAGAAGTAGCATAAATCTACAGAAGACCCCTCTTCAAAGCCCTCATCACCCAGTCAAAGAAAACTATCAGGTTTGTCTGACAAGACCACCCTGCCATGAACCCATGCTGTTTACTATCCTGGAGACCATTGCTCTCCAGATAGTCTACACGGTCCTCTTTGACTAGTGACTACAACAGTTTACCAACAGGGATAAGACTGACCGATCAGTAGTTCCCAACTTGATCCTTCTTCCTCCTTCTTATGGAGGGGAACTATCCCCATCTGTAATGAGCTGCTGAATAGCCCTACCATGAGTTCATCCAGTTCCACTGCCAGTTTCCTGAGTGCCCTTGGATGCATCCCATCAGGCCCTGATGCCTTATCTATCTTTAGGGCTGCCAGCCCTTTCTGGAATAATACTGGCTGCCTCATTTCCAGGACCCCTTTTATGACTGCCTTGATGCCACTCTTTGGAAGAAGTCCATTTTCTTCCCTTTGTGAAGAGAGAGCTAAATTACTCATTAAGGATGGCTGCCTTTTGCAGCTCTCCTCTATTACCCTACCTCCCTCAGTTAGCCTAACCATTCATCATCCTTTCTTTCTTTTCTCTAATATACCTGAAGAAATGCTCTTCCCTGCCCTTGAACCCCTCTGAAATATGTAGCTCAGTGCCTGCTCTTGTCTCCCTAACCACCCTATTTGCTTCCTTGTTCTCAGTTGGTATTATCCCCCAATTTTCCTCCCCCTACCTTTCCTTGTTCCTGGTGAAGACCTTTTTTTTTGGCTCTCACTGCTTTCCTGACCTGTTCCCAGAACTATATTGGTTTCTTGTAGCTGTTTCTTTTGGTTACCATTCTCATGCATAATGTAGATGACTCAAGAATGGTCCCATTAACTTCCTCTGGCCCATCTCTTCTACACCTCCTATGCATTCTATCCTGCCTAACTTGCCCTGGACCAACTCCCTCATCCTGTTGAAGTCTGCCTTTCTGAAATCAAGGACCTCCACCCTTGATTGTTCTTTCTGGCCCCAAAGACCAGCTCAAAACAGAGTTATGGTCAATGGACCCTAGTGGCTTCCTTATTTGCACCCCTCCTACCACCTCTGAGGTGGTGAGCACCACACTGAGAATGGTAGCCTGCCTGGTGGGTTCCTTAACCAACCACCCTAGAAAACAGTTCTGGAAGATATCTAGCAGGGTCTGACTTCTGGTGCTTCTGATAGCTGGAACATCCCAAACAACATCCGGCAGGTTCAGCTCACCCATCACCACTACCTCCCCCTTTGTCACTCCCCTTCCTACTTCTTCCCAAATGTCCTTATCCCTCTCTCCACCTTGTCCTGGCAGTCTATAGATCACCCTAAAATATAATTTCTTGCCTGAGGCTGTCATGAGCTGCACTCACAGCCACTAAATCTCCCCATTATTTCCCCCGATGTATCCATGTCATGTCACTGCAGTTAACTTTTGTTAAACCTTTCTATTAAGAAATACAGTCACAGTATTTTTTAATGAATCTGAAAACATTTTGGAAAGCTATTTAACCGACTATGGTGCCTACCTAATGTTGATTATGGTATTTTAACTGTGCGTTTGAAAGTAATTGTATTAGCATGTATGGGACTACAGAATGCTTATTTAATATGTTATTCTTGGATCAGGAATAGAATGCAAAGTTCAGAATATCCCAACACAAATTCTCTGTTCAGGCTATGAGACTATATTTACCAGATAATTTGAGATTAATGCAAGTCCACAAAAGCTAGAAGGTTATTGCTGTAATGATTGTTGGTGAACTGTTGAGATATGGGGATGATAGTGGCAGACTGGAAACACTGTGCACTGAGGAGAGCAAGCAACTGTCTGCTCTGTGTCAGTTGGCTCCTCAGCTAACTTGTCAGCAGTCTGTTTGATCCTCTGCAGTCTATACAAGAGTCCCCTCTTCCTATCAAACTGCACCTCCTTTTCTGCACCCTCCCTAGAAACATAACATAACACTGACACTGCGTAGTCCCCCAGTGTCACCACCTGAAAAAAAGAAAACTGTCCCTTGTAATTTTTTAACCCTGTTAAAAAGGAACCTGTCCATCAATGTCTGTTGCTGCCATTATCGTCCCCCCACCTGACCCTCCCACTCAGCACACACCACCCCATACTCCCCAAACCCTTACTTAACCACCGAGGGTCCAACACTATAATACTCTCTGGATCACAGACACATCTTCACTCTTCAATGCTGGACTGTGAACTGAGGAAATCAGGTATGTGTTTCAATCTGTTTCAATGGGGTTTTGAACTTAGAGGCATAACTTGAAGGTTTTTGAATATTTGTGCCCAAAATTCTCAACATGCCTTTTTTGGGGTCCCACCTCATGAACAATGACAGTGTAATTAGACAAATCTGTCCCAAAAAGGTGATTTCATAGTCACTGTGTGAAATCACCTTTCGGGCAGGAGTTGAAACTTTTCTCCACCCTTGTTCATGAGGTGGGATCATAAGAAGGCTATGTTGAAAATCTGGGGTAAATATATTTAAAAAACAACAAAGTTAGGAGCCTACATTGGTCATTTTCAATATTTTGACCCCAAATTTTCAACATAGCCATTTCTTCACCTTCCTTAACTTGATTTTTAGCATGGGTACAGCCTCATCTCCTACAAAATGTGTTACTGACTTGAAAAATGATCAAATGGTATGCAAATGTTAGTTAAATTTCTGTAAATAATAGGACTTGGCTAGTTGTATACTTGTATATGGACAAATGTTTTTATGATGTGTTGTGCATGATTTTTGTACTTTTCCTGCATGTTTTTCCTCAAGCTATTTTGTGTAACTTTTGGTCATTTTTAACAGGACTGTCTTGTAAACAGGGATTCTTATTCCTAATGGCATGAAATATCCTGTATAAAAATAAACATTTTATCTATCTATCTATCTATCTATCTATCTATCTATCTATCTATCTACCTATCACTTGCTCTCTCTTTGGTAATTTTCAATATTTTAACCCCAAATTTCATCATAGTTATTTCATTACAGCAACTCATGAATGTGACAGTTGTCATTTTTCAAATCCTGGCCAAAATGCATTTTTACACTTGTGGCCTCAAATTACTTTTTGGGTTGAATTTGAAAATGTTCTCCACGCTTGTTCATGAGGTTGTTTCATAAGAAGGCTGTGTGGTTTCATATGAAGATTGTGTTGAAAATGTGGGGTAAAAGCATAAGAAAACAATGAAGTTATGAGTCTATGTTGCAATTTTTCAATGCACGCTCGTAACTGTGGAAAATTTAAATATTTTGTTGATCGCAACTTTTCTTTTTTTTATTTAATATGCTTTATTGTTTTAAACACATACACACCTATACTCATGCACAGTGACAATTTAGGCACCGACATGGTAAACAGAAAGGATAATACATGAGTCTTGATGGGTGCAGGAAAACATTATAAGGAGTACATTAAAACAACACCCATTATTTAGGACAAAACATAACCTACTAAATTATCCCTCCCCCACCCCTCCTCCTTCTCTCCTGTGCAATATCCTTTCCCCTTCCCTGGGAGACATGACTCAAGGTAGTATAAACAACATGACTCAGCAGTGAGATATATCAGCAGATAACAAGAGATTACAGAGTTCATGTGATCAGAGGGCCAGTGTGAGCAAAACCTGAGGAAAAATGTCCAAGACTCTGGAATGGAAATATATCCCTGATGTAAGAGGTCACATTGTTAAGAGGGCTTCCAACTTCCTCCACATCTCAAGGTATAATGCAGACCGGTGCTTTAGACTAGCAATTGTTTTCTCCACTTGGAGGTTGAACAGGATTTAATTCAGCCATTCAGAATAGGTAATAGCTTCCTAGTCAAGTCAATGTCGAAGAGTCAATCTTTTCACAGAAAGTGCTATTGAAGTAAGTAAGTAAAAATTTATTTATATGAGGCGCCCTTCCAAAGCTCAGGGCGCCTTTACAAAATTTCACATACAATATTAAAATCCACAGCAATTTAAAACACCATTTATATTTCTGAAAATGCTTGTTTGAATAAACCCTTCTACAGTCAGGCTATTGCGTATCTGGCAAGGTAGAGAATTCCACATGGTAGGTGCCATAAAGGCAAAAGTTCTTCCACCAGATGTTTTCAGGGTTACCATGGAAATCTCTAGCAATCCCTCACCAGAGGATCAGAGGGAGTGGGAAGGGCAGTAAGGAGTCAGGATCTCTTTCAGGTAGTGGGGTCCCAACCCATGTTGGGCCTTATAGTTCTTCAGTGCAACCTTTAAAGTGATCCGCCACTGTACAGGCAGCCAGTGCAATTCGCGCATCACAGGTGTTATATGGTTGGATCTTGGGCTTCCAGTCAGCAACCTAGCTGCTGCATTTTGCACTAGTTGCATTCAGTGAATATCCACTCCCGACAGCCCTAGATAAAGGGCATTGCAGTAATCAAGACTACTGGCAACCAAGACGTGGACCAGGGTAGGAAGGTCCTCCAGTGGAACCAAGTGTTTCACTGTACTACGTTCCTTAGATGAAAAAAGGATGATTTGACTATGGCCGACACCTGTGCTCTCAGGGACAGGCCCTCATCAAACACAACACCAAGGTTATGCACCTGGCCAGATGCCATAAGTGGGGTCCCCCCAGAAATAAACCCAAGGGTTTTCCCACCCATGAGCTTGACATCCTTACCCCTGGCTCTACTACCAATACCTCTGTTTTTCCTGGGTTTAACTTCAGCCATTTGGTACTCATCCAGTTCTGTATCTCCAGCAAGCAGTTGTTAAACACTGCACTTGAATTGGACTCCTGCTCGAGCACAAAAGACATGTAGAGTTGAGAGTCATCAGCATAGCAATGAAAACTCAACCCATACTGTCTTATAATGTCCCCCAATGGGAGAATATACATCGCAAATAACATGGGGGATAACACCTAACCCTGTGGTACCCCACAGTTCAGGCAGTGAGAGGCCAAGGAATAAATCCCTGACACTACTCTCTTAGTCCTACCCTGCAGGAAAGATTGAAACCAACTGTGGACCGCCTCCCTTAGTCCACAGAGAAACCAAAGGTGTTTGAGCAATACTCCATGATCTACAGTTTCAAATGCTGCTGAGAGATCAAGGAAAACCAAGATAGAATGAACTCTCTGATCTCTTGACATCAGGAGATCATTCAGTACCCATACAAGAGCCGTCTCAGTGCTATGCCACTTCCTGAAGCCAGACTGGAGAGGGTCATAGATACTGTGGCTGGTTAAATGATCCTCCAGCTGCAAAGTGACCACCTTCTCGATAACCTTCCCCAAAAAGGGGAGGTTCGAGACTGGTCTGTAGTTTTCTGGGCAGTCAGGATCAAAGGAGGGATTTTTCAAAATGGGGCGCACCACTGCCTCCTTTATGGGGTCTGGAAAGATCCCTCTCTCCAATGATACCACCACCATCCCAATAAGGATTGGGGCAATAACCTCTACACACCCCACCAATAGGTGAGTAGGGCCTGGATCCAGACTACAGTAGGTTGGACGCAAAGTCTGGATGATCCTCACTATATCCATGACTGCTGGTTGACTAAAGGTGAACCAAGTTAGTTGGGTATTTGTGCCACTCGGTTGATCACAGCAAGACCCAATGGGGAGGTGCTGGTTGATCTCATCCCTGATGATGGACACCTCATCAGTGAAGAACATTGCAAACTCCTCACACTGTAACTGCGACAAAGTTCAACCGGCTTGAAGACAGGCTGGATTGCACAGTCTGTCTACAGTCCAGAAGAGCTGGTCCGGGGAACTCAGTTATAAAAGGTGTGACAAGAGGGGTAGAGCAGCTAGGGGTCCTCTTGTAGAGGGTCCAGAGAGAAGTCAAGGGGAAGTGATCTCGAGGAGGTGGGAGGTGATGGGGGCTGGCGGGGAGTCCAAAAAGGAGGTGCACTAAAGATCAAGGTGGACACTAAGGTTCTCCTGCTGAGGGACTCCATGATCAGAGGTATTCTTTGGGTGGGGCAGGGTGAGAGAAAATACAGTCCAGTTAAGGCAGTGGGTATTTCTGGTCTGACTATGCATAGGGTGAAGTTAATGGTGTATGAGCTGGCGAGGGACTGTGGAGGATCACCGGACTTCCTGGTGAATCTGGGAACAGATGATATTGAGGGGAATAGTGTGCTGGAAATTCAGGCAAGGTTCTGAGAACTGGCCAGGGTCTGTTATGACAATGTATGCACAGTCTTCTTCTCGGAAATCCTGCCAATGTCAAGGGCTATTGTGGAGAACAAACAGAGGATCAAGAAGATTAATGACTAGCTTGGGCAGTTGGGTGAAGCACAGGGGATTGGGATGTTTGGAGACTAGGGGGAGTTTGGGAAGACAAGGGACTGTATGCCTGGGATAGACTTCACCTAAATCTGGTAGGGAAGAAAGTTCTCAAATGGGGGATGATGGATTTCATTCAGTCTAGATGGGGTTTAAACTTGTGAAGGGAGGGAGGGGGGCACTGCCGGGCTGATCCAGCCATCCATACCACCGGTAGGACTGGCCTGCAACCCCATAGAGGGGGGACAGATGGTACCCTAGGGGAGAAGTGTGGATGGACGTATGAAAGATCTGGGGAGGATATAGTAAAGAGGGGTAGGGACAAGGGTTGGAGGGTGGCTTTAATAAATGCCAGGAGCCTGGGAAATAAAATGCTTGAGTTCCAGGCCACACTGTTTGAGGGTGGAGTGGATGTAGCAGCCATCACTGAAACTTGGGCCATCCCTGGCCATTACTGGGACCTTAATCTGAGTGGGTACCTTGTGTTAATGAAGGACAGAAAGCTGGGCAGAGGGAAAGGAGTAGCAATGTTCATTGGGGATAACACCAAGATTATGAGAGTGGAGGAAACAGAGGGCAACATGGAGGCCCTATGGGTCACCTTGCGAACACCCATGGGAGGGAAGATCAAGTTGGAGATGGTATATAGGCCCCCAGGACAAGTGGAGGACCTAAAGGATTGCCTGTTAGCTAACATTAAGGGGCAGTGTGGACTGGAAGGAGAAGAAGCAGTGTTGATGGGGGACCTTAATATGCCAGCTACTGATTGGGGTACTATGATATCCACTGTAACCAGGGAGCAGAAGCTGCTGGATGGCTTCCTGAACATGCTCCTCAATCAGCTGGTGATGGACCCAATGAGGGAGTTTTATATCCTGGATGTGGTTTTAGCAGATGGGGATCTTGTATGAGATCTGGTTGTGGAAGAACCCCTGTCTGGGAGCGACCACAACACAGTCTGGTTTTGGCTTAAACTGGGGGCTCAGGGGATCATTCAAGGACAATGATAGTTGATTTTAGGGGGAGGACTTTCAGAACATGGGAGAAATTCTCAAGGGGCATTTGCAGGAGGTAAAACCAGGTTTGGATGTGGAAGATAGGTGGGAGATCATATAGCGGGGGCTTCAGGAGGCCACCAGGACCTGTGCAAGAGTGAAGTACAAGGGCGGTAGGTCTTGTAAACCATTCTGGTGGACCAAGGAGGTACAGGAGGCAGTAAGGGAGAAGAAGGCTGCCTACAGTAGGTACAAAAAAATGAGAGGAGAGAAGGATGGGGTGGGGAAAAGGGTTTCTTTAGCTATATTGGTGAGTGGAGCAAGGTCAAGGGCCAGCTCAGTAGGCTGAGAACAGCTGAGGGGTGGGTGGAAAGGGCTGGAGAGCAGGCAGAGGTACTGAATGAGTACTTTGCCTCAGTGTTCACTACGGAGGAGGCTGGGGAACTTCCAAAAAAGTGGTTGAAGGACACAGAAGGTGTAGCAGACCTGACTATTGGGGTACCTGCTGAAGAACAAGCCACTGGGGGAGGTAGGCCAGGGATGAGATCTCAGGCTGGTTCTGCTGAATGGGGGGGAGGAAGAGATGCTGATATTCCTATCCATCAGATTTGGGAAGCTCTCCAATCCCTATAAAACTATAAATCTCCAGGGCCTGATGCTATTCATCCCAGAGGACTGAGGGAGTTTGCGGATGTTTTGGCTGCGCCATTGGCAGATCTCTTTAACTTGTTACTCCAGACAGGGAGGGTGCCAAGGGATTGTAAGCAGGTGCATGTTGTACCCATCCATAAAGGGGGGATCGTGAGAAGAGCCAGGAAACTATTGACCCGTCAGTTTGACATCGGTAGTGGGAAAGGTAATGGAGAGCATACTTAAGGAAAGGCTGGGAGGTTTCTTGGAGGAAATGGGTTACTTGGATGACTGGCAGCATGGGTTTGTGCCAGGTAGATCATGTCAAACAAACCTTGCAGAATTCTATGAATGGGTGACATCAGCACTTAACAGGGGGAGACCAGTGGGTGTACTGGTCCTGGACTTCAGCAAGGTATTTGATTCAGTCCCTCACATTGGCCTAAGGAAGAAGCTTGGGGGAATGGGGGTAGGCCCATTGTCAGTTAGGATGATTGGAAATTGGCTTTCAGGATGCGCTCAGTGGGTAGTGGTCAGATGGGAGGTCTCATCTCCTAGGGAGGTCATAAGTGGGATCCCACAGGGATCAGTCCTGGGGCCACTCCTGTTTAACACCTAAATCTCCAATATCAGGGAAGGTATTGGGTGTGAAATGAGTCTCTTTGTGGATGACTCTAAGCTGGGGGTGGTGGTGGAGGGGGAGGAGGGGAGATTAGCCCTGCAAGAGAACCTGGATACCCTGGATAGGTGGTCCTGCACCTGGAAATTGAAATATAACTCCTCCAAGTGCAAGGTGCTACACTAGGGTGGGAAAATCCCAGCTATGTGTACACCCTGTGGGGGGATGAGTTGCAGGCTACAGCAGGGGAAAGAGACCTAGGAGTCTTGGTGGATGTTAACATGAATAATTCAGAGCAGTGCAGGAGGACTACGATCAGGGCAAATAGGATGCTGGGATGCATCACTAGGGGGATTACCTCAAGGAACAGGGAGGTGATTTTTCCACTGTACAACAGCCTGATTAGACCACATCTTGAGGACTGTGTGCAGTTCTGGAGGCCACACCTAAGGAGGGACATCCAATTCTTGGAGAGGGTTCAGAGGACAGCAACCAGAATGATCAAGGGCCAGATGGATTTGACATATAGGGAATGACTATGGGAGCTCAACTTGTTCTTGCTGGAGGAGAGGAGGGCCCGGGGGGACATGATTGAGGTCTTCAAGTACCTCATGGGAGTAAATAAGGTAAGCCGAGATAGGATCTTTCAACTGAAGGAGGGTGGAATCACCAGAGGACACAGTTGGAAGATTGAGGGTGGTAGAATTAGGGGGGAAAGGAGGAGGAGGTACTTCACCGAGAGAGTGGTGGAACTGTGGAATATGCTGCCTAAGGAGCTGGTACAGGCAGCTATGGTGGAGGGACTCAAGAGAGGGTGGGAGAGGTATAGGCAAAGGGTGAAGCAGAGGCTGGTTTGCCCGGAGGTTGGAGGCAGGACTGGGGGCAGAGTAAAAGTGGAAGGAGACAGATAGAGGGCTATGGTACCCAATCAGGGTGCTGAAGCACAAGCAGAATTGATAGACCAATAGGCCTACTCTGCTGGCGTCTAGTATGTTAGTATGTATGTTAGCATGACTGGCTGTATAGTATATAATAGAATCATGGCAGGCATACTGCAGCATGAAATCATAAAAAAGTGAAGTAAATTGCTCTACCCGAGTTATTGTGGGGATAAATGTGCCTATATTATTAGCAGAATTTGACGTCCCCCATGCCACAAGAAGCAAAAAGACCTAATGTCATCTTTAGTAATGACATTAATCATAACCACCCATTGTTTATGGTAGTATTCAAGTTTTTTTTCCCTTGAAGGAAAGTCTTGTATGATTTCTTGCTCTGTTTAAAAGTCTACAATTATTACCTGATAGTTGCAATTTGGTGTCCTTAACTAGTGATGACAGCTTTGATTTTTCAACCTTACAAACCTGATCAAACCAACCCTGCCTACTCCTGGAGTACCCATTACCTGTAATATAAAGAATACAGCATAACTGACTATACAATAATTCCGATAACTTGAAGATCTCTATGGTGGCCAACCTATCAAGATCATATTGTAACAAGGATTCTAGAAAAAAAGAGATGAAATCTCTTGTAATTTAGATAAGCTCTCCTCAATTCATCTAATTCTCTTCCTGTTTCTGATTTCAACATTAGAAAGTGGATTGACTAAAACAATATTTAAAGAAGATATTGTAATGGAGTCACTCATTAATACCCACCCAAAATCTAGCAGTAAATGGTCACTTTCAGCTATATTAATTAAACTAAAAGTAGCCCAGATCTCAATAGATGCATCCCAAATGGCATAGTCAATGGCAAATACTCCCATTGGGGAAAAATATGTCAATTAGGCTTCTTCATCAACTTACAGTCTGCTATTAAGTGGATACAAATTATTTTCTTGCATAAATTTGGTGAAACTGTGACCTGCCTTATTTATCTTGCAGTCCTGAGATTTCCTACATGGAAGGGTCAGAAAGTTATTGAACAATCTGAGGAATTTTCCAAGAGACCATCACAAGCACCTATTCCAGTATTAAAATCCCTGACTATTAAAACGGGGGTATTAGTATGACTCTCCTAAAGTTCTAATAAATTATCTGGAGCATCCTAAGGGCCACTAGTACCAAACCTGGAAGAAGAAGGAACATATAAATTAATCAGAATAAATACAAGTTTGAAAGCCTTAACCAGAAGAATGATACAAAACTCAGTTGATTTAACAAATCTAGTAGACACTTATCCACCATAACACAACAGGCTACCCCCATGCTCTACCTAGCTTGTAGTCCTTTTTGCTGGCACCAGAAAAATCTCAAAATAAGTAATATGAATATCCTGGTCTTTTATGTGCCAGGTCTCCTGAAAACACAAAATTGCATAACCTAAAACAAATCCTAGTCATCCCTGATCCTCCCATTTAGAACCAAGACCAGCAACATCCCAGGACATTAGATGATTAGAAACATCATTTGTTGTTGTACTATATGAGTGAATAGTAACGGAAGATGAAAATGGAAAATTATTCATATTCATTGATAAACTGCCAATAAGTAATATCTATTGGAGGTTGATACTGCAAAAGAAACAATTTATCCTTGGGTAAGTAATTGCTCACAGTGTGACATTAGGTCTACAACAATTACTTGGGACTACATAAATACCTAGACTATCCAGAATGTCACATTTCTCCAAAACATAATCCACAATTGTCATAGACTTAAGGAGAACATCCACCTGGGCACCATCAAGACTTTCCTACCTCTTTGCAGTGATTACACCTATATAGCCTAAGGAGATTTTTAAGATAATTTGGAAAAAAAATGATTTAGTTAGTTTGTTACTGGGTCCCCCAACCTTCTTAAAACCAAAAATAGTAAGATAAATCAAGCGTGAATCATAAGAACAAAAGCTAGCCACACAGGATGTTTATTTCCTATTCACATGTTAGAATAATATTACATGTTTCTAAAAGATGACCATTGTTCCAGAGACAAGTCACAATTCTATGATTCACACAAATAATCTGAATACAATCTAAACCATACTGATCCCTAATGTGGCTAAACTCACCAAGGCCCCCCCTTATTAATCTAAACCTCCATCTTGGTACAGAGAAACAAAGAAAAAAATTAGTCACCTTAGTAATGTTGTTTCTTCTAATGGAGTCTTGCTATATTCTGACATATGCAGTGAGTCCCAACCTTCGAACTGCCCCGGAGATGAAAGAGTTAACTTTCCATGCCAGGCATGGAACGCTGAGCTCAAGCTCGGTTGAGACTCTGTCTGTTGTTCTTTAAACTCAAACCATCAGATCTTTACGAGCTAAACTCACTAAGGTCCTGTGTGGAAGCTGTAAACCTACACTAGCCAACTGGCTACTAAACATAAAACACATTTTTTGGTCCCAACAAAAAGACTCAAGTCAGGAGACCCAAAAATGAAAACACAACACCCACTCACCCCAAAAAAAGAAGGGGTGAAACAAAAAGGTGGGCACCTACTAAGTGCCAACACTGCACTGCCCATCCACATCCCAAGAACAGAGGTTCTGAGAGGGGCAGGCGGGGGGGAGGTCAGAATAGCAAGACTCCATTAGAAGAAACAACATTACTAAGGTGAGTAATTTTTCTTCAAACAACATGAAGTCTTGCTATATGACATATCTGAACTAAAGCAGTACCTCCATGGAGGAGGGACAGAACCTACATAGAAATAGGCTCTGAAGCACAGCTGTGCCAAACCGAGAGCATCACTCCTAGCCTGGATGTCCAGGAGTAATGCTTGGTAAAGTGTGAACTGTTTTCCAGGTAGCTGCTTGACATACCTCTAGAATAGGGATGTCCCTGGCAGCAGCCAGGGAAGCAGCTGTACCTCTGGTAGAGTGAGCCCTCAGGCCTGAGGGATGAACCTTACCCAGTTTTTCATAGCAAAATTAGATACAAGAGATAATCCACCTGGCAATGGATCTTTTAGTGGCAGGTTTCCCTTTATCAACCTCACCATAAGTGAGGAACAGTTGGAGGGACTCAAACCTGTGACCCTTGGTACGCTCTATGTAGTAACTAAGGGCTCTTTTCACATCTAAACTGTGCAGTCTCCTCTTGCCAGAGGAGGAATGGTCAGTGAAGTACACTGGAAGAGACATAAATTGATTAAGGTGGAAATCTGAAACCACCTTAGGCAAGAACTTCCTGTTAGTCCTGAGGACCACCTTATCTCTATGAAAAGAGATAAAATCAGGCTCCACTGACAAGGCTTGTAATTCACTTATGCGTCTGGCAGAAGTGATGGCTACCAGAAACACAGACTTCCAAGTCAAGTACTTAAGCTCTGCTGAAGATAAAGGCTCAAAAGAGGGTTGCATAAGCTGAGCAATGCAAACATTGAGGTCCCAGGCAGCGGCAGTGTCCCTGAATGGATGGTTGGTGTGAAGCAATCCCTTGAAAAACTTAGAGAAAACAGGGTGAGCTGAGAGAGAACAGGGCTTACCTGCTGAAATAAAAGCAGACACAGCTGCCAGATGCACTTTCAGTGTAGCTGGTCTCAGCCCCAAGTTATTTAAGTAAACCATATAATCAAGGACTGTGGGCAGATCAGCAGATTCTGGGGAAATATGCTTCCCGAGCACCATATGGAAAATATTTTCCATTTAGAATTATAAGTAGCCCTGGTAGAAGCCTTCAGGATATCCATTACACCTTGGGAGAGGTGTAAATCAGCAAACTCTAACTCTTCAAGAGCCAGGCCTTGAGATTGAGAGATTTGAGGTTCGGGTACCAAACCCTCCCCTGAGCACAGGTTAACAGGTTGTAATTCCTGGGAAGACACAGGGGAAGATGGACTGCTAAAGACAGTAGGAGTGGATACCAGGGCTGTCTAGCCCGGTCTGGAACAATCAGGATCATCTTGCAGGGTTGAGATCTGATTTTGACTAGCACTTTGAACAGGAGAGGGAAGGGGGGAAAAGCATAGAGAAACTTCCCTTCCCAATTGAGAACTAAGGCATCCAGGGGGACTGAGCCCAACACTGGGGGTCTGAAGCAAAAAAGGGGAAGTTGGTGATTGTCTGGGGCTGCAAAAAGATCTATCTGCGGGGTGCCCCATCTGGAAAATATCACCTCCAAGACCAGGGGATCCAGTGACCATTCGTGATGGCCCTGGGAAATCCTGCTGAGAGCATCTGCCAGGACATTGTCCTTTCCTGGGAGGTGAACTGCCATGAGGGAGGTGTTCAGGGAGTAAGCCAGAGACCACAACTTCATTGCTTCGGTGCACAAGGCCGTAGACTGAGTGCCTCCTTGCTTGTTGATGTACCACCTTGTGGTGGTGTTGTCTGTTCTGACCTGTACAACTTTGTTCTGAACAGCTTGAAGTGCTAGAAATACTGCTCTGAGCTCCAACAGATTGATATGGAGCAGAGATTCCTGAGGAGACCACAACCTCTGGGTGGTGAGGTCACCCATGTGAGCCCCCCACCCCAAGAGGGAGGCATCTGTAGTAAGGATTAAAGAGTGAGACTGAGTGACAAAGAGAACCCCTTGTCTCAAATTGTTCTGATCCTGCCACCACTGTAGGGCCTGGATCAGGGTTCGAGTTACTGGGATCAGTTTGGTCAGAGGGTCCTTCCTTTGAGACCAAAAGGCTCTCAAATGGAACTGAATGTCTCTCATTTGAAATCTTGCTCCCTGCACTACTGCTGTAGAAGCAGCCATGTGCCCAGAAGCTGTAGAAAATGCCTTGCTGATCGAGACACCTGCAGGGTGAATGAGGAAGCCAGAGAGACCAGGGTCCTTGCTCTGTCCGGGGAAGGAAGGCTCTGGCCTTCTCTGTGTCTAGCTCTGTGCCTATGAAGGTGAGGAGCTGGACAGGCTCTAGAACTGACTTTGAAAGATTTAGAAGGAAACCCAAAGAAGTGAGCAGTTGCTGAGTTATCTGCAAGTGTAACCTGACTGGTCTGGGGACTGGCCTGAGCCAGTCGTCCAGGTAAGGGAAGATGGATTTTCTGCCTTCTTAGAGAAGCAACTACTACTGCCAGGCATTTTGTGAATACCCTTGGAGCAGAGGTGAGGCCAAAGGGCATTGCTCTGAACTGGTAATGGCCTGAGGGCAGCTCGAACCTGAGGTACTTTCGATGGGAGCTTCTGATGAAAATATGGAAGTAGGCATCCTTGAGGTCCAGGGACACTAGCCAGTCCCCTGGCCTTAGAGAGGGTAGAATAATTCCCAGAGTCACCATTTTGAATTTTGGTTTTAAAAGGTGCTTGTTTA
Organism: Neoceratodus forsteri; assembly: GCA_016271365.2. Classification (NCBI taxonomy): domain Eukaryota; kingdom Metazoa; phylum Chordata; order Ceratodontiformes; family Ceratodontidae; genus Neoceratodus; species Neoceratodus forsteri. The sequence goes on from CM028132.1 coordinate 1,049,135,116, forward strand.
AGTAGCTGAGATCCTGGATGGGTCACCATTCTCCTGTCTTTTTTGGGGGTAAGGAAGTACCTGGAATACAATCCTTTGCCCTGGTGTAGGGGTGGAACCCTTTCCACAGCTCTGAGAGCTAGGAGGGAAGAGACCTCTGCATCTAAGGCAAGTGTCTCTGATGGATTTGCAGGTGGAAAGGATCTGGTTCTCATCTTTGGAAACTTTTTGAAGCTGAGAACCAGTCCCTGGCTTACTACTTCCAGGACCCATTTGTCTGATGTCAGAGACTCCCAGTCCTGGACAAAGTAAGCCAGCCTGCCCCCTACAGGTAGCTGAGAATCGGCCCTGGCAACCCCATCAGTGTGCCTGCTTGGCAGGGGCTTTGGGGCTGAGGGGTGGAAGCAGGCCTGCTTGTACCCCGTCTGTCTCTCCCTCTAAAGAACCCCGTCTGGGCATAAGCAGAAGAGAAGGCTTGGGCTTGGTAAAAAGGCCTATGGAAAGGCCTGCCCCTGGTCCTGGGAAGCTGCCTTTGAGGAGTGGCCTGCCTTTCCTTGGCCTGTGCACTCCTATAGGTGGTCCTATACTCATCCATTTTCTTCATGTAATTCTCTGTCTGCTCCCCAAACAGAGAATTACCCGCAACAGGAAAATACATGGCCTTAGTCTGGGTATCCTGTGACAGGCTAGTACATCTGAGCCAAGCCATTCTTCGAAGTGCCACTGATGTAGCCATGACTTTTGATGACACATCATTTGAGTCCACTGCAGCATGGAATTGCACCTTGGATGCCTCAATACCATCAGCAGCCACCTGCTCCAGCTCCTTGGCAAGCTGGCCAGGGACCTGTTTTGCTAAAGCCATGACAGTGTCCCATCTAGATTTCTGATATCTAGCCACATAAGCCATATAATTTGCCTGACTGAGTCCCAAGGATGCTGCCATGTACTGTTTCTTTGCCATGGCATCAATCCTCCTGGAGTCCTTGTCTGGGGGGTGTGAAGCCAAGGGAATATTTGCCTTGTCACAGGCTGTACTACCCCAACATGGCTGCATTGTTGTGTAAGGAACTCCGTATCAGAGCCTGACATTGTGTACCTCTTGTCCATTCTGTTATCCACAGGAGGTATAGTGTGAGTAGTTTTTAAAATCTTACATGTCTGTTTCCCAAAAGATTTATGCAAGGGAATAGACAGCCTCCTAGACTCTGGGATATCCATAATTTCTACATAGCTTCCTCCATAGGGAGCTGGAGGGTTTCAGCCACTTTTTTATAAAACATAAAATGAGAAGGGGACTCAGAAAGCCTAGGAGGAGACACTCCTGAAGGTCTGTCTGGGGAGATGTCTGGGTCAATGGGCACATCCAGACTTTCAAATCCACATTCACTCTTCTCATACTCCTCTTCCCCCTCCTCCAGTTCATAATATTCCTCTAAATCATAATCTTGAACCGGTGGAACCAGCCGAACCGAGCGCCTACCTGACGGTGCCAGTTCGGTCGGAACCAGGGAAAGCGACTGGACAATTTGGATCACTTTGGCTATTTCTTCAGCGGTTGGAGAGGAAAATTTTGGCTCCACACCAGCTGATTTTCTAGTCCTTTTTGCTGGAACCAACTCCTCAGAGTCGGATCTCCTTTTGCCCAAAGAAGTCTCACCCTGGTCAGAGGGCACTCCTTCTGGTTTGGTTTGAACCGAACTGGGCTGGCCATCTGGTTCAGAGGACTTTTTGGCCTCCCTTTCCCTGAGCCTACCAACTCTCTTTTCCAGGGTAGCTGCAGGACAATTTTTACAAATCTGGCAGTCTGCATTGAGGTGGTCAAACCCCAGACAGTAAACACAGGTGGTGTGGGGATCAGCTGCAAAGACTTCCCACACACTACAGTGTTGAAACCCATGGCCAGTTTTCTTTTGGGTTTCTCAGACATAGTGCCAGTCCTATCAAACTTACCCATTTATGGCAATCCACCAGGCAAGACCCTCTTATCGGTTCCCAACCTTGTCACGGGTCGTGGAAAAAACCGTAATAAAATCCGTTTTTTTTTAGAACCGGAAAGAACCGGTAACCACACTCTAAAAGTACAATTTTAGATTTTTTAAACAACTTGATCGGTTCAAACCCGAACGATGAACCGTTACAAGTTCACACAGAAAGATAAAATATAACCTATCTAGTACTCACAAATACCACAGACAGAGACTGAACCGACAGGTTACGGTTTAATTTCAGTTGAAAACTGAGAAAACGGCACTTTAACCAACAAAATGAACCAAGCAGAAGGAGAAATCTCCGGAGCGACTGTTCAGTGAGGCAGAGTAAAGAATCTGACGGTTTGAGTTTGAAGAACAACAGACAGAGTCTCAACCGAGCTCAAGCTCAGCATTCCATGCCTGGCATGGAAAGTTAACTCTTTCATCTCCGGGGCAATTCGAAGGTTGGGACTCACTGCATATGTCAGAATATAGCAAGACTTCATGTTGTTTGAAATAATGATATCTAGAAGAGTATGACCATCTACTGGTTCTTTCATCTTATGACCATAATGCCTCAAAATCTCAGCATCAGAATCCAATACACCAAGATACTGGGGAAGAGAATTTTCTACAACCAGAGAAGGCACATCCAGCAAGACCCAATTAGTGATTTATAGCCCAATAGTACCATTATGCACAGGCCATGACTCCTGCTATAGTACATTAAGGAGAGCAGGGGAACCTATAACTTTTGGGGAAACAGTACTGTAGCCTATAGCTTTTTGGGAAACAGTATTAGGTGGAGTCTCCCTTGAACATACGCCAGATTTACCCAATCAACAACCTTCTAAGCAAATAGTTACAATCCTCTTTGATTGCAATAATATCAGCTCAAGTGGCTTGCAGCTTCAAGACCAGGGAACTCCTTTCCTTACTAGAAAATAAAGGACCCTCTTTAGGTATCTTCAACATGACAGATAAATTTAATGATTTACTGCTAAAATCACATCCAATATTAGATGTCCCATTTGCATTCCCTTGAGAACTTACTCCAGAAGGAGAGCCTAAGCTCATTCTGATAAACTTCTTCTTTCCTTTTCTCTTATGTTTTGCATTTTTTTTCCTTTTCTTGACCATTTAAAGTACTTAGTTCTGGGAAGACAAAGGAACTGAAGTCTGGTCTTTGACCAGATTCTTGGTCTGAAGATTCCACAACATCCACTGAGGATGACTCATATGGGGGATGGATCTGATGAAATATTTTTATAATATCATCCATCCTGTCAACACTTATGTCAGTATCCTCCCTGACCATCTCTAATTCATTGTGAATAATAACTAATTGCTCCATCAACATAAGACAAGCCATGTAAGGGTTGCTCATTAAATTAATGCTGTCCTCACTTAAATCAAGGTAAATATTATATATGTTCAGCTTAAAGCCCATATGGATAGAGGATGAAGTATTAGCATTAGTGGAAACTGGTCTGTGCTAAGATTCTTTAGTGGTTCTTACTTCTGATTTAATAGATTTAGAATTGTCCAGTTTTGTAAGACCCACTATAGTTGGTGAAAGTCCGAATTACCTCAGCCATAATAGAACTGGAACACTCACCTCTAGGCTTTTGAAAATTCCATGGGCCATCTGTTCATAATGGAGATGAACCACAAAGATGTAGAAAACTATTAGATAGAGCAGCTGCTTCCCTATTAATCATCCCAAGAGAAGGATGGCTGACTGGTTACCTTCCAGCACAGCCTCTTCCAACACCAAATCTGGAGATTTAAGAAGGGAATCTGGAGGCATCTCTGAATTCATGTCCAGCTTCAGTTTTGGTGGGGTAATTACTATGGAACTTAACCTTTGTGCAGAAGTTAATTGCATAAAATCTTGATTGATCTTTGCCTGATTTACTCTGACATAAAGAAGGAGAGCTTAGTAATTGCAAATCATTGGCTGACACCTTAACACTATTGGAATGAGGTGATCAGTGATTTTTGCTTAAAAAGTACCATCTACTAACAATTGATTTTTCTTACTTTTGGTTTTGACATGTTAAAGGAATTGTAGTACTGCTTAGCTGAGCAGCTTTAGAATTTTTCATTTTTCTTTTTTGCTAAATATAGCACTGACACCTCTTGAAGCTTTCATTTGGGGAGCCAACTTCTCATTCATTTGTCCCCTTGTTACAACTGTAATAACCACCTACCAAAATGGGAGGGACAGTTAAAAATATACTAAATAAAATGAACTAGGATTTAAAAATATATGACTAATCCATGACTAATAAAATCTCTTAAACTATTCAAGTCATTTTAAAGTCTTTCTTAGTAGCTCACTCATTAAGTCTAATTTTCAGACTCTGGGAGACTAAGCATATCAAAGGCTGTTAAGGCTATTATTCATACTTCTTCAATGGTCTTCTTCAATGATTTCCAGAAAAGTGACATATAAAATCTTCTTAAAAGTAACCCTTAGGTACTTTGTCTTGTTTCACTTCTTGGTATCTTAGGCTCACTCTGCCAAATCATTCGGGCAAGGACCTACAACTGGTGCATATAAATCTAATAGCCTCTGTCCCCCAAAATATAGAGCAGGGTCTCAAACGCATAGAATAACTGTCAAAAATTTCAAACACATTAGCACACAGAGCACACTCTGCTAAGGTGTTTTACCCTGAACAGAGTTCACCTTGCAATGGTCCACTTGTGTCCCTCAGCTCAGAGGAATCAGTGGAGATGGAGAGAAGCCTATGGGTGTAGGAGTTGAAGGGAGTTTACAGCCCAATCCAAGGAGCCAATGGAATTAGTATATTTGTGCAGTGTGCTAAGCTGTGTTTGGCAGTGCAGCCTGAAAATCGGGTGGGCTGACTGAATCAAATGACAAGTTAAACAGATCATGGTCCACTGCTGTTGGAGCCATGGATGTCTAGGAAAAATAACTTAATCCCAAGTTTAGCTAAGGTTATGGTTTACCTTGCTCTCTGCCTAAGCTGTGGAGCCTGTTTTTCTTTTATTGGCATTCCTTCTTATGTATTAGTTCTATAAATAATTTAGCTAAAATCTGTTCATGCCCTGATATTGTAAGTCTAAGTGTGAAACTTGTGACATGGAAGTATAAAAGCAGATCAGGGGGAAAAAAGAATTACTGTAATATATTATGTCTCATATTTCTGTTACAAAAGCAGGGCACAGGGATAAATACAAATCGTCAGAAAGTTTTTGCTGTACATCTTAGAAAAAATAGCTATGAAGTGCTTTATAACATAGGTTATTTTAAATTCAGGTATACCTAAAAACATTTTATGGTTTTATATGTTTTAGTGATTTCTTTTCACGTCACTCTAGTCACATGACACATCCAGGTACTGCAAGAAGCAGCACTTAAAGGAGAGTGGATGTAGTTCACCCATTCACAGCTGTGCACTACTGCTGTTTAGTCATAGGTTCATAGGTTCATAGATTAGTATGAGTTCAGTAGGTATTTCTACCTTTTATGAACACGCCACCCTATTATAGGTGGAAGCTATATTTTAAGTCGCCTTTATAGTTATTTAAATTATTTTTAAATGAGGATATAAATTCACTAAAAACCACATTAGATGGTAAGTTGTTCCAAGTATTAACAATCCTTTGTGTGAACCAGTTGTTCCTTTTAGTTGTAATATTGTTAGTGCCTTTAAGTTTTAATGTATGAGATCTAGTTATTTTGGTATTTTTATTCCTTTCTAGTTCTATAGTTTCGAAAATTGTATCATTCTGAAAGGCTTTGTATGTTAAACATAAATCACCACGAAGACGCCTATAGTCCATTGAATAAAATTCTATTTTTTTAATCTAGTTCCATAGTCTAAGTTGTGCAAACTGTTTATTTTCTTAGTTGTTTTCCTTTGTATGTTTTCTATAAGTTTATTGTTTTTGATTAAGTATGGAGCTGATACTGAACTACAATATTCTAGGTGTGGTCTGACAAAACTGGTATATAATGGTAATAAAACTTCAGCATCTCTACTTTTAATGTTCCTCAGTATACAGTTTAGAATTTTGTTACCTTTTTTAACAGCTAAAATTGTATGGTTATTAAAACTAAAATCGCATGTGATAGTAACTCCTAAATCTTTTTCTTGTGTTGTTTTTTGCAAGTAAGTATTACTGATACTGTATGGGTAACAAGGGTTATGCTTTCCTAAGTGCATTACCTTACATTTGGTTTCATTAAATAGAAGAATTTTATTTAAGGACCAGTCTACTAGGTGATTTAAATTATTTTTCATTTCTATCATGTCATTTTGATCTTTTATAATACATCCCATTTTGCAGTCATCAGCAAATTTAACCAACCAACAGGAATTGTTAAGAGGACACATAGTTGATATTAGGATATTAAATAGGGTAGGCCCAGAACTGAGCCCTGAGGTACACCACTTGAAACCGGGCACCAGTCAGATAAATAACCCTTGACAGATACTCGCTGAGATCTGTTTAACAACCATGCATGAATCCATCCTATTATTTTAGAATCTGTTTTTCATTTTTCTAATTCAGCTATTAATATTTGGTGTGACACCGACTCAAATGCCTTGGAAAAGTCCAAGAAAATTATATCCACCAATAATCCTTTATCCAAGGCATGACTAACTGGTTCCAGAAAATACAGTAGGTTAGTTTGACACGATCTATTGCCGACAAATCCATGCTGATAGATATCAAAAATCTTGTTATCATTTAAATATTTAGTAAGTCTACCCTTAAGTATCCTTTCTAACAATTTGCACATAACATCCGTTAAACTAATTGGCCTATAGTTTTGTTCAAGATGTTTATTACCATTGTTATAGATAGGTATTACTATGGCTTTATTCCAATTTGAAACAGTTAATCCTGTAATGACTGATAGATTAAATATTAAGGTTAGTGGTCCAGCCAGTTGTTCCTTTAAGTTAATAATATATAATGGTGGAATACCATCTAGTCCTGGGGAACCACTATTTTTTAAATTATTAATAGCTTCCAATACTTCACTCTCTGTTATAGGGGGAAAATAAGTAGTTTTAGTTTGTTCAGTTGAAGAAACTATTTTACTTGGTTGAAAAATATTTATAAAATAGTCATTCAGTCTGTTGGCAATTTCGATTTCATTGGTAATTAACTGATGGGATGACTGTAATGGTCCTATTGTCGGATTATTTTTATTAAGTGAACCTATATAATTATAAAATGATTTTTTGTTGTCTTTAACATTTGTTGCTAGTCTTTCTTCTAGATATTTCTTTTCTTTTATAATCATATTCTTACTTTTGTTTGATATTTGCTTATATCTATTCCAACTTTCACTCTTTTTATTTTTCTTAAATTTCTTACATAATCGCTGTTTTTTTGCCAGTGTTTTTTTTTTATTTTATGATTCCACCATAAGGGGGCTCTTTTATTTTTTACATATTTCTTTCTGCTAGGTACCTAAAGTTTAATTCTTGTATTTATTCTTAACATGAGTTTGTTACAAACCAAATTAATATCTTTATCATTTAGATCAGCAGCCCAATTCCATTCCATAAAATATTGTTTAATTTTCTTATAGTTGGCATTTAAGAAGTCTTTTACAATTGTACAGCCCAAAGTTGCAGTTGAGTAAGTTAAATTCATTGTTGTATGTACCATATTATGGTCACTATTTGCTAATGGTTGGTCAATAGTTACCATCTCTTCTGCATTTTCTATATTAGAAAATATTAAATCTAATATATTATTTTCTCTAGTAGGTAATTTTACTAGTTGTCTCAAATTATTTATATTCATTAAGTCAAGGAATGAGTTCTCCATAATGGTGTTGGCTTTTAAATTTAGCCAATCAATGTTCAGAAAGTTAAAGTCTCCCATAAACAAGAAATTTTGGTCTAGTATATTATTTTTTATGTTATTTAAGGACTTTTGGTTCTCTTCTGAATTTAGATTTGGTGCTCTGTATCCTAAATCTACCATGATAGTACGTTCAAGTGTGAGATTAATTTTAATCCATATAATTTCACTTGATACATCTTTTAGATTAGTTACAGTATAACTTTTAAATTTATTGTGAATATATAAGACAACTCCTCCTCCTCTGGTATTAATGCGATTTTTTCGTATTTAGTATATCCCAGTATTTCAGTGCCCCAATCCTCATTTTTGAACCAAGTCTCTGTTACTCCACGTATATCAATGCTGTTTGCATATACATATTCAGCTAACTCTTCAATTTTATTTAACAAACTTCTTGCACTTAAAAGCAATATGTTTATTTTAGTATTATCTATTATTGGCTTATTACTGTCCTTAGGAGTACTAGTATTTGTAATGTATTTATTATTTTGCTGATATAGTCTTTTAGTATTTAGAGAATCCCACTTATTTGGAGACTCCCCCTCATGATTTAGTTTAAAAATTTGAGAATATGAACTAACATCTGTTTACCCAGTAGATCATTTCCTCTCCTACTAAGGTGTAAACCATTGTATGCGAATAATTCATCTCTGTGAACAAAATCTTCCCAATGAGTTATACAACTGAGTTCTTGTTTCATGCACCATCTTCTTAACCAGTTATTAATCAATTTTATTTTATTTTGATTATATTCTGAAGCCTTAGGTATAGGGAGAATTTCCAAAAAGGTAATACTACAGTTGAGTTCCATTAATTTGTTTGTCATAGACACAAAGTCTTGTTTAATTTTATTTATTGGTTTTCTGAGTATGTTATTTGCTCCTGCATGGATTATAACATTTGAGTTTTGTGACTTGGGTAAAATATCCTCTAACATTAGAGTGATATCACATATTTTTGCACCTCTAAAGGTAGACACAGTTCTAGACTCTTTGTCTGGATTACAAATCTGTCTGTCAAGAAACTTGACCATTGAATCACCCAATACAAAAAGAGGATTGGATGATGTGTTGTTTACTATGGCTGCTTGAATATGATTTGTAATGAGTTCAGAATTTGTTTTTTGTTCAAAATTTTGGAACTCCATAAGGCTATTAGAAGGATTTTCAGTAATCCCACTATCTGTCCCATTTTCAATGTCTTTTGTAGTATTTAAGATAGAATATTGATTTGACAATGTAAGTTCAAAAGCTTTTGCCCTTCTACCTTTTTTGGCTGCTCTAGTGTTGTTAACAGTTACCCAGTCATCATCCAAGGTAACATTATCACATTCTCTTAATCTTTTTTAATTAATTACTGGAAGATCAACTAATAAGTTAGAGTTTGTATTTAATGTCAGTGATTCTGATTCTCTTTTGTGTTCGTTTATCTGAAAGTTAATTAGGTCATCATTAGTAGCATTATCTGTCAAATTATTAATATTCCCAGTTATATCCTTCAAAGCATTTGCTAATTGTTCACTAGATGATTGAAACCTATTTGCCATACTTTTTTGACTTGTTTCTAAATTTTGAAGCCTCTCCCCAAATGATAAAATTTCTAATTGAAGTTCTTCATTGATTATACATTTAATGCATTTATAACTTGATTGTGAATCAAGAAACTCTGATGTGAATGAGTACATGGTACAAACTGAGCATTTAATGCCAATGTCCCCCGAGTCTGATCTAATATAATCTACAATGCTAAGTTGTTTTTAGAAGATAAAACAAGGTAAACTTACAATTACCCAATTCTGAATTATAGTTCTGCCACGTATCCACGCTTCCATGCCGAACATGCCAAACACGCACCAACACACGTGTCTTTGCATGCGTCTTCGCACGCGTTAGTGCGCTGCCTTGCTCTAACTCACCCTGCTTGTAATAGTGTAGTTATATGGAGTCCGTTGACCCAGAAGCTAGTCGTGAGGGTCACGAATCTTTGGAGAGTTAAAACTCTCTAATTCAACTCCAAATGTATTTATTTAGTACAGTTTTCCCCCAAATAGTTTATCCAAAAGGGAATTTAAAAATAAAGTGATAAAATTGAGTCTGTAGTTCTTCCGTAGTAAGTAAGAACTACAGGCTCCTCTTCCTGTGCAGAGCTCAAGTTGTCGGCAAGTAGAAACAAACACAAAGTATAAAATCTCAATAAAAATCACAGAGCAATAATGTCAAGAGCGTTTAATATGTTACATTTACATCTGAATAACTAGTCATGCCACAGTGGACTGCATGAATCTTTTATAAGCAGTAAGAATTATACTGTTGTCAATGCTTTTTTAACAATTTTTCAGGATGCATCGTGGTTACAAGTAGGGTGGAGTAAGGTCTGATTCTTATCCATTTCAAATTATTTTTACAGTGTGGAGCTTCCATTCCTGTGGTGAGATAGGAGCCTGTGCTTTTGTCCTGCAGTGTGCCTGCCAGCATCTCTTTTTTTCATGACTATGAAGTAAGCTGTTTTGTAATAGTATACCATAGTAATAACATGTATTTTTTTTATTCGTATGCTGTTTAGGATGTGTTTTAGCAATATATTTTTAAAAAGAAAAAAATACTCTCCATTAGGTCAGTGTTGTGAACCAGAATTAATTGTAGTTTCAAACTGTCCTCTATATGCATATGCATAGTAGCTTTCATAAGCTAATTAATAAATTAACCCTTGCTCTGCCTTGGATGGATCTAGCCATCCAAATGTCATATTCATTCAAATTCTATTGGTAGCCTAAGGGTTAAAAATGAGTAGGCTGCATAATGGTTTTGAAGCACTGATGAAATAACATCAGTGTTCTAGATTTTGCAGTTGTGCTCAATAGCCAATAAGTTAATTATCCACTTTTGAAATTTTATACAAGACTTGTTTCTGGTTGTAGCTAGTGGTATCCTGGCCATTGAAATCCACAGTCTTGTGTGGACAAATTAACAAAGAGTGCTATAAACATCTTCAATCCTTCTCAGACATTGTAAAAGGAAAGGAGGACCACCTGAACATATATTATTTTGAGGACAATGCAGATTGTGGAAGACTATGCTAATATTATTATCAAGTAAAAGTGAACTGATTTGTTTTACTACCAATATCCTATATAAGAGGAAACCAGTAAGAAAATACTGAGTGTGTCCTTACATCTGATTTGTTACACACATTTGAATGGAGACCAGACAAAGAAAGAAACCAACACTGGATATTAACCCCCCCCCCACCAAAAAAAAGTAAAGGAAAAAAAGAATACAATGCAAGTTGGGAAGGAAATTACAAGCTATATCCTAGACCTTGGCAATAAAACCAATCAAGTGGGAAGGAGGGAAATCCTGAGAATTCAGAGTTCAGCCCTACCCTCACTGGCCTCATCTCCAATGAAAGCCACAAATCCCCCTATAATATCTAAAGACATGCAGATAATCCTATGCTTAAAGAGATTAAAATGATGTAAAATGTTCTTCATCACCTACTACTGGGGAAGTAGGTAAAGAAGAAGCATACAGTGGGCACAGTTACAATCAGAAGAGTTGAATATAAATTAAAGGAATAAAACAAGTATAGAAATTATGGCTTCTGCTCAGATAAACCATATCCGACAGGAAATAAATTTATACTTGATATCTCAGATTTACATAGTGGGAATAGTAATAAAAAAATAGGAGAGTCCGGTGGAACAGATACTGGGAGTGACATATTTAAACTTAAACCTAGTTTCTTGGATGATTTTGAAGCTTTTTTAAACACCATGTTAATAGCTGTAGCTTTAGATATTCCCTCCCAGATGCCCCCTGACATTTCACATCTTTGGAATGTTTAGAACGTAGACCCAACAATTAAAGAAGGGGAAGAATTTCAGGGGGGAACCTGTAGCTTGTACCAAGCTTAAGGCAGCAGTACTTGTTAATAAACACCACATTTTTCAGTAATAAGATTTGTCTGGCAATAGTATCTAGATAGATGTTTTTCTTTTCACTTTCTTTCATTCTTGAACCAAGATATGGGATCTTGAAGTTTTTAAAAGTTGCCACATCCATGCCACATCTTTGCCATTCCCATGCTATACCCACCATGAAAAAAGACAAATATTTTGTGCTGTTTACTATTAGAAACATGCAGAAGAATCATCCTAATGCAACTACAACATGAATCTAGCATGCACATTCAACAAGTAACACCAGGGGAAAATCATTTTAAAAAATGTCGAATGGCGGCCATCTTTAATTACGTGAGTCATTAATTACAAGATCACCTATAAAAAGAGTCATAACACACCTGAGAAAACAAAACATATACTGAGCATGAATCTTAGGTTGTCAGAAATACATGTATACTAAAAAAAATATATGATAATTTTTTTTACCGACTGACAAATACTGCTGCTGTAAGGCAGGATTACTAGAAGGTATACAAGATATTTAAAACAAGTCTATGATTAATAACCTACTAATAATGAAGATGATTATTCTTCTAAGAATGGCCCTCCTGGAGGTGCAAAGGAATGAACTCCATGTTCATAATGAGTTCCAAAATAAGGAAACAGAAAAAATCACCTGTTTTAGCAGATATCCCAGTTATTGAAAGAAACAAAAGACTAAAGACACAACTGAAAAAATGATAATAATTAGCTTGATGAAACTGTATCATTGATCTCAAGATAGATACCAGCTAATCAAGGAATTAAAGTAGCCAGTAAAAATGCAAAGCAATCAACAGAGGTCAAAAGTAAAGTTAGACATAAGGCCCAAACAAGCAAAAGGAAAGATTAAGTAACTGCTCCCTAACAAAATGTTCAGGCTGATAAGGAGATCATAATTGTGACAGACAGTGGGAAAAGGAAAAAGTATAGAAGAGGTTCAGAGAATGATCATGTTATGTTATAAGAAACCCCTCCTGGACCAAGTTTTAGACAAAGATGTTGCAGAGAGTCATTCTGAAAACAACGAAAAAAATATGGAAAAAGAGCTAGATGCAGATGTAAAGGAATGCCTCACAGAGTCAAGGTTTTTCCTCCCTAACATCTACTTTAATGGCATTCCATAACCACACTATGAGAATCCAACTACCTTAGGAGTGCAATTATATAATCTATGTAAAGGTGTAATCGGAAACACATTTAATTGGATGTACATTGCCTTGGTATATCATTATAAAGTCAAAAGTTGGAAGGGATGGATTTGCCTGGTGACACAAAACAAAAAAGGGCAAGTAAGAGAATCCTAAACATGGTGCATGAATTTGTTAAAGTAGGGATGTCAGTATACACATCTATTAACCCACTTGACTTTAAAAACAATGTTAAATTATCTGTGGTAGGAACACAGATGGATAACAGTAATATTACAAATTTAAAGCAAAATATCCTTAACAAGGATAAAAGCACCACCGAAAAGGAAAAAAGCTCCTAAACCAAAATAGAATAACAAACCATATCCATCCAGTTGAAAAATGCATCCATTAATGCCAGATCATAATATCCTGTATCAGAAAAACAGAAAAATGATAAGCAGGACACTGCAAAAGAGCACTAAAATTAACAGAAGTTTGGTCTTAGAAGAGGAAATGGAATTAGGTACCAGAGAAAATCATTGTGAAGAAACTATTAGCAGAGAGTTGGTGGAAATTATAGACTTTATGTCTACATGTGATGAAAACAGATTCAGTGTGCTACAAATGGATGAATTACAATAATAAAACAGTTATAAACCCCCAAATATCTCTGCCAAGTTAGAGGGCTTCACAGTTTGAGTCTGGAGTGTAGCTGGTCTTGAAAGAAAGTCATAAGATGCTGATTGTGCCAGATTTCTGGAAAAGCAAGATATTATCATGCTACAAAAAACATGGATTCAAAATGTGAATACTTGCTCTATGAATTTTTTTTAACATTTCTTTATTCTCCTGTGTATGCTTTGGGGATATACACCATATTGACTGATTAGTGCTCTGTTCCATTCCTCCTCTCTCTACCATCACCAGGAACATATTGGGGAGTTGAGAGACCATGGCTTACCTCTCACAGTGGGGCTCCTCCCCAGACCCAAAGGGGGAGGACCAAGATACTAATCCGGTCCTCAGTATCTCCCAGAGCAAGTTTGAGAGGACACTGTCAAGTGCCCTGGCATCATCGTGTGGCTAGCAGAGGAGGGGGTTTTTCTTTCAGAAGTTCCCCATTGAGACAGACATGAAATTACATCAGCTTGGGGCATGTGCTCCCACTTGTGCCCTGCAGGTGTCTGCCATCATCTCTGCATCAGTCACTGTAGTTGTGTGCATGTGTAATGCTTCCAGCCTCCACTGGGAGCCACTTTTATGCTGGGCTCCACAATTCAGCCCCACCAGAGGACAGCAGTCTTGCAGATGCTCAATCCTCCTCCCCCTGGCAGGCCTTTGGGAGTCCCAAGTTCACTTCTGAACTTGGGTTGTCAGCATTGCATGTGATAGTGCTACCACTATGTGTGTGGTCTGGCCCTTCTATTGATGGTTTACACCACTGCTGTGTTGCTACCACAAACAATACCACCTATAGGAGATCCTCAAAGGGTCTGGTGATGTGCAGTATGTGGCATTCAATACTGGAATCTATGGAAAGCAACTGTATTTATTATGTACCAGATTTTTCCTCTGTGTACATCTGCATCTTTTCTAAGCTTGTCTTTGTAACTGATAGTACTGCAAAGTATATACTTTCTGTTCAGATTTACCCTGTTCTAATATATATTAGTTTCCTGCCAATGTATGTTCAATATATTGTATTTCCATGGTCTGTATTCTTGGTTGCAACCTCCTGGGTTGCACCTGAAAATAGGCATTCCATTTCCCAGTGTGCCTACCTGATAAACAAAAGCTAAATAAATAGAAAACGATATTCCTATTTATATATTAGTCAGTGTATACGTGCAGCCTCATGAAAAAATCTGCTTATGGTCAGATTTCGTCCAATCTGAATGATGTCATCGGCATCATTCAAGCAAATTTCATTTCATTTCATTTTTATTTATTATACTGGGAATACCTTAATGGGCCGGGACCCTTTTTCATAAGTGCCCAGTGAGTATCAAACAGTGGAAACAGAATAAATAACAATAGATATGTACAGAGGATGAGTTAATAACAGTTGTAAATTGACTGTGATGATAAATGTTGATTATCTTGGTCTCCTCTCTTTATAGGAGGTGACTTTAATTCTAGAATGGGCTCATGTCCTAAAGATCCAAGTAGGTCATGGTGTATTGATGATACCTTTCAGTTACCAATCAGAGAATCTAAAGAGAGCAAAATTAACATGTAAGGCAAACTGATGTTGGAGTTATTAAGAAACAATAATCTATGAATACTGAATGGCAGCTTTCCTAAAGAATGAGCGGGGAGTGTGACTTTCCTACCCTTGCTGGGAGCAGTGTTATTAATTATTGCATCCTAGATATTTTTTCCTGTCATATTGTGAAAGAATTTATGACTGTTGAACAATGGGACAGTGATTATTGACTGCAGAAGGTGATTCTTATGCTTTATGGGGAGAAAAGTAATTAGAATGATGCATCTACAGATGACACAGATTTAAATGTGGAGGTCATAAATAAAAAATCAATAAGTGGACACCATACACAGTGGGCAAATACTTGATTTACTTGTGGATGACACTGTAAAAAACCTAAAGTATGTTTGTATAAACAGTTTAAATAATGATAAGCTAGTTAGCTGGATGTTTAATTGGACACTCGACCCATATGAAAACATAAGTCATATCCTGGCGGAATCCCTTTCCAAAAATATAAGTAGAGGCATTAGAAATAATACTGCTAGCAAAAAGATGAGTTGGTTTGACAGAGTGTTAAGTCAAGAAAAAAGTTTTATATACACAAGGAAGAACACTTAAGAAATCCTTACTGTAGGAAGACAGGCTTCTGCTACAAAATCTGAGGGGTGAATATAAATTACTTCTAAAAAGACAACAGAAAGAAAATAGTACCTTTTTATGGTGTGCTTGCAGGTCTCAATTGAAAATAAGAACTGTATAAAGTTGTGGAAGACTGTGTCTTTAGGGACCCAAAATAATACTGTACACATAATAAAGATGCCATAATCAGCCCACATGAATGGCTGGAATATTTATAACAGTGTTTTATGATAAAACAGTACAATCAAGTAAAGTGTCTTTGATAGGTAACAGTAATGCAAAATGAATTGTAAGCCCCGTTATTCAGCTCTATAGAATTATATGAAATGATCCCAGAATCTTGGAAGTTAGGTCTAATTGTTCCAATTCCTAAGAGAGGTTTAAAAATGTGCATACAAAATTACAGGCTGATAACCCTGTTATCTATCACATTAAAAATGTTTTCATGTTTTGTGTTCAACCATCTGAAATGGTGGATATATGATAACATTATTCTATCAATTAATCAAGGGGTATTCAAGAAAAGCCATGGCACCCTAGATTTGTTCTTCACATTGAATTTTCTGGTTGAAAAGTACAGTATGTTATCATCAAAAAACATAAACTATATGCAGTATTGACATAAAACTGTATTTGAGTCTATCAAAAGGCATATCCTGTGGAAAATTCTTTTGGAACTGAATATTAATAAAATCTTGTCAGACTTATTACAGCTTTTACACTATGATGCTGCTGTCTCAGAGGCTGCCAAGAAAGAGGAGCAGTTGGACCAAGGTGGGCTCAGGGAGAGTGAGGGTGGAGGAACAGAGGTGCATCCCTCCAGTTGTACCTCTCCACAATTCATATGCCTTTCTGGTGGAGAGTGGTTCCTCTATGGAGACACCTGCAGTAGAGAGCAAGGAGGATGCTGGGAACCTCCATGAAGGAGACCCACAGGAGAGTGGCATGAGACCCCACAGGGGAAGGAAACAACTCCTGGTGTGGGACTCAATCATTAGGTGGGTAGAACTGAGGGAGGGAGGGGAGAGGGAGGTAAGGTGCCTGCCTGGCACCATGGCTTGGATGGACAGGGAGCAAATCCTCAGGATTGCAGGAGCAGCTGCATGGGGGAGGAGCTGGATGTCATTATCCATCTAGGGACAAATGACCTGGCTGGGAATGGGATCAGAGCAGTGCAAGAGGAATTTGTGGAGTTGGGGAGGGGCCTTAGACAAGTTGCATGTATGGTAACCTTCTTGGAGGAGCTGCCTGTCTATGGAAAGAGTGAGGCTAGGGTACTCTGCACCATGGGATTCAATGAATGGTTGAAAAACTGATGTGGAGCTCAGGGTTTTGGCTAAATTTGGGACTGGGGGTCCACCTGGAGGGATACAGGCCTGTACTGGCATGATGGTCTGTATCTGTCCAAGAGGGGAACCAGAATCCTAGGTGATAGGTCTAAATGCTTCATTGGCAAGCTCTTAAACTAACCACAGGGGGAGGCACTGAAAAGGAACAGGGAAATACCAGCCTCTCCCACACAAAACAGGGGAGTTAGTGAAGTAAACACCAAGACGGAGAAGTCAATAGGGAGCAGGACAGGGGTAAAGGGAGGAAAAGGCAAAGGCAGTAAGGACAGAGATGAGGATAAAAGGGGCAAGGCCATCAAAAAACATAGGGTGATGAGTACCAATCTCCATAGTCTGGGTAACAAACGCTCTAAACTAGTGGCCTTGATGGAAGAGAGATGCCTGGATATTGTGGCAGTTACAGAAACATGGTACACAGATAACAATGACTGGGATGTCAACATACCAGGGTATACAATCTATAGGTGGGACAGGGACAGTAAAAGAGGAGGAGGAGTAGCTCTCTATGTAAGGGAAGAGATCAAAGCAATGGAACCAAAGGGTAAACAGGGAGGAGAGGAGGTACTGTGGGTCACCCTGGAGACAGGCAATGGCACCACAATCCACACAGGTGTGTATACAGACCCCCCTCTCAGGGGAGGTAATGGACAAGGAAATGATAGTAGGCATCCTTAGAATGGCAGAGAAAGGAGAGATATTATTGATGGGGGACCTGAATATGCCAGCTGTTAACTGGAGCACCTTTGCTGCAGCCACATCCAAGAGCAGGGTCATTCTCGATGCCCTACAGGGGGCATGCATCAGACAGCTAGTGTTGTAACCCACTCAAGAGGGAGCAGTCTTAGACCTGTTACTCTCAAACAGGGATGGAGAGAGGATCTCAAATTTAAAAGTGGGTAGCCATCTGAGAACATGTGACCACTAGTGTGGTTCATGATAAACACAGCCATAGAGTCAAGCCATACAAAAGTAAGAATACTGGACTTTAGGATGGCTGACTTTGGGAAAATGGGACAGTGCCTCAGAAAAGTACTAGCAAATGGGCAAGAAGGAGGGATGGAGGAACAATGGGTAAAAATCAAAACAGCCATCACCGAGGCAACAAGCCTTTGTGTGAAGCAAATCAACAAAACAAAATGAAGGGAAAAAAATGCACCGTGGTTCTCAAAAGAGGTGGCGGCAAAGGTTAAGGAGAAAAAGATAGCATTCAGGAAGTATAAGGAAACAGGAGGAGCAGGACAGAGATCTGTACCAGTTAAAGCAGAAGGAAGTGGGGAAGGCAGTCAGAGTAGCAAAGGCCCAAACTGAGGAAAAGATAGCCAACTCAGTTAAAAAGGGGGATAAAACCTTTTAGAGGTACATTAGACAGCAAAAAAAGACCAAGGGAAGGATAGGCTTAATAATGAGAAGGGGGGTGGGCAGAGGGTGAACGTGGAAAAGCAAGGATACTGAATGAATACTTCTGCTCAGTATTCACAAAAGAAGAGGAGGGGCATGTACCTAAACCAAAGAATAGAAACACTCTGGATGGGGGGGTCAATACCAGTCCATTCACCGAAGAAAGGTTCCTGAAAGAACTCCAAAAACTGAAGGTGGATGAAGCAATGAGGCCTAACAGGATTCATCCCAGAATTCTAAAAGAATTAAGGGGAGAACTAGTTACACCACTGAGTACCCTTTTGAACAAATCATGGGAGGATGATGTGGTACCTAAGGACTGGAGGAGGGTGGATGTGATTCCCCTTCACAAAAGTGTGAGCAAGACAGAGGCAGGAAACTATAGACCTGTTAGTTTGACCTCAGTGGTAGGGAAAATGATGGAATCACTTCTGAAGGAAAGAATTGTTGAGTACCAAGAGGCCAGTGGGGCATAGGACTCACAGCAGCATGGATTCACAGTGGGACGGTCATGTCAGATGAATCTAATCAATTTCTTTGACTGGGTGACCAAAGTAGTAGACCAGGGAGGAGCTGTGGACATGGCCTACCTAGACTTTAGCAAGACATTTGACACAGTCCCACACAAAAGATTAATAAACAAGTTAGCCAGCCAGGGAGTGGGTCCTAGGGTTGCAGCCTGGGTAAAATATTTGTTGGACAACAGGATGCAGAGAGTAATAGTAAATGGAGTCCACTCTGAAGAAAGGGGGGTTACTAATGGGGTATCACAGGGTTCAGTACTTGGACCAGTCCTCTTTAATGTCTTTATAGGTGACATTGCAGAGGGACTGGAAGGGAAAGTATGCCTCTTTGCAGATGATAAAAAGATCTGCAACAGGGTTGATACACAAGGTGGGGTGAAAAGGATGAGAAGGGACTTGGCAAGGTTGAAGGAATGGTCAAAAGTATGGCAGCTTAGATTCAGTGCAAAGAAGTGCAAAGTAATACACCTGGGAAACAAAAACCCAGGGGAAGAGTACACAATGTGGGGGGAGGTACTAACAACAAAAAAATGGAAAGGGACATGGAGGTAGTCATATCAGATGACTTAAAGGTAGGCAAGCAATGTGAGACAACAGTAAGGAGGGCTGGGGGATACTGGGATGCATAGGGAGAGACATCACCAGTAGAAAACAGGAAGTTTTTATCCCTCTGCACAGACAGGTAGTGAGACCCCATCTGGAATACCATGTGCAGTTCTGGAGACCACATCTCCACAAGGACATAGACAGGATGGAGGCAGTCCAGAAAAGAGCAACTAAAATGGTACAGGGTCTACACCAGAAGTCATATAAAGAGAGACTAAAGGAGCTTAATATGTATACCCTCAAGGAAAGGAGGAGGGGGGCATGACAGAAACATTTAACCCTTAGGCTGCTGACAGAATTAGAACATATAGGAATTCTGGACTGATATATCAGTCTGTGGCCCTGCAAGGGTTAAGTACCTCAAGAGAATCAACAAAATCCAAGAGGGTAGCATCTTTCAGAAAAAGAGATGTGCAAGAACAAGGGGACACACTTTGAAGATAGAGGGGGGATGACTCAGAGGCAATGTTAGGAAGTATTTTTTCATTGAGATGGTGGTGGGTGCATGGAATGGCCTTCCTGAGGAGGTCATGGGGTCATAAACAGTGGGGGAATTCAAGAATGCATGAGACAGACATAAAGCAATTCTAGTGCGGGGTAGGAGGAAGTAGGCTGTTGGTTAACTAGGATCTGCAGCTTATCCAATAGGTAGGGAAATGGGCAATCTGGGTGGGCCAAGCAGTCCTTATCTGCCATCAAAGTCTATGTTTCTATGTTTCTATAATACTAAAGCTTGCATTTGGGTACATAACAATGGGGCATCACTAAGCTATTTGACATAAATCTTGGAGTTAAGCAGGGGTGCCTTCTTGACCTGACTTTGTTTAACTTATACTTTGATCAATTGGTTCTTAATACTGAAAATGCTGGTACTTATGCCCCATCAATTCATAAATGTCCAGTACAAATTTTACCATATGCACATGATGCAGTTTTGCTGTCTGAGACACTATTAGGATTAAAATGTGCATTATGTTCTATCATCTTTAGATCATTTAGGATTAGAGCTTAATGGTAAAAAAAATATAGTCTATGTTGGAAAAACAAATGTCTGCACATAGATGGGCAGTTAATAGTTTTAGATTTGAAGAGGTGGATTTATTTTGCTACTTAAAGGTTTGGTTTGAGAGGAAGCTGAAATAGAAGTAAAAAAATACTAAGGATGTAGCTATAAAGTAAGCCAATGTAGTAATCACTTTGACAATACATTTGCTCATGATTCATTTGTTGCTATGATGTCATGTTTTGAAGCTAACATCCTACACATGGTCCCCAATATGTTAGGGTACTTAGCCCTGATCAGATTTTTTGCAGTCCTAGAGATGCAAAAGAAACATGAACTAATGGCATGTCAGGTAATAAAACTTGTTTATTACACAAAAGGTAACAGTTGCCCTAAGCAGTTCTTACCATAGACACTATGGGAGCCGAAAGTTTCCAAAATACCCAAGGAGTGAAGAAAGTCTCGAGGGGAATACATAATACAGTAAGCTGTATACTTCTGATAGTTACTATAGTTACCAAAAGACTAGATACATGAAATAAGCCCTATGGGCCAAAAGTTAGGTGTCACAACAGTGTTATCTATGCTTATACATTATTTGTAGTGTCAGCTAAATCGTAAAACAAAGGAAGCATACAGAATGCAGGATATAGTGTAGTTATACATAAATCCAAAAGATGGCAGTACTGTCTGCATAGTAATGTCTTAGAAGATAACAAAGACACAAGTGTCTTGGCCTACTACATGCTATTTCTAAGCAAGCAAAATGGAATAAAATCATAATGTTTCCCTAACACTTACACTTGTATGGTAAGTGCCAATGCCCTTCAAGTTAGCAATTATTCATCACTATATATATATATATATATATATATATATATATAGTATATACACATATAAAATGTATAATTTGTCTAAGATGTACAGTGGGGGACACTTAGAGTGTGGGGACCATGCATAACATTCCCTCCCTTGTTGCCTTGCTGAAAAGGAAACAACACTATGGGAAAGAAGCAGGAACAATCACCATCATTTACAGATCCAACGCATGAGCCTTGTAAAGGAAGTCAAGTTATTCATGATGTTGTTTGAGCATACATCTTAGGCAGTAAAGTGTTAGTATTAAAAAGACATTAAAAAATGCTTGAACAATAGCAAAACCTTTAAAAGTAAGTTATAACCAAGTATTGGAGAGTGCAGTAACTTAATCACCATCATGAATAAGTGTGTTAAGGGCATCTCCAGCTATGGAGATATTATTGCTGCTGTAGATGAGATGGGTATCCTTTCTGTCTAAAAGGGATTTTAAAGTCAGTGTCAAAGAGCCAATATGGACACTGAATATTGGTAAATACTGAAAGAGAGCAAGCATATATTCAGGGTCACTGTCAATGACATCTGGTTCCGCGATGGGAACAGGAGTAATACCTTTATGACCTATAACAGTAGTTTGATGAGGAATAAAACAGAAGTTAGGAAAATCAACTTTGCAAGTCTTAAGACCATAAGTAAATCTTTTATAATTAGTGACAATGCAGTACTGTCCTTCAGAGGTTTAGGACATTTTAACAGTAGTAACCTTCCATTTCCTCAGTTATATTGGTCAGGTGAAAGTTGATTACTTAACCTTGTAGTCAGGCAATGAACCTCTTCAGCATAGTTCTTGTAAAGGAGTCCCAGTGTTGCCCACTGGTGATGCTGTTGATGGTGTCCTGGGATTAGTGGTATCATTTGATTTAATGCCCAAGTCCATAGTGAAGGACCAGTCAATACTGTTCAGTGAATAGCCACATACCAGTTTGATGATGTCACAATTGTCACAAAGTCACAGATAATGCAATCCCTTCTAAGCACAACAGTCTATATGAGGTGCCAGCTGTTATGCCCTGGGTTATATACCACCAACTGACCCAGATGTAACAGTAACCTTATACACCTACAAGTATTAGTGCCTTGCCACAGTCTCATAATGTTTTACCTATATGATATGTTTCTGCCATATATACTGTTTCTAGTTTCCACATATATTCTGCTATATTTCACAATACTATACAATGCTGTATGCTTTTCTGATGACATTGCAAGTGTTCCCAGACTCACTCTCTCTATTTGTTGCTGACTATGAATTTCCTTTATTCAGAGATTCTTCCTTATTTCCTATGTAATTACTTAAGGGATTGCCTTATTTACATGCCTTATCCAATGCTATATGTTTGTCATATCTGTAACAGCACTTTCATCAGTCATATATAATAGTATGCACACCAGCTCATCAGAGATAAAGATACAATACTCGAGGAATGGTGGGAAATTGGCTCCCTTTTGATTTCCTTTTCACATGTCTGACATGAATATTTGTAATAAAACTGCTCTTTATTACATATTGCGTGTGGTATATTCTTTGGATAGCCAATCCAACATACAAGAATCTGATGGTAAGCTAAACTTACTGCAACATACCCAAGCTTCAAGGGTGAGATGAAAAACCAAACAGGGTGAAAGTTCCATGTGTTCTCAGTAGATATCCTCATCAAGGTGCCCAATAGAGTGAATGAAGGCTAATTGATCAAAAAGAGCTGTAGTGGGATCAAATTGTGGTAAAGACACAGTAAAGGTCACAACCATGGTATCTCTGATGGTGCACTTGTTTGAGTTATAACAGGGTCTCCTAATGGGATGATGGGTGACATATCTACAGGAGGGACAGGGAGGGTAAAAGAGGAGGAGTAGTAGCTCTCTACACAAGGGAAGGAATCAAAGCAACAGAACAAAAAGGTAAACAGGGAGGAGAAGAAACACTGTGGGTCAATTTGGAGACAGGCAATGGCACCACAATCCACAGAGGGGTTGTATACAGACCCCCCCTCTCAGGGGGAGGAAATGGACAAGGAAATGATAGAAAGTATACTTAGAATGGTAGAAAAAGGGGAGATATTGCTGATGGGTCATCTGAATATGCCAGATGTTAACTGGAGTGCAGTTGCAGCAGCCACTTCTAAGAGAGGGGTTATTCTAGATGCCCTACAGGGGGTATGCCTTAGACAACTAGTATTGGAACCCACTTGAGAGGGAGCAATCTTAGACCTGGTTCTCTCAAATGGAGATGGAGAGAGGATCACAGATGTAGAAGTGGGAAGCCAACTGGGAACTAGCGACCATCGAACAGTAAGGTTCATAATAAACACAGCAATAGAGTCAAGTCATACAAAGGCAAAAGTACTGGACTTTAGGAGGCTGACTTTGCCAAAATTGGTGAGTGCCTAAGGAATGCACTAGCAAATGGGCAGGAAGGATGGGTGGAAGAACAATGGGGAACAATGAAAACTGCCATCACACAGGTAACAAGCCTTTGTGTGAAGCAAATAAACAAAACTAAACAATGTAAGAAACCACTATGGTTCTCAAAGGAGACAGCAGTAAAGGTTCAAGAGAAAAAGAAAGCATTCAGGAAGTACAAGGAATCACAGAAGGAGCAGGACAGAGAATTGTATCAGTTAAAGCAAAAGGAAGCTGGGAAGGCAGTCAGAACAGCAAAAGCCCAAACTGAGGAAAAGATAGCCAACCCAGTTAAGAAGGGATAAAACTTTTAGGTACATCAGGAGCGAAGGAAGACCAAGGGAGGGATAGTGAGGGCTTAATAAAGGGAGGGGGTGGGCAGAGGGTAACTATGAAAAGGCAGAAATACTAAACAAATATTTTTGCTCAGTATTTACAAATGAAGAGTGGGAGGTAACTAAAACAAACAATAGAAACACTCTGGATACAGAAGTTGCTACCAGCCCATTTACAGAAGAAAGGGCTCTGAAAGAACTCTTAAAACTGAAGGTGGACAAAGCAATGGGGCCTGATGGGATTCATCCGAGAATTCTAAAAGAACTAAGGGTAGAACTAGTGACACCACTGACTAATCTCTTTAACAAATCATGGGTGGGGTGGTACCTGAGGACTGGAGGAGGGAAGATGTGATTCCTCTTCACAAAAGTGGGAGCAGGGCAGAAGCAGGAAACTACAGACCTGTTAGTTTAACCTCAGTGATAGGAAAAATGATGGAATCACTTCTGAAGGAAAGAATTATCAAGTATCTAGAGTCCAGAGGGGCACAGGACCCAAGGCAGCATGGATTCATAGTGGGAAGGTCATGCCAGATGAATCTAATAGATTTCTTTGACTGGGTGACCAAAGTAGTAGATCAGGGAGGGGCTGTAGACATGGCCTACCTAGACTTTAGCAAGGCATTTGACACAGTCCCACACAAAAGATTAATATACAAGTTAGCAAGCCTGGGAGTGGGTCCCAAGATGATAGTCTGGGTAAAGAATTGGCTGGAGAATAGCACACAGAGGGTAATAGTAAATGGAGTCCACTCTGAAGAAAGCAGGGTTACTAGTGGGGTACCGCAGGGTTCAGTATTAGGACTGGTCCTCTTCAATGTCTTTATAAGCGACATTGCAGAGGGACTGCAAGGAAAAGTATGCCTCTTTGCAGATGACACAAAGATCTGCAACAGAGTTGATGCACAAAGTGGGGTGGAAAGGATGAGAAGGGACTTGGCAAGGTTAGAGGAATGGTCAAATGTATGGCAGCTTAGATTCAATGCTAAGAAGTGCAAGGTAATGCACCTGGGAATCAAGAACCCAGGGGAAGAGTACACAATGGGGGGTGAGATACTAACAACAGCAAAAATGGAAAGGGATCTGGGGGTAGTCATATCAGATGACTTAAAGGTGGGCAAGCAATGTGAGAGGGCAATAAGGAGGGCTGGGGTGACACCGGGATGCATAGGGAGAGGCATCACCAGTAGAAAACAGGAAGTTTTGTTATCCCTCTGTACAGACAGCTGGTGAGACTCTATCTGGAGTACTACGTGCAGTTCTGGAGACCCAATCTCCGCAAGGACATAGAATGGAAGCTGTCCAGAGGAGGGCAACTAAAATGGTGCAGGGTCTGCACCGGAAGACATATGAAGATAGGCTAAAGGAGCTTAATATGTATAGCCTGGAGGAAAGGAGGGAGAGGGGGGACATGATAGAAACTTTCAAGTGCCTCAAGGAAATCAACAAAGTCCAAGAGGGTAGCATCTTTCAAAAAAAGAGGTGTGCAAGAACAAGGGAGCACAATTTGAAGATGGGGGGGAGCTGCTCAGAGGTAATGTAAGGAAGTATTTTTTCACAGAGAGGGTTGTGGATGCATGGAACATCCTTCGGAGGAAGGAGGTTGTGGAGTCAAAATAAGTGGTTGAATTCAAGCATGCATGGGACAGTCATAAGGCAATTCTAGGGGGTTGGGGTAGAAAAAAGTAGGCTGCTGGTTAACTAGGATCTGCAGCTTATCAATTAGGTAGGGAAATGGGCAGACTGGGTGGGCCATGCGGTCCTTATCTACTGTCAAATTCTATGTTTCTATGTAACTTAAGTTATGTAGAGTTGACATAGGGATGGATAGTGACCTGGAAGTACACATAGTGATGCAAGCAGTAGATTTACAATGGGGACAATTTAGCAAGTCATCTATCATGAATAATATCTGGAATACATCCAGATTCCAAATCACGGAAGAGATTATTGACAGTGGTTATGACGAAAGAACCATAAACAGAACACAAAAGTTCCCTGACAATATATTGCTTGTCTGCCTCCTTGTTATTCTGTTGAACAAGTTGATTAATTTTCTCCTTAGTATCTGTAAAACTCATAGCAATATCGTGCATGTTATACATGGTATAGCATTCTTCCTGACTAATCCCATCTACACCATGCAATAAGGGTGCTATTATATAATTCTTCAAGCCATCCTGGAATTTGGACACTTGACTAGTGATAGAACCAATATCTGCTCTGTTCCAGATGGACATGCCGGTTCCGAAGAGACCGGAAATAGTGCCTATGGCACCAGTGACATCAGCAGTGTCATGTCTCCTATGAGAGGAGAAAGGTTTGGACTTTTTCTTGTCATTAGGTGCAGGCCTAGGCCTGAATAAACCTAAGTGTTCAATAGCATATGTACCAGCTACTGGGTCTTGTGTATGTGTCTGGTATGCTGCAAGAATGTCTTATAACACAGTACTGAAGAACTTGGATGTGTTTGTATTATGGCACATACCAAATTCAGCCATATTCCAGTAAGTAAGATTAACAATGACTGGAATGTGCATGTACTGCATGTTATTAACAATGGGTACCAGGAAGGGAAGTCATGGTCGGAGCACTGGTTCGGCCAGTTTCCCGTGGGGGACAATCAGTCAATTCAGCTTCAGTAGGGAGTACAACAGTCAAAAACATGACTGCCTTAGCTTTGTAATGATGATTACACAAGGCTTTTGTGGAGTCTTGTGGGAACCTCTCACAAAAGACAGGGTCAATTAGATCAGTTAAATTATATAAACCAAAATGTCTATGACTGGCTCAGTGAATGGACAGGGTACCATCTGGGTCAATGTTGATATTGAGCCAACCTTGGAAAGTACCTTTCGCAAGGTGGGCAATGGGGAGTGTTTTTCCATTGTTGTCAGTTTGCCATTCAATTTCAAGGGAAGATTTGTCAGGAGCCACAACTGTGGCAGTAAGGAAGGTGTCCTTGCCTTCTTGGACAGTAATCAATTTGTTGGGAACATCTATGCTAACTCCTTCAGGGATGGTTGTGGGTTTGTCTGCTGGGGTCATGTACCTTCCCTGAGGATGAGCAAGTAGTGGAATGAGTTGCCTTAGATGTTGGTTGCTTTCAGATATAGTTTTCATATCGTTGCCATGGACAAAGGGAAACACTCCTAGAAGAAGGAGGGTCAGGTGTAAGATAGCCTTCTCACAGGAATACCTGTAAGGAAAAAGAAGAGGCCAGTAGGTACAATTCCACCCAATGTGGTTAGGAAAAGTAATTATACTCCTTTATATAACTTCAGCTGGTTTGAATGCAACCATTTCTCAGTAAGTTTCTTGTTCTAAAGGAGTCTAACTTGGTAGACTGTGTGACTGAGTTTGTTGACAATAGGGTAGGGTCCTTCTCACTTACTGGAGAAGGAGTGTGTCAGGTGAGCAAATCTGAGTACCATTACCTGATCTCCAACTTGCCAGTCCACTTGTCTGTTGTTAGTTCTTGTCCATATGGTGTCCAGTATACAAATGAGTTGCTGACTCCATCTTTTCAGGGATGTACGATGGCCTGATCACCTCAGCCATCTTTGTCGACCTAGCCAAAGCTTTCAACACTATTTCCCATCCCCTGCTTCTTTATTCTCTTTCCTCAGCTGGCATTGGTCCATCAGCCACGAACTGGTTTAAATCCTACCTCACTGGCAAGACCCAATTGGTGAGAATACTTGATTCCAACTCCCCTCCACTCCCCATCAACACTGGAGCCCCTCAGGGCTCAGTGCATGGTCCCCTACTTTTCTCCATTTTCCTTAATGATCTTCCCACAGCCTGCTCATCCTCGTCTATCCACATATATGCTGACGATACTGTTTTATACAGTTCCAGAAAAAACTCTGCTGCTGTGCAAACCAGCTTACAGCAAGACTTCAGCCAAGTTCAAATCTGGTTTGCTTTTCACCAGCTTTTTTCTAAATGCCAAGAAAACAGTCTCAATGACCTTTGGCACCAGGCAGAGACTCTCTAGGCTCCCAGCCCTACCCAGCTTCCACACCCTTGATGGGACCATCCTGGAGGACACCTCCTCATTTAGATATCTGGGAGTTTGGCTGGACCAGCACCTCAGCTTCTCTTTGCATATCAATGCTATCCTGAAGAAACTGTGCCCCAAGCCTGGTGCTTTATACAGGAATCATAGTTGCATCCTGCTGACTGCAAGGCATGAGAGTGTCCAGAAGATGATACTCCCCATTTTTGACTACTGTGGCGTAGTCTATGGTGCTTCTCCCAAATCTTCCCTGATCAAGTTAGACACTCTTTTTTACTCCTTCTGCTGCTTTGCTTTCAACTCCCCTTCTGGCTTCTACCACTGTGAACTCTATCGCTCTCTAACCTTCCTTCCACTATTTCACACACGCATTTCACACTGTGCCAATCGAACCTCCAAATTCTGGTTCGGAGTGCTCCCCTCCTATCTCTCATCCTCTCTCCACTCCACTCCACCTCCCCCCATCCACTCTTTCAGATCTAATGATGCCTGCACCTAGATGGTCCCTCACCACTCCACCCTCATCGGTCAGACTGCCTTCACCCATTGCTTCCCAAAAATCTGGAATTCCTTCCCCCCTGAAATATGACACTCCTCCTCCAACTACTCCCTTACCTCTGCCCTACACAATTACCTATCCCTCAGCTGTTCCTGCTTTAACTCTCCTTAATACCTATCTCCAGTTTCTGCCTTCCTACCCTGACCCCCGGCAGGATTCTCAACATTTTGAAGTGGGAATCAGGAAATGGCTACCCCTGCTCCTCTTCCTCTCTCTTCTTCACCTGCCCTTCTTGGTCGCCTGTGTGCACAACCTGCTCCATCCTTTTTATTCCAACAGCACTTGTGTACTACCTCAAGCCTGCTCCTGGTACACTCATGCACTATAATTGTTCTGTTGCATTATTACTGTTTTGTACATTTATATGTTCGTTTGTACAATTTTGGACATGTATTGCAATTTACCCAATGTTACACTACTGTTTATTGTACAATACCTTGTGTTCCAACTGTTACATAATCTTGCAATGTTGTATTGTTTGTACTACCCACATACTGTTGTAACTGATCATCCTTCACAACCCTATGCAACCCCCTTCCTCCAGGTTGCACCGTGAGATGAGCAACTTGTTTTTCAGTGTGCCCTCCTGGTGAAACATTTCAATAAAATACTGTTGACCCTCAAAGGTAAAGGCAAACTTGTATTAACTTTCCAGATCTAGGGACAGTGACTAAAAGCCATTGGAGATGTCAAGGGTGCAAAATAATCCATGATCTGGGGTTAGTAGTTTGAGTACATCAGTGCTGATGCTACTGTGGGTGAGCAGCTAGGAGTGACTTGATTAAGTCTCCTGTTATCAATTGTGAGTCTCCAAGATCCTGTGGGCTTTTTCACTGGCCAAATAGGTGAGTTGGCAGTTGAGACAAAGGGCCTGATCACACCTTGTTTAAGGAGTGACTGGATGATTTCTTTGAGTGATGGTAAAGCCTCAGCATGAAAGGGATATTGCCTTTGCCTGTCATGTGCTGGGCCTGGAATTTGGATGATGGTCTGCATTCTCCCACAGCCATACTTGTGTGTGGCAAAAGCATCCAAATGTTTCTGCAGGATGGGTAGGAGTTTCTTGAAAAACTCATGTCTATATCATATTCCTTGTCATCGGTGGTTACAGATACAACCACATGTGAATCAGAAATCATTGAAATTCACTTTATTTATACAAATGAGTGCTATTCCCAGAGATCATAGGCAGCTTCTTTACAATGTAAAATGCTAAAAGAGTAAAAATAATCCCAAACAAATAGCATGACTAGATAGAATAACCAAAAACTAGTACAAATAAATATGTTTTCAGAGCTGTTTTAAAACTCTTCACAGTCAGGCACTCATATCCAACTGTATGGTATTGAGCCCTGATCTAGATCAGGAGCACATTGGCTAAATCCACCACATAGCCATGTAGTGCAAGAAAATCAATACCCAGGATGCTGGGATGATCACTTAATACCATGAAATCAAAAGTGTGGGTCATCTTGAGATTGCCTATTACTACAGGAAGTATAATAGAGTGGTAGGTGTATAGCCATGAGCCATCCACACCTGATGTACTGGTCCTCCATCTGGTGAACCAGGAAGAATTTGCTGGATCTTTATCATGTAGTACAGACACAGCCATGCCTATATCTAATAAAATAGTCCGTTGTCAGCTCTCGACCTTAGCCTCTGTGCAAGGCCTTCCATTTGTGTCAAGGGTGAGCTTGTTCACAATATGGACTGAGGCCTGTAGTTGTCAATCTGAACTGCCATTACCAGGGAATTCCTGGAAGAGTAGGTTGGCCTGTTCCTGCTGGGCCACATCCAAGTCCTGCATAGCTGCAATGAAGGTGCGGCATTGGGGTTCAGGTCTGATGCGGCTTGATCCAAGGAGGCCCCCATATCTCCTTGGTCTAGTGAGGCCTGTGGTGCCAGGGCTAGTGCTGCAATAGAGAGTGCCAAGACCAAGTCTACCACTGACTGGATATGCCTGAGGAGGTTGCAGAGGTTGTTGTTCTCCTCCATGATCTCATGATATGAAGGGCCTGATCAATGATTTTGATTGCTCCGACTGGAATTAGTGCTGTTCCAATTCCGTTTGTTATTCCTATTACGGTTCCAGTTTCCACTTCTGGACTGGGAATGCTGCTTGTTGTCCAATGGCAAGACCTTTTTGTCTTGGGCCTTGCCCTCCACCGTGTAGTGGGTTGTGGACTTGCCAGTGAATTGTATGTCTTCAAATTTGTCTGTTCTCGGGAAAATTGTGGGCTCAACTTTTTCACGGCAGGCCGGAATCATGTTCTGGAGGTACAAGTTCTTGTACTCTAGTAGATTAGTGTCTGTAGCTCCACTTGAAAGATGTTTGCCAGTACTATAAGCCATCAATAACCTTTGGTAGTATGTTGCTAAGCTTTTCTTGGCATTTTGTTTCACAGGGTAGACCAACATCACGCCAACCGCACCTGGGCTGTGTGCGGAAATTAGTTTCACTGCAATCTCATCAAAAGCCACCTTCATGTCTTGGCAGGCCACCTCTGGGAGTTTTGCTCAGAGGCCAAGGTCTACGGTGTGCTGAAGGATCTGTATCTGGTAGTCTGCTGACAGGCTGAGCATTTCACATTTGGAACATACTTTCTCCAAATGGCAACTGAGATTGTCACTGGGGCTCATGTGGCCTATGCTGTCAGTGATCTGCTGTACAGAGTGACCAACTGAAAGGGATTATTGTGTGTACAGTCAGGGGAAGGGTTCAAGTCTCGTGCTCCATGAAGAGTGGCCTCTGCTGCAGCGTCTGCCACTGTGCGAATGATGGAAGTCTGGGCAGCAGCATTCTTCACCATCTTTTCCAGATGCAATTTGAAGGCTTTCTTGCTGTTCTTAGACAAACCTGTCTTAGCAAGGGTGGCCTCGATCATCTGATCGATCTCCTGCTTGTCCACCCTTGTCAGAGCAGCAATCAGAGGGGCCATTCCTAGGCCTTGCCCTCCCCCCATCATGGAGGTCACCATCTTGGTGGTGCACATGACAGTAGTCATTCTACTTATGACATAGGATAGTGCTGTCATAGCGTGGGGGTCTGTCATCTTGTGGGTGGTGGGGGAGCACTGGACCACAGTGAGGGTGTGGCTGGGCACAATCTTGGTAGGTGTCATCATCAGAATTGTCATCACTGGATGACTTAAGGTCAATGGGTGTGTAGTGAAACCCACCCATTGCCTTGACATGACCAGCCAGCACTTCTCACTGATGTTGCAGTTTCACCATCTTTGCTCTACAACCAATGTAACTAACTTTTGCAATGTTCTGCTCAACACCTTTCACAACTTCTTTATGTAGAACTTTGTATGCAGCTGTTAACTCACAGTTGTCCCTAAGCTATCCAGTTCTTCACTAACCCATTTCAGGTCATCTCTCATCTCATCCAACTCCTCAAGCAAAGTTTAATTTGTATCACTCAACAAATCATTCATCTGTAACACCTGTCTCTTATCTCGTCTCAAGCCCTGCACATTCATCTCTCAATATACTTCAGTCTCACTCATTACCCTGTATAGAACAGTGCAAAAGAGTCTTGTTCTTATTGCACAGCTACTGAAGTTCTACTTCAAGCCACTGCTCTATTTTCAAACTTTCAGATACCTGCAGTCCCATCTCCTTCTTAAGATACAAGAGTTGCAGTTCGAGTTAATGAAACCTCGATTTGGAGGCTTCTAGAGCAGCATATAGAGCTGCGACTAACAGCCCTTTAGCATCACTCATTTTGGCTGTTTTCCTTGCCTCAGAGTACTGGGTTGAAATCCCCAGTATGGGGTTTTCAAAGTGACTTGCGTACAGTGCAAAATCATTCTAGCCTCCATGGGAGGTAAGGAAATTAGAGATGTCGAGTCTCAGGTCTGCACAGATATTGGAAGTAGACATAGTGGTACCAGTAAAAGAGTTGGGAAACATAAAATGGTAACCCATCAGTGGGCACCATGCTGTGTATCTATCCACAGCAAGCAAACCAACAAACGGTCGGGCTACTGTACTGTTGCAATCCTGCAATTCAAAACTGCCAATGAGCAAGGTGAGTCAGCACTGACCAGCCCATTAAGTAGTCAGGCTTTACAAGATGCTACAGAGTTAAAAGTATGGGTGAGGTAGTACGGGTGTGTACACCTACTTACTACCCACAGGGAAGGGATGAGCCAACAAGTCATGAAACTTTGCAAATCCAGACCACCTACACATGGTTGCCAATATGTTAGGGTGGTTAGCCCTGATCAGATTTTTTGCAGTGCTAGAGATGCAAAAGAGACATGGACTAGTGGCATATCAGGTAATAAAACTTGTTTATTACACAAAAGGTAACAGCTCCCCTTAGTAGTTCTTACCATAGACACTGAGAGCTGAACGTTTCCTAAATACCCCAAGGAGCGAAGAAGGTCTCAAGGGGAATATGTAATACAGTAAGTTATATACTTCTGATAGTTACTATAGTTATCAAAAGACTAGTTACATAAAATAAGCCCTATTGGCCAAAAATTAGGTGGCACCACAGTATTATCTGTGCTTATACATTATTTGTGGTGTCAGCTAAGTCATAAAACAAAGCATGCACACAGAATACAGGACATAGTGGAGTTATACATAAATCCAAAAGATGGCGGTGCAGTCTGCATAATAATGTCTCAGAACATGACAAAGACACAAGTGTCTCAGCCTACTACATGCTGTTTCTAAGCAAGGAAAATGGAATAAAATGAAGTTTTCCTGACACTTACACTTGTACGGTAAGTACCAATGCCCTACAAGTTAATAGTTATTCATTACCATATATGTATAATATATAGTTTGTCTAAGATGCACAACAGGAGGAGGGGCAATTAGAGTGTGGGGATCTCACATAACAATGTATTTGTTACACTGGCACATTGGTGAATCATTGATTCTGCCCATCAATCAGATCTGGGCAGAATCCATGATTCCTGGGTGCACCCCTTATACAGGTCTCAGAAAGATATGTTTGGGATTCCATTTTATTTAAAATATTTTGAATCAGCATCACATAGAAGAGCAATTACTAGATTATGACTAGAATGTCTTGTGGATTTTTCCACTAACAGATATATATATATATATATATATTTAATCCAAAACTGCAACAGTTAAATATCTGTAAATGTAAGCAGGATGCTTAACAATCTGCAACTTATTCACTAATGGAATACCCATTGTTGGAAAACAGAGAGGGAAAAATGGCTGAGTTCCTTTTTTGCAAGTATATATGTAAACTACAAAGGTGGATGATTAACTGGCTTGGAGGTGGGAAGCAGAAGTTTGTGATGAATGTACACTACTCCAAATGGAGAGCTGTACTCAGCAGCATCCCTCAGGGATCTGAATTTCAGCCACCACTGCTCAGAAGTTTCATTAATGAACTGGAAGCTGAGATCTTCAGCAGACTTCTGATAAGACTACGCCAGCTAGGATGCTCCTTGAGGATGGAGAAAACCTTTACGAGGTTCTGAACAACTTGGGTGATGGATCAGAGTCCTGGAGCCTGAGATCCAATGTAGTGAAATGTTAGGTGCTACAACTGGGAAGGAAAAACAGAGGTAGGATTTACACACTGCTTGGCGCTCCTCTTGCTGCAGTAGAAGAGGAAAAGGACTGTGGGAGGCTATAATAGATAAGGGGCTGAAGCATGACAAGCAGTGTATAGTATATCTGCTGGCGAGAGTGCTGGCAGAATGCTGGGGTGCATCAAAAGTGGGTGAAAAGCTTAAGTGCATCCTTTCCTACTTGTGCTCATTCTATTTCAGGCGTTCATTTCTCTTTCACTCAAACCATGCAATTCTGCTTCCATGGCTGTGCAGAACAACAACTAAGCTGCCATCTGGAACAATCTTCTCTATCTCTGACTCTACAGTCCCACAATACCATCTGCCTGAAAGCACTGCCGCTCGATCAACAACAGGCTTGCACCCCACCAACATTCAGGCAACACCCACCTACAACAACAGGTATCAGCCCTCCATCATTCAGGCTTTGCCTGATCCCTGCCCTCAAGAGCACAGTACACTTTTGCCCCCTATGACTGCTTACTGTTAACATCATCCACTAACAGCAAACAGGCATCAGCCTTCCATCAGTTGAGCTTTTCCTGCTCTCTGTCCTTGAGGGCACAGTAACAGTACGTTCTTGCTCTCTATAGATTTGTACTGCAACTAACCAAGCCCCTCTAGGGGAAGAATCTTATAGTGACTCCAATGACTCAGCCATAGACCAAGCATCACAGACCTTCCTCACCAGCCACTTCTTTTGTCCACCTTTCCAGAAATCACTGTTAACTATAATCAAGCCAAATAAAAAAAATACATATATTAATTTGTTAACCGGGTAAGGACACTGGGCTAATGGCCCTTTTTCAGGCCTGTCATGGAATACAATAAAGACATAACTATATTAAACACTCAATTACAAAAATAACAATACAATACATTGCACATTAACAATAAATTACAAAAGACAATTACATGAACATTTCAGTAATAAGAATTCTTTCAATTTTTCCTTAAAACCAAGTATAGATGAAGCCTGCTGTATATTTAAAGGAAGTGCATTCCAATACACTGGGCCAGCAATAGAAAAAGCACGAGATGCAATTTTTAATTTAGACAATACAGTATCCAATAAGATACCATCAGAAGAACGTAGACTAGAAGGAACATTTTGCAATTTAACCAGATTGTAAAGTGGGAATTGAGATCTAAGAAAAACACCTTTGAAAATTGTGCAGCCAGGAAAATACTCTGTTCTGGACACAGGAGCCAACTAACCCAACTGGGAATACAAAGCACAGTGGTGAGTTCAAATTGGTACCAAAAGAACAAATCAGCAAATGTTGTTATAAGCAACTTTCAAAGATTGCAATTCCTTATTCCTAAGATTCAAATAAATGTAGGAGACATAATCAAAAAGCGGTAATAATGAGCCTACAGCAATAGCTTTCCTTACTTCAGATGAAAAAAAACTTTTACATTTATACAAACGGCTCATCCTTTGATTTATGGTATAAGTAACCGAAAGAACCTGAGATGAAAAAGTCAACCCGGGGTCCAACAGGACACCGATATACTTAAAAAGAGTTACCTGTTCATTAGCCAAACCATTTAGATCAGTCAGGCATAAGGATGGCTTATCTCTAAGCATTACTTTGGTACCAAAAATCATACATTTCATCTTTTTTTAATTCAAAACCATTGAGTTTTTCAAAAACCAAGAACAAACATTCTCAAAATCATGACTCAGAGCAGCTGACAATTCTGCAGAAGAACCACCTTGAGAGAAAATGATCAGGTCATCTGCATAAAGAATAGTTTCACATTTCTTACAAACAGAAGAAAGTTCATTAACAAAAATAGAAAATGATAAGGGGCCCATAATGGACCCCTGAGGAACTCCACAACTGATCAGTGATGTATCAGATACACAGGGACCAATACTAACAAATTGTGAATGATTTGTTAAATAGTCTCTTATTCAAGAGACAACTACTTCAGAAAAACCCAGGGCTTTTAATTTTGAGCATGATAAATCATACTCTATTAAGTCAAATGCCCAGTCATGAGGCCTTTCTCAATGCCTCTTAGGGAAGAGTTTTTATGAACCCAACCAAGGCAGTTCCTGTTCCATAGTTCTTGTGAAAACCATGCTGATGTGGTCAAAGTAAACAATTATTGGCAAGATAATCATGAATTTAATTAGCAACTACTTTCTCTAGCATCTTGCTCAGAGGATTGAGGATTGAAATTGGCCTAAAATCCTTGAGCAAGATTGCTTGCATTTTTTTTTGGAATTGGTGCTACTTTTGCCAGCTTCTAATCAGATGGAAACTGGCAGAATTCCAGAGAAAATTTGAAAAGACAACATAAGGGTTTAACTATAAATGGAAATGCAAGCCTCAAAAATCTACCATCCAGCCCACCCTCACAATTACTGTATTTATTGGGAAGGCTATTAAACAACTTAAATATGTCTACCTCAGTAACCTTCTTAAACATAAAACATGGTCTTTCAGACATGCTGGAAACAATCTTTAAGTCCTCGGCACCCATCTGTGTCCCTGTTCCTCTATAATTAGAAAAGTCATAGAATTTCTGATTCAAAAGATTAGCAATTTTAACAGGATCAACAACATCAGCATCATTTACCAACAAGTTTCAAACATTAGATGCTGATTGGGGGGAAAGCAAAGAATTCATATTTTCCAAAAATTGTTTAGGATTTGCCCAATTGGTCTGAAATTAATTTCTAAAAAAATCCTTTTTGGTTTTACACACCAAATCAGAAACCCTTTTTCTAAGACACTGATAATTATTGATGAGCTGTATTGTGGGATTCCTTTTATAGGAATCCCATATTTCATTATGCTCCTTAATCAAGGCTTTGATAGTAGGGGTAAACTAAAAATTGGGGGCCCCTCTAAGCCTCATCTTACATAAGGGGAACAGGAGATTCTGAATAGGAAAATGCTGCTTACAGAAAAAATCCACTGCAGAATCTATATCAGGAATACAATCGAGATAGGACCAATTAATCTGCGATAAATGATCATACAACATATCAAAATTCATATTTCTAAATAGTAGTAGTAATTTTATTGATCGACTTTTTCAAGTCATTACAATTAAAATATATGATTAAAATTCAATCAAATACACATTTTTATAATTTCCATGTTAAAACATCCATCATATAACATTAATCCTCAATTTTACATTCTTCTTAGTAATATCCACATTTTTAAATATTTTTAAATATTGACATACTGGACAAATTATAAACAGCTTAACCTACCCCCTTAAGTTAAAACATTCCTCACATGCAATTTTTTCTGCTCAATTATTTTTAAAAAGGAAGCCACAGTGAGTAATATTTTCAGGTTATGAGATTTTAACAAGCAATTCAACATAATTTCTGGATTTAACTCACATTTTCTCAACCCCCCCCCAAATTGTCCTTCTATCTTTCTCATATAGAGGGCATATTATTAATAAATGTCTAAGTGTATCTTTATCTGTTCCACATTTACATAGTATATCCCCCATTATTTTCTCTTTACTATATAAATTTAATTTCCAATCTGTTGTAAGACTCTCGAATCTTGCTCGGGTTAATAATTTCCTAAACTCAGGATTGATCTTAGCTCTCAAGTAAAATTCGAATTCATGTGACCTCTTATTTTTTAACCATCCATTTATTCGCTTTATATTATTTACACAATGCCAAATCCAATTTTGTGTATTAATCTCTAACCCTATCTTTAATTCTTAATTTAATTATATCTGCTGGACAAATCATACTTTCCATAATAGTCTCTAGCAACCCCCATTGTTTTTAATATTTTCTCTATTATTTGCATACTTGGAAATAACCTATAATATTTGCTATACTCCATTGCCTCCACCATACATAATCTAGGAAACTTTAGATTACTCATGTTATTCACCTTTAACCAATAGGTCATTTGTCTTGTTTCTATTTCACATCCCAATTGGTATTGGCCCAGTTCTGCCCTAACCATTGCTGATGGCGTCCCGATAGGAAGACCTGACATTTTTTTTTTATAAAATTTATTCAAAATACATTCTAATTTGGAAAAATTACCAAATCCCCAAATTTCTGCCCCATAAAGTATTTGAGCTTTAACTTTTGCATTTAAAACCCTCAAGTTTCCTTTTATTGACTGCCCTCCATGTTTATACGCAAATCTATTAATTACTGCAATAAATCTATTTACTTTACTATAAGTTTATTTTATATGCTTATTTCATAAACCATCCTGAGTGAAAACTATTCCTAAATAACAAAATTATTTTATCACTTCCAGTCCATATCCATCTATTTTATATTGGTATTCTTTTTTATTCCCTCCGAAGACCAGTACTTTTGTTTTCTCATAATTTAATAATAAATCTGCCTTCTTACATTCTCCAACAAATTTAATTAACATCCTGTTTATGCCTATGAAGCTTGTTGATAATAAAGCTACATCATCTGCAAATGCCAAGTAAGCACAATGCTTCTTCCCTGTTCTAGTCAAATGGAAGTCTGGATCATATAATTTACTTAATATTGTTTGAAAATATAAATTAAATAACAATGGGCGAAAGAGTACATCCCTGCTTTACCCCAATGTTAGTTTGAAACCAATGTGTCAAGTGTCCCTTTGTTGAATATCTTATGCTTGTATAATTGTCCTGATATAATCGCTCTATTATTGTCACCATATCCCTATCCACTCCTAATCATTTTACTCTTTCCCACATCATACTAACGATTCATTCAATCAAATGCTGTTTTTAGATCAACAAATATACAATATAGCTTTTGTTTTTTAATCTTAGTATACTTGTAAATTAAATGCACCAATGTCCAACATTGGTCTAATGTAGATTGGCCATTTCTAAATCCTGCTTGCGCTGTATCAATAATATTATATATATATATATATATATATATATATGTGTGTGTGTATATATATATATATATGTATAATAAATGAACGAACTTGGACCAAATGAGGAGGAACATTTTATGACAAAAACTAAGTACTGCAAATACAGCCGTATGGTCACTAACCATGTCAGATAAAACACCTGAGGCAGATAAGCGACTCTTTTTATTAGTAACAACCCAATCCAGGACAGAATGATTTAGTGCATGAGAATTTAGTCAAGTTGGCTCTATAATACTCTAAGATAGATCATAGGTAGCTAACAAAGATTCAAGTCCCAACACAGACTTTAAGGACTAATTCAAGTTTATGTCCCCCACTAATAAAAAATTATGCTGTTTATATAAGGAGCATTTATGTTAAGATATTGTTTTAGCCCATCTTGGCCCGCAATTTGGTGGGTTGTATAAACATCCCACAAATAGATGTTTCACACCACCCAACAAAGTAGCAACCAATCGGTTTCAGATGATCCATCACTACTGGATTTAACAATAACTGTCTGGAAAGTGTTCCTATAATAGACAGATACTCCACCTCCTTTTTTCTTTTCCTTCCTGTCAGCTCTAAGAAAATTATACCCAGTGATAGCACAAGAATTATCCAGTATTGCCAACTTTAACCAAGTTTCTGATATAGTCAACAGATCAGATTTATAACTATGCACAATATGTTCTTTTTCAGCTAGTTTGGGAATCAAACTCCTTGTATTAAAATGTAAAATCTTGAAACCATGTGTAGTATAACAAACATAAGCAGAACTGTTTCCTTGGGCACACCCTATGTCAAGACCATTTAACTGTCCAGGATTTCTTTCAATGTCAAATACCAACCACCATCATCTTCTGTGGCCAAGTTGTTCAGCACCTCCACTGAAACCTATGATCCATTCATCTGACAAGACATTGGCTATTATCAGCCCCTCTGGCCAGGCACATCACTGCTTTCATGAGGTGTACAATCCAACCCTCAGCAGATAGATATCTCATAGTTCCTGTGAACATCAGATACTTCCCTGAGCTAAGCAAACTAACAGACTACACACTAACCAGAAGTGCTCCAACAACTAGTACACTACAAGTCAACATGTAATTCACACCATCCTTTTTATTATGACAAGAACTGTAAATATTTCATCCTGGTTTGCTATTTCCCTTGCACACAAACGTTTTACACACACACTCACTTGGAATAGCCTGTTCATGTGAAGAATGAACCAGATGCTCTTAAACACACACAAACACCGTACATGTGGATGAAAAATAAAAATAAAAGGAGTTTGCAGGTATAAATGCATATAAATTTATTAAGCTAAAAGTCAAGAGGTAGCACTAAACCCCAGTCCTGTCTTTCAACTTTGTGCTTAATAATAATCAGTGTATTTAAACCTACAAACTCCTTTTTACAGCTGGCAGTGGGTGGAGCCCTGCAGATGTCTTGTTATGGCAGTAGAAAAAGGGAACTCTCCAGATTCTAACAAACTAGATAAAATTTTGGGTTTGAGCAATCACTATGCTAATTGAAGCAATCTGCTGTGTTCATTTAGCTGAGCAGTGTTGCAACACACTGTTCTGTGTGATAATGTGGATACTAGCTTCAATATGGGTAGATTCTCTTTGAAGAAAGATTTGAAGCTCATAAACCTAGAAACATAGAAACAGAATCTGTCGGCAGATAAAGACCATATGGTCCACTTAGTCTGCCCATTTCCCTACTTGGTTTGGCAATCCCTACTCTTACCTGGACTGCCTTTCCCCCACTCTGCTGTACAGCAGGGTGCCTTTATGCTTATCCTATTCACTCTTGAATCCCCATACTGTTTTCACTTCCAACACCTCCACTGGTAGGCTGTTCCATGGATCCACTGCCCTCTTGTTGAAAAAATACTTCCTAGCATTCCCTCTAAGCCTCCCTCCAGCCTCATGTTATGTCCTCTTGTCCTTGTGCACTCTCTTCTCTGAAATATGCTCCCCTCCTGTACCCTGTTTATTCTTCTAATGTATTTGAAAGTCTCTACCATATACCATCTCTCCCTTTTTTCTTCCAGTGAATATATGTTTAATTCCTTGAGTCTTTCCTCATGAGGCTTGTGGTGCAGTCCATGTATCATTTGTGCTGGTCTTCCCTGGACTGCTTCCATTCTGTCTATGTCCTTCCTGAGATGCAGTCTCCAGAATTGGACACAGTATTCCAGCTGAGGCCTCACCAGTGATCTATGCAGTGGCATCACCACTTCATTCCTCCTACTGATTATGCCACTTCCAATGCACCCCAGCATTCTGTTTGCTTTCCCCACTGCTTTTTTGCATTGTTTGGCTGACTTCAGGTCATCATATATAATAACCCCCAGGTCTCTCTCCTGACTTGTGGTTGCTAGAACCTGCCCCCATCCTGTATTCCTCTCTTGGGTTTTTGTGTCCTATGTGCATTATCTTGCACTTCTTAGTGTTAAAATCCAACTGCCAAACCCTTGACCATTTTTCAAGTAGTCTTACAGTAGCAGCCACAGACACTGCCAGATATTTTCTGAAATTTCTGTGATATTTCCAGAAATATCTCCTGCTTTCTGCATTTCCACAGTAGGGGCAGCAGAGAGAAACTCTTCAGAAATGTTGTGAAATATCTCGAAATAGCTGGCAATCTCTCTGGCTACTACTGTAGGTCATTTCTCATTTTATCTATCCCCTCCTGTGTGTCGACTCTGTTACAGATCTTGGTGTCATCTGTGAACAGGCATACTTTCCCCTCCAGTCCCTCTGCAATGTTGCTTATGAAGACATTGAATAGAACTGGACCCAACACCGATCCCTGTGGAACCCTGCTAGTCACCTCCCCTTCTTCTGGTTTTATGCTATTTACTACCATCTTCTGGGTCTTGCATTTTAGCCAGTTTCCAACCCATTTTACCACTTTAGAGCCCACACCCAGATTCCCCAATTGTTTAGCAACCTTCTACGTGGAACAGTGTCAAAGGCCTTACTGGAATCCAGGTAGGCCACATCCACTGCTGCTCCCTGATCCCCCACCCTGGTCGCCCAGTCAAAGAAATTGATAAGATTAGTCTGACAGGACCTACCCTCAGTGGATCCATGTTGCCTTGGGTCTTTGCACTGCTTGACTCCAGGAACTTCACTACCATCTCCTTAAGCAGGGACTCCATCAGCATCTCCACCACTGAGGTCAGGCTTACAGGTCTGTAATTGCCTGCCTCCTTTCTACTTCCAGTCTTGTGCAGGGGGACCACCTCTGCCCTACTTCAGCCCCAGGTACCTCCCCTGTCTCTAGTGATTGGTTGAAGAGGGTTGTCAGCAGACTTGCTAGGACGTCCTTCAACACTCTAAGGTGAATCTCATTTGGCCCTATTGCCTTGTCTGTCTTTACTTTTCCTAGTTCCTCCAAGACTCTATCCACCGTAAATGGGCTGGTGTCCACCTCTTCCCCTGTACAGCTTTCCTTGTGAGTCATGGCCCCTCCCCTGCCTCTTTCTTGGTAAATACTGAGCAAAAAATACTTGTTCAATATCTCAGCTTTTTCAAGGTTGTCCTCCACCCACCAATCCTCTCTCTTCTTTAGCCTAACAGTACCATTTCTGGTCTTCTTCCTCTCGCTAATGTACTGTAATGGAAGAATGTCTCGTTCCTCTTCTTAATAACCTGTGCTATTCCTTCCTCCATTCTTGCCTTAACCCCTCTGACAGCTTTCCCAGCTTCTTCTTCTTTCTGTGTCTCTTTGTATTTCCTGAATGCCTTACTTTTTTCTCACACTTTCTCGGCTACTGACTTGGAGAACCACAGTGGCCACTTCTTTCTTTTGCTTTTGCTAAGCAATCTGACACATTGAATTGTCATTCCTGCTATGGATTTCTTGAGCCTAGGCCACTGTTCTTCTACCCCTCCCTCACATCTTCTGTTGGCAGGGCAATTTTGAGCTGTTCCCTCATCTCCATGAAGTTAACATTCTGGAAATCTAGGATCTTAATCTTTGAATGTCTTTCTTCTGCCAATGTGTTGACTCTAAACCACACAGTTCAGTGGTCACTGGTACCAAGGGGACTGCCCACCTCAACATCCATGATTCTGTTCCTGTTTGTCAGCTCTAAGTCCTGTACAGCCCCCTCCCTGGTTGGCTCAACCACAAGGTGCCTTAGATTTGCCCCAGACATAGCAGACATGAAGTCCCTGCTCCTTGATGTACTTGCTGTCTAAGTATTCCAATTTGCATCCAGCATGTTGAAGAACCCATTAGTAGTACTTCCCCTTTGGCTGCCATATTATGGATGGCTTCCACCAATACTAGATCTATATCCTCTCCCTGTGTGGGAGTCCTATAAACTACTCCAGCATGGATGGTTGCTTTGTTCTCCAACTCCAGAGTGACCCACAATGCCTCTGCTTCTTCCCTGGATCCCTGAGCCTCTGTAGCTTTAATCCCTTCCTTTACATACATAGCAACCCCATCTCCACTCTTCCCCTCCCTATCCTTTCTAAAAAGTGTATACCCTGGTATGGCTGCATCCCAGTCAAGGTTCCCTGCATACCATGTCTCCATAATAGCCACAGTGTCCAGGTTTGTGTCTGCCATCAGTACCATTAGGTCTGGGATTTTGTTTCCAAGACTTTGGGCATTTGTGCACATGACTTTCCACTGTGTGTACCCCCTTAATGTTCCATGTCAACTCAGTCAGCCTTTCCTAGCTATAAACTCTAATTGAGCTTAAGGAAGGAGGTTCCGATTTTAGATGCTATGGGGAAAGGCCTCAGATCAACACAAAATAAGGTGTTGTTATGAGTTCAGCAGATCTGCAAGAATTTAAAAAAGGACAGCAGTAAATGACATACTAACTTATGTAAACCA
Organism: Neoceratodus forsteri; assembly: GCA_016271365.2. Lineage (NCBI taxonomy): Eukaryota > Metazoa > Chordata > Ceratodontiformes > Ceratodontidae > Neoceratodus > Neoceratodus forsteri. The sequence goes on from CM028132.1 coordinate 1,049,179,250, forward strand.
CTTAGTGAGTTTTTTTCATATTGGTTAGTCTGGTTATTGTTCGTATTTTTGAAACCAATTGGTGAAAGTTAGTACAACAAACAAGGCTAAGAAAGAGATGTTGCATGAAAGCAGAGACAAAGGTCTCTAAATTCTGCTCATATTATGGAGAGGAATATGTGTGTGTGTGTGTGTGTGTGTGTATGTGTGTATGTGTGCCTGCATGCACCTGTGTGGCACTCTGTTAACCCTTTCCTGGTAAACTTTTCCTAGTCAGTTTGCAAATGGCTGTGATGCTATACTGTAGTAGAACATGAAGCAGTGCATGTGTGCTAGTGTGTCAGAGCGCTTATCCTAAACATAATAAAAATTAGGGTTAGCTGTATAAGTAAATATATGCCATATAAGGTAGTGTATGTGTTATTTCTCCTATAGCAGTTAAATGAACACAGACAGTCCCTCACCTTTCACAAGCACGCGGTACACAACCATGATGGGTGCTTTGTTGCCCCTCTTGGTTCACGTAGTGCTTCTGAGCATCACTCCCTTGTGTAGGCAGTCCCTCACCTTTCACCAACACACAGAACACAGCCATTATGGGTACCATGTTTCCCCACTGTGTTTATGCAGTGTTTCTGAGCATTGCTCACCTGTGCAGACAGTCCCTCATCTTTGACCAGCATGCAGTACACCATCATGATGGGTGCCACATCGCTACACTGTGTTCATGCAGTGCTTCTGTTCATCACTCCACAGTGCAGGCAGTGCTTTACCTTTAACCAGTACACAGTATACAACTGTGATGAGTGGCATCTTGCCCCACTGTGTACATGCATTCCTTCTGAGTATCACTCCACAGGGCAAGCAGTCCCTCACCTATCACCAGCATTCAGTACACTGCTCTTATGTGTGCCATTTCACCCCACTGTGTTCAAGCAGTGCTTCTTAGTGCCACTCCCCAGTGCAGGCAGTACCTCACCTTTCATCAGCATACAGTATGCAACAGGGATGGATGCCATGATGCCCCACTTTGTTCATGCAGTGCTTCTGGGAATCACTCCTCAGTGCAGGCAGACCCTGACCTTTCACCAGCACACAGTACCCAAGCATGCTGGGTGCCATGTTGCACTACTGTGTCCATGCATGCTTCTGAGCATCGCTCCCCAGTGCAGGCAGTCCCTCGTCTTTCACCCAGCATGCATCTCACCATCGTGATGGGTGAAATGTCACCCCATTGTGTTAATGCAGTGCTTCTGAGCATCACTCCACAGTGCAGGCAGTCCCTCACCCTTCACCAGCATGCATTATGCAGCTGTTATGGATGCCATGTCACCCCTCTGTGTCCATGCTTTGCTTCTGAGCATTGCTCCCCAGTACAAGCAGTCCCTTACCTTTCACCATCACGCAGTACACAACAGCAATAGGTGCCATGATGCCCCACTGTATTCATGCAGTGCTTCTGAGCAATGTTCCTTAGCACAGGCAATCCCTACCCATTCACCAGTCCATATTACACCATAGTGATGGGTGCCATGTCGCTCCACAGTGTTCATGCAGTGCTTCTGAGCATCACTTTACAGAGTATGCACTCTTTCACCCTTGACCAACTCACAGTACACTACCGTGATTGGTGTCATGTCACCCCCACTGTGTTTAAGATGTGCTTCTGAGCATCACTCCACAGTGCAGGCAGTTCCTCACCTTTCACCAGCATGTAGTACACCACCTTGATGGGTGCCATGTTGCCCCACTGTGTTCATGCAGTGCTTCTGACATTACTTCCTTGTGCAGGCATTTCTTCATCTTTCACCAGCAAGCAGTACATCACCGTGATGTGTGCCTTGTCACACCAGAGTTCATAAAGTGCTTCTGAGCATCGTTACACAGTGCAGGCAATCTCTCACCATTCCCCAACACACAGCTTGCAACCATAATTGGTGCCATGTCACCCCACTGTGTTCATGCAGTGCTTCTGAGCATTGTTCCTTAGTGCAAGGAGACTCTACCCATTCACAGGCATGCACTGCACCACTGTTATGGGTACCATGTTGCCCCACACTGTGTTCATGCATTGCTTCTCAGCTTTGCTCCTCCATGCAAGCAGTCCCTTCATACAGTGCATCTGAGCATCACTCCACAAGGCAGGCAGTACCTCATATTTCACAAGCACACAGTACACCACTGTTATGGGTGCCATTTCACCCCACTGTGTTCATACAGTGCTTCTGAGCATTACTTCACAGTCCAGGCAGTACGTTAGATTTCACCAGCACACAGTTTGCCATCTTGATGGGTACCATGTCACCCCACTGTGGTCATACATTTCTTCTCAGCATTGCTCCTCCATGCAGGCAGTCCCTTACCATTCACCAACATGCAGTGCGCAGCCGTGATGAGTGTCATGTCGCCCCACTGTGTCCATGGGACAAAGCTGTTTATCTCTTTCAGCACCCTGACTTGCTCCCATCTGGGCCAGTTTTCCCAGCCCCATCACCAACTTTCTCTGGGACTTACCTTTTCTAGTGGTCCTGAGATAGAACCTTGGATCAGAGGTGCCTATTCATTGGTGTGAGGCTAGAAGGCAGGCCATCAATGTTCTACAGTTAGAGTGCTTTCCCCCCTCCTATTTTCTCCCCTATTGGGCCCAGACATGTATACTTGGCCTTCATGTAGACACCTCAGGCATCCAGGTGTGGGGTCCCTTCCCATGCTGTCCCATGGTGCTGCCACCTAGATTCTGCTTCCTGTTCTACAGATGTGCATTCTACCTCCCAGACCAGTCCCCAAGCAACCCAGATCTATTCTTGAAGGATTGCTGGCATGGCAGTCAGTGGCTAAAAGCAATTCAATCAGTGGCTAAAAGCTTAAAACAGAAATAGGTAGACAAACTCAGAAATGGAAACTAGAACTACACAGAGTAATGGCCCTATATTAAAAGGTATTAGGCTGCCCCTTGCAAAGTCCCTTTCCTTAGTGCAAATTACCACAGTTCACTAAATTTGCTATACTCAAACATGTTTGGGGCAAAGTGTGAGTGCCCAAAACATATTTGAATATAGCCCCCAAAGCAAAAATGAGGCATTGAAACATGCAATCAGCACAATTCACATCCCTCTGCTGGCCAAGGAGAGAGATACAGTATCTGGTCACTGAAAACATACAGGCTGTGATGGAGCCAACTCATTTTGGGCATCCTAGACCTGTTAGTGTTACAATAGGTACAATCAGGACCTCTCTGAAAATGAGATACCACATGTTAACTGACCAGTCTGGGTAACTACATTGCAAAAAAGGTATACTGTAAAAGCAGGACCCAAGTGAAAATTAGGTTCTGCATTTTATCTGTGCTAACCCTATTAAATACACTGGAAAAAGTTGTAAAAGCAGGACCGCACAGAAAATGAAATATTGTAGCTGCTCTATTCTACTAATGACACTCACACCCTGTGCATATGCACAACTGTTGTAACAACTGTGTGTGTGTGTGTGTGTGTGTTGTGTGCATTTTCAAGGGGGGTGTGAATGTCCAGAACCAAAAACACTTTTCAGTGCATTAACTTGATGTTTATGGTATTGTTTTTTTTCTGCTATTGTGGTGTAAATGTAGGGTTTTCACATTATTTATTTTTTTCAGAAGTTTCACTAGAAAAACATATGGAGCAGAAAAATAGCTTGCTTATAGATGTGTCCTGAGGGGAAGGGGGAAAAGAGGTGAAAGAACAAAATAGATCAATAACTTACACAATAAAACATCATACGAAGATATAAAATAAACGGTGCAAAATGAACATGAATAAGGTTAATCAGACTGGTAAAATTATAGGCAAACGTTTTCCAAGGACACAGTTGGGAATCTGTCCCATGGGTACATACAATAGTAATTTTCAATGGTGAGGGCACCAGGGAATAGGGCACTAAAGGAAAGAACCCAGATGGGGGGGGGAGAAGTGAAAGTGCAGACAAGTGATGGAGAATGAAGAGACGGAGAAGGGTTGGTGAGGTGGGTGGAAGGGCAAGGTGGAGGAGAAAGAGGGGAAGATGGTAAATTGAAGCACATGGAAGGACTATGACTTAAGGGCAGCCACAGGAGAAAGTGGTTTGGTCATGGAGAATGTGGGAAGAGGTTAAACTGAGGAGTGGGGAAAGGCTATGACTCAAGGACAGGCATAGGAGGTGGCAATGTGGTCATACAGTAGAAAAGAGAGAGCGTTTGAAAGAGGCAGAATGACTGGTTAGGGGGACAGAATTCTAAAGTTTAGGAAAGAGGAAAGAGAAGGCTGCCCGATCAGTGAAAGATTTTACATCACAGTAATACAACTAAGTCACACATTAATTCTCCCACGTCAGTCATTCCTCTAGTTTTTATTTTGATAAGTTGATAACTACTTTTATTCTTTGGTCAGTTCCACAAGTTACTGCTTGGTAACTTATTTTTGTCAGTTTATTCTTTGACATAATTGTCCTCTTTATCTTTGTTACACTTATGCCATTTCTATGAATTGTATATTTCATATCTTTGGATCTGTTATCTTTTCCCCTTTCCCCTTCCCCCAGGACACAACCAAAAATGAGCTGTTACTACCTCAGTATGTCTTTCCTTGTAAAACCTTTGAAATAAACAAATCTCTTCTCACATTAATGCTTTAGCAGCCATTGTGGCTCTGACCAGAGTTTGTTCTTGTTCACCCAGGAGTGCAGTATTTATACTGTATGTGTTTTGGAGCTTCCACTACTCCTCAGCTCCAGCAGCCAGACTTCTATCTAACCTATATTCCTTTTCAGGTACTGCACTGGATCAGACCAACTCACATGCTATTATTGCAGAAAGGAATTCCAGTCCACTAATGTTTGGGGGACACTTCCTCCCATGTCTCAAATTATACAACCAAGAGCATATATACGCATTTAACTAGTCCTCCAAGTTCTTCTTGTAACTTGCAATGCCTGAATGGAAGGCAGACCCAAGGAATTGGATCTTCAGAGGTTCCCCTATAGGTTTTTTCCTGTCCATCATTCTAAGTGACACCTTTATTCTGTGAGGTAGAGAAGAGCTCTGCAGTTCTGTCATCAAATTTTTTGGCTCCTTTCCATGTGCTCCATTCCCATTGTCTACACCTATGGCACCTTTAACAGGGTAGAAATAATAGGAGACTAAAGACAATGTATTGTCACATAAGCACTACTACTTCATACTCTCAGTGTGATCACATACCCAGTAAAACATATTTTACTATTACTACTACAAGTCAGGAAAGCACCCTGGATCACAAGCTTTGCAGGAAAGTGGCACCCAAGAAAGCCTGGCAAATCAAAAAGAAATATGAAGCCCAAAATAATTACTCATAGCTTCTCCCCATCTGATTGTGAACTAATCAGTTCTACTAGCTTAGTAGAGCCAAATGCTGAAACTGACTAGTACATTTTTTTATGTCAGGAGGACATGGACTACCTCTTTATAAGGTGCTCATGTTCCTGAAATTGTCTGCATCCACTGAAGACACATAGTGAAGTGAAGACACTCTCTTTTCTACTTCTGGCAATGAATTCTATAATATCAATTAGTCCAGCTTTGGTCATGCTTATTAATAAAGAGTGCTGATCCTCAGATCTTAGTGAAATGACAAGAAGTCATTTTAAAAATGGTATTATGCTAATATTAAGGATGGTAAAGTGGGCTAGACCCTCCCCACACCAACTGTGCCTGTTGATCAGTGAGCTGTCTATCAAGCCAGATACACAACCATCACTGAAATCCCTTGAAGTTTCTCCCATTGCAACTGGTCCAGGATGAGTCTGCTGCTGATGCCCAGGGGGAGATGAGGGCAGGTTCCACTACTGTGATCTGAGTTGGGGGCCAACAGTCATTGACTGTGAGGAGGATAGTTTTTCCCCATTTTTTCACCCTTCCACCTCCCAATGCATTAGCGTTATGGTCTGCTGCATGATGATCTGTGCAGAAGTAGCCAACAGTACATGGTCACCCATGGAATTAAAGCCTCCCTCTGACCACAGGAAGCACTTGAGCAGCGACTTATGTTTCCCTCCCTCCCTCCCCAGAGCCTGTGAGCACTGCCTTTGAAGGGCTACTAAAGCTCCACTGGGCAATGGCAGGTTGGTGGGTTCATGCAGCAAACCTGGGTCAGCCACAAGAGAGCACAACATGCTTCATCAGTGCTACCAGGCTTCTCCAGGGGCCAGACTCCTTAAAGTAGATTATATGTTTTTCACAAAGTCTACTGGTACTATTTTACCATCTGAGGGAGCAAAGGGTCTTATGAACAGTGCAGGAAGAAAGTCAGATGGGGCACTCAAGATAAATTAGGAAATCCTTACAAAGTATCTGTCATATGGATATACATTTCCAGGGACTATGTGGCAAGAGGGATCCTTATGGGCCAGAAAAATAATAGAATATTGTTCATCAAAATGTATTTATTTATTTGAAATGACTTAAGCTGGGATAACCCTATGAGATACAGCATCTAATTTTTGTTGGGGTCCTAGGGAGGACAGCAGCAGTCAACAAGTTAACATAGTTCAGCACGCATGGTTAGATACTTGCTATTATAAAATGGGTAGGCTAAACCAGCCAATCAGAGATCTAGTTCATCATGCATGAAATATGTTCCGTGCATGGCTAAAAAAAAGGATGGCAGTAAAAAGGTAAATATCACAAAGTGTTAGAACGTTGGCGTTTAAAAATGCCACCATTGTTTTTTCCTCACTAAGACTTCAGGACAGCATGTAGTTGACAACAACACCTAGAAACAAAAATACTGTAGTTACTTTAAGTTCAGTTTTGATTTTGTGGCAACAGAACTGTAAAACTATCAGTGGAATAGACCAACAGGATCTGCAGCTACAACCATTCTGGTGTTAAACCATTCCTAGATACAGTGACATGGCTTTAGAAATATATCCGCTTAGGTTACCTTAGATTGGAGCAGATCTTGTCTTGAGTACAATGCAAGCAAAATTACTTTCTTATCCTCTGTAGGGATGGCTGTCACTGAATCTGGAGCACTTCTCAGACCCTACTACACACAACTGTCAATAAAAAGACAGAACCCACTACAAATATTACTTCCTGCCACAGAACTAGATATGCTTCCTGCTATGTACAGGTTCACCAGCTGCATCACTTTCTACTGCCTGGGGACTCAGCTAATCGCTCGCAATGTTTATTTCACAAGCCCATGAAATGTAACAAAAAAAATCTTGCCTCTGTTTCTTTCTGTCTCGCTCTTTGTCTGTACTGGGTGAACAGCACCAAGGAAATGAGTTTGTGTTTGGGGAGGGGGTGTTGAGGTGATCTATGTTGCCTTGCTTCCCAGTGCTGTCACTTATTTGCCATGTAAGCACCAGGGAAATGGAGTTTGTGATTTATGTGTGGGAGGGGGTGATGTGATCCATGTCGCCTTGCTTGTCTGCCCTGTCACTTATTTGCCATGTAGGAATCCCGTTGCACAGCATTTGGTCCCAGCGTTACCGTGTGTGGCTCTTGTTTCAGCAACCCATTTGTGTCTCTGTCACAGTTAAGTACTTGTGTAACCCCCTAGGTTTGGGGAGAAAATCTATTTGATCAGCATCATGACTAGGTTTGTACTTCTGGCCAGTGGAGCCCAAGTAACTCCGGACACAGGAAGCAATAGCTGAAATGTCCAAACCAGGAACTGGATTCTAGATTGTGGCTTTTATTCACATCAACACAGGAATAACAAAGCAAAGATGGACCCTCACAGGGCTACACTCACTGCCAATGCAGATTTACAGAGGTCAGAGCACATCTTCTTCACTACACGAAAACCCTCAGGTTCTGAACTACTCTGGGCTCACACGTCCTGAACTGGTACTCTTCTACTTTGATTCCTTGACATGGCACCCCGGCCAGTACCAGGACACTTTTCCATATAGCATGGAGGTTGGTGGTGGTTCCCTAAACAACCCATGAGCACTTTCTAGCTCTAAAGGGAAAAACATCCATAATCCCACATCTGGGTACTTTCTGCAGACACAGGCCAAGTGCCTGGGAGAAAGCTATAGGTGCCCAAACTGAACCCAGAGAGGTAAACCTGGTTACTCCAGATGGGGGTCTCAAACCTCTTGCTCCCAAATCTATACTCGGCCATTCACTTGGAACAACACCTTTCTTCAAACTACTGGTTGTAAATGCTATCTCGAAATGTATATTACATTTAACATTCTACACTGTATTCATGTGGTGTCCTGACTTTAAAAAGTTCTGTAAGTGGCTATGTCCATTCCTTAGACCCCCACTGTTTCAGATGCCTCCAAGCCATACACAGATTAAAAGCTCTGCACTTGGCAAGTCTTCTCCTGACCCCACAGTAGGCAGATACTTTTACACAACTCTGTCTTCGTGAACATGGGCTCTATATCAGAGCAGACTCACCGTGGTATGCAGGTGCCCCAGGGCTTCTTTCAAAGGAAACATACATTCTCTGGTACTCTCAGTACAACTTCACTTTCAGGCAGCTTTTCTCTTTCCAGGCAGGGCCAGGGGGTTGCCCCTGAAATGCTGGAATTCCCCCCATCCCTCCAGGGATGGGGCACTAGAACAATACTTGAAATGGTCTCTACCACTTCCTTCTGGTCTCTTCTGTGTTTCTCTCTAGGGTATGAACATACAACCCACCTTCTGATGTAGCTCTAAATCAGAGCTAGGCTCCGAGGGGCTGCCAACTGCAGCACACCTCCTCCTCCCTCAAGACTCCACTGCTGACTCCCCAGACTGACTTGAATTCCCCAACGTTCTACAGCTAACACTTGCTGCTGCATTCCACTGTGGCTTATGCTGCTGCGAGCATTCTATGGTGATGTTATCCCTCCAGCTCAGCAGAGACTGAGGACAGAGTGAGACAGTGAGACAGTGTGAAACCCATTTAACTTGTGTCTCACAAGCTACCTTTCCCTGCCTGCCACTGGTTCTAAGTGGGATTCTAGTAACCCCAGGTAACAAGGGGGTTACACCCACCCTCAGCCAGGAAAATGACTGTCCGCTGTCATTACTTACCCAGCTCAGACCATCCTACCCTATGTGCTACCTACGGAGAGGGGTGATCAGGCCCTCTCCTACCATGTGCCAGGCACAAGCAGGCAACACTAAGGGCCCAGAGGCCATCCACTGATGCATCATCCTCTACTCTATGATCTTGCTATGGTTACCTAGTGGCCCTGGAAGAATTGCCCAGAGCATAGCCCTAATAGATCAGTACTGTGGCCCCTCCAGCTGGTCAGGACCACAACCTGTCTATCCCCCATGCCCTCTAGGGAAAACCTATCTGACAAGAACCCAAACTACCCCCCCAAAAAACAGGGAAACCTCCCCCCATCCCTGGACACCTGCAACCAAAACACAAGGAGCTAACACTACACCTAAGCATTACTCCCACTCTCCCCCACAACCATACCTGTGGAAGGAAAAGTTAACACAGTTAACAACAATACCACACTTTAAACACAACTACTTTAAAGCACATGGGAACTCCGATGAGTCCCTCACTCCCCTTCTTGTCTTCTTTTCTGTCTTCTCTTTTTGTCTTCGTCAGGATCACCTGCAAGAGAAAAGACAAAAACAACCCCTAATCTACAAACACAGTAACTATCTGACCCCTACCATCAAAACACTGGAGAATCCCAAAAATATTTTTTAGAAAAGTGGAAAAACAGTAGAAACAGTAAAAACAGTAGAAAAACATTAACATTATATACAATACACATTTTTGGGGATGGAATGCCCTAATTGTCCCATCTAGTGACAACAGTACCTGAAGGCAAGTCCAAGAAAGAGTGTCTCCTGGGCCAAAGCTCGGTGAAGCACAGTTCTTGACGACTGTAGTCCCAAAGGGGAGAGTCTTTGAGGACAGTTCAAACAGTCTGTAGTCTGCTAGGTATAGGGTGTGTACTGCAATGTCAGTAAGATAGAAAAGTCTGGACTTAACAGTCCCTTGAAGAACGAAAATGATACAGCACCTGGATTTCAAGCCGAAGACTCTACCTGGCAGCATTTTTTGGATACATCTGGGTGGACATCTTCCAGAAAATGACAGGATGGCACATCTGGAAACTGCTGGGATGATGTCATCTAGGAGATAGAACCTTGGAACAGGAAAAGAAACAGGTGGTCTGAAATCATCCAAAATCCCAGGCGATGAATCAGGATACAGCTGGGCTGGTGTCCTCTCTGGATATGAAGTCATCTGGAAGGCCAGGCAATGGAATCTGGAAAGCCAATCGATGGAATCTGGAAGGCACACTGCAAGGCTGATGAATCTGGGGCACCTGGATTTTGGAACGCCAGACTGGCGGAACAACATAGGTATGGCAATGGCTCTATGGCAGCACTGGCTACCACTGCTCTGCTCTCCACTTGGTAGGCATGGGAACATTTGCAGGAAGTTGAATGCATTGCAGAAAGTACTACAATGGGTTAGGTGCAAGAATTATTACCCTGTCTGGGTGCTCATAATTCACATTGTAGAAGGTTTCATGGCCCTCTCCTTCCACGATCCGTACAGTGTCTATGAACAGTGTCCTGCCCACTTTCCAATATTTGAATTTCTCTGAAATTACCCTGTCTCTGACAAATCAACTTGCACTGGGATGCACATATTTTGTTGCCTTTTCCACTATCCAGGATTTCCTGCTTCTTTCACTCTCCTACCAGAATCTCCGAGGAAAGATAGGAAATGATATCCCATAGATCTCATTCACCTTCCTATGAACCAATCTTTCCTCTTTACTACACTTAACCTCTGGCCTGGCTTGGGGGTGGCCAGTCCTGGTTCTGCTAGCTACGCATACTCAATGCAATGTAAAATGGATCTCTGACTCCTCCTTGTGGGGACAGGGCTGTGGAGTCACCAATCTCTCCTTCTGTTTTTTCCTCCGAGGCAAGAGCCTGAGGCTGTGGACCGGTACCTTCATCATAAGGCCACATAGGTTCCTCCTCCTCCTCTTCCTTGCTGAATATCTGAGCCCAGGAGTGAGCAGTCATCCTCACTCTTGAGACAGTCCACTCTTCACTGGGTGGGGAGATCAACACCTCCCATTCAAGAGTCTCTCTCATCTCAGCTTCTCCTATGAGACTAGGGCTTGGCCCCTCTCTCCATGGATCTGCTGATGCTCCCTCTGCACTGTCTCTCTGTGACCTGGATTCGGATACATCAGCACTACTTTGCTCTGCCTGTACATCTACACCCTCTTCCTTTGTATCACACTCTGTTGGGCTTCCACCAACAGGCTCCACCTGGTGCTGTGTGCTGCCAACTGCAGATTCTTGAAGCTTTGTCCATGTGGGAGCCAAATGAATCTTGGGTGCTTTAGTTAGGCCATGTTTCTCTAGGCACCCAGAACAGTGAGGAACCATGAAGAAGTCCCTCCTAGCATTTAAGCACATTATGCATACTCTAACTGGATATCCATGAATCATCACATGAGGAGGCAAATGTCCCCCGTAGTAACATCTCTCAATGTTTTTTTTTAGCTTGTTAACTTCTTCTACTATCATAGCCCGGGCATGATCCTGGTAGCGGGCTGATCCTGGAGCCATGACTGCAGAGAAAAACAAAAGCTCACTGTTATCTCAAGTCCCACTTTGTTGGAAAACTTTTACAAAATGGCTCCCCTGCTGCTGTGATTACTTTACTACCCCACCCTGTACTGGCGGCGGCAGCACTCCTGGCACATCAACGTTCTGTTTCTGACTCAAGCCACTGCACATCAGATTTCCACATTTTACTGATAAAGTTCACTCAAACTGCATAACTGCACTGTTTGCTCTCTCAGCACATCTATATGATTTTTTACAGGACTTTTCATTCGCTTTCAATCACTGTTCTTGCTTAAAGTCCCTAAAGCCACAGTTTTTCATTGCACAGGATTGCCTGTTTTTGTTGAATCTAACATACAACCCACAGTCTCTCACTTTGCTTTGAAAATCATACTGTTGCTGAACCCACACTTATGCTCACAGTCTAATGCTCAGAATTCTTGTTTAGCTTGATTAACTTGACACAGTCCTGCAAAACAATCACACTGTTACACACAGATTCAGCTGGCTTTAGTAAAAATCTCACACAGTTTGAGCTGTCTCTCTGGTTGGTACTCACTGAATCAGTAGCTTGCTATTGCGATGGAAAATTCTGCCTACAGCCAGTCTTGGAGGCCTCTGGATTGAAGTGGGCTGGCAGTCCTGCCGATTGTCCCTCCGAACACCATGCTTTCTTCCCAGACAATCGAAATGCGGCTTGAGCCCAATTTTAAACAGAAATGTCAGATTTTATTACTGTTACAATGTTTTCAGTCAGCGCGATGCTGCTCCTGGCAAGCCAGTTTGCGCACCACTCACTCTCTCCCTCTCGAACATTGTGCAGTCACTCTAGAGCTGTCTTGGGGCGGTCACCAATCACTCAACGCAATGCAAATGAGCCTCTCTCCTCTTGTGCTATTCTTCTCCACGGTGATCGTCGAGCAGGCAAAATTTAAACTGCAAACCACACTTTTTTTTTCCAACTGTGGCTCCTCAGAGGGAGCACCATTTCAACCATTTTTCATGGCGTTTTCCTTAGTGACTCCCCCAGTCCACACAACAAGCACTTTAAACTTCTAGGGCACAAATTTCTCTTTGTTTCCCACAGTTTTCTATACTTTTTCTTTTCACAACTGAACTTTAAAAGCTGGTAAACATAATTTTGATGCAGGACAAGGGGCATACACAATCTGGCTTTACTGCTCCTTGGTAAACTGGTGGCACAATTACAGCAGCACACAGGGGCACATTTGAGTGGCAATGTTTCTGATTTTTTGGGCTACCTACTTCCAGACAGCCAAAACGCTAGCCACAATCCGAGCAAACCTTTTTTGTTTTCTCCCTATCCAAACCAAATCCTCAGCAGTGCCTCCATTTTGTAACCCCCTAGGTTCGGGGAGAAAATCTATTTGCTCAGCATCATGGCTAGGTTTGTACTTCTGGCCAGTGGAGCCCAAGTAACTCTGGACACAGGAAGCAATAACTGAAATGTCCAAACCAGGAATGGGATTCTTGAGTGTGGCTTTTATTCACATCAACACAGGAATAACAAAGCAAAGATGAACCCCTACAGGGCTACACTCGCTGGCAATGCAGATTTACAGAGGTCAGAGCACATCTTCACTACACGAAAACCCTCAGGTTCTGAACCTCTCTGGGCTCACATGTCCCGAACTGGTACTCTTCTACTTTGATTCCTTGGCATGACACCCCAGCCAGTACCATGACACTTTTCCATATAGCATGAAGGTGGTGGTGGCTCCTAAAACCACCCATGAACACTTTCTAGCTCTAAAGGGAAAAACATCCATAATCCCACAACTGGGTACTTTCTGCAGACACTGGCCAAGTACCTGGGAGAAAGCTATAGGTGCCCAAACTGAACCCGGAGAGGTAAACTTGATTACTCCAGATGGTGGTCTCAAACCTCTTGCTCCCAAATCTATACTCAGCCATTTACTTGGAAGAACACCTTTCTTCGAACTACTGGTTGTAGATGCTCTCTCGAAAGGTATATCATATTTAACATTCTACACTGTATTCAGGTGGTGCCCTGACTTAAAAACGTTCTGTAAGTGGCTATGTCCATTCCTTAGACCCCCACTGTTTCAGATGCTTCCAAGCCATACACAAACTAAAAGCTCTGTACTTGGCAAGTCTTCTCCTGACCCCACAGTAAGCAGATACTTTTTGCACAACTCTGTCTTGGTGAACATGGGCTCTATATCAGAGCAGACTCACCGTGGTATGCAGGTGCCCCAGGACTTCTTTTAAAGGAAACAAATTCTCTGGTACTCTCAGTACAACTTCACTTTCAGGCAGCTTTTCCCTTTCCAGGCAGGGCCAGGGGGTTGCCCCTGAAATGCTGGAATTCCCCCGCATCCCTCCAGGGATGGGGCACTGGAACAACACTTGGAACGGTCTCTACCACTTCCTTCAGGTCTCTTTTGTGTTCCTCTCTAGGGTGAGAACACACAACCCACTTTCTGATGTAGCTCTAAATCAGAGCTAGGCTCTGACGGGCTGCCAACTGCAGCACACCTCCTCCTTCCTCAAGACTCCACTACTGACTCCTCAGACTGACTTGAATTCCCCAACATTCTACAGCTAACCCCTGCTGCTGCAATCCAATGTGGCTTATGCTGCTGCGAGAATTCTATGGTGATGTCATCCCTTCAGCTCAGCTGAGAATGAGGACAGAGTGAGACAGTGTGAAACACATTTAACTGGTGTCTCACAAGCTGCTTTTCCCTGCCTGCCACTGGTTCTAAGTGGGATTCTAGTAACCCAGGGTAACAAGGGGGTTACATTTGTCCATCACCTCCTCTCTCCAGCTTCTCTCTCTCTCCACTAATGTACCCCTCCCCCATACAAATCAGCTACTGAATATTAACCCAAAATGCAGGCAGAAGGACTATTTTATCATAGATTTTCAGAACAAAATATAATTTCTCCATATAATCATTATTTTTCTAACTGTAAAAAGTAAAATAGTAGACCATTTTATAAGCGCAATAAGATATCCCAGGATGTGCATGGAACATATTTACCACACACCAGGGGTAAAGGCACTCGGCCAAGGCCTCATGCCTTATCACGCCCCTGGCCATGTAGTAAATTATGTTCCATGCACACCCTGTCGTGTCTTATTGCTTACATAGATATAAGGCAAAACATAAACTTTAAAGGTAAGTACATCCAAACAGTAATCAAACAAGTTGACAAAGTGGTGTAGCAGCAAATAAACAGCAAGAGCATTGCGACACAAAATGATCATTGGCGGGGGAGGGGAATACTAGACCAAAACAATTCCAAAATTTAGTCCACTTTTTGAATCCCTTTGAGCAATATCACTTAGCTTCCTCACTGTCAGGGTTTCATTTGTTGAGGCAGTTGCTTCTTTAAGGAGACTTGAAGAACTGGGGGCACTAGACATACAAGAGCATAACTTGGTGTGACACCTCTCAACCTCCTGCCTCATAAATCAGGGACAAGGCTTAACAAAATCAGGGGGACAATGGACCAAAAACAGGGGCACATATTAAAAAAATTGGTGATATCCTCTCAGGAGGCTGTTTGGGGGGTGGGCAATTTGCAAAAAGCAATTTCTGAAGAAGAAAAAGTCTAACTTCAGTGTATGGACGTTATTTTGTGTTTACAATCCCCACAGTTTATTCACAGTAACACAGATTTTAAGAGTGACAGAGGAACATTTTCAGGCAAAATAAGAGACACCCCTAAAAATCAGCTGAGAGGTATGCTAGTTGTGTTTTCAAGGCAAGGTTATACCAAGGCCAAGCCAGGACATTGTACTAAAGGTAAATCTGGAATTCCACTTAAATCAGAAACTTATTTTTGACAATATTCTATCTTTAACTAAAATTATAGCAGGGACACAACTGGCACATATATGGTAAAAAGGTATGATGTGCAACAGTTCCTGAACAGGAGTTCAGAAGACCAGACAGCTTATTCATCCTTTTTCGCCTGAACAAGAGAGTTATCATTTTGCATGCTAACAATATAATAATTGGTTTGTTTTAGTTTGCTGTATTTATTTTTCTCAAGTACATTAGTGGGTATTGCTAGGGATGTTTCATACTGGCATTAATGGTTGGAAGGCAGACATGTGGGGACTAGGCACTCAGACTTTATTACTCCTGCCTTTCAGCTGCTGAGGCCATGGCTACTGTCTTGTTAAAGGGAGAGATGTACTGTTTGCTTGGAAAAAAATAGTTGCCAGTGTAAGAAAGCTTCCTTTTTTGAGGCAGAGTGACCTGCTGTGCAATGCAGTATGCAGCAAAACAAGCAAAACTGTTGCAAAATTTGTCAATTAAAAAATTGCTCTCTGCTCCTTGCAGTCTTGTGGATGCAAAGGGCTCGAGTCATAAAGGGGGCTGAGATCGGTACAAGTTGCGGCAAACAGTAGCTTGCGCCAAATCCCAGTGCATAAGGGACCCTGTACCAGATTTTGGTACAGGAGGGGTCCCAGTGCCTAAGTCCTCATACTTGTGGCAACCTCTCCCATGAGACAAACACACAGTACATGGGAAGGGTTTGCCACAGGCTCCTGCGGCGAAGGCAAGTGGTCTAACCACCACAATCCCACTGTCGCCCATAATTAAATGTTTACTGAAGATACTAGCCTGGTGGTCTAGTGCCCCCACCCCAATCCCACTGTCACCCATATTGAAATATTTAATGCAGATCCCCACCTGGTGGTTTTGTGGTCCCTCACCCCAATCTCCACTGTAGCCCATATTCAAATGTTAAATGCAGATCCCTGCCTGGTAGTCTAGTGGCCCCCCACCACCCACTCCAGCAGGTAGTGCCCACCATTCAGCTCATCCCATCTCAAAATGCAGCAGGCCACTGTCATAGGCCACCTCTAACCTCTGCAGCTGGCCACTGGACTGAACTGTCAGTGAGCATCTACTGTCCTGTGTACTTGCTCATGATTAATCATGAGTGCATATACTATACAGTACACGCTCACTGACAGTTTAGTCTGGCTGCTGGCCACAGAGGTGAGAGGTGGGCTGTGCCAGTCGCGGCCTGGGTTTTGGGATGGGGGAGCGGGGTGGTGGACACTACCTGTTGGTGTGGGGGTGGGGGGCCACCAGACCACCAGGTGGGGATCTGCATTTAACATTTGACTGTGGGCGACAGCTGGGATCAAGGTGGGGGGGCACTGGACCACTAGGTGGGGATCTGAATTAAACATTTAAATATGGGTGACAGCAGGATCAGGGTGGGGGGACCATGGCACATTACCTACAGGTTAACTCTCCCAAAGTAGAATGTTCTAAGAACCCTTAAACCAGTCCTGGCTGGTCTTAGGGTACTTAGAATTTCTCCCTCTGAGAGAGTTATGATAATCCAATTTTCTGGGATGTGGCAGCTTGCATCTGCTACATGCACCCTAGCACCATGTCACAGCCCATTTCTGGGCACACGGGTGGCGTAAGTGCTGTTTGGAGCAAGCAGCCTGAGGTTGATGCAGGCTACCATTGAGATTTGCTCCTAGTGCATCTTTTGGCACAAGGGGCATTTTGCCCCATTCTTTGTGGCACAAGCCCATTGCGCTGCAGGGGGGGCTTTGAGAATTGAGCCCAAAATGTTCTCAGCATGAGGAGATTATTTTCCCACAGCTATGAAACATGTAGCAATAATACCCGAGAGAGTGGGTGGTAGACAATACCGGACCGCCCAGGCGTCGGCGGGCCTTATAGCCCCTGGCGGTCGGTATTGCCCATACTGCCCACCCTCGAGGGTATTATTGCGCTTAGAAAATGGGCACTGAAAAAAAAAAAAAAAAGAAAATAAATTAATTAAAAATTACTTTTTAGAATGTTTTGAAATGAAATAGTTCCTCCTCCTGCTTTACAAGCATGGTCTGAATAGTTAGAAAGTTGGTAGATTGCAGCAGATTCTTTGTTTGTTTTTTTGGTTGAAGAGGCCCCCCACACACCCTCGCCCCCCACACACACATATAACAATTGTTTTATGTACTGTGCACTTGCTTTGTTTTATGTTGAGAGGCTGTTTTTGTGTTGCTAATGTTTTTTTTCAGACAGGTCAGAGGTTGCGTGGGGTAGGTCAGAGGTTGCGATCGTGAGACGGAAGCGCAGTGTGGGAGAGTAAGGTGGTGTTGTCGGGAGCCAGTTGTTTTATTTTTTTTTAAACATTCTTGGTCCTCAGTGCTTTGTAGAGTGGGACTGTGAAGGGGAGTGTCTGTTTTACCCAGCGGGACTGTGAAGGGGCGCGTGTGTTTTAGAAGGAGTGAGCGAGCGGGCGACCAAGCGATCGGAGCAGCAGGAGCCAGAATGTTGACAGTTGTGGGAATGAGTGAGAGTGCTGCCAGTTGTGGGAATGTAAGTCGCTTAATATTCAGCGTACACAGTATCGGGGATTGCAGGGCATGGGGTAAGATCAGTGGTGGCAGTGTTTTAGAAGTGAGAAGTACTGTACATTTTAAATGTTTTCTTCTTTGAAGACACGTTGCAACCGGCAGGAGGAGGGACGAGCGAGAGTGTTATCGGGTGACCAAGCTTTTCTTGTAGCTGTGTGGAGGAATCGGGGGCATGGGACAAGCTGCATATTCTTTATTTAGAGAACAAGACGTTCAAAAGAGACGTTAAAAAATTAATGTAGCTAGCAGGCAGTTGTTTGAGTCAGGAAGGAGTGTGTCGGGAGAAGTGATGGTGGTTGGGCTCTCTTGCTAAGCGAAGAGAAAAAAATGGCGGCGTTTTACATTTTAAATGAGTTGTTGCAGCCAATTATGTAGCAGGGTGGGCACTACAATACTACTGGGTGAAGGGGCACTGTAGACTGGTACTTTTTGTTTCCTGGGCATCTATTGAAAGTTAATGTACCCCCTTGGCAAGGGTACTAGCCAATCAGATGCCAGGAAATAAAAAGCCCATTTTCTAAGGAAAAATACAACATGATTGGCACCCTTGACAGTCTCACATGAGAGGACTACGGACTGAATGGACATGGTGTCTGAACTATCCTCTATGCAACAGAGTGGTCCCTTCATGACAGGGTTCAGGCTCACTGGCAGGGCAGTGTGGGGAAGCTTGAACTGTGATTGCCCATGCTGTACCTGCCATGTGAGTAGACAGAGGGCCCCAGTTTCCAGTGCTGTTAAGC
Organism: Neoceratodus forsteri; assembly: GCA_016271365.2. Lineage (NCBI taxonomy): Eukaryota > Metazoa > Chordata > Ceratodontiformes > Ceratodontidae > Neoceratodus > Neoceratodus forsteri. The sequence continues at coordinate 1,049,197,935 of CM028132.1, forward strand.
CAGCACCTTTCACAAGAACTAAAAATAATAAAAAAAGGAACTCAACCCAATATTTTCTATTGAAAGCCCTTGCTCCACCCAAAAACAGATTTCAATATCTGTGGTAAGGGATGCACAACTTTAAGTTTCAGAGCACCCCAGAGAATGGTAGTTAAACAGGCATAACTCATTCTTTACTTAGAGTTGTAACTTGTTTAACAAGCATTTGTCAATGCCGAATGTGTGCTTGCTGGTATTAGCATTAGAAATGCAGGAGTTAGACAGATGCAGAATAGGAGTGGCAGTGAAGTACTGAACTTCACATGAACCCCACCTTCATCCTGTAGAGATGGACAGGATTTGGGGTAAGGTTTTGTGTCGTCACCCATGATGGTCAAGCCATGTCACCTCACCCTATTCTGCAGACACCGACACGTGTTGAGCTGTGCCTTAGAGTGTTTGGCTTTACGGTCACCCCATTCCATAAGGACATATGTTGAAATGGGTGCAGCATAGGAGAATGGGGTGAAGTCTTGGGACGAAGAGTCCAAGATACACCTCAATGCCTGTCAGTGGCTGGGGGGTGGGGGTGGGATGGCATGAGCAGTACAGTTGGCAATCCAAAGGCACACCCCAATACCTGTCTGTCTGTACAGGGTAGGACATTATGGTTAGAAACCATAATGCCACAGGCATTTGTTGGTATTCACAGTACAAATTTTAAACATGGCCTTTTTGTGACCCCACCTCATGAAAGCATTTGGGACCTCTTTCATGAACAGTGGCAGTGTGATTTTGTCAATGTGTCCTGAAAACTGACTTCCAACAATGACAGTGCCATTCTGCACCACATGTACGAAAACACAGATCAGGCAGGATGTGAAGAATGACAGCTGTACCATCCATAGGGAGGTATGAAGAGATGGCAATTTTGAAAATGTGTAGTGGGAATATTAAAAATGCTTGCACTTCCGAGCATACATGGAAACCACGCGACACATGTGCGTAACACAGTCATTTTATGGAGTTTCATCACCAGATTTTCAACATAGGCATTTAATGACCTGTGGTCATGAACAGTGTCACTGTGATTTTGTTACTGTGTCCTGAACACTGATTTCCCACAGCAACCACGGTATTCTACGCTGGAACTGCAAAAACACATTTCTACCAGGATGTGAAAAATGGCAGCTGTACTGTTCATAAGGAGGTGTGGGAAAATGGCAATGTTGAAAATCTGGAGTGAAAATATTACAAATGTGCAAAGTTATAAGTTTGTGTGAAAACTGCACAACGCACACTCGTAACACATTAATTTTATGGACTTTCATCACCAAATGTTCAACATAGGCATATTAGGACCTTTGCTAATGAACAGTGTCACTGTGATTTCTGTAATGTGTCCTAAACAGTGATTTCCCACAGCGACCGTGCTATTCTGTGCTGGAAGTGCAAAAACACATTTCGGCCAAGATGTGAAAAATGACAGCTGTACTGGTCATAAGGAGGTGTGGAAAAATGGCAATGTTCAAAATATGGCGTGAAAACATTACAAATGTGCGAAGTTACCAGCTTGCATGGAAACTGCGCAATGCACGCTTGTAACACAGTTAGTTTATGGACTTTTGTCACCAAATTTTCAACATAGCCATTTTAGGACCTCTGCTAATGAACAGTGTCAGTGTGATTATCCTAATGTGTCCTGAACACAGATTTCCCACAACAACCACGCTTGTCTGTGCAGGAAGTGCAAAAACACATGTGGGCCGTGATGTGAAAAATGACAGCTGTACTGTTCATAAGGAGGTGCGGGCAAATGGCAGTGTTGGTAATCTAGAGTGAAAATGTTGCAAATGTGCGAAGGTACGAGCATGCTTAGAAGCTGCACAATGCACACTCGTAACACAGTCATTTTATGAACTTTTCTCACCAAATTTTCAACATAGACATTTTAGGACCTGTGTGAATGAACAGTGTCACTGTGATTTTCTTATTCTGTCCCAAACATTGATTTCGCACATCAACTGCGCCATTATGTGCTACATGCACAGAAACACATTTTGGGTGAGATGTGCAAAATTAAAGCTGTACTACTCATAAGCAGGTGTGGTAAATGGCATTGTTGAACTTCAGGACTGTAAATATTAAAAATTCACGCACTTATGAGAGTGCGTAAGAACTGCACAACACACGCTCGTAAAACAGTCATTTTTAGGAATTATTTCACCAAATTTTCAACATAGCCATTTTAAGACCTCTGCTCATGAACAGTGTCACTGTGATTTTCTTAATCTGTCCCAAACATTGATTTCGCACACTGACTGCGCCATTGTACGCTACATGCGCGGAAACACATTTTGGACGAGATGTGAAAAATGACAGCTGTACTGCTCATAAGTAGGTCTGATAAAATGGCAATGTTGAAAATCTGGAGTGCAAATGTTACAAATCCACGAACTTATGAGCGTGCATAGGAACTGCGCAACACACGCTCATAAAACAGTCATTTTTAGGAATTTTTTCACCAAATTTGCAACATATGCTTTTTGAGAGCCCACCTTATGAACACTGGCACTGTAATTCTGTTAATCAGTCCCAAAAGGTGATTTCGCGCAGTGACCACAAAATCACCCTTCAGGCCTGATTAACGCCATGACAGTGACATAATTCATGAGGAGGGTCCCAAAACCCCATGTTGAAAATTTGGTACCAAAATTTCAAAAATGCCTGAGATATGCAGCAAAGTTGAAAAATCCTATTTATTACATTATACAGCTTGCCGGCATTTCCTCAGTTTGCGGTCGGCTTTGAAGAGTGCAGACGTGTTCCCGGTCCACGAAGATCATCGCGCCGGAGTCCGGAGGTAAGTATGGGGTGAGGGGGTGTGTGGGCAGGCAGGGTGTGCAGTGGGTGGGCACGGGTTGCTTGAGGGGGGTGTGGCAGACCACGAGGGACCGTTTTTCCTTTACAGGGAAGAAAAAAAACCAAAAAGACAATGCAGGACGGTTTTCAATTTTACAGGGGCATTTGGCATGCTGGGGTGGGCTCTCAGCATGCCAAGGGACTCTTTTTAGAGGGGCCAGCTGCAGCCGATGGGGATTGGGCACCCCCGTTGGCACACAAGACAAGGAGGGGAGAAACATCATGCTGACGGGGATTGGGCACCCCCGTCGGCTGAATAAACACTTTGTGGCCACTGAAGCTGGCAGGGATGGGGCCCCTGTTGGCCAACAAAGACGGTTTGGAGGGCACATACTGCTGAGGGGGATTGGGCACTCCCTCAGCATGGGAGGCTGCCTAATATTGTTTGTGAACGTGGTGGCAAGCTGCCCGCCATGTTCAAAAACAGTATTAGGCTAGCTAATGTTTTGCCCTGCAATGACAGGTCGCTCCCTCATTGCAGTACAATGACTGATGCTGCAATGATGAGGTGATCCCTGATTGCTGCGGCAAAAATGTTACAACTTGGTGCACATTTTGTAGACCGGTGTCATCGGCACACTGTGCCTCCATTGGCCCACCAAGGCCAAGCCCCCAAATGCAGTGCCTCCCTTGGCTGTAACACTGCTGTGCCTCCACAACTCACTTCTCTCCTAAGCTGTCACATCATGTTTCTTGAGCATGTGCAAGCAAACATAAAAATGGCTTTAAATGTGGAATTAGTGTTTAAGAAATACCTAAGAGTAACTGGTGTGGTGCATGGTCTTTTCTGTTAAATGAGAAGTGTTTCAAAGCATTAGTAGGAATGGTGTAAAGTGTTTCAGCTGGTTTTCTGCCACACACCCTTGTTAGGTCAAAAAAACACTAAGATTATTTGCTAAAAATTCTGTCCCACTTTAGGCCAGGCACAGCTTCAGGCATACAAATGGGCAGACTAAAAAGGCTACTGGGGCTTTTTATGTTTTCTTGCGTGTGTGCAAGAAACATCTTGCAGTTGCTTCAGAGAACGACATTTCAGAGGTGTGTCAGAGACTAGCCCAATGCAGAGCACTCTACAGTGGGCTTGTCCCTGACAGACCAATGAGCATGCAACCAGACTGTGACACTAGACAGAGTTTCACAGCTGGAAGCCATTCTGTAGTTGAAAGAAATAAAGTGCTCCAATGAGCACTTCAGTTCTTTCATTTGCATAAAGAAGTAACTGAAACGTAACAAGTTGCCCTTTCACGTCGCATACTCATCTGCCAGAAAATAGAACTTGCAACAATGAATAACTACTTCTTCTCAGTAGGCATTAGGTGACTCTGTGACAAAATGTTAAAGGTATTTCAAGTGCCCAATCAGAGAGAGAGAAATTGTGGTAACAGCTTGTTTGCCGGGAGACAGTGAGACAGGGACCACTTGTCATGCCGTGTCATACCCTCCCATAACAGTGATCCCCCAGTGCTGTCATCTGAGTGAAACCTTCACTCCTTCACATGGTGGCCTCCTTTCCCACCCCAGCGGTCGCCACACATGCACCTTCTGCTTGCAGACACAGTGCAATGGAGATGGTGGTGCCCCCGCCTTCTCCCATACATTGTAGTGAGGTGCAGAGCTAAAGAGACAGGGAAAGCACAGTAGTGCAACAAACAGCAGAAACTGAGAAGTGTTGCTGTGTCATGTCTCAGAGGATTGTGGTCACCCACTGACAATTGGCATGGACGGCTTATGTGCACCCTTGAAGTTTGCAGCAAATGTAATGGCGCTGCCATGCAATGTTCACCCACAGAACGGCATTTTATCTGGTGCTTGTCAGTGTTCACTGAGTGCTAGCAAGTGACAGCAAGTACCGCAGTCCCCCTAATGTATTGGCACCTCAGTAGTAGCGGAGGCAAGAGAGCGGCAGTGTGTGATTTTGTTGTTGCAGTCCCCTCCTGTGCACTGTGCATCCACGTGCAGTGTCCCATTCTCTTTCCTGCAGCATGACATCCATGCACCGTGTGATGAAATGCACTGTGTGGGTCTTGTGCGGTGAGCTCCAGCCCCCGCATGACAGACATTGTTCTTTGCACAGACAGGGGCCAGGGCACTGTAGAGTGACAGAGACAAGAGATACACAAGACCACACATTCCCCAGGTGATCCTGCTGTGAGTGACAGTGGCTCCAAGAGTGTGCTCAGTTGTGACCTGATCGCTGATTGTGCGATGCTCAGATGCCTGCAGGTGGTTTGTTGTTCTTCTGTGAGGCACGCTTCTCTGATTCACTTGTGACTGAGTGACAGTGTGTTCCATGGTACTCCCCCTTCCTGTACAGTGATCATCAAAAGCAACGACAGGTAGCGGTAATCCACCAGCGAGAGAGAGAGAGTGCGAGTTATCGAGAGTGCCATACATTTAGAGGGAGAGAGAGACAGTAATTAACTGCAGCCACACAGTTCATTAACAGCATGGGGGGGGCACAGTAAACTCATGGCTGTTTCAAGTGTTACAGTCACTGTTATGTACAGGGGAAAAGCAGAGAGAGAGAGAAAGAGAAAGACAGAGAGTTATTAATTGCAGCCCCACTCTTCACTGACATCATGGGGGGGGTGGCACAGTAAAGTCAAAGGTGTTTCAAGTGTTACAGGCAGTATTATGCACAACAAATGTCACAAATCCTGCCAGTGCTGTATTTGCGACGTTTGTATGTGCATAAGAGAAAGCAGAGTTGTGTAGGCTGCTATATTTGTTAGGGACTGTTTTGCAGGGTGGCAGGATACAGTAGTTTTTCTGCTATTTAAACAGCAAAAAAAATACCTTTAAATATATTTTTTTGCTTTGTAAACATAGGGCTGCACCCTCATGCCTCACAATGCCCCCGAGGTGTGTGTTAATCCACATTATCGGCACACCCTGTTGTGCGTTAATGTTTACGTAAGCACTGTTTCATTTCCTTTACATTTGGTGAACTTCTTGGAATTTAAACAAAGGGTAAAACAGTTGCTAGAGGGTTTACCTCTCCTTCATATCTCTTTTTAAGAGGCAGAAGGCCTACATTTATTTGAAATCATTAAGGGAAACAACACAGACTTTTGTCTGTTTGACACTGAGCACTGACCTGTAAAGGACATAGGACACAGATGGTGGAGATCTCTAGTGGCTTCAGATACTATCTGTAATTTTACGTACAGAACTACACTAGGTAGAAGTTCCTTGAAAGTATTGAATTGTTGCTTTTTATCACACATGCTTTTTTAAAGTGAAAAAATAATTATAAATGTATATTGCTATATACTTTGGGACTGCCTTTTGCTGCAGAGGAGTTTGATATGGACAGAACTATTCTAATTGTTTTGATAAACCTTATATTTTTGAAAGATTCCTTTACAGGAATTACAGCCTGAAATGTGGGAGAGGGTGTGCTTGAAGTATCCTTACAGTTATGATCACAATTATTTAGTAGGGAAATTCTGGGGTAAAGTATGACTAGTGATCCAGTATGTATGTTGAGATTGGATCTGCTGTTATTCTACACCTTGTTGGTATTATGCCACTTTAGGACTCTATTCCCAAGTTCAGTTGGCTGTGCACCAAGACTGGTCTAAATGGAAGGTCGGCCTAGACCTTGTTTGGTATAATGGCACCCAGTGGAAAATGGATGCCATGGTAAGAATGCTTTCTCAACATATAGTGGGATTCAACGGGTGGAGTCTCATTAATGCATACAGAGATGACAGGTTAAAAAAGACTCTGAATAGTACCAGAAACATTTTTTGTGTTTCTGATAACAAGTGGTGGGTCCAATGGAGTGCCCCTTACCTGAAGTAGGGCATTCTGCTGTCTACCCTTTTTGCTCTGATTGATTGCTCTTATTAGAAATTTAGAGTTCACAGTTTATAAGATGCCGAGCTAGCGAACTTCGTTATTTACTTTTATTACTAGTAGATTTTCAGTGCATGATTTCTTTGCAGCTGAAGCAGTCATGTGGGTTGAGTATATGGCAGAAGCTTTGGCAGTGGCCAGTAAAAGAGTGTGGGCCGACAGCCTGTCAGTGTCTACTAACAGTTGGCACTTTTTCACTGCAGTACAACATGAATATATACTGTACTGCACATATATGAAATAAAAATAAAATCTAGATATAAGAAAGCAAAAACATTTATGGTGTTGCATTCATGAAGAACAAATGACTACAGCATTTACTATGTGTGTCAGGCTGAGTTGTGCAGCCCCTGTGGCCCCGGGGGTAGGATATAGTGATGTCGCCTGAGCAGCAGACAGCAAGTGAGTGTGAGGTGACAGTTACCAATGCCAATTGTTGTTTTAGTGAGTGTGCAGATAATTGTTGGCAAAGATTTGTTCTCTGCGTGCAGATGAAGACTTATGATGAAATAACAAGACCACTGCAGTGTTGTCTTTGCAATTAACATAATTTTATTTGATTATCAACAAAAGGTCAGAGAGCAAATACATTTCCTTTATGCAGTACTTCCCCCATCCATCCAAGTCAACCTCTGGTAATGTAGGCCAAATGCTGGTATTCCCTTGGGATTTTCGGCCATGTTCTCTGCCTCAGAGTGTGTGGTCAGTGATTTCACATGGTTTCATACCCCCCACTACTTGGGCATTTTATATAATTCCCCATTATTCCCCAAGGTGGGAGGGGGGTACTTTGACTGCTGCATTAGGGAAGTGTAGCCCAGGTGTTGTGCGTGATGAGCACAGTCTGCTTAAAAGAGGAACTATCTGCAATAAGAACTCCACACCCAAATGTACTACTACTCTCAGGTTGCACTAAGTCTGCAAAATCATCTTTTTTACTTGCTGTTTTCTGCAGTATAGAACATATCATACTAATTTTAGTTCACCTGCAGGGGGTTCCAAGATTTCTGGTTACAACATATTGTTCGCTTGTAAGGCAACATAAATAGCCTGTTACAAAATGTTTTCATAGTGCAGTACACAGTAAGTACAGAAAAAAAAATTGCACACAAACTGCAGATTGGGACCAGCCTCACACTTATGTGTGGTGATCTTAGGGCTAACTGTTTTCATTTAAAAGGATTTCTTTACTAATCTTAACTTGTGATTCAACTAACACAATACATCCCTGCCACATAAACCATGCAAGGAAGCATTTGACATTGACAAATGCTTGTTCTGCCATTAAATTCTATGTGTCGATATCTCTTTTGTGAATGGACACACAGTTATGAAATGTGGCCCTATGTTCCACTGTAAGTGTCTCCTATGATGACATTAGAATGTGGAAAATGAATCAAGGGGATAGGATTTTTAAAATTAAGACCTAATGATGAATAAACAAGATGATTAGAGGGGGGCAAGTGATAGTTTATACTTGAAACTGGAAAAAGTTTTTAAAAAGGGACAGACGCATCTTTAAAACTTAAACCAACTTGACAAATAAAGCAGAACAGGTTGCTTACAGCCAGTCAAGTGAAAGAGACTGTGATTAGGTGATTCACATCTAAAAATGTCACTTGTTATTTGCTTGGAGAAAATAAGTAAGAAAATACCTTTGGAAAATTAAGCCCAATGAGCACAAAATGAAGTGCGATTGCATAAATGGATAAGAGCTCCCTTTTAAACGGTTGCAGAATAAGGTAATTTTCATGCTCAGTTCAATCAAAATCAATTCTATTGAAAGCAATGTCACTTTGCCTGTCTTTTCTATTTAAATCCATTGGGAAGAGTAAATTGCTGGGTGAAAACAAGAGTGAGAATGTGTCAGACTGAGCTTATATAAATCAAAGCTGGTTTTGGCCAGTTCACTTTTCATTTGTATGTCATCCCATCAAACAGACCGAAATGGTGATATTAGATCATTGTTGCATTTTGCTAGTGTACCAGGCAGTTTACTTTTTTTACTGATGGTATGCTTCATAGCAGTTGCTGCATGCATTCCCATTGATATTATCATTTTAATTTACATATTCTTACTTTTTTATTTTACTTTATCAGAAGATGGACTGGATCCTAAAATCCATTTTAAGCCAAGTTGGGGATACAATAGAGAAGAAATACAATATATTTTGTTATAAATACATAACCATATTCTAATCAGTTTTAAATAAATGGACATTACACAAAACATTTATATTCTTACAGGCTTATAGACTGTACTACTTACAGAATAGTACTAGCCCACAACCCCCATCTGTTTGTTCTCTTTTAATTTTTTTGTTTCTTTCCTGGGCCCCCTCCCTGGCTTTCTTTTTCCTCCTGGCTAATCCTGAGTCTCCTCCCTGTCTACTTGCTCGAACTACACCCACCCCCTGTCCTTTTGTTGTGGCTGTTAATCCTCTAAATGCCCTTCCCCTTTGCCCACTACTAATTCCTCTATTTTCCTCCTTCTCTTAGGGGATCCTTGCACCCTGAATAGGTCAACTCCTCCACATCCCTCCAGGCATCAGCCACCTGCCTGCTCCCCACTGCCTAAGGTATGGTGCAATTTGGAACTGAAGTTGCTTTACTGGACCATGAGGCAGCTTAACAGACTACCTCTCCAACTGAGCAGTGTCCTCAGAGTGTCCCTATTTTTATTTCAGTACCTTGGGGAAAGTCTTTAAGCAGGGTGAAAAGCTGGGATCACTGCAGCTCTTTCTCTGTGTAGCTCTCTGGGTGATTTTTCACCCACCCCCTTCCCTCCTTCCTTTCTTAAATACACTGTCTCTCTCCCAGTGACCTGCCCCTACTTTTCTCAGGTTTCACTCGCTCTCTCTCTTAAAGGGGTAGTACCTCATTCTTGAGGCTTGTGCATCGCAATGTTGATTAGGACTTCTGGGACCCTATTATGCACCATCATACTCACTCTGTCATCCCCAATGGGAGCTCCATGCACCAAGTTGCCTCCTTCCTCCCATCTAAACCACCAGGAGACAGTCCTTAATGTGTATGTCTCAATCACCTCCCCCTACCTGGGGTCCAAAAGCTGCACCCAGCATGGGCATCCCAGGACCTGGTCACAGTGCTGTCACCCAAAAGATCTCTTCTTGGTACCACTCATCCCTGGATTCTTTGTCCACTTTAGCACCACTAAAGTACTTGCGTCCAGCAAAAGGCAACGGTCAAGAAAATAAAAACTCTTACTGGACCACATTACTCACTTGCTGCTACTACTACTCCTACCTCTGGGCAATATTCACAAAATGAAAACACAGGCGCCCAGCAAATGAGTAAGGCAACAACAGAAAAAACTAATACTGGAACAGCTCCAAAGACTACTCTTGCATCTTCTACTCCTGAAGTCTAGCAATTTACATCCCAACCATGGCCCTCCAATGAGCCACAATGCTAGACAACATAAAACTACAGGTCTCATGTTCTCATCCCTAAACATCTGCAGCCTCCTCCCAAAAATGGACAGTTTCAAGGCCTGGGTCTCTCAACACCACCCTGATGTCATATCTGTTGTGGAAACATGGCTTTCCCTGAAAATACCAGATACTGCCATATCCCTGCCCGGCTACACCCTGTACCGACAGGACTGGCACTCTAAGTAAGAGGTGGAAGATGTGTCATTTACACCAGAAATACACTCCAGGAATTTGTCACACCCCCACCACCCAGCATTGACAATCTTCAGGTACTAGCCATCAAACTAATGCTAGAAGCACACAACAGAGTGCTCACCCTACTGCCCGTATACATCCCACCTCAGCAGACCATGCCTGGCATCAGCAACCTACTGGACTACATCAGCATGTTGAGCCTAAACACTGAAACAATGCTGTTGGGAGACTTCAGTATCTTCAGTATCAACTGGGCCTCACCTGCTGCTAACATCATCAAAGATACCCTTGCCACAATCCACTTCTCCCAACTGGTGGACGCTCTGACTCGAACCAATTACAATATGGGCACCAGTACACTTCTGGACTAGGTTCTCTTGAACTGCTCTTCCCACATCACAGATCTCACTGTGCTCCCTGACTCATTGAGTGACCACTCCCCTGCCAGTTTCCTAAGGAACAACAACTACCACAAACCACCTGTCAGAACTATAAAAAAACGCCTACTCCTAAAGGGCCGCCTTCCACAACTAAAGGACAACCTAGAGCAGCAGAACTGGTTAGACCTGTATGGAACCAAGGATTTGGACACTGAACTAGATCTCTTTATCTCAAGATTCAATACAGCCTATGACAAACACACTCCCATCACAGAGAGAAAAACCAGAGGACCTATAAATCCCTGGATTACCTCGGAACTACTGGCACAACTAAATGCAAGAGACCAACTCTGGCAAACAGCATGGGCACATGCCACACCAAATAATATCCAAAGGTATAAAAAGGCCCACAATGAGTGCACAAAGGCAGTCCGTGAGGCAAAAAGCAAATTCTACAAGGAAGCACTCACTAACACCTGGAATAGCAACAAATCGTTCTGGGCAAATCTAAATGATATCACTGGGAAAGACCCTAAAATAGCCCCAGCCATGCTAAATGTAGAGAGCGCCCCTACCTTGTACCCTCTGCTTATTGCTAACTCTCTGAACCTCTCCTTCTCAGATCTCAGTAGTGTGCTCCCAATGAACTTCTTCAATACCACGGCTCTAGGGATCAGTGAGAAGACCTCAGCATGACAAAACTGGCCACTCTTCTGTTTCAAACTGGTCTCCAAAGCCACTACTAGAAAATACCTTGAAAAAGCCCTTGGCAAATCAAGGTACCGTGGGGACTCTCTGGCTTAAAATTTGTTTGACTAACACTAGATAAAGTACTTGGTCCACTGACAAAGATAATTAATCTATCCCTCTGCCACTCCAAATTCACCCAAATCTAAAAGCTGCCATGGTCACCCTGGTACACAACGATGGTGATCGGTCACTTCAAAACAACTACAGGCCAATCTCTATACCCCCAACTCTCCAAGGCCCTTGAAAGGATTGTGGCTGACCAACTGGTGGAGTACTTCAATTAATGTCAGCTCCTATGCCCAGAACAGCATGGTTTCTGAGCCGGCCATAGCATGATCACAGCTCTCCTGGAATTTACAGGATTCATACATAGTGCTCTTGACAAAGGGCACATTGTAGGGGCAGCCTTTGTTTTAATTATTTATTTATTTATTTATTTGTTTATTCATGTCTTTGATTTCCAGGTAAGTGCACTGATTCAGAGGACCATTTTCAGTCACGACCTGAGCCACAGTGTGGCAGTCAATACAGAGATCACAGTAGCACATACAAGTAGATAAAATCCATGCAGTAAATTAACACCTCAGGCATGAGGTGGTGTGGAAAAAAATAATGTAATAGTACAAAGGACATAGGGTAGGCAAAGGCCAGACACATGTAGTGGGAAGTAGGGTCATAAGCAGCAGTAGGAGACATGAGATACAGGAGAATGCAATGTGCAGAAGAACATAAGTGGCTATAAGAGTAAGAAGTGAGATCAGTTAGCAGGGCCAACAGTAGAGATGAGTGGGATTGTATAGTCAGAAACTACCAACAGGTTTAGGTTGGTTTTAGAGAGACACAGAGATGAGAGGGGAGATGGGAGGAGGGATGGAGACAATGGAATGGAGACGTAAGCATCAGAGTGTCAAAGTATTTATTACTGGACACAGCGGCAGTCTGCACCATCCAGGAGCCAGTGTTTCATTGCCTGTTTGAAAGCCAGGTGCGAAGGGGATGATCAGACGGACTGTGGAAGCTTGTTCCATAAGGAAGGTGCAGAGACGGAGAAAGCTCTGCGTCCCATTGCCATGGAGATGCAGGGAGCCTTCTGGGGGGGTTGAGGATGCCCTGAGTGTTCTAGGAGCTACTCTGTCGGTCAGGAGAACAGAGCAGGGGGATAAGTGTCAGTACCATAGCGCATTATCCACTAGGCAGCCCATGGCATAGTCATGCTCTTCGCCACTGCCCAAAACAAGCTAAAAGGCTATCCCCTGGCAATTCAGAATGACTGCGGTAACACCCTGGAACTAGTCCCCTATTTCAAGTGCCTGGGAATCACACTGGACACTGCCCTGTCTTACACACAGCATATTGACATCACAGCCAAAGCCCTTAACACCAGGATTGGTATCCTCTACAGGCACAGACATTGCTTGACCTATGAAGCTCTGAACTTAGCAATTAACAGTTAACTCTTCACCTTGACTGACTATGGCCTAGCTGTCTATGGCTCCGTTACTGACACAGCACTCCAGCACCTCTCAACAGCCCTAAACAAAGCCTGCCATCTGCTCACTAAGGCCCCAAAACTCACCCACACCTGTGAGCTTTATGTGTGATTGGGATGGCTTCAAATGAAGGACAGAATACTTTATCAAACCTGCCTATTCGTAAAAAAGGTCTCACTAAATTTACTTCCTCAAGGAGTTCTGAGCCTTCTGTGACCACCTATACATGACAGGCACACCAGGAGTTTGACTACACAAGTATTCCATGCGCCCAGGTGCTGCACAACTATGGCCCAGTGATCCTTTGCTCACTGGGCCCCTCTGTGGACAAATGGTCTACCACCTGACATAGCCAGAGCCACAACCCTTGGTTCCTCTAAGCGCAAACTCTGTCAGCACCTCACTGACAATAGTACCTGTAGGTGCCCCCGCTAGTTTGTGCCCAGAGCTTTAGTCTGCCTCAGCACTTCCAGCTCCTATCCCGCCAAGTTAAGTCTTTGCCCAAGCACTTGCCTCCCACACCCTTTGCCCTAGCACTTGCCTCCCACCCCATCCCTTGGCTCTTTTCTTTCCTTCTGCCCTTCCTATCCCAGCTCCCACTGCCCCCCTACCTCTCCCTCACAGTCTGCCTCTGCCTCGCTCTCTTCTGCAGGACGCTGGCATACCATGTACTGTGCCTTAGTACAATTTGTGTAACTGTTTGTTCGATGTGCTTACACAACTGGATAAGATAATGAGATGATGCTTGTGTAGCTTGATTTGCTTTGTGGCTTTCCGCCTCTCTATCCATGGGATATACCACCCTGTAGGGGTACGATGCAAGGAACCCTAGAGGAGGGTTCCTCCCTACAGGTGCCGGGAATGATTGCATCGGGTAAAGGTAGGTTAGGTAGAAGCCCATGGGTAAGAGAGATGAGCCGCTGGAGGAGAAGGGGTGGATGGTGGGCAACGAAAAGAATTCTGGTGAGACCCAGGATGTTGTGACCTTTTACGGTCAATGGGGGAGTGACATTGTTGCTCTGCCCATCGAACCTCTGGCTTAAAGCCCTCCCATTTGATGTACTTACACAACTGGATAAGATAATGAGATGATGCTTGTATAGCTTGATTTGCTTTGTGGCTTTCTGCATCTCTATCCATGAGATATACCACCCTGTAGGCGTACAATGCAAGGAACCCTAGAGGAGGGCTCCCCCCTACAGGTGCTGAGAATGATTGCGTCGACTAAAGGTAGGTTAGGAAGAAACCCAAAAAGAATACCTAAAGGTTCAAACATCGAAGAGGCGAGGATGATGAATGCATGAATTCTGAGAAAATGATAAGGGCTGACTTCCTAATGAGAGAGGAGAAAGCTGGAACCACCATCCACCTCCATCCAACAGCGGAACCTAACTAACTAACCTAAGAAAGCACTAACTCTAATATTATGACCATTGGCATGGAGAAGAGGAAAAAAACCCTTTGAGGAGGAAACCTCTGGGGATCCAAGGCCGAGGTCACCTTCCCTCCAGGCTGACGACATTTGATTTGTGGATGTATGTCATTAAATCGAAGGGAAAAAACTCCAAAGAAGCACAAATTAAATAAGGAACATGAGGTAGCAGGGACCCAAGGAAAGAATGTTTAAGTAGTCGATTAGAGATAGTAGATCAGAAGAGCCAGGATGGGAGGGGAAAAAATCCATGTATGAGACAGAGGAGCAAGGGGTATTCAGATGTGCTTACGAGGAGGTTCCAGATGTGCTAATGAGGAGACAGATGATAATGCAGACTGGCTTGATTGAACGATACGCTTGATTGAGCAATTCGATTGAGCAGCCACGGAGATTGAAGAGGCATGCTTGATTATGCGATGTAAATGATTAGACTCTGAACGATTAGACCCTGAGTTTGTAGTCAATGAGGTAGTATGGAATTCAATGATAGGAATGTTCAAGTAAGCAATGCAAATAGATAAACGGTAATGCTGAGTTGAGCGATGCTAGTGAAATAGGCGATGAGAACGATTAGACGATAAACCTTGAGGTAATGCTGAGTGAATGATGACTGGATGTATGAACTCGATATAATAGGAGTTATGAACTTGATACATGTGGCAGGATGGCCGCGATTGATAGATGGCATAGGAGTTATGGCAGGTACACCCAAAAAGAATATCGAGAGCAGGCCACGAATGGAGTGAATCCTGGATGGCCGGTACAGAATTGGAAGAGGAGACAGGAATGAACTTGACAATGAACTTCT
The DNA here is from genome assembly GCA_016271365.2 of Neoceratodus forsteri. Classification (NCBI taxonomy): domain Eukaryota; kingdom Metazoa; phylum Chordata; order Ceratodontiformes; family Ceratodontidae; genus Neoceratodus; species Neoceratodus forsteri. The sequence continues at coordinate 1,049,213,210 of CM028132.1, forward strand.
ATGAAGGAAGTAAAAGGAAGTAGACTCTGCAAAAGGAGGGAGACTCCGAGGCCAAGAAGGGAGATCTGGAATCAGAGGCAACTCAGGTTGATTGATCGAGGAACAAAACTGGATGAGGTATGATGAGGATGGAGCAAAACTGAATGATGTATGATGAGGAGTGAAGCTAAGAGCGGAGTGAAGCCATGATGGCTGGTACTAGAAAAGGTGCTAGGACAAGAAAGGTATGAATAGGAAATTGATGAGGTACAATGATGGATTGAAACCAGGAAGGGAAGCAAAGCGGAATTCAAAAGAGTGATGCAAGCAATGAGGCTCCTCGAAAAGAGGCATACACTGAAGCCAATAAGGCATATCCGGAACCAGAGGGTATGTGAGCAAGAGGGAAGGTAGAGGGGTAGCATAGGACCCAAGGAGAGAAAGACCAGCTGATGTAGCACGGATGGGTGGCAGATCTTTCAGGATAGGTTGGGCAAAAAAAAAATGTTGAGTGCTGGCTAGATGAAGTCTGCCAGGGCAGTACGGATGAAGTACAGAATGGGAAGGAGAAGATGATGCATTGACGCCATGGAGGCAGGTACTGGAAATCGAGATATGAAATGACAAAGGACAGTAGGGAGGTCAATAGGGTAGCATAGGACCCAGCCAGTACAGAATGAGAACTACATTAGGGAGAGTCAGAGTAGGTGGCATAAGATTCATGATAGGTATGCCCAAAAAGAAATATCGAGAGCAAGGAAGGATGCCAAAGAGAATTCTTGATCGCAGGCCATAGTGAGGCAGCCAGAGATGGCGAAATGGTGAGGAGGGTAAAAGTGTAGGAAACAGAGGAGGGGCAATGAGAAGGAATGGCATGGATTGAAGCCATGATTGGAATGAAGCTGTGAAGGCTGGCATGAGGAAGGAAAATGGGAACACACAAAGTACGATGAGGGAGGGAAGCCCAGAAGGCCAGAACAGTTAAGGGTTATGAAACCTGACTGAAAAATAGGCAGGAATTGCCCAAAGCCAATCAATCAGGGGCAGACAGCGCCGCCTGCAGGTCAGTAGGAGAACCTGAACACAATAGAGCAAGAATTCCCCAGATGGAGTCTGAACTGCAATGTAGCAGATTAGGAGAGAAAACAGCCATCGAGGAACAGTACGCCATGGGAGGCAGTGAAAGTGCAGGCCCTCCCTTTATTTTTTATTTTCATGCGGCATCGACTGCAGAGATCCTGCAAACCAGAAAATACGAGGGCCAAGGCAGACAAAATGCGAATGCAGAGCAGGCAGAGAGGGTAGAAGCCAAGGCAAGGCAATGGTCTAGCCAGGGATAAGGCAGCTCCATAGGTCGCGGCCCACGAGATAATAGCAATCCCACCTTTAGGTTCAAGAACGACTGCGCAAATGCTCCTGGAAGCACCAACTAAAGTTTCAGGCAATCCAGATGACAGCAATGACACCAAAAGAAAGGAACACCCAGAAAACAGAAATGCAGATATGCAGCCCCAAACAGGGATGGAAACAGGCATGAAATGTAGAATGCACTCTGTTGGCACTGCGTATAAATGTCGGTTGCTCAGCAACCTCATAACTGACCCACAGCATGAGGGACAGACCCTCACTTTACTCTGCAAAGCCCCATAAGAGTGTGTTGAGCTACAAAATGCAAGGTCTAATGAAAAATGTACAGCAAATCGGAGCTCAAGAACAACTTACGAAATTATGAAAGAATCAAGGGTAACGGTGCACTGGACCTCCATCCCATACCAAAATGTCACTGTGCTAGCATCACCATTCGTGCAGAAATTAACAGCCCAGTCAGTTGAACTGCAGGAGCGAGAGCTCAGACAAGAGCAGAGGGATATGAGTGCTCAAAAGCACTGACGGAAGGCTAGTGTGGAGGAGATGAGCTGCAGAGCCATGGATAGCAGGAGAAATGAGCAGCCGGAGGAGCACAGAAAATGAATGAGCCAGTGGCCGGAGGCGATTGGAAAGAATCCACAACAGTCAGGATGAGAATAAGTGCTAGGCTGAGGAAGGCAACAGAGGAACAGATGAGGGATTGATGCCACGAAGGCAGGTACTGGAAAGCGAGGCATGAAATGACGGATGGTAAGAGGTCAATAGAGCAGTATGGGACCTAACCAATACAGGACGAGAACTGCAAGGGGGCGAGTCGGAATAGGTGGTATACGATCCACGATATGCATGAAGAAATACTGACTGCAGGCCTGTGAACAAGCAAAAGATACTGGGAGGTAAAGTACAATGACATAGAGTGATGAAAAATAGATGAGCAAGTCGAGGTGAGTCATGCATCCGATTGGGACATGGACTAGAAAGAGGTACAATAGGGAAGAGAGAGGTATAGGAGTAGAGGATAGGTATGCCAAAAGGAAGGGACGGTTCGGTGGACACAAGGGTGAATGAAGCAGATGGCAGAGAATGAGCTGGAATGCCAGAGCGAGCAGAACAGGATGGCATGAGCCATGATGAGGGTAATGGAGAAATATTGAGTGCAGGCCAGACTGAATCCAGGGAAGTCAAATCGAAGGATGCATGATGAAGAGGGAAGGCTAGGTATCATGGAGCTGAGAGGCCATTGAGTCGAAGGATCTCAGATAAAGGGATCGATGATGGACAACATGGAACAAGGAGACTCCTTGAAGGAGGTAAGCTCCGAAGGGGGCAGTAGGTCGAGCTGGATAAGGTGGCACTCAGGCCCGGGTCTATGGAAGGTCAGATGGAGTCAGCCATGGACGGCCCAAGGATGTGAATGGCAGAGAAAGCGAGTAGAGAAACCGTAGCATGATGTGAGAGAAGCCAGGACTGGAGGGAATCCTTGACAGCTGGAAACGGATACTGAAGCATTGGAGAAACGGCCCCATCTAGAGGCTAGATCATGGCAACAGACATGATAGGGGGAATACTAGAGAGCTGAGGGTAAACAGCAGGGTAGACCAAAATGGGGTCCACCAGACAAACGCTGCAGGAGAAGGGCAAAGTCCACAGGAGGCCACGTAGAGAAATAACACGCCAATATACAGTGCACTTTTTTTTCTTTTTTTTTTTTTTTAAAAGAAACTCGAGCAATGATGCTGGCCAAGCAGAAGTACCTAAAACAAGCATTTTGAGCTGGAAATGGGAGCAAGTGTGGCAAAACGAAGAGGGCAGAGGTAAATCAAACCGAATGGGCATTTTTCCCCTTAGCGATATAAGGAGCAGAGTAAGGAGCTTAAAATGAGAGCAGAATGAGGAGAGCACACTTGAACTGGGAAAGTTGCAGCTGCAGCGATCTCTGCTCCAGCTGTGCACCGTAATTGCAGAATGCAACAGGAGAAGAATGAACAGTAGGAGAGCAGAGGTAACAAAGCAAATAAAAAGATGCAGGCCGTGGCAGTCCCCGCTCCGAGGTTGTCACCTCAGTAGCAGCGGTCACAAATACACAGAAAAGAGACAAGTAGCATTGGACAAGCAGAATGAGGGATACAGAAAGGCAGCAGTAGGCAGCAGAGGCTTGAAGAGCATGGAGACAGGGATGGAACGGAAGAGAGGTACGAAGATGGACGAGGCTATGAAGCAGTCGAGGGAAGGTGTGGGTAATAGCAAACCCAGAAGCACCAGTGAGCACACAAAGCCAGGGCCGGAATGCTGAAGCAGCAAGGGGGCAGGAGAAAGAGATGAAAGGGAGCAGTCCAAGGTACGGGGAAGGAGAAGGGCAGTAGCTACCTACGGGAGTCAAGGAGGCGCTTCACAAGCGGCCAGTGAGGGCCGGCATAGGAGGGGAGACAGAAATGAACCGGCAGCCAGAGGCAGCCACCGAAATGAGGGGAAACAGCAAAGGAAGCAGGAATCCAGAGAGCGGGTAGGAGAGCAGGACCTCCAGCTGCAATAAAGAAAAAGAATCCTGGCGAGGCCCAGGATGTTGTGACATTTTACGGTCGATGGGGGAGTGACGTTGTTGCTCCTCCCATCAAACCCCAGGCATAAAGTCCTCCCATCATTGCAACCCATGTACTGTTGAATTTTTCTTGCACTCTGTATGTTTAATTTACTGTAACTATATTGTGTCTTCTTGTGTTAATGTGTCTGACGTGCAACCTCTCAACAAGCATCTGCTCACAGTTGTCATCCAAGATTTCAATAAATAAATAAAAGAAAAAAAAGCATGTACTATACTGCTAAAAATCTTCAATCAGTGGAATCTAAAATATGTATTAGCAAACATTAACAAGGGTATTGTTTTCAATTAGAAAATGGGCAGGGAGAAATGCTGATGCTGATTGGCTCAAATCACCAATTAGCTGGTCTAGTATGAGGCAACAGAGACTGGGAAATAATGAGTCCCAGTCTCCGTGTGCCTCATTTCATTCTGATAGTACTGTGCCAATAGAATTTGAAAAAAAAAAAACAAATACTGCCATGTTTTGTTTCTCATTTAGTGAGAGCCCTCCTGACTCAAACTCTCACCACAGTAGCAGTGACGGCAGTCACCACATTCAACAGCAGGAAGCATGGGATGCTCCCATTGGTTTTTTTGTGCACTATCTTCCATAAAGAAAACTGTGTCTTTAGGGAACTCAGTGGTGGTGCTTACCTTACACTGCACAATAGCACCACGACCACAACTGCACTGACAGAGCTGGTACTCCGGAGTTCCCTGACCTACCCATGATTACAGTATTCCTGACCACAGATGAAAGCATAGCAATACATACCAATGTTTTTAAAGCAAAACAAAACAAGCAAACAAACAAAAAAAAAAAGCGACAACGATCATGGCACACTTTCCATGTAAACTCACTGCTCTAGAGAGAGCAGGGTGGGGGCGGTGGCAGCATAGAATTGTGAGCCTTCTACCATCCCAGTAGCACCAGTCTGTCCAGCCAAGTTCACTGTGCACACAAAGCATTTATATGAAAATTGTAGATAGTTCTTTTTTTCAGAATCACTCAGCAAGTATTACAGCCAAAATGTCACATAACTTGCCTGTGTCTTTCACCCTCATGGAGTCCACTGAGCATGAGGACCTCTTCAGTAACAGGGGAGATGATGGTCAACAGGTACAGGCTAAAAAAAAAAAAAAATAGAAGATAGACACTGCCACAAGTGAGAGACACATCTCCGTAACATCCCATGAGCTGGATCACATGGAAGCCAGTCGAGATGAGCTCAGGTCAACATGCGCACACACACACACACACACACACACACACAAAAATACATCTTGGGCAGTCCGAGTCCTACAGATTGGGTTACTAGCAAAAATATAGAAACTAAGTTTTGTACCATGCCCCTGGAAGAGTTGAAGACTTTGTTAAGGCAGTTCTGTTTTATTTATTTATTTATTTAAAAAAGATTCACCAGGAAAGACAACAATGAGCCTAAGGCTTGTTTCTAGATGCATCCTGGGAGAAAAGGGGTACAATAAGTAATACCAACACAACATTATATACAAAATGTATACAATGAGAGAGACAAAGCTCATTAGCTCAATCCAAACAACAATGTCAAGGATAACAATAGAGGTGGTGAGGCGGTGTGCCACGCAGTGCAGGATAAAGACCAGTTACCAAGTAAGGACTGGAGATGAATGGGGCATGAGGGATTAAAGAAACATTTAACCAGTAGGAACAGCAAGGGTGACACTAGCAGAGGAGGGATATATAGTATAAGAATAAAAAGTTAAGGGGAGAACCGGGGGAAGAGAGGTAAGGAGAGGAGGAGGACAGGTAGATAAAAACAAAGTTATGGATAAAAAGGGGGAGAAGGTAGAGAGGATAGATCATAAAAGGAAGGAAGAGAGAAAGGAGAAGAAAATCTAATGACACTGGCAGGATGGGGCTGTGTGGATTTGGAGGAGAGATGTGAGGGAGCGCTTGGCGGTAGCAGATTGGATAGTTAGAGGAAGGGAGTTCCAGAGATCAGGAAGGCGGTACGAAAAATCAGACTGACCAGCTAGGGCAGTGTTGGTCAACCTAAGATAATTAGAGGGCCACAGAAGTTGCCCTCAGACACTCCTGAGAGCCACAAGATCCCCCAAGACCCCCTTTACCTCAGTATCAAGCAGAAATTATACATTAGCATGCAACAGATGTTATTTAAAGGACTGTAAACAGCACTAAAAGTTATAAACAGCATTAAAAGTTATGTTATGGGGTGGATGTGGGGGCTACAGGTTAATCCCTTGGGGGCCACATGCAGCCCATGGGCCATAGGTTGCCCATCACTGAGCTAGGGATTTACAATAAGGAACCTGGAGTGAGCGGGGCCCAGAGGATCGAAGAACATGCTAAAGGGAGGAATTAGGAGAGAGAAGAGAACTAAGGTATGTGGGGAGAGAAGCTAGCCAGATGTTAGAGACAAAAGAGGCACAGTGAGCGAGCCTGTGGTCGCTTAAGGAAGGGAGCAAGAGCTGGGTGTAAAGGGAACAGTAGTGGGTACGCAATGGGCAGGCCAAGGTGAAACAGCACAAGGAGTGGAAAAGGGCATCCAATGGGCGAGGGAGGTTTTAGGAGCAGCACTGTATACAATATCACCATAATCAAATATAGGCATGATCATCTTAGAGATAATGTCATAACGTACAGCTGATGGAATACTGTTTTTGTTTCTGTAGAGGGCACCGAGCTTCAGGGAAAGTTTTTTGTAAATTGCGTCAATATGATGAGAGAAGCTAAGGTGGTGGTCAAGTCAAATACCGAGGTATTTCAACGAAGGTACATCAATAGGACACCCATTTACAGTTGTGGAAGGAGGGGAGGGAAGGAAACTTTGAGCGCTTTTGCCAAGTTCCAAAGCATGTGGAAACAGTTTTTTTTTTATTCTGTTTATCCCGTTCCTACACCCTGTCGGCCCCACATCCTCAGGAAATCCTTGGAGTCTACCTGAGTCCGTCGCTGGTACCCCATGGAGCCACGGTTTTCCCTCCTGGCAGGGATGAGCTGGGGCTCCTACACCATGACAATCAACTTTCATCGGTCCAGGTGGCTAGGTAGGTGGCTGCAGATTAAGGCTAGCTCCTGGAACTCCATCTCCCCTGGGCTGGCAGGCATTTTCCTCCTAGTTTCCTCCCCACACGCAGCGCATGTCCTGATGTCAAGGCACAGCATGCTGATGTCCACTGTGTGTCTGTGGCCAGCCCTCCCCTGCAAGCAGGGCTTGCTGTACCTCAAGCCTCCGCTCGGGGTTAGGCAAGTAGCGGGCAATGGCCCCTTCCCTCCCCCCGGAGAAGGTGAGCTGTCATGGGACACTCAAGCCTATCTCCTCCAGCTGGCCTTCCAATGACCCAAGTCCGCTTCTGAACCTGGGTCACCAGCGTCACAAGCAGAAATCCAACCACTGTGCCGGCGGGCCAGCCTGGAAACAGTTTTTTTGAATTAAGCGATAGTTGATTTGCTTGGAACCAAGTCTGAACAGAGTCAAAAACAAGTGTAATTTAGATGATAACTCAGCAGGAGAGGAACCAGAGTTAAATAGGACGGTTCTGCATTCATGTGAATGGATGCAGAGGAACAGACAGAGGTGAGGTCATTGAGGAAAATGGAGAAGAGTAAGGGACCTAGGACAAAACCTTGAGGGACACCAGTGTGAGTGATAAGGGGAATGTAAAGGGAGTCACCCATACGTACTGATAGTTATCTTCCTATTAGGTATGAGCTGAACCTTCTAGACTCAGATAGACCCATAGATTTTAACTTGGCCAGAAGTAAAAGGTGTGAGACAGTGTCAAAGGCTTTCACCATATCGACAAAGATACCTGCAGTGAGGAGGACCTAATCCATTCCAGAGTGGATGGAGTCAGTTAATCTAAGAAGAGAGGTAATTGCGGAATGATTTTTCCAAAAGCCAGACTGGAATGGAGTAAAAAAGGATGTAGATTCAAGGAAGGGAGACAGTTGGGACAGGACAATATGTTCTTGAAGCTTGGATAAGGAAGGGAGGTGAGATATAGGGTGGATGTTATTGGGAGAGGAAGGGTCTCCTCCTTTTGGTAGTGGTATAACTGTGGCATGTTTCCAGGTATTCAGGACAGTGAAAACAGAGGAGAGGTTGAGCAGGGAGGAGATGGGCTTAGCTATAGCAGGAGTGGAAAGATGCAGGAGTTTAGGGTCGAGGTCATCTGTGCTCCCATCTGTCTGTGGGTTGAGAGCTAAGAGAGCTTTCAGAGCCAAAGCTGGGGAGACTGGTGAGAAAAAGAACTGGGATGAGTGAAGGGGAGTTTCAGAAGGAGGAAAGGGGGGGGGAAGCAGGGAGTGCAGAAAGAAGAGAAGTGGCACAGGTAGTGAAATACATATTGAAAGCTGAGGCAACAGAGGGAGGATCTGAAATAGTAGAATCATCTATCTTAAGGACAGGAGTACGGCAATGGAGGGGGGAACAGAGAATGAATTACTTTCCAGAACTTGGAAGGATTATTAAGATTATTCTGGAAAGAGGAAGAGAAAAACTCTGCCTTAGCTAACCTTGTGGTTCTTGTGCAAGAGTTCATCAGAGCATGGTACTTATTTAGAGCATCTGAAGTGCCAAAAGATTTATAGAATTTCCAGGCTAGGTCACGCGCATGGTGACAGGCCAGTACTTTGGCGGAGATCCAAGGGAGATGAGAACCTCTAACCCTGGATTTCCTAAGGGGGAGGCAAGATGATCCCACACTACTAGAAATTTAAAATGGAAATAATGTAGTGCTGAATTGATATTTGTACCAGACGAAATTGGGGACCCACTGATACAGTATAGATCAGAGTGTAAAGCAGAAAGGTTTATTGACTGGAAGGATCTCAGTTGGATAATTTTAAGGGGGGCATTGGGGCAGTGAATTTTGTGCACATAGCAGACTAGGCCATGGTCACTAAGAGTGTCAGGGTGCATTCCAGCATCAATGAATATGGTGTGGGTGGGTAGCGAGAACCAGTCCAGTAAGGAGTGATTTTGTGATTGAGAATTGAAACGGGTAGGGAGAGTGATGAGTTGTGTGAGGTGCAGGGATTTTATGTTCTGGCAGTTTATAGTTACAGGAGGAAAGCCAATTAAAGTTAAAATCACCAAGGATAAGAAGCTCACTGGAGGTGGCATGGGTGGAGATGATGGTCAGACGTTCTGTAATAGAAGATGAAGAAAGAGTAGGATGACAGGAAACCCCTGCTATGAAGACTGGAAGGCAGGAAAGGAAAGAGAGTTTAAGTATGAGGAGCTCATAAGCCACAGGTGAGGAGACGTAGCACACAGGGATATATCGAATGGAAGTAGATAGGTAGATGGCAACACCACAGCACTTGGAAGCCTGATCTTGGCATGTTAAAGAGTAGCCAGAGATGAAGATGGAGGAGTTTGGAATTTTGGGAGAAAGCCAAGATTCAGAGACCAAAAGAACATCAGAGTGGAGGAAGACCATGAGGGGTTGAAGTAGGTCAATTTTGAGCAAAAGACTGCATATAACTGAGATGGGCCACACTAAGACCTTTGAGAAGGACAGTGGGAGACGCAAGGGGATGACCTGGGTTGGGCTGTATGTCACCGGCTCGGAGCAGCAACAGGAGTATAAGTAGTTTTGATAGTGCATGTGTGCATTTAAAATGGAGTGGAGAAGAATGGGGACTGGGGGAGGAATGAAAGAGATGGACTTTAAAATAGAGGCATGAAGGAGCCATGCAGAGACAGAGGACAGGATGGACCAGAGTGAGGGAAGCCTGGGGAATGAGGTAAAGGAGGGAGACAAGAGGAGGGGAGGGGAGAGGAGAGGAGAGGAGGAAAGGTGGAGGGTAAGGGGAGATGGGGTAGGATGGGAGATACACTGGGGAGGAAAGTTGGTAGAAGGGAGGGAGGTTAGGGGAAAGAGGAAGGGGAGAAAGACCAGGACAAGAAAGTGTAAACAAGGAGGCTGCATAATGATTAAGGAGGAGGATGATGTAAATTAAAGCAAGTGGGAGGACGGGGGGGAGGGACCAGGAGCAGAGGTAGTATTAAAAGTATGAAAAGCACCTGAAGTCAAACAGTAAAAATGAGAGTGGCACCTGAATACATACAGTCGGATAAGCATGCAGGTTACAGTTGTAAGGACACAGTACATCAGTTACGAAGATCAGCAATCAAAACACAGGTAAAATGGGAAAAGTAAAATATAACATAGCTTCATTAGATAAAAATAAAAGGACAAATGCTTGTTTAGGTACAATAACTTAGTAAAAGAATGCTACACTAACTGGAAAACAAAACAGCTGAGCAAGCAAAAACAGTAAGGCAAAAAAGCAGGGTGAACAATTAATCATGGACTCCATCCCTTGCCAAGTTGATTCGAAGAACACAACGTTGTGGGAGGGACAAGTGGATTCTGAGCATTTAATAAGCCAGGTGGGGGCGGGAAAAATTTTAACAGGGACCAAAATGCAGAGAAGTACAGCAGCCATGGCAAGATACAAAACAATGCAAGCACAGTTGGTCCAGAAAATTAAAGAGTCAAAAGTTCTGGCAAAATGTCCAAGGGTGCTGGGATGATTTTCACAGTTACTTATAATGTGTTGTACAGCTGGCAGTATATGAATCAGAGACTTGCGAGGTTGCAGGGGGAGTGGGGAGTAACAAATTAGATGAGGCGCTCTTACCCCGAGTCAGCAGGCATGAAGATCAGTGTCAGTAGAAGGACGTTACCCGTGGGAGTCTCGGCACTTCAGACACTCACATCCCTGTGAAGTTGGCCACCTCAGAGACTGAAGATAGCAACATAGTAGGACTCTAAAGTTGCAGAGGAGGTGAAGCATGGATAGAATAAGCCCCTCGATCCCCAGATCAGCTGGCAGGATGAATTAGATGCTTGAGCATGGCCGGGAGAGTCTCACCATAACAGAGACTCTCAACCCCCTTGATGCCGATCTGCCATCTTAGAGCTTGTAGAGAGCTGAGATCGCTGAACAATGCTGAGCACAGTTGCCCAAAGTGGACCCCCAATTCAAATGACACACCACACTGTTTTTGGTACAAAAAAGGGCCGCAGCTCTTTTTACTTGATCAAAAGTTGTTTACATTACAGGGGACACAACGTTTATAAAAACCTAATATGTACATCACAATTTACATATATATGCACTTTACAAAATATCATAGATACATACAACACTTATACAGAAACATCGTTTTACCATATGTACATTATGTATCCCATCCTGTAAGACCCCTTGGGCAGCCCTAATTCATGTATTGCTGAAACCCCGGCTCCTTCATCCGCTTGTTTGAGGGGAACTCTGGCCCTTTAGTCCAACAGACCTGTTGAGGGCCGTGCCTTTCCGCAAGACAGTTCCCCCCCCATCTTACCTGAATTTAGGGCTTCCTAGACCCTTGATGAGGAGCATGCCCATCAGGGCTGCACTCCCTATCTCAGAGTCTTGGATCCCAGCGTTTCGGTGCATGCCCCTGCCTGGGTGCCTTCATCTCCCGATCTTCCGAGGCATACCCATCCTAGGGTCATGCCTGTCCCCGGTGACACCCAAACGCAGCTCTTCTTATGTCCATCTTACCCAGGGTCAGCCATGAATTACCGCCACTTACATACGGTGCCAACACGTATCTCCCACTAATGCCCAAGGGATCTTACTTTTTCCAAACAGTACTGTTTCGCAGAAATCGTTGAGGGTATTGTTAAAAATGTCGTTCCCAATATCCTATAAATGAACCCCATCCCAGCTATATAGGCCCTTATCCATTTTAGTGATCAGGAAATGCCTGATTACCTCCACGCCCAGTGAGGCCGCGAAATGGGACACCTCCCTATTCATGGACCTCCGTGCCTTGTCCATGGCCCCTGCCTTTCGCTCCCCACGCCACTGCTGGCATAGTATCATTCTAGTCCATGCTAGAATGGTGCAAGACAACATCTGTTTTAAGTGGGACAAACCCCTCTTAATATCCCCAATTAATCTCGGTGCCCCTAGGGTGACCAAGTCGTTTCCTCCCAGGTGAATAACCAGCGTGACCTGTGGTTGACGACGTAGGCCCAATGTAACAATAGTTTTGCATAATGCCCCCCACTTCATACCACCTTTTCCTGCCCATTTTATCACAGCTCGATTTCTTGGGATGCCCAGCTGTCTGGTGTAAGGCCGTTTTTTCGCCCTCGTGTATGCCTCCCTCATGTGTGAATGACCCACGATCCATATCTGAGCAGTTGTTGTAGCCGTGCCTGTAAGACAAAGATAGAAACATGTGAGTATTCTCCCAATTTGTACTTCAATTACCACTTGTGCTGGGCTCCCCAATGTCACTTCCTGCTGGGTTGTGCTGAGGCCTAATGTACCCCATGTATGCTTTTGATGTCCACCTGCCGACCCCTTTTATCTGGTCCTCTTTTAACCCACACCTGGCTGCCTCGGTGGCTGCTCCAATTCTGAATGAATAGGTGTTGTAAAAGGTTGTTTTTTTTCCTGCCATCCATAAACCCTTTCGTAGGACAGCCGTCAACTGCCGCCTTGTGACTGCTTTTCTATCCCCATGCATAAACAAATGCCCCGGTCCTTTTGGACGACCCACCACATATTCCTCCATTGCCAACCATGGGCAAATGTTCCCTGGTGGAGCCATAAACAGTGTTATAATGGTGGGGGGGCCGCACTGGTTCATTTTTGATTTTTGCAGCTGAAGACACAGTCTGTCTTGCCAGATGACGAAATCACTAAACTGAAGATTGGTGTTCTGACTCGATGAGTTAGACTGTGGTACCAACTCTGAAACCCGGAAGGCCCCAAAAAAGGCACATATGTATAGGGCCCTGAAAAGCTTGGTTTCATAGCCCAAGCTGCAAGTGACTGACAGTGCTTTCAGGAGGCTGGACAGCTTAGGTAGTCCTATGGGCTTCCTCGTGTCCGCCCTTTTTCCTGCGAGTCTAGACATGCCCTGTATCATTTTTTTCGTAATAAAACTGCTGGTTGGGTCAGGGAAACCCTCGTACTTATGAAGAAAGGCGATGCCCACTAGTTGGAGGCGTATCACTGCTGGGGATTTTCCTAGGCTTTCTAAGTGGAGGATGTAGCTTTGAACTTGTCTTTGGGTATTGTGCAGTACCACGCTTATCTCGTGACCACAAAATTGCTGGAAAGACCCATAGCTACCTACATACTTCCTCCATGTCGAGGGGGCCACACGAGTTGTACCAGTTGCTGCAATCTTGGTTCCCAAGTCTCCAGACCGCTTCTGGTATTTGTGTGAGGAACTGGTCCGCCCACGGGGCTAATCACCTGAAGTGCTCAAGCTGAAATCGAGACAGGGCATCAGCTATAACATTTTATTTTCCTGGCAAATGACGTGCCTTAAAAGAGATGTTGTACCGTAGGCAGCATAACACAAAGACCCACAAGACCTTCATCACCTCTTCAGAATGAGATGTCTGCGAGTTCAATATGTCTGCTACCGCCCTGTTGTCCGTGTGAAACAGCACTTTCTTATTCTGAATTTTGTGCCCCCACACCCTTACGGCTACCATGATAGGGAACAATTTGAGAAGGGTGATGTTTTTTGTGAGCCCCCTCGATACCCAATCCTGTGGCCAGCGTCCTGCAAACCATGCTCCTTGCCAGAATGCCCCAAAACCAGTGCCACCCGAAGCATTGGTCACCATGTGCAGATTTAACAAGTGGTCTACCGGTGTTTGCCAGATGGTGATACCATTGAAATCTTGAAGGAAGAGTTCCCATACCTGTAAGTCTGCTTTTATGCCCTGTGTTAGTCTGATGTGATGGTATGGTTTTAGAGACCCCCCAGTGGCTGACGCCATCTGCCTGAGGAATGGCCTGCCTGGGCGAATTGCCCAGCATGCAAAATTCAAGTGGCCTATAACAGATTGCAGCTGTTGTAGGGTCATCTTCTTTGCCCTTCCCATCTCCCCCATCAGTGTGCTCAAAAGTGCCACCTTGTCTTGCAGTAGCCAGGAAACCATAGCCTCGGAGTCTATTTCTATGCCCAGGTATGAGAGGCAGGTAGCAGGGCCCTCTGTTTTTTCCCATGCTAGCGGGACACCAAAATACCCCATTAATGAGGTGAAACCTTGCAGCGTCTCCACACATGTGGCTCCCCCCCCGGGGCCCACAAATAGGAAACCATCAAGATAATGAACTATATGTACTTTATGTGTGTGTTCTCTGGTGGCCCACTCCAAGAAGGTTGAGAAAGCTTCCAAGGCTGAGCAGCTTAGGAAGCATCCCATGGGCATAGCCTTATCCATATACCATTGGCCTCCCACTTTGAAACCCAGTAGATCCTGGTCATTCAGATGTACTGGTAGCAGACGGAAAGTGGATTTGATGTCGCTTTTTGCCATCATTGCCCCACAGCCTAGTTCTTGTATGTGGCGCAGTGCCACATTGAACGTTGTGTATTGCACTGTGCAATCCTCTGGGTTGATGAAGTCATTTACTGAATTGCCTTTCGGGTAGGACAGGTGGTGAATGAGCCTGTATTCCCCTACTTTCTTCTTGGGGACCAGCCCCAATGGGGATACCCTGAGGTTGTGCACGTGGGTGGTAATCGAATGGTCCCGCCATCCTGCCCGCCTGTATTTCTTTGGCAATTTTCCTTTCCAGGATGTTGGGAAGTAAATTTGCAGACCTGAGATTGCGAGCTGTGGTTTCTACCCTTGGCCCCTTGTATGGTATCGTAAAACCATACTTGAAACCGTCATGTATATATTTGGCTGCTGTTTTTTCCGGGTAGCAGTTGAGCCAGGGTCCATTCAGTCTAACCGTACTGGTGAGTTAGCTAAACTTCCAGACCCTTTCCTTTTTCACTGCCTGCTCCTCAATGTTTGATTTCTTGGAGGATTGTCGTGGGCATTCCGATAACTTAGCGTTCTCCTCCGCACAGCTTGCATATGTGCCTGTACTTACAAAAGGAACAAAAACATTTTCCTTTATTGTAGTCATAGCATGCCTTCCTCCCTGCCCCCTTCCTCTGTTCCTTCCTGTACTCTCCCCCTGTTTGTCTGGCAATGACATGACCACTATCAGTATAAGTTACCACATTGGGCCGGCCACGCGTCATATAGCGGACCCACAGGTCTATGTGTGTGTTTTCCCATTTGAGATTGGGTTGCCTAGATAGTTTCAGATGAAACTGCTCGTCATATTTTAACCATGCATATCCATCAAAGGACAGATGTGCACATTTTATGGTGTCCCTGTATTTTAGCAGAGCAAGTAGCTTATCAGGGTGTTTCATCCCATAAACTGACATAAATATGTCAAAGGCTGCTGCCCAATTCTCAAATGTGAAAGGTACCTTAGCCGCCGTGCCTCTCTTGTTTATTCTTTTTCATCGCTCATTTCCGGGATTTCTCTGTACAATAATGAGAACATGTCTATAAATTCCCCTTTCCAGATTTTTCCTGGACAGCGTCAGATAAGTGGTCCCCCAATGGGTCTTCCACCCCGGCATATGCCCAATGCTCCGGAGATGCTGATAATGTGCTGTTTGATTTTACCCCCATTGCCATATTGGGAGCGGTATCCATTTTAGAGGCTACCATCTCACGCTCTTGTAAGCTTGATGTCAAGCTTTTCTTGTTATTTGGGGGGGGTTGAATTATTGAAGGCCCTACACCTGTCCATACCTGAACCGTTGCCCCTTGTGCGTTACTGCCTTCTATTGATGCCCCTTGGGAGACAATGGAGTGAGGAGGCTGGATCAAACGAGCCTGGACCCCCGTGGTGATCTGCTGTCCGCCTCCCATGTGACTTAACAGGGATCCATCCTGTCCTGCCTCCGCAGATTCAGTCCACTGGTGTGCCCCGCATCCATAGTTATCCACTGGCCCAGAGGCTCTGGCTGTGCCCAGACAGGTACCCTTGCCAGGCTCATTGGCTGGAATTGCCCAAGGCCCCACAGTGGGGTTGGTCATTCCACCCTGCTGGGTTGTTGGGAAAACGGGGGCAAAGGGACCCCAAGGATTCATTGCTGGCCAAGAGATGGGCATGTTACCCATTCCCCCATACATAAATGGCCACATGAAGGGGTTATGCTGCCATGTTTGATGCCCTGGCATCACCGGCCCAGGATTGAACCCTGGAGCCCGCTGGTGTCCTAAATGGTTGCTTACCCTTTGACCCCTTGTGATTTTTTCCTGACCGTTTTCTGCCCACGGCCCCCAATCCTATCTCCTATGTGCCTTGCCCTCTTCCGTTCCCGTTCTCTTACCTTTGTGGCCTCCCGGCTATCACTGGATTGCTCTTCCTCGCTATCCGAATCAGACCACTCTGAATCTATTGATACATCACTGTCCTGATCTCCCTCATACTCACCGATCTGTGGCTGTGCAACTGATACCACTGTTTTTTTTTCCCTTCCTTCATTCTCTGTCCTGGGTTGGACCACGGATGTGCTCTCATCTACACTGCTCCATTTTTCCTCTGTCTGCTTTTTTCCAGCCTCTGTCACTGGTTGACACTTCTGCTTACTCTGCCTGCCCTGCCCCTTTTTAGCAATGGATTTTCTCTGAGCCACGGATTCCAACAATCGGGCTGATGGCTGGCTATGCCTGGGCTTCCAACCCTCATCCTCTGCCAGTTCTTGCGGCCTATACTCTAATATGGTGGGAGGGTCTGCCACAGTTTGCTGTTGCCCGCCTGGATGGGCAGCTAGCAGTTTGGGTTCCAACCTGGACATGGTTGTCAGCCAATCCGACCTCCCAATGTCCTTTAGGCGTTGCAGGGCATCGCAGAATGCTTGGTCTTGCCCTTGTGTGGGGACAGCCTGTGCCACATATTGTGTCTGGCTTCCTAGCCCAGAAAGGTCTTGACCAGTACCCTGTGCCTGTGCAGAGAATTGGGGGGCCTGGCTGTCCAGAACCTGATTATTCTGAGGTTCGGCCATTTTAGCTATTGATCGTAAGAGGCAAAGCAGTGATCAGCGAGGTGATACCTATGAGACAAAAACATTCATTATTAATATTTTTTTTTTGTGTGCACTGTCCTCGCCTGTCTGTCTTTTCTCTATATCCCTCTTGCTACTGTTAATGTCTCACAGTCCGGTAGTACTGACAGTGTTGAACCTCTCCCCTTTAAAAAAATAAATAAATAAAAAATAAATCCCCGGTACAATTCAGAACCATGGAGGTGAGAGAGAGAGAGAAAAAAAAAAAACCCTCAGTCTTTTTTGTAGACCCCTGTCCTAATCTAGGTGAGCAGGACCTTACTTTGGAAACAATACCATTCGTCCCTGCTTCTGCCTTAAAAATTCCCTCTGACCCTCCTAAAATTTCTATTTCTGTCCTGAAATGAAGTGATTTGAAGCATCCAATACTAATCAGACAGTTGTGCTAAAGCTAGTTCTCCATCACAAAATGCTTTTCATATTAAACCATACACTGTAAGATCCTTTTTGAATTAATATTACCATTGTTAAGCTTTTACCTGGATTGTGGTCGGACTTGTCTGTCCCTAATATTTTTTGCCCTGACCCAGAATTGCAAGGCATGAGGCTAGGAATAAGCCAAGCCATCTTGGAGATACTGGAGGATTAAGGATCCCCCTGAGCGCTGGCAATATCATGGCAGTGAGACATTTATTGCAAGAGGAAAACATCGCATTTTGGAGACAAACAGCAGCGAAGACTGCCTATTATTTTTTTTGGGGGGGAGAGCCAGAGCAGCTGAAGCTGAAAGATGAGTGCTGCAGTGCAACAAGAAATAAATCATAGGTTGTTTACATTTTGCGCTTCCTGTTACAGTGCTACAGAAATAATTCTATGGTATGTGTCACACTTTTTACTGGATGCACCCAGCTGAAAGCCAAGAACTTGACTGATCCTGCCACGCGGCCTGGTTCATAATACTGTATCACCTTGCAACAATCCTCTACCATGCTACATCCAACTACCGTAGTTTCATGCTATAGTTACTTCATTCCACCCACACTCACATCAATAGTGCTAATAAAAAAAAAATTCACAACTTTATATTTAACTTGCCATGTCATAGGTTCCCTGATGAGTTCAGTTCCCAACACTGCATTTTATTGTTCCCACAATTGTCCCTTCAAATACAGTAATGAACCAACCGTGCTACAGTTACTCCCCCATACTCACTCTGCACAATACTGTACTGACCCCTTTGATGCTATGCTTATTCCCAATGAGTTCATGCAATGCTCAGTAATTACCCCCTTGATACTACCGTTAGGCAGAGAAAAGTGAATCTAACTGTGGGGAAAGAAGCCCTAGCCAAGTAGCTCACACCACGTGGAGCTGAACTCGACCCGCAGAAAGCCGCACCCCACCCCCCAGCAGGGACGACTGAACTCCCAGCACACCCAAGGGAGCAAGAAAACATGGCAGCATTGAGAAAGCCGAGCTCTGGAGAGACCATGAACGCCGGGAGCTCAAATGGCACAAGGAAACACAGAACGACTGCACAGCAACACCAAACTTACCAGCCCAACCTCTACACATAATTAAAAGAAAAAAATGCCGAGGCTGCCGCATGCAGGGAGAAGAGCAAAATAAACCAATGCCACAGAAAGTGAGATGGGAGGGGCAGTGCCTGGATCCGTAAAAGGAACCGAGGAAGAAGCCACGTGGCGAGGCTGAGCCGGCGTGGGGGGGGGGAGACCAAGAGACCCTTGACCACTGGCCTGAAAAGGCACATTCTGGTGGAAGGGGAAAGTGCTCTTGAGGCTGGCTGCCAGACTTATTGAAGCGTGGTTGGGAGGGCGCTTCAGGCAACACAGGAGAAACAGGGAAAGTGTCACAGAGGTGGCTGCCACAACTGATAATGAACGTGGTTGGGGGAGCGACCGGGATTGTAACGAGGTGGGGGGGGGTCGTGGATGTAGCAGACACCGGCGCAACAAAAGGCACCATCAGTAACACGGGAGCCTGGCTAGCATACTGGAAACTAGCCGAAAATTAGCTAAACAAGCACCCTAGGAAAGAAATGACTTACCTCACGAGCCGGGAAAATGCGACACAAAGCTGGAAGCGGGAGAACGAAAAAAGGCTGGTGGTTGATAAGAGAACTAGATGGCCAGCGCAGAGAAAACCGTTAGGCAGACAAAACTGAAAGGCATGCAGAAAACCAGAGCGAAATAAAAGTTAAAACTTTTTGCTGAGGAGCTGTTCCAGGAGACAGATCTCCCTGGGACAGCTCCTTGCTACCTTGCTGTGACCCTCCCTGTAGGGAGGGTCTTTGCCAGCCCTTTCCGAGGAGATCCTCGGATTGGGCCCTTTGCTCGGGGGGCCGCCTCTTCCTTGATGGTGGGCGGCCCTCCTAGCCCCACCCTCTTGGGGGCCGTCGGCAACCTGCCCCCCTGGTGAGAGGCCGGTGGGGCTAGAACTGGCACCCCACTGGTAGGCAACACTCCGGGACAGCAAATGGTAATGGAGCAATTTAGATAGGGACCAAAATACAGAGAAGTACAGCAGCCCCAGTAAGATAGAAAACAATGCAAGCGCAGTTTGTCCAGAAAATTAAAGAGTCAAAAGTTTTGGCAAAATGTCTAAGGGTGCTGGGATGATTTTCAAAGTTACTTATAATGTGCTGTACAGAAGGCAGTATACAAATCAGAGACTTGCAAGGTTGCAGGGGAAGCAGGGAGTAGCAAATTAAATGAGGAGCTCTTACCCCGAGTCAGCAGGCATGAAGATCGGTGCCGGTAGAAGGATGTTACCCGGGGAAGTCTTGGCACTTCAGAGACTCACACCCCTGTGAAGTCATCCACCTCAGAGACTGAAGATAGCAGCATAGCAGGCTTGTAAAGTTGCAAGGGAGGTGGGGCATGGATAGAATAAGCCCCTCGATCCCCAGATCAGCTGGCAGGATGAGTAAGATGCTCGAACATGGCAGGGGTAGTCTCGGCACAACAGAGACGCTCAGCCCCCATGATGCCAGTTGGCCATCTCAGAGTCTGCAGAGAGCTGAGATCACTGAACAATGCTGAGCAGATGAACTGGCACCCCACTGGTAGGCAACATCCTGGGACGGCAAATGGTCATGGAGCAATTTAACAGGGACCAAAATGCAGAGAAGTACAGTAAAAACGGTAAGATACAAAACAATGCAAGCACTGTTTGCCCAGAAAATTGAAGAGTCAAAAGTTCTGGCAAAATGTCCAAGGGTGATGGGATGATTTTTGCAGTTACAGTAGCCCCTCACTATAATGAATGGCTTGGGAGCCATAACGTACATTCATTATAGCAAGCTGTTCGTTAAACCTAGGGACACTGTTTGCGGTTAGCACAGGACACTGTTTCTTGTAAAAGTGCTTTGTGCTATACTGATCTTTGTGCCTTTTGTAGTGTTTTTGTACTTTTGCTTTAACTTTGGGGTAATTTTCTTTAATTAAATCTTTATTAAATCTTTATCTAAATCAGGCTTAAAATAACTTTTTTTACTTAATAAAATCGGTCATCTTTGTTTGCCATTTTGCATCGCTTTGTCCTGCGATGTATTTGGCAAATTACATGAGATGCCTAAGTTGGATAATCTTTACAGGGTTGATCTCTTGAGTTTGAAGCCATGACAGACCCACCTCGAGCCCCTTGATGGCTTCACGGTTGTTTGGAAGCTCCTCTTCTGTCTCCTCATTGTCCTCGTCCTGGGACTCACTGGAGTGTGCATCACAACCTTCATCATCTCTCAGTACAGCACCTAGAATTTCCTCATCAATCAGGCACTCACTACTGGTGATGCAGTTATCATGCGTGAGCCACTCTTCGATGATGGCCTCTGCATTCTCTTCTTTGGCTGCTGGCAATTGTAGTGTTGTTGCCAGTGCCACAATATTGCCAGTGTCATCTGCATCATCCTCCTCAGGTGCATCAGGTTGTTCATTAAAAGCTGCACCCAGGATGGCAGACCAAACCACAGCTGAGTGGCTTTGTCTATTTCACCCTCATTGGCCCGTCTGCATTTTTTTCTCTTGAGTGAGTCCCCCTCCGAACACTCAAGAAAGAAATCCCTCAGAGCACCTTCCTGTTTTTTCCAGGTGCAGATGGTGCTCTTTGAGAAGCCTGCCGCACAGCTGATGCTCGCAAAACTTTCTCCCCCTTTCATGTGGTCAAGGATTGCAGCTTCTGCTCCATGGCATACCCTGATCTCTTCATCATCGGCACGTCTGTCAATCCGGAAATCTGTAATAGACCTAAAGCCTTTGATTTTTATAGATTGATAGACAGCTGCAATGAGTGGAACAGGAGTGGAGCAGAAACTGAAATGAGTGAAGCAGAAGAGGAGCAGAAGCTTGTTACGGTGAGCAACATTGCTGGACTGTTGAAAAAGGATCACAGTATGCGACAGAGCAATGTGCAGGGCACAAGTACTGTACAGGTACTGACATTAGCATTCACTGCAGTACATTGAGATGGGGCAAGGTAGATAACAGGTACAACAACAACTCTGCCACAATGTTTTTTTTTTATGGAATAAAAAAAATTTATATTTACGTAATCACGAGTACGATTATTGACACTAAACCCATTAAAAATCATGGGAGCCAAGACGAATGTTCATTATAACCGATGGTTCGGTATAGCGAGGTTCATTATAATGAGGGGCTACTGTACTTATAATGTGTTACACGGCTGGCAGTATATGAATTAGAGACTTGCATGGTTGGGGGGCCAGGGAGCAGCAAATTAGATGAGGCGCTCTTATCCCTCAGTCATCAGGCATGAAGATCACTGTCGGTAGAAGGACGTTACCCGGGAGAGTCTTGGTACTTCAGAGACACATACCCCTGTGAAGTCGGCCACCTCGGAGACTGAAGATAGCAGCATAGCAGGCTTGTAAAGTTGCAAGGGAGGTGGGGTGTGGATAGAATAAGCCCCTGGATCCCCAGATCAGTTGGCAGGATGAATAAGATTCTCGAACATGGCTCAACCCCCGTGATGCCGGTCAGCCATCTCAGAGCCTGGAGAGAGCTGAGATCATTGAACAACTATGCTGTTGAGGTGCAGATGGCTGGCAGCAAGCATCATTCTGTCTCTGGCTACTATGCTTTGCATGCTGGCCTGACCTGTCACCTCAACTCCCTGGCTATGCCCTGCATTATCAGCGACCCTATATTTCATTCTTCCAATAGCATACTTACCAGAATTTTGAAAACGCTGAGGAAACAGCAGAAAGACACGACTAGTCGTCACCCTGCAATAAGTGCTGCAGACTTGCAAAAGTTTAGAAAATCTCCTGCTCTGATACCACACCTGGCCTGGTCAGGAAGGTGTGGTTTGATATTCAAATCACCATGGCCAGGTGTGGCAGAGAGGGGGGAAAGGGAGAGAAAGGGAACATTGTTTAACCAGGAGTAGCACACTAAACTGAAGCTCATTTCCAGATGCAACCTGGGAGCTCAAGGAAGTTAAGTGACTTGCATAGGATCACATAGTAAGCACCTAGGTGGCTGTGGGATTCAAACCCAGGTCTCCAGATTTACAGCTCAGAGCCTTAACCCACTGCGCTATACTGCCTCAGTGAAATGAAAGTTAATTCCTTCTTGATCAAGAAGGATGAGAATGGCAAAGACTATGTAACTCTCACCCATAATGAGAGTACAAAAATTCATAAAAATCTTTTGGAGGCTAATAGGGAGAACTATAGAGGCTTTATGCCCTTATGCCCTGGTGTCTGTGTGAGGCTAAACTAAATGGAAGTTTTTTCTTTTTTTTCTCCTATGTTTGCTTTAGTTAAAATAGCTTGTACTGGGAGAGGGATATGTATTTGGGTGTTAAACAGTGCTGTTGTTTAGGGCTGTAATTTTGGAGTTCAATTCTGTGCCAGTTGAAGGACAGGGAACTGCAGAGGTAGACTTGGGGGAGGGGCAGGAAATTAGCAAGAGACATTTTAAACTGATTCAGTTTGGAGCTGGAAACTGAAGAAACATAAACTACAGGGATGTGTTTGCTCCTGCCTGAAGAAAGGGGCTGAGGTGTGCAGTTGTGTAAGAGGCTGATTGACTCACACGGGCGTGACAGTGGGTCCTAATCCCTC
Organism: Neoceratodus forsteri; assembly: GCA_016271365.2. Lineage (NCBI taxonomy): Eukaryota > Metazoa > Chordata > Ceratodontiformes > Ceratodontidae > Neoceratodus > Neoceratodus forsteri. Next base: position 1,049,236,152 of record CM028132.1, read on the forward strand.
CCTACCCCAGCTTGTCCACATTTATTGGGGTGGTTGGCCAGTGCCTGAGGAAAGTGCCCAGATGTGGGATTAAAAGGAAGAATTCCCTGATAGAGCTGAGGTGCTCTTAGGTGGTTTAGGGCGCCACCAGAAAATGTTTCCATGATAAATGGAAGGTGTCCGAGTGGCTGGCAGGGGAGCCGAGCCAGGGAAAACCCAGAATAGTGTACAGGTTCGGGCTGTGTAAACAAAGCAGCGTGCAGGTCTGGGCTGTGTGCCTGCTGGGTTCAGAGCCTGAGGGCTGAAGTGTTGAAGAAGTGTTCTTGTTTCTTTTAATCTGCATTACCAGAAGTGTAGCCCCATGGGGGTCCGTCTATGCTTTGTTTATTCTGATTGGATGTGAATAAAGCCACACTTTAGAATCCCACCTCTGGTATTAGACATTACAGTTATTGCTTCCTGTGTTCAGAGTTACTTGGGTGCCCCTGTGCAAAGTAGCCAAACCTAGCCCTTGTGCCGAGTAACCTATTCCTCCCAGAACCCAGTCCCCACCTGGTAATGCTGTCAGATTCAAACAGCATACCGCCTGTCGTTTGCCAAAGGCAGGGGTTGGGGGCTTACACAGATACATTGGTGAGAGAAGAAGAAACAAATGCCAGACTGTGAGGATTAAGAAGGATAGGGGGTGGGTGGAGAAGGGGGAGGACCAGGCAGAGGCACTGAATGAGTACTTCTGCTCTGTGTTCATGAAGGAAAGAGGGGGGCAGATACCCCATGGGAAGGGTGGAATGGGCAGAGGGGGGAAGGGGATGCCTGATATCAGAATCACAGAGGACAGAGTGCTGGAGGGACTAAGGGCACTGAGGATCGACAAGGCACCGGGGCCAGATGGCATTCACCCTAGGGTACTTAGCTAGTGGAGATCTTGGTGGGACCACTGGCAGACCTGTTCACTACGTCACTGGATACAGGATGTGTGCTGCAGGACTGGAGGATGGCCCATGTGGTACCCATTTATAAAAGTGGCCCGAAGGATGATACAGGCAACTATAGACCGGTGAGTCTCACTTCAGTCATGGGAAACTCATGGAGTCAATCCTAAAAGAGACACTGGTGAACTTTCTGGAAGACAATGGGCTCCAAGACGGCCATCAGCTCGGTTTTGTATTGGGCAGATCCAGCCAGACGAACCTAGTTGAGTACTACGACTGGTTTACCAAGGAACTGGACAAGGACCATGCACTGGTCATCCTATATTTGGACTTCAGCAAGGTCTTTGACTCAGCATGGGAGGCTGGGGGGAAAACTGGAATACATTGCGGTGGGGACAAAAATGGTCAACTGGATCACCCGACTGGCTGAGGGTAGGAAGCAAAGGGGGGTGGTGGTGGTGGGGGGACTCTCATCACCAGGGATGTTATGAGTGGGGTGCCCAGGGTTCAGTACTGGGACCAGTGCTGTTCGCAATATTCATAGCCAATATCTCAAATGGGATCCAGAGTAGGATCAGTCTGTTCACAGATGATATTAAGATTGGTGCAGTGGTAGATGACACAGAGGGGTGGAGGGAGCTGCAGGAAGACCTGATCAAATACAGGAATGGTTGGAGACATGACAGTTGGGATTCAACAACAAGAAGCGCAAGGTACTGCACTTCGGAGCAAGGAACCAGGGGAGGAAATATCAGTTGGGAGGGGTTCAGTTGGAAAGCACAGTGGAGGAATGGGATCTAGGGGTACTAATGACTGGGAGTCTGAATCACTCAGCTCAGTGCAGGAAGGAGGCTGCAAAGGCAAACAAGATACTGGGGTACATAGCAAGGGGAATCTCCTCCAGGCACAGAGAAGTGATCCTACCCCTGTACAGGTCACTGGTCAGACTGCACCTGGAATACTGCGTGCAGTTCTGGCATCCATTCCTGAAGAGGGACATCAGACTGCTGGAAGGGGTGCAGCATAGGACAATGAAGGTGATACAGGGACTTGAGGGAAAATCCTATGAGGAGAGGATGGGAGAGCTGCAAATGTATTCCCTGGAAGAGAGGAGGGATGGGGAGATATGATTGAAACCATTAAGTACCTAAAGGGTGTTAACAGGATTAATACAGAAGGGATTCTTCAGATCAGAAGGGGGAGGGACACAAGAGGGCATCAGCTGAAATTGGAGGGGGGAGATTCAGGAGGGAAATTAGGAGACGCTTTTTCACGGAAAGGGTGGTAGATAAGTGGAATACTCTTCCCGAGGAGGTGGTAACATGTAGGACGGTGGGAGAATTTATGAGAAGGTGGGACAGAATGAGGGAGTGGTGGTTATGAGGAGGGGGAGGGAAGGGTGGGGCAGCTGCAAGTTGAGGGGCTAGCTGCAGAATCGAGTAGACTCGATAGACCATGAGGCATGCATGCTTCTGCTAGCATTTCGTATGTTTGTACATTATATATGCAGAGCCTCCAGATCCACTGTGCCCTGTAAATCATTTATAAAGTACATCTCCAAGTTGCTAGCAGAAGCACCTGCATTTTACCTACGTCTGCTGTCAGCCACAGGAGTACTTGGACAAGCAAAAATGTTGGTACTCGAAAGAGCTGATTGGGAAGAACTTTTTACAGGACTAATGGTGAAGCTGAGTGAAGAGGCTAATCTGAGCAGGAGATACAAAAATTACAGCATAAGGGCAACAGCTGTGCAACTACTCTCGAATGCCGGGCTAGCACCTTGAGAAATCACCAGTGTGACTGGATCGCTCTAAAGCAGGCCTTGTTAACTATTGGTCAGAGAAAAGTGCAGACAGATGGAAATGGAGTGCAGTGCTGGGTGGTTATGAAAAACAAAAGGAATAATTATTGGAAGGGAAAGTGCAAGAGAAATCTGCAACAAGCAGCTGTCGGATGCCACCTGCAGTCACAAGCAATGCACCATGCCCAAGCTCTGGCAATACTTTCTAGCAAATGAACTGCAATTTGTTTACACCCATTAGCTTTGTTACATATGTAACCCCTAGGTTGCATGATCCCTTGGGCTACTACCCCTGTCTGCTTGGCTACTAACAGGTTAAGGGGCCTGAGTTCTGAAATGGGTACCTCCACCCAAAGGTCTGGGTTGGTTTGGGTTACGCTAACCAGGTCACAGCCCTCTGGGACACTGTGACCCCCCTTTTCTCCCTCTAGTGGCCCACACAGTACACAACAGTAACTTTCCCAATACCCCAGATATGTAAACCACATACACTAGTACTTGGCACTTACCCCAGGACCGGTTCCTTCAGCTTGACTCTGGGGACCCCCTGTAAAATAAGGCGATGCAGTACAATAGCCACAATACAATACTTTCAGCATAAACTGACACCACAGTCAATGTAAATTGCAGAAACAAACAGATCTGATTTATTCAAGGGGCTGTAACAAGGAAGGGGGAAAATCAGGTTAATTAGGTTAAACACTTTAATAATCACAGTACAGTGCACACTTAGAGTCCCAATCAGTCACATTCTCTGGGTACCCAGGATGGATAAAGGGGCTAGCCAGGTCCATTGCAGCTGGTTGGGGCCCTGTGATGGAAAAAAGAACATGCACACACAATTTGTAATCCAGAGCCGGATGGCTCAGTTCGTGGAAAGAAAAGCAAAAGGCAATCAGATGACACACTTTGATGCAACAAAAGTTGCAGGGAGCAACCCTGATAATTACTCATGATACCCAGGCTAAACACAGGAGGGCTGATGACTGACTTGCTAGCTTTCCAGAAGAAGCTTGGCCCCTTGATGATGGATCTTTCTGTGCAGCAAGGTAGTGAGACAAGACCCCCGTGGCAGGGCCTATCTGTGCCAGGCAGCAAGGATTCAGTCTGATTCTTGCTGGGAAAACTACTTCCAGCACTAGCACGCAGGTTACAGCAAATGGGGAAACCAGATCTCAATCTCCTTCCAGCACATAGCACATTTATATGTAAAAGAAAGTTTACTGCACCAGGCAGGTGACTCTTCGGTGCCGATCGCAAAAATCACTGCAATTACCCAGGAACACTACGGTAGCTAAAGTCCTGACAGGCCGATCGCTTTCAGCAAAATCTTCTGTCTTCTACAGGGTGAGCCTGGTAATAATTCAGCTGCTTGCTTTAATTTCTACAAATTCGGATTCAGTCCAAAACGTCCTCTTCTCCCTCTCAGGGCAGAAATCAGACAAATAGGCCAGTAGTCAGGCCTTTCACGATTCTCCTGCGTGAGCTATGCAGCAAAACTGGCTGCTTGCACACTCAAAGCTCCTTCTCTCTCCAGCTCCCAACCTGAATCTGGCTTGTCAGCAAACGGCTCTAGGGCTTTCACACAGATCCAAAGAGTTTGGTTGGTCGGTTCAGTTGTCAGTCACAGCAGGCTCTCTCTATAGGTACAAAAAGGCACCAACAGGCCAGAAACTACAATTCCCAGTGGCTCTCTTCACACAGCCCTATTTCAGCAGGCTCCATTTGAGAGTCCCAAGTACTGATTGGGACCAAAATAATACAACAGAACATAAACAGTCCATGCTGCAAGAAAGGCAGGTTAGAACAAACTACATTTCTACTACTCTGCATATTTTCCCACAACTAGTTACAGCTTTCAATTGGGCTCCCTCTGCACTGGTAGCGACAGCAGAAACGGAGCACTTAGGCAGTAGGCAGGCGGGACTCAGGCTTAGAAACACATAGTCCCCCCATTAATTATGTCTGCAAGCAGACAACTTTAAAGAGACAGTACGCAAAGGCTCTAAAAGCACTTCGCTGCAGTGCCATTTAAAACGGCTTAAGCAATCAACACCATCCAGACTTGGAGCACTTAAGCAAGCTCCTGGAAGATGTTTGGGAGCCCCCATTTGCGGGGTTACACATATAACAAGTAGTGGTTCAGGTTTTTATTTTGCCCATTTCCTTCATCAGAATGTGCCACATGCATAAAACAAGCATTTGTCAATGCCGAATGTTGATTATGTTGGTCTGTGAGCTCTCGCAGTGGGCCTTTGTCAGTGGCTTAGTCTTTTGTCCCAGTGCTGCAGGCTGCTCTTTTGTACTGGGCTGGTGCGTGCTTTGGCACCTTGTTCTGCCGAGGAAGGAATACGCAGCTGTCCCGAGAGAGCTCCATTGAGCTGGCTCACTCCCCTGTGTCACTCACTCATTCTGTGTCTCCTGGCACTGCAGGCTGCCTTTTTTGTACTGGGCTCCTGCCTGTGTTGGTGGCTTTTTCTACCCATGAAGAAATCCACAGCTGTCCCAGCAGAAGTCCGTTGAGGTCACTCAGTCCGCCTGTCTCACTCACTCATTCCGGTTCTCCTGGCGCTGCAGGCTGCCCTTTTGTACTGGGCTCCTGCCTCTGTTGGTGCCTTTTTCTGCCCACAAAGAAATCTGCAGCAGTCCCGACAAAGCTCTGTTGAGCTCGCTCACTCCCCTTCTCTCACTTGCTCATTCTGTTCTGCCAGCGCTGCAGGCCGCCCTTTTCTACTAGGCTCCTGCCTGCATTGCTGCTTTCTTATGCCCATAAAGAAATTTGTAGCAGTTACAATACAGCTCTGTTGAGCTCACTCACTCGCTCATTCTGGTTTTCGTGCCACTGCATGCATTACTGCCTTTTTCTGCCCACAAACAAATCTGCAGCAGTCCCAACAAAGCCCCATTGAGATCACTGACTCCCCCTCCCTCACTTGCTCATTCTGTGTCTCCTGGCGCTGCAGGCTGCCCTTTTGTACTGGGCTCCTGCCTGCAGTGGCGGCTTTTTCTGGCCAGAAAGAAATCTGAAGCAGTCCTGACACAGCTCCACTGAGCTCGCTCACTGCCAGTCCTGTCACTCTTGCATTCCGTTTCTGCCCGGCGCTGCAAGCTGGCCTTTGTACTGGGCTCCTGTCTGCGCTGGCCGCATTTTCTGCCCACAAAGAAATCTGCAGCAGTCACACTACAGCTCCGTTGAGCTCGCTCAGTACCACTCTGTCACTCTCTCATTCTGTTTGTCTTGGCACCACAGACTGCGCTTTTGTATGGGGCTCCTGGCTGCGCTGGCACCTTTGTCTGTCCACAAAGAAATCTGCAGCTGTCCTGACAGAGCTGCATTGAGGTCGCTCAGTCTCCCTCTCTCATCGCTCATTCTGTTTGTCCTGGTGCTGCAAGCTGCCCTTTTATATGGGGTTCCTGCCTGCATTGGCCCCTTTTTTCTGCCCACAAAGCAATCCCAGCAGTCCTGACAGAGCTCCGTTGAGCTCACTAAGTCCCCTTGTTTCACTCGCTCGCACTGTTTGTCCCACCGCTGCAGTCTGCCCTTTTGTACTGGGCCCCTATGCCTGTATTGACGCCTTTTTCTGCCCACATAGAAATCTGCAGCAGTCCTGACAGCGCTTTGGTGAGTTCGCTCACTCCCCCTCCCTCACTTGTGCTCTCGTTCTGTTTCTTCCAGTACTGCAGGCTGCTCTTTTGTACTGGGCTCTTCTGTTGGGGCCTTTGTCTGCCCACAAACAAATCCACAGCAGTCCCGACAAAGCTCAGTTGAGCTCGGTCACTCCCCCCCCTCTCACTCGGTCGATCTTAATCTGTCCCAAACACTGATTTCCCAGAGTGACCGTGCTATTGTGCGGCAGGATACAAAACATATTGTAGCCAGGATGTGAAAAATGACAGCTGTAGTGTTCATAAAGAGTTGTGAAAAAATGCCACTGTTGAAAATGTGGCGTGACAGTATTACAAATTTGCAAAATTAGAAGGGTGTGGAAACAGTTCAATGCATGCTTGTAACACAGTCATGTTATGGCAGTCCCAACAGAGCTCCGTTGAGCTCGCTCACTCCGCTTCTCTCACTCGCTCATTCTGTTGTGCCGGCACTGCAGGCTGCCCTTTTCTACTGGGCTCCTGCCTGCATTGCTGCCTTCTTATGCCCACAAAGAACTTTGCAGCAGTTACAATACAGCCCTGTTGAGCTCACTCACTCGCTCATTCTGGTTTTCCTGCCACTGCAGGCTGCCTTTCTGTACTGGGCCCCTTCATGCATTGCTGCCTTTTCCTGCCCACAAACAAATCTGCAGCAGTCCCAACAAAGCCCCATTGAGCTCACCGACTCCCCCTCCCTCACGTGGTCATTCTGTGTCTGCTGGCACTGTAGGCTGCCCTTTTGTACTGGGCTCCTGCCTACATTGGTGGCTTTTTCTGGCCAGAAGGAAATCTGAAGCAGTCCCGACACAGCTCCACTGAGCTTGCTCACTCCCCCTCTGTCATTCTCGCATTCTGTTTCTGCCAGCGCTGCAAGCTGGCCTTTTGTACTGGGCTTCTGCCTGCGTTGCTGCATTTTCTGCCCACAAAGAAATCTGCAGCAGTCACACTAGAGCCCCGTTGAGCTCGCTCACTACCGCTCTGTCACTCACTCGTTCTGTTTCTCTTGGCGCCGCAGACTGCGCTTTTGCATGGAGTTCCTGGCTGTGTTGGCAACTTTGTCTGTCCACAAAGAAATCCGCAGCTGTCCCGACAGAGCTGTCATCGCTCATTCTGTTTGTCCTGGTGCTGCAAGCTGCCCTTTTATACGAGGCTCCTGCCTGCATTGGCGCCACTACGCACACAAATCCCAGCAGCTCTGACAGAGCTCCGTTGAGCTCACTAAGTCCCTTGTCTCACTCGCTCATACTGTTTCTCCCACTGCTGCTGCAGGCTGGCGTTTTGTACTGGGCCCCCTATGCCTGTGTCGAGCCTTTTTCTGCCACAAAGAAATCTGCAGCAGTCCTGACAGGCAGCGTGAGTTCCGCTCACTCCCCCTCCCTCACTTCCTCTCTCGCTCTGTTTCTCCCAGTGCTGCAGGCTGCCCTTTGTACTGGGATCTTGTGTTGGGGCCTTTGTCTGTCACAAACAAATCCGCAGCAGTCCCGACAGAGCTCAGTTGAGCTCGGTCACTCCCCCCTCTCACTCGGTCGATCTTAATCTGTCCCAAATACTGATTTCCCACAGTGACCGTGCTATTGTCTGCAGGAGAGCAAAAACATGTTTAGCCAGGATGTGGAAAATGACAGCTGTAGTGTTCATAACGAGTTGTGAAAAAATGCCACTGTTGAAAATGTGGCGTGACAGTATTACAAATTTGCGAAGTTACAAGGGTGCATGGAAACAGTTCAACGCACGCTTGTAACACAGTCATGTTATGGAGTTTCATCACCAAATTTTCAACATAGGGATTTTAGGACCTCTGCTCAGGAACAGTACCACTGTCATTTTCTTAATCTGTCCCGACCCCTGATTTCCCTCAATGACCACGTTATTCTGCGCTGGAACTGTGAAAACACATTTCGGTCAGGATGTGAAAAATTACAGCTGTACTGCTTATAAGGAGGTGTGAAAAAATGGCACTGTTGAAAATCTGGTGTGACAATATTACAAATCTGCGAAGTTACAAGGGTGCATGGAAAGTGCGCAACACACACTTGTAACACAGTCAATTGATGGGCTATCATCACCAAGATTTCAACATAAGCATTTTAGGACCTCTGCTCATGAACACTATCATTGTCATTTTCTTAATCTATCCCGAACAGTGATTTCCCACAGCGACCGCTCTATTCTGCGCCAGAAGTGTGAAAACACATTTCAGCCAGGATGGGAAAAATGACAGCTGTACTGTTCATAAGTAGGTCTGGGAAAATGGCAATGTTGAACATCTGGAGTGAAAATATTAAAAATTCAAGAACTTACGAGCATGCGTGCCAACTGCACAACTCACGCTCGTAACAGTCATTTTATGGAGGATCGTAACCAAATTTTCAACACAGGCATTTTAGGACCTCTACTCATGAACAGTGTCACTGTCATTTTCTTAATGTGTCCTGAACACTGATTTCCCACAGTGACCGTGCTATTCAGCTGTCCCGACAGAGCTCCGTTGAGGTAGCTCAGTCTCCCTCTCTCATTGCTCATTCTTTTTGTCCTGGCGCTGCAAGCTGCCCTTTTGTACGGGGCTTCTGCCTACATTGGTGCCTTTTCCTGCCCACAAAGAAATCCCAGCAGTCCTGACAGTTCTCTGTTGAGCTCACTAAGTCCCCTTGTCTCACTCGCTCAAACTGTTTCTCCCACCGCTGCAGGCTGGCCTTTTGTACTGGGCCCCTGCCTGTACTGACGCCTTTTTCTGCCCACAAAGAAATCTGCAGCAGTCCTGACAGCACTTCAGTGGGTTCGCTCACTCCCCCTCCTTCACTGGCTCTCTCGTTCTGTGTCTCCCAGTGCTGCAGGCTGCCCTTTTGTACTGGGCTCTTGTGTTGGGGCCTTTGTCTGCCGCAAACAAATCCGCAGCAGTCCTGACAGAGCTCAGTTGAGCTTGGTCACTCCCCACTCTCACTCGGTCGATCTTAATCTGTCCCAAACACTGATTTCCCACAGTGACTGTGCTATTGTCTGCAGGAGTGTAAAAACATATTGTAGCCAGGATGTGAAAAATGACAGCTGTAGTGTGCACATAGGAGTTGAAAAATGCCACTATTGAAAATGTAGGCGTATTACAGTCTAAAATTTCGCGAAGTTACAAAGGGTGTGTAGAAACAGTTCAACGCACACTTATACACAGGTCATGTTATGGAGTTTCATCACCAAATTTTTCAACATAGAGATTTTGGACCTCTGCTCATGAACAGTGCCACTGTCATTTTCTTAATCTGTCCTGAACACTGATTTCCTACAGTGACCATGTTATTCTGCGCCGGAACTGTGAAAACAAATTTTGGTCAGGATGTGAAAAATGACAGCTGCACTGTTCATAAGAAGGTCTGTCAAAATGGCAATGTTGCAAATCTGGAGTGAAAATATTAGAAATCCGCGAAGTTACTGTGGCAGCGCTAACCTCGCATCGCACGCTCGTGACACAAGTCATTTTATGAGATATCATTACCAAATTTTCAGCATAGGCATTTTAGGACCTCTACTCATGAACAGGTGCACTGTCATTTTCTTAATCTGTCCTGAACACTGATTTCCCACAGTGACTGCGCTATTCTCGCCGGAAGTTCAACACATTTCAGCCAGGATGTGAACAATGACAGCTATACTGCTCATAAGGAGATGCGTACAAAATGCCAATGTTGAAACTCTGGCATGAAAATATTGTAAATTCAGAGATTCGAGAGCATACGTAGCAACTGTAGCGCGCGCTCGTAAAACAGTCATTTTTGGATTTTCACCACATTTGCAACATAGGCTTTTCGAGCCCACCTCATAAACACTGGCTGTCATTTCATCAATCGGCCTCGAAGGTGATTCTGCACAGTGACCGTAGCACCAGGGCCATTAACGACAAGTTCAAGAATTCATGAGGAGGGCCCCAAAACCCCATGTTAAAATTTGGCAAAAATTCCCAAATACCCAAGATAAGCACTAAAGTTGAAAAACCCTATCATGACACATTATACAGCTTACCGGCATTTCTCAGTTCACGCGGTCAACTTTGAAGAGTGCAGACGTGTTCCGGTCCAGAGATAAACCGCGCCATGCTCTGGAGGTAAGTATGGGGTGGGGGTGTGTGGGGAGGCAGGGTGCACAGTGGGTGGGTGCGGGTTGTGGGAAGGGGTGCAGGGAGACTACGAGTGACCGTTTCCTTTCTTTCAGGTACAAGAAAATGTTGCGGGATCCTTTCCACATTTCAGCGGCATGGGGCATGCTGGGGTGGGTTCCCAGCGTCCCACCGGAGTCTGGGGGGGACAGTGTAGCCGATGGGGATTGGGCACCCTGTCCGCAAACAACAAAAGGGAGTGATTTATTTCTGCCGACGGGGTGATTTATTTCGCACGAGGGGTGGCACCCCGGCCGGCAAAACAACAAAAAGAGGATTCTTTCTGTCGACGGGATTGGGCACCGCCGGCAAACAACAAAGGATTCCTTTTGCCAAGCGGGGAGTGGGCTCCCCCATCAGCAAAAATAAACATTGAGGGGGGTACATATTGTTTGTGAATCACAGTGACAAGCCATTATGTTCACAAACAATACCACAGATCCCAGGAAGCCAGAAGGGAAGGAAGGAAACATATTCAATTCAGTGCTTTTAGAGTAACTGGTAACTATATTTTTCTTTTAAACTTAGATTGTGGGCTTTTAGGTAACACTGTACTTTCTTCTGTTGTCTTTACTTATAATTGTTTTGGGCTGTTGAAAATTTAAAACATAGTAGTGGTGTAATTCTGTGCTGTCGTTTAATTGTTGCAAATTTTTCACCCCTCCCCCCCCCTTCCCCTAACTTAAATATACATGCCCTGTTAAATCTGATTGACAGGAGCTAAACACAGGGTATAGTAAGGGGCGTGAAGTAGAGGGGCATAAGGGGGAAGAAGCCCACCTCAGCATCGACAAGTGTTTTGACTCATTTATTTATTTATTGGTTTCTTTTTTTTTTAAGAAAATTATCTGAGGACTGAAGAGGAGATTTTTAGGACAGTAAATTAACATAAAGGGAACTAGGAGAGCCTAGTAGCAGACAAGTAGTGAAATTGCAGTATAATGTGGGGAGTGGTAAATGCAGTGGCTGTGGAAGCAGCCATATTCAGGCAGACCTCCTGGACACTGGAGGTGCTGCCCCTATCTGCATACATCTCTCTGGACTGTGGGATGAGGTAGCCAGACCCAGAGTGGAAGTAAACTGGGTCAGTACCATCACCTATCCAGAGACCACAGTCAATGCAACTGCCTCAAGGATGCCCGAGAAGAGGAGCACTTGGATGACAGTGGCTCAGGGAGGTTAGGCGGTCAGGCAGAGGCATATCCAGATCCTATTCTGCTCAAGAACCCATATGCCACACTGGCAAATGAGGGACAACAAATAGAGGCCCAGAGAAGTGGAAGGAAAGGATGTGGGAGGTTAGCCAAGGAGGCACTCAGCGGGGAAAGCAGTGGACCCCAGAGGAGGAGAGGGAATCCTGGTGGGGACTCCATCACAAGAGGATCCAGCTAGGAAACACAGGGGGGGAGGACAGGAGGTGAGGTGCCTACCAGGTGCCACGGCATGGAGGGATGGAAGGAAGATCCGGGGGATCACTGGGAAGGCAAGACGGAGGGTGAGCTGGTGTCAATATCCACCCAGGTACCAATGACCTGGCAAATGGGAGCCAAGGAAGTTCAGGAAGAGTTTAGGAAATGGGAGGAATCTCAAGTGCATTTGGTCACTTCTCAGAAGTACTACCTGTGAGAGGCAAGGAGAGCATAGATGCATGCACCAGGAACTTAACTCATGGTTAGAACTGGTGCTGTAGAGAGGTTTGAATTCATGGTGACTGGGGACCCAACTACAAGATGGAGGTTTGTTCAAGCCTGATGGCCACCATCCATCCTGGAGGAATCAACACTCAATAAATTTTTTTAGTAGTGATATTAATTTCTACTACTAAGGTCAGGTTACTGCTTGTACTACAGTTTCTCTTGGTCTTACTTTTTGTGAGAGGGATGGGCCTACTTTTCTATAGTTTTTGTTATTGCTGTGTTTGTTTTTTTTTTTCTTGTTTGTGCTTTGGAGTTTTGGATTGCTTTTCTCATAAATTTTGTTTTTTTCTAGATATGTTCTTTTTTTTCTTGTTTTTGTATTTTGGAATGGTATTTTTTTCTTTTGCATTTTTTGGCTATTTTTGAGAAATTATAGTGTTTTTTTTTTGTTATTTTGTTATTGTTTAATGGTATGGTTGTTGTTTATGGTGGTTTTTAAGAGTTTTGTTGTTGTTCTTTCTACTTTGATTTTTTCTTTCTTTGCTAGTGATTATAAGATATTTTCTATTTTTAGGAAAGCCACTTGAAATCTTGTGACTTATGCCATGTGGTTTGATTTTTCTGTTGTTTCTTTTACATTGAAATTACTATATTGTGTTTTGCTTGATTCTAAATGGGGTTTCTACTTTTGGCATTTGTACTGTCTCTTTATTGGTGAGTATTAGATTTAAAGCGTTTTTCGGTGGGTTTCTATTATTAGTTGTTTTAGGTATGCTTTTGGGTAGGGGAGAAAGTTTGGTTGTTTTAAGTTATATTCGTGATTAAGTTTCTTGCTAGTAGTACTTTTTAGTGTTGTTTTCTATGGATGGTTTTACAGGTACTTTATTCTACTTTTCTTTGTGTAGAGGGTTTGTAGAGATTACATTAGTGTGAATGGTAGTGTTATATTTTGGTTCTAGGTGATTTCATAGTGCTTTCTTCTTTCTTGTATTATTTTTTTATTTAGTTGTTTTACCTACCTCTGTCTCTTCTTGGAATGGTGTAAATTCTAGTATTGTTGGTGGTTCTAGTTGTGGTTATTTATGACACTACATTTTGTACAGCAGTAATGTCTATGTTCGCTTTCAGTTATTGTGGGGTTCCACTTAGGATTGGGATTTGTTTTCTGGGGATTGTAGGTATTTAGTGAAATATAATTTTACTTTTATTGTTTCTTTCTAAATACTTTTATTCTTTATGTTTTTCTTCTATACTTTTTGTTCTTTTGTGTTGGTTTTTGTGATTTTCAAATTTTTAGGTTCTTTGCTATTTGTATTGGTTTGAGGTGGGGGTTGTTTGTTTACCAGTTTGTTACTGCATTTCTTGGGCTAGTTTAAATGTTGTTGATGAAATATTTAAATTCTTTCTTTATTGAGGGATTCTTGGTTTCTACTTTGGATAGATGTAGTTATCGCTTTTGAGGTTTGCATCCTTTCAGGGTGGGAATTTCTGTGCCTTTTACTAAATTAAATTTATTCCACGGGTACTGTTCTTTTGTGCTATGTTTTGATTTCTTTCTTGGTAGAGTATCTTGTTTTTTCCTTGTTTCAATGTGGTAATATTCTGAAAATGGTGTTAGAGAGGGTGCTTGGTTAAGACTTCCTTTCTAAATTTTGAATTGTTCTTGTACTACTTTTAGTTTTGCTTACTTGCTAGGTTGTCTGGTCTCAGGTGGACAATGATGTCTAGTTATTTTCCCATTCCTGTTGCCTCAGCAATTCTTGTTGTTTATTTTATTTTTTTGTTGATATTTTGAATTAATACTTTTGAGTAGAAGTTTTTACATAGGTTCTATGTCATAAGAATACATTATCAGAAAAAATACTACAATTGGATGGACAATGTAGGTGTTGGCCAGGCTTATGTGCATTCTAAGTAAATTAGTTAACTAAAATGACATGGGCTTAGAAACAACTGAATGTAGTTGGATGGGGTATGAGATAATAGGTATATAGAGGACAGTATCTTGGGGAAAAGAGAACACTACATATCAACGGCTATTAGGTTAGGCGTATGCCTGAGTTAACTAAATTGCTATTTACTACAGGCAAAGGTGCTGGAGCCTATCCATGGAGAGGGAGGGTGGAGAGGAGAAGAAGGTAAGGAGGGAAGGCAAGGGGAAGGAGATGGGTGTGGAAGAAACAGAGTGGGAGGCAGGTAGAAAAGAGTAAGTGAGAATAAATGCAGGGAGAAAGGGAAGTGCTAGTAGAAATGGCTGTTAATTGTGGAGCAGGTATGGGTAGGTTGGGAGACCTAGTGGTAGCAGTCGATGTTGCCTCAGTGATTGGGTGCTGCTGAGAAGATGTTTGAAGGTCCTAGCATGGTAGCATTGGATATGTCGGATTTCAGCAAGTCGATCCAGTGTGGGGCTTCTATATAAAGCTCACTGCCCTAGAGCAGTACTGTATTGAGGGGTTCTGAACATCTGGCTGCTGGATCTTTTGGTAGCATGCTGGTTTAGTGGTAGAGTCAGGAGGGTTGGACACCTGAGCATCATACAAAGCTGGCTTTTTTGCAGTCAGGCAGGTTTGGTATCTGAGCCTGCTGTCAAATTGTAGCCAGTTAGCCTGGTATAGACCATATGTGTGGGTCAGTTGATCAGCCTAAGTGAAAAGATGGCAAGCTTTATTTAAGGCTGTTTTGATGTATTGAAGGGCTGTGCTGACAGCAGATCCATGTGACAATACCATAATCAGCGAGTGTAATTACTGATCTATGGATGGCAAGGTGTAGGGCATCAGGGGTCAAGTTGTGCTTATGCTGATACAACATTCCTATTCGCCTGTTCATTGCCTTCGCGGTGTTGTCAATATGCTGGGTGTAGGACAAGTTAGAGTCAACAGTTATGCCCAAATACTTAAATTGTTGGACTAATTTGAGGAGTGAACCCTCGTTGTTATTGATGGTCGGGGGAAAGTTCTTGTGCTTTCTGTTATTACTGGTGAACATCATGGTATTGGTTTTCTTATAGTTCAGAATGAGCATGTGATCTGTGAACTACTTTTCAGCTGGTGCAAAGCCTTGCTGGAGCTGGATCTGAGGTGCTTAGGCTGCGGTGGCTGGTGAAGATAACGGCATCATCCGCGCATAGCAGGATGTGGCCAAGGCAGGAGTTCATAAGTTTATTTAAAAGATACTAAATAGGAGTGGGCCTAGTATGGAGCCTTGGGGATCCCAGAGTGCACTGGCCTACTTTCTGAGTGAACTCTCTGATTTTTACTTGCTGCATCAATTGTTTAAGTAGCTAGAGAACCATGCAGTGGTCCCTGGGGAAAGTCTGATGTTGGCGAGCTGACCAATGAGGAGTGAGTGGTTTACAGTATCAAAAGCCTTGGTTAGATCTGTGAAAGCTGCACCAACCAAGAGCCCATGTTCCAACCAGTTATGGATGAATCCTGTAAATTCTAATAAGGCTGAGACAGTGCTATGACCATGTTGAACCCGTGCTGTTGGGTGCATTGTAACTGGTAGAGCTCCAGGTATTGTACAAGTTGGACAGCCATGATACACTCCAAGGCCTTAGAAAGTAGTGGGAGAATTGAAATCGGGTGATTATTTCCCATAAGTGCATGGTCACCAATCTTATGCACAGGGGTGACCATCGCAGATTTCCATCGTTTGGGGAAGTGTGAGAGGCTAAGTGATAGGTTGATTATTTTGGTAATAGGCACAAGGACTTCATCAAGCGTAGGGTTTATAAACTTAAGATCTAGGGAGTCCCCACTGTGCCTCGATTTCCTGAGCGCTTTCCTGAGGTATCGTCTCGCCTCGCTTACAGTGACATGCTTGAAATAGAGAGGAGGGTGATTTTGTTGTGGAGCTGGGTTTCCTGGGTTATCACTTATATGGGAATGGTTAAAATAGTCTGGAGGAAGAACGCTGCTCAGGTCTGCAAATACCTTGTTGAAAGAGTCGTATGATATTTGGCTCCTTGGTTGGAATTCTATCTAGATCAGCATATTGGGAGTAGGCTTGGGGTCTTTGTCAGTGATATCATGGATATTTTTCCAGAAGAACCTGCTTTTTGTTCCAACTGTTTGAGAGGGAATCTTTGTAATACTGGCTTTTGACCTTACAGATTGCTCTGGCGCATGCATTTCTAGCCTTTCTATAGTTTTGGAGATTAGATTGGGTTCCAGAGGCCTGAGCCTTATGCCAGAGGTGATTGCTTGCTTTTAGGAGTTCGAGAAGGTCAGGGGTGATCCAAGGGCTGTTGTTCCCCTTTAATTTCCAAGTTTTAAAAGTTGCATATATGTCACAGACTGCATTGAACTGGCAGATGAACTGCTCAAGAGTAGTGTTAACATTGTTTGAAGCATATATTCCTAACCAGTCTTGATGCCTAAGGTCAGATTTTAGTTGCTCGAGGTGACCGTGAATTAGTACCCGGGTGGTAATAGTTCTGGCAGGGGGTTGCAGTACTTGAAGGACCAGCAGCACGTGATGAGGGAGTGGTCACTAAGACAATCGGGGAGAACGGTGGTATCTGTTATGTGCTCAGGCGGTTGGATAACACCCAGTCCAGCAAGGTACTGGTCCCGGAAGGGTAATTCAGTCTAGTAGGGGTCTCCACGAGCTGTGTGAAATGAATAGTGGACAGTGCATCCTTGTGGGCAGAAGCTGCAGGGGAGAGCCAGTTGATGTTAAAGCCCCCAAGCATTATTGTTAGGATGTGCTGTCCATCCCTTCAAGCTGTGGTGCCGGGTAGGCACTTGACCTCCCCCACTCCCTCCCCTCCTGGCCCCAAGTCTATCCCCCTGATGATAGAGTCCCTCACCAGGAGTTGCTTCCTCCTCCTCCGGGGTCCTCTGCCTCCATCCAGGGTCTCCACTGTGGAGGACCCCCACATCCTCCTTGGTTTCCACTGCAGGTGCCTCTCTGGGACAGTCCTGCCCTGCCAGAATAGCATAGGAGTTATGGAGTGGAACCGTAGGAGAGCTGTGTCTCTTCCCCACCACTTCACCCTTCCGAGCCCACCATCATCCAGCCACTTCTCTTCCCTTGGCAACCATTGAGGCAGTGGGGGCAGACATAGTGATCATTGGGTGGGGGAGGAGGTGCCCTGAATCTTGACCAACTCAGCCTGGAGACAAGCAATCTCTGCCCTCAGCCCAGAGAGGTGCCTGCAGATGGGACAGCACCATAGTCTTCAGAAAGTATCCCTGAAGACTGCCATCCCACAAGCGCTGCAGTGCACCACTCCCATCTTGTCTATAAGTGTCCTTCCTGCTTTAGGGTATTTCTCTCTCTCTCTCTTTCAGTTCCTCTTTCTTTCCTCCCTTCTCTGCTTTCCTTCAGTAAAGAAACACCCTTGCTTAGTTTCCTTTGTGCCCTGTAGCTGTTTCTATGTATTCCGGTGAACCCTCCCTTTCTGCCTCCACAGAAAGTATCTATCTGCTGTCAATCAGCCCCAAGAGCCTATAAAAGTGGCACTAGCCCCAGGTGAAAGCTGGACGGTTGGAGGGAGGAGGAGGGGAAGGAAGTATTGTTTGTGTGTGTGTGTGTTTCATTCTTTTGCTGCTGCTAGCAAAACACCCTGTAGCAATTAGTGTTTAGAAGGCACTAAGCATCTGTCAGCTTCATCCCCAGTTAAACACCTGATTCATAGAGCATTCTGAATCTACTCACCCCAAGATTAGGTTCCTGACCTAGTTTCACCCACACCACCTGTTACAATTTTAAACCCACGTTTCAGAGTGCCCCAATCATTGCTTACAGATCTTTTCTCCCCACTTACCCTGCTTCTTTCAAAAGGAAGAGAAGTATAAATAAACATTAATATACCTTTAAGGTAAAGCTAGGTGCTGTCACTCCACTATTTCAGCAACTCTGGTCTTCCCGAAAACATAACTGGTGTAAATCTAGAGTTTGAAAGTTTTTTCTTATAGTAGAGAGTTGATCTTTAAAAAATCAGAACAGAGAGTCAAAATCAGGGACACATCTTCAAAATTAGTAATATCCACTCAAGAAAGCTGAGTAGAAAAAAAGGCATAGTGTAAAATGCATTTCATAAAAGGAACAAGTGCAGAAATTCACAAAGCAAATCTGCTAGGTAAAAAAGAGATGTACTGGTGTAAATAAAATGTACCCAATACCAAACAGTAGTATTCACAGAAGAGATGCACACAAGATGCACTATATGTATCCCCACTGTGAATACCACAGAAGTGCCATGGTGCAACATGAGATGCCCAACACAACCAGGATACACAGAGCACCCTAGAGGCACACAACACTGAATAAAGAGCAAGTCAGCAAGGGACACAGGTGCAACAGGGGAGACTGCAGTGGCACAAAGGATGCAGGTGAACAGCCCAGCATGGACTGGTCAGAGGGCCAAAGGGCTGGAGAGTGGCCAAAGCAGACGAAGTGCACAGACAGAGCACACGTGGTGACACCCAGAAGCACCAGACAAACACCCAACACAGGGGCCCAACAGGCACAGATGCCATGCACAGGGGTGACTGGTAAGGTGAGCCACAGCAGCAGAGGTGCACCATGCAGCATGGCAGAGGGTACCACACACGTTCTGGTGCACAGGAACACAGCAGGGTTGATATGGGAGCCGCAGCATAGGTGCACACAGGGGGACATGCACAGTGGCACACAGGCCGAAGGCCATGTCCCGCACAGGTAAAACATGCCAACAGGCAATGTGGACAGCAAGAAGCGTGACACAACAGGGGACCAGTACAACAGAAACAATCAGCACCACACACACACAGAATAGGGGCAATGTGCAAGTCAGCATGGTGTAAAGCCTCCCAACAGGCTATGCACAGCAAGGAGGGCATACGCTATAGCAGGCATGAAAGGTGGACAGGGCACATGGATGCGCAATAACACACGGACACATGTGCAAATGGGAACAAAGGTACAGTGGAAACCAGTAAGCACAACAGAGCACAAGCACAAGGTATAATGAATGACCACAGACACTGTTATCGATATAAAAATCTTTAATCAAACAAGAAATGTAACACAATAAACTATTTACAATGGTAAAACAACAGTATGAACAGGGATAGGGTGGTGTGAGAATCAACACAGCAACACAAGAAACAGCACACAGTAAGGGGACGGTATGGTGGTGGGGGAACAGGGGAAGACAACTGTCAATGATGATGGGCATGGAGGGTGGGGGTAAAACAACAAAGGGGCTATATACAGGTGGCCCAGTGTCCTAATGTCCTGGATGGGCCGCATCCTGGTGGCCATCCCTCCTGCCCTGGTTCGCAGCACCCTGACGAGCAGCAGGGTGATAGCCTGCAGGAGCTGCCCCTGCCTCCAGTAAAGTGACTCCAATATTCTCTGGTATGCCCACTTGAGCTGCAACCCTGCCATCCAACCAAAGACTCCTTTCCTCCTCCACCCTGGCACACCTGGCTGGACTCTCTGTGGACCTACAGTGGGGACACAGACAACAGGAACTAAGTGCCATGGTTCACACCTGCCCCCCCCTTGCCCACCACACAAGTGTGCATGAGGCAGCCTCTACTGCAATGGCTGACAGCCAGCCAAGCACAGTGCACACCAACAATAGGCTGGCACACAGCACCACACTAAGACTGTGCAATGGTACTGAGACAGCACAAGGACCACATGTACTTGCAAAGTGACACTCAGAGGGCATGCAGCCATATCCCACACAGCATGTGCTGATGTCAGCAGGCTGCACAACTGTGCAAGCCCCATCCGAACACCAATGGAGCATGACAGTGTGCCCATGGCATGCAGCAGATGTGCACAATGCAGATGGACACACAGGAGCCATGTGCACTGTGGCCCTAGCACACGCCGCCATGGTGACACCCCATGTATATGCACAATGTGCAGCACATGGACATGCACATGTGGCCGGCAATGGCCTGCAGTGGTCACCGTCCCTCCCTGATGAACACACAGAGGATGCAGAAGCAGAACACTCACCTGCACCAGCACGACTGGATCCCTGGCCACCTCCACTGGCCGTAGTGAGCCTGGCCTCCACCGCCACCACAGCCCTCCGCCTGTCTGCTGGCCCTGCAAGGGAAACACAAGCAAAGACCATCGTGAGGCAATAGTAGGTGTGTACCACCCCCCCACCTGTGTCCCACAGCAATACCACTGGTTCCAGCATGCAGTGATGGACCCACCTCCACAGTGACCCAATGAAAGCACCCTGGGCAACATGCAGTAACACACAGCACCCCAGCCCATGTCCACTATGGTAGTGTGCAGATGGATGTATGCCATGCCACTGTCAGGGCTACAATGTGCCTGCCACAGTGCCAATGCACCCCCCAGTCATGCACCATGGAGCACATGTCTGTGCACGGTGGCCATGTTTGTACCACACATGCAGCAGCAGCATGGCATGCCACCACACGCGTGTGTGTGTGTGTGTGTGTGTGTGTGTGGTGGGTCCTTGCACCAGGGCACATTGCCCCCCCTCGGAAACCAACCCCTGTCTGCCAGAGGTGCTGTAAGTTGTTGTGACTTACCTGGGTGTGGCACTGCACCCCTGCATGCCTGATCATGTACTGTAGGCTCAGGAGCCTGTCTGGGTCCCGGTACTGCAGGTCTCTATAGCGGTGCCTGCACTGCTCCCCTGTGTGCTCTACACCGGTCCTGCGCACAAGGCACTCCGCCACCCTCCGCCACTCTCGACCACACTGCTGAGCGTGGCTCAGTGAGGTCCTGGGTCCCAAATAGCTGGCCCTCTAGTGGCATGACTAGTGCCACAAGGTTCACTAGCTCCCCCTCCCCCCAGTTCATGGTCTTGGACCCTGCTGCCTGTGCACGTGGCATGGCTTGGCACAGTTTGTCTGGAGCAGGTGTGCTCTGAACAGGCTGCTGGTGTGCAATGGCCTATTCATGCCACATGCGCGATAGGCCGTCGTGCACTGGGCTGTGCATCACAGTGTTGTGGCATGGCAATGTGTGATTGCCACCCATTGTGCATCACCGTGCATGCACTGTGTGCACAGCATGGGTGGGAGACTAGGGTCGGGGGTTATGACTGGGTTGTACATGTGCAATTCTTGTGGTTCCACCATATTGTGAATGGTAAACTCCCACTCCAGCCTCAACTCTCATGGCACCCCCCAAAATCTGTTCCCCATTTTAAATACCTTGATATCACCCTCGATCCCACCCTCTCCTTCCATGAACACATTACCGCCACGTGCTCCACAGTTACGACTGAACTGCCCTCCTCTACAGAATTCGTCCTGCCTCCCCTCGCTGCTCTTAGACTAGCTATCTCCAGCTCTATTCTATTCCTGGTAGACTATGGTATAGTCACCTATGGGTCTGCTCAACTCTGCCCCGAGTAAAATTAAACTTGTCTTAAACAAAGTCTGCTGCCTGGCAATTGGCTTGTGACAGGTTGATGCATACCCTGCGATCTCTATCAACGCTCAGCCTGGCTAAATTTCCAAGGGTGTCTCTACTATCAGATTTGCCTACTAGCAAAAGAAATCTCTATGGGCCACTTATCCTCTGGCTGTAACTTTCTCCTCTCTCCAGGGCAGCACAGGTGGATGAAAAGACACACTGAGAAAACTGCTTTCCAAGTCCCCTTCTATAGAACCACCACCGGCATACCTCTTAACCTTTTATCACCCAAATGTGTGACAAGATGTGTGACAACAGGACAAAATATGTGACACATAATCAGACATAACATTGCACCTCATAATGTGTGACAGTTGAGAGGTATGACCGCCAGTCAAAGGTCCTTGAAATATAGGGCCCTTTTATGGATGAACTCCATCCCCTTTTCCCTCCTATCCATACCCAGGTTGGGTCCTTTCAAAACAGAACTGTGGGACCACATCCTGGTTTCTTCAAACTGTGACTGCCCGTAACACTGTTTGTAACCCTCCAAGTATTTCCTCTCCTGCACCTTGCACACACAACAATGCCCATTGGGTGGCTTTCTAGTCTCTGCCTGAGCCACTTCCTGGGCCTGTTTCTACTTTCTCCTCCACAGCTCCATTGCTCCTGTCTCCAATATTGATTTTCCTCCTCAGACTTGTGTTTTACAATTTTGTTACTCCCATGTCATTTGACAATGCTTACTGTAATGCATCATTATTAGATAACTCCCGTTGTATTGTTTTCTTTGTGTACAATTTACTGTCATTATTCATGATGTCATGATGTCTGAAAGATGATAGAAAGTATACTTAGTAAGGCAGAAAAAGGGAGATATTGCTGATGGTGATCTGAATATGCCAGATGTTAACTGGAGTGCAGTTGCAGCAGCCACTTCAAGAGTGGGGTTATTCTAGATGCCCTACAGGGGGCATGCCTTAGACAACTAGTATTGGAGCCCACTTGAGAGGAAGCACTCTTAGACCTGGTTCTCTCAAATGGAGATGAAGAGAGGATCACAGAGGTAGAAGTGGGTAGCCATCTGGGAACTAGCGACCATCGAACAGTATGGTTCACAATAAACACAGCAATAGAGTCAAGCCATACAAAGGCAAAGGTACTGGACTTTAGGAGGGCTGACTTTGACAAAATGTGCGAGTGCCTAAGGAATGCACTAGCAAATGGGCAGGAAGGAGGGGTGGAAGAACAATGCAACTCTCAAACTGGATAAAGTACCTTACCTGCCTGATGGCGAAAAAATCCACTCTGGGCCTCACTCCACCCTGTATCCAAGACCTGTTATGCCCGAGCGCTAGCAGCCGTCTTACCAGAAGATCAGAGCACCAGCCTCTCCAAGTCCCCCGATGCCGGACTTCTCAGGGACAAAGATCATTTGCCTATCGTGCCCCAGCTGGCTAAATGCCCTCAGCACTCATATTACTGCCTCCACCTCTCTAGGTATTTTCAAATCAAGGCTTTTCTCTCACCTTGCCACCTCAGCTCCTGTGACTGTCCTGATTAAACCTCCTATTCTCTCACTACCCACCCTGTCCCATTATTTGACAAAGACATGTTAGGAAACCTTTTCTCCTGCTATTGTCTGCTCCCCACCTTTCACTTACCCTCTCTGTTCTGGACTTTCCTATTTGTTTCTCCTAATCTGGCATGACCTCTTTCTTGTAATAATAATGTGATTATTGATATCTCATGTCCTTTTGCACAAATGATTTGATATGTATTTGTATATGTTTCTTGCTCTTGACACACAAATTGTTGTGTTATCTATGTAACCTTTTGTACTGTACCTAATTGACGTGGAACCTTTATAAAAGAGCCTCTGGCTCAAAGGTAGTAATTCCTAGAACAAAAAACTAAACTAAACTAAACAATGGGGAATAATAAAAACTGCCATCACAGAGGTAACTAGCCTTTGTGTGAAGCAAATAAACAAAACTAAACGATGTAAGAAACCACTATGGTTCTCAAAGGAAGTGGCAGTGAAGGTTCAAGAGAAAAAGAAAGCTTTCAGGAAGTACAAGGAATCACAGAAGGAGCAGGACAGAGAACTATCAGTTAAAGCAAAAGGAAGCTGGGAAGGCAGTCAGAACAGCAAAGGCCCAAACCAAGGAAAGATAGCCAACTCAGTTAGAAGAGGGATAAAACAGCATTATAGGTACATCAGGAGGCGAAGGAAGACCAAGGAGGGATAGTGAGGCTTAATAAAGGCGGGGAGGGTGGGCAGAGGTGACTATGAAAGGCAGAGATACTAAACAAATATTTTGCTCTGTATTTACAAAGGAAGAGGGAGGTACCTAAAACAAACAGTAGAAACACTCTGGATACAGAAGTTGATACCAGCCCATTTACAGAAGAAAGGGTTCTGAAAGAACTCTTAAAACTGAAGGTGGACAAAGCAATGGGGCCTGATGGGATTCATCCCAGAATTCTAAAAGAACTAAGGGTGGAATTAGTGACACCACTGACTACCTGTTTAACAAATCATGGGAGGATGGAGTGGTACCCGAGGACTGGAGGAGGGCAGATGTGATTCCCCTTCACAAAAGTGGGAGCAAGGCAGAAGCAGGAAACTACAGACCTGTTAGTTTAACCTCAGTGATAGGGAAAATGATGGAATCACTTCTGAAGGAAAGAATTGTCGAGTATCTAGAGGCTAGCGGGGCACAGGACCCAAGGCAGCATGGATTCACAGCGGGAAGGTCATGCCAGACAAATCTGATAGATTTCTTTGACTGGGTGACCAAAGTAGTAGTTCAGGGAGGGGCTGTGGACATGGCCTACCTAGACTTTAGCAAGGAATTTGACACAGTCCCACACAAAAGATTAATATACAAGTTAGCTAGCCTGGGAGTGGGTCCCAAGATGACAGCCTGGGTAAAAATTGGCTGGAGAATAGGACACAGAGAGTAATATTAAATGGAGTCCACTCTGAAAAAGGGGTTACTAGTGGGGTACCACAGGGTTCAGTGTGGGACAGGTCCTCTTCAATGTCTTTATAAGCGACATTGCAGAGGACTGGAAGGAAAAGTATGTCTCTTTGCAGATGACACACAAGGTGGGGTGGAAAGGATGAAAAGGGACTTGGCAAGGTTAGAGGAATGGTCAAATGTATGGCAGCTTAGATTCAATGCTAAGAAGTCCAAGGTAATGCACCTGGAAACAAAACCCAGGGGAAGAGTACACAATGGGGTGAGATAATAACAACAAAAATGGAAAGGACCTGGGGTAGTCATATCAGATGACCTAAAGGTGGGCAAGCAATGTGAGAGGGCAGCAAGGAGGGCTGGGGGATACTGGGATGCATAGGAGAGGCATCATCAGTAGAAAACAATAAGTTATTATCCCTCTGTACAGACAGCTGGTCAGACCCCATCTGGAGTACTGTGTGCAGTTCTGGAGACCCAGTCTTCTGAAAGACAGACAGGATGGAAGATGTCCAGAGGAGGGCAACTAAAATGGTGCAGGGTCTGCACCAGAAGACACATGAAGAGAGACTTAAGGAGCTTAATATGTATAGCCTCGAGGAAAGGAGGAGAGGAGGGACATGATAGAAACTTTCAAGTACCTCAAGGAATCAACAAAAGTCCAAGAGGGTAGCATCTCAAAAAGAGGTGTGCAAGAACAAGGGCACAATTTGAAGATGGGGGTGGCTCAGAGGTAATTTAAGGAAGTATTTTTCACAGAGAGGGTTGTGGATGCATGGAACAGCCTTCTGGAGGAGGTCGTGGAGTCAAAAACAGTGGTGGAATTCAAGCATTCATGGGACAGTCATAAGGCAATTCTAGGGGGTTGGGGTAGAAAGAAGTAGGCTGCTGGTTAACTAGGATCTGCAGCTTATCAAGTAGGCAGGGAAATGGGCAGACTGGGTGGGCCAAGCGGTCCATATCTGCCGTCAAATTCTAGGTTTCTATGTTAAGCTCAGAATAAGGTATTTCTGATTCTTCTGAAATAAAAAAAAATAAATAAGCTCAGAATACTATGGAAATAAGTGCACTAATGTGTGTAATGTTTACTGATAACCTAGCATCTTATACTGATATATATTTCTGCTTAAAAGTCTCAGTGGTCAGTGTGGAATGTCACCTTCTCAATGTGGGACAGAGGGTTTCTGAGGGATAAAATGAGTGACATACCTCATAATGTGTGACAGTTGAGAGGTATGACCACGGTCAAAGGTCCTTGAAATATAGGGCCCTTTTATGGATGAACTCCATCCCTTTTCCCTCCTATCCATACCAGGTTGGGTCCTTTCAAAACAGAACTGTGGGACCACATCCTGGTTTCTTCAAACTGTGACTGCCTCGTAACACTGTTGTAACCCTCCAAGTATTTCCTCTCCTGCACCTTGGCCACACAACAATGCCCATTGGGTGGCTTTCTGGTCTCTGCTTGAGCCACTCCTGGGCCTGTTTCTCACTTTCTCCTCCACAGCTCCATTGCTCCTGTCTCCAATATTTATTTTTTCTCCTCAGACTTGTGTTTTACAATTTTGGTTACTCCCATGTCATTTGACAATGCTTATTGTAATGCATCATTATTAGATAACTCCCTGTTGTATTATTTTCTCTTTGTGTACAATTTACTGTCATTGTTCATGATGTCTGTAACACTTGCCTGCCACACTTTGTACTGATGTGGAGCCTTTTGTAATAGCTCCTATTGTATAATTCTTCTCTTTTGTGTATAATTTACATTGTTTCATGATGATATAACACTTGGCTGCCACACTTTGTACTGCCGTGGAGCCTTTGAAAAGTGTTCCTGACTCAAAGGGTTGTAATTCCTAGACCTCAATAAATAAAAAAATAAAATGTAATTGCAAATGGAGTGCTCTCCTTGCTCACTGTACCCCCACTACCAACTGATATTTTCTTTCTTTCTTTCTACTTTCTTGATATCTTCCTAATATATTTAAACCTTTCCTACATTCTTTCTCTTGATTATAAATTAATAGATTGTTATTTAGGAATGTATAAATGTAGTCTATAGATAGGCATTAGTGTTTGATATACTGTTTAACTTAAATTATTGTTTACACTTATTTATTTTGTAATTTTGTTGCCTGTTATTACATTAAATTATATATGTATAATTATTATTTTTTTTAAATAAAACATATGCAAAAAATAGAAGAAAGGGTGGAGGGAGGGACACCTGTAACCAAAGAGAGTCTAGGGTATAGTGATAGGTAAGGAAAATAGGGCAGACTAGATGTGACTACCAGTCCTTTTCTGCTAACACAGTCTATGTTTCTAACTGTCTCTTAGACTTTTCAACTCTATATTTTTTAAGTCTCTCTCTCTCTCTCTCTCTCTCTCTCTCTCTCTCGATCTCTCTCTCTCTCTCTCGAAAATGGCAGAAAGATTCTACCCCGTCCTTGATCTGGATTATGAAGTAATTTGGAATGCAATATACATGAGACATTTTATAAGTCACTCCCTTCCCTTTCATTCTTTCTATATTCAGTGTCTGGTGTCAGTTATGGTAGTGTAAGGGACAGCTTTTCACAACTTTTGTACATATTATTTCGTTGCTCTAGGAATTTTTAATATACTTGTTTCATGAAAACGGTGTTCTAGGGACATCACTGCAATTTACAAAGCTGCCCCAGGCTTTCATAAAAGATTCTCAAAATATATTCAGGTAATTCTGTTTCTGAGTTGAAATTGATGTGAGCTGGGATTGTGTTGCTACAGTTTGCAGTGGGGGTAGAGCAGGCTACATTTCTGGAAGCTTCTGTGGGTGATATAATTGCTCCTTCAGGTAATTCTGCTTCTGATTTTAAACTGATGTGAGCTGGGATTGTGTTGCCACGGTTTGCAGTGGGGGTGGAGCAAATGGGCCACAGCAGAGGACGGCAGGAGCACAGTTTGGAGAGAAGTGAACTTTAACTTTATATTTGTTCCTTTTACCAGCAAGGGCATAAAATGGCCAAGGTTGCTGCTGTTTATTGTGAGAGACTTTGAGGGGGTAGGCCCAATCCACCTCCCTTCCTCATTTCCATTTATAGAGATGAGGCTGCCTCCTGATTGGGGAAGAAAGGACTTCCTAACAAAGACTTTGGTAACAATCACAGGTATCACTGTAACAGTATGGTCTGAGCTGTGCTACATAAATAAATGATCAAGGACAATATCATATCTTAATGGTATCGAGTTAGGATAAAGTACTAGATTGGGGGGCATTGGAACTAGGCAAGTAATGAGTACAGGGGTACCAGGGTATTGGGCAGGCAGGCTTCAAGGGCAGAGGCAGGAGTGGGGACAGGGACTGGGTTGGGGAGGATGAGCAGGAACAGTGCAGGAGAGGATGTAGGAAGAATAGTTAACTGCAATGGATGTGGGGCTGCCATCTTCTTAAAGACTGCATGGGGGGCAGGGGGCGCATGGTGTGCAAGTAGCTTATGCAACTAAAGGAGGAAATTTCATGGCTGAGGAGGGAGCTGTGTGGAAGAGAGGAAAGGGGGTGGAGGGGCCCGCTGGGAACAAGGGACCAAAGGAAGGCATACTCAACTGGCACAGACTGCAGGCACAGAATGGAACAGGTAGGGGGAGCAAATGGGCCAGCACCACTGTACCCTCATGAGCCACTAGATGAAGGGGCAAAGGGGTGGACAATGGTCCAAAAAAGGGTTAGACCTGGACCTGGGAGGGAACGGAACTGGAACACTCAGTACAAAGGATCAGGGACAATCCAAGATGAGATGAGAGCAACAGGTTCTTTGTGTTGGCTAGTCTGAAGGAGCTGGGCAGGAATTTCAAGGGAGGCAACAGCAAGGGGAAGGAGAAACATAACAGAGGCCATCGGCCTGGCTGATGGCAAGGTCAGGGTGTTAGAGGACAAGCAGGATAGCAGAATCTAAGAAGGGGTGGGATGGAGGAGGCATTAGGAAGGGTGAGAAAGCAGATGGGTGGGCAGAGGTTGAATGAAGGTGGTAATGTTGGTGACAGGGGGGCTGGGAGGGCAGACAAGAGGGCGAGCAGTGGGGATGACAGGGCCAGCTGGTGGTATGACTTGGGGGGGGCAGAAGGGCATCAGAACTTAAGAAGGCTTTGGGAGGGAAGGAGGAATAGGTACAGCCGGAGAAAATTGGAGCATGGGGAAAGAGGACCTGCATGGGGACTGTAGCCTGCAAGGGGAGGCAGCCAGGAGGCAAACATGATGGAGTGGAAAAGTCCATTGGATTGGGGAGAGGAGGGATCCACGGATCATGGGAGACAGGAGGTAGGGCAGAAGCTAAGCTAGTGAGAGAAAAGAGTCTCTCCTGGAGAGAGCACAATGGAGGAAGCAGAGACAAAAGGAGATCATGACAGTGCTGAGAGGTGGGACAGCAGGGTAAAAGGCAGATTATTGGTGAGAGAGCTGGGGCTCCAGGGATTAGAGCAGAGGGTCATCATACTGGGTGACTTAACAGTGAAAGGTATCAGGTGGGGGGCAAAGAGCTAGGGAAGAGTTATAATCTGGGTGGAATGCATGCCAGGTATGACTGCAGGTAAAGTAGGGCAGCATGTCATTAAATGTGTGA
This sequence comes from Neoceratodus forsteri, assembly GCA_016271365.2. Lineage (NCBI taxonomy): Eukaryota > Metazoa > Chordata > Ceratodontiformes > Ceratodontidae > Neoceratodus > Neoceratodus forsteri. Next base: position 1,049,265,232 of record CM028132.1, read on the forward strand.
GAAGATAGGGGGTGAAGCCCCACACAGTGGTACACTTAGGCATTAATGATCTGAAGGGCAGCAGAGTAGAGGAAGTGTAGAACAGTTTCAGGGAGCTGGGCAGGTTATGCAGCATCAGGGGGGCAAACAGCCACATTCTCTGAGATCCTACCAGTACCTAGGGCAAGCACAGCAAACGGAGGACAACAGAATGTAATGCATGGCTGGTAGAGTGGTGTAGAACTATGGGGTTTGGTTTAGTAGCAGGCTGGGGGGCAACATGGGATAACAAGAACTTCTACTCACCAGATAGGCTTCACCTGAGCAAGGAGGGTTCCTGTGTCCTGAAACAGAAACTGGGGAGTTCATTACAGCCAAGTATAATTTAAACTGACTAAGAGGGGAGGCTTAGCACTGCAGCAGCCTGAGCCAAAAGAGAGGTAGCAATATGCCCCCAGCTAGCAAGGGAGGGGAAGGGCAATCCAAAAGTGGAGGAGGTAGGGGTGGGAGTACTGGGTAAGCAGGGATCCAGCTGGAGGTGGTGTCACTAAATGCAAGGAGCTTGGGGAAAAAATACCTGAGCTCCAAGCATTAATGGCAGAAGGGGAGGTGGATATAGCTGCCATCACCGAGACATGGGCCAACCAGTACCATGACTGGGACATCATGTTACTGGGATACAGACTATCACAGGGATAGGACAAAAGGGAAGGGTGGAGGGGTAGCTTTATGTGTGAGGGAAGGGACAGTGAGCAGTAAGGAGAAGTGAGGCTAGGGGAGGCCGGAAGACTTATGGGTTCACTTACAGAACAATAAAGGTAAAAGGGTCAGACTAAGGGTTGTGTACCGACCACACTCACAGTCAGAGGGCATCAATAGAGAATTGGCAGAGCAGTTACGGAAACACTTTGGAAGGGTGGCACTACGGTGGTGGGGATTTCAGTATCCCAGAGGTGGATTGAAAACTCATGTCTAGCACAAGCGCTTAGGAGCAGGTCATTCTGGAAGCTCGGATGTATTCTGCCACAAAAGGTAGAGGAACCAACAAGGAGTGGAACATCTTGGATCTTGTGCTGACTGATGGAGACTACATGCAGGTGTATGGACTGAGGACCTCAAGTAGGTAGCAACCACCGAACAGTTTGGTTCTCCCTGGATATGGGTAAGGAGGGGACGTCTACAAAAACCAAGACAGTGGACTTCAAAAGGGCTGACTTCTGCAGGATGGCTGACATCTTCAGGGGAGATTTGACTAGCATCACCCCTGACATGGATACAATCTAGAAATGGGCCATCCTGAAGGAAGGCCTGTTAGCAGCCAAAGACACCTGCACAAAGAAATGCAATAAAAAGGCAGGGACCAAGAAGCCATGTTGGTGGTCAAAGGTGGTGCAGATAAGGATGAGGGGGAAAAAGACTGCCTTCAGAAAATGGAAGGGGTCCAAAAGACAGGAAGATAAGGAGGAGTACACAAGGAAAACCAGGAGGTGAGCAGAGCTGTGATGGCTGCCAAGGCTTCAAAGGAGCTAAGGCTAGCAGAGGGATTGAGGAGGGGATAAGGCCTCTTCAAATACATAACAGAGAAGAGGAACTGCAAGGAGCAAATCACCGGGATAAAGAAGGATGGAGGTTGGGCAGAGAAGGGTGTTGAACAGGCAGAGGTGCTCAATGAGTACATCTGCTCAGTTTTTACCAGGGAGAGAGATGGGCCAATATCGCAGGGGCAGGGCAACACTAGCATGGGAGGAGGTAGGATAACGGATGGGGAGATCCCTGTGAGCAGAGCACTTGAGGGCCTTAAGTCACTGATCATGAACAAGGCTCCAGAGCCAGACAGGCTGCACCCTAGAGTCCTGAGGGAGTTGACTGAGGTCCTGGTGGCACCACTGGTAAACTTGTTCAATACCTCCCTGCAGACGGGGTGCATGCCTCAGGCCTGGAGGATGGCACATGTGGTATCCCTGCACAAAAGCGGTCCCAAGAATGAGCCTGGTAACTATAGACCAGTCAGTTTGACATCAATTGTGGGTAAGCTAATGGAAATGATCTTAAAGGAAAGATTGGACCTTCTTGGAGAGCAAAGAGTCTTGTGGACGACAAACAGCATGGGTTCATCTCCGGGAGATCATGTCAAACAAACCTGGTTCACTTTTTTGACTGGATGATAAAAGAACTAGACACTGATCAGGCCGTAGATGCCCTGTATCTGGATTTCAGCAAGGCCTTTGACTCAGTACCACATGGCAGATTAACTAGTAAATTAAGGAACCTGGGAGCAGGGGAGAAACTGGTTAGGTGGGTGGGTAACTGGTTAGGGGACAGACATCAGAGGGTGGTTGTGGAGGGTGGGGATTCTCAACTCATAGGGTAGTCACCAGTGGGGTCCCACAGGGATCAGTGCTGTTTAACATCTTTATAGCTGATATAGCAGTTGGAATCAAGAGCAGAATCAGTGTATTGGTGGATGACACCAAGATAGGGGCAGTTGTAGATGGTAGAGGGAGGAAAAGTCCTCCAAGAAGATTTGGGACAACTTGAGCAGTAGTCAAACACTGGCGCTGGTTTCAATGCTTAGAAGTGCAAGGTCATACACTTTGGAGCTGGGAATCCTGGGTACAGTTACATCTGGGAGGAGTTCAGCAGTCTATCTCTGAGGAGGAAAAAGGATTTGGGGATAATGGTCACAAAGAATATGAACCACTTGCCTCAATGTAGGAAAGCAGTGGTAAAAGCCAATAGAATGCTAGGGTGCATTGCTAGAGGAATCACCTCTAGGAGGGAGGAAGTCATTCTGCCACTGTACAGGTCACTGGTGAGGCCGCACTTGGAGTACTGTGTACAGTTCTGGAACCCACACTTAAAGAAGAATATCAGGTTACTGGAGGGAGTACAGCAGAGAGTGACTAAAATGATCACAGGTATGGATGAGAAGTCTTATGAGGATAGGTTGAGGAACCTCAACATTTACTCATTGGAGGACAGAAGGGAAAGGGGTGATATGATCGAAACCTTCAAGTACCAAAAGGGCATCAACAGGATTAGTACGGAGGACATGTTTCGATTAAGGGGAGAAAAGATTGCTAGGGGCACAGCCTGAAGTTGGTGGGGGGGTAGAGTCAGGAGGGAGGTGAGGAATCATTACTTCATGGAAGGGGTTGAAACACGCTCCCTGAAGAAGTGGTATCTCTTAAAACAGTGGAGAGCTTTAAAAGGGGATGGGATAGGGTTAAGAGCATGATACTACTCAGTGGAAAGAATGCGGGGGAGCAGCAGGAATTAACCTCTGTGCTGCACAATCAAACATACATGATAGACCATTTGGCCTGTATCTGCTGGCAGTTTCATATTCTCTTGTCTATATTGGTACTGGCATGACATGCTAGGACAGATGCGCTGCTAGCATGCAATGTGTGTCATGTATGGGTCATGTTTGCATAATACCCTTAAGCTGCAGAAACAGATAGTAGTAGGACCTTATTGGAAATGAGATGTTGCATTACAGCTGGATATCCTGAGTAAATATATTATAAAAAATGACCCATTCTTTAGTTTTGATTAGTTGAAAAATGTCTTTTAAGTAGGCTACATATAGAAAATAGTGAATCTTTTTGTTTAAAAAACACCTTCATGGCAAGCAAACATTGCTTTCAAACTATTTTCATGTAAAAAGAAAATAGAGGGAGTTGCAGGGTCTATGATGTCTTTGTTTAATGACAGATGAATTACTGGGCAGAGAGAGAGAATCTGAATTTGAGTTCTCAGTATACAGTATAAACAGCTGCCCTAAGGCAGAAGAAAGTTCAGCTTTGGGTCTCTGTGAGGAGATAAAAATCAGCAAAGAAAAACTTGTGTCTACCTGTGGACTCCCAGCACCTTCTCCTTAGTTCTGTCCCTTGACCTGTGCTCTTTGTTATGAACCAGTCGATTGGGTATCCTCCACTGTGTTGTTGAGCCCACACACCAATGTAGGCTGAGCCCTCAGCAGTCCCAATCATTTCCTCCGTCCATGGTGACCATCCCTGGCAGTGCCCTTGGCATAGACAGCCTTCTCCTCAGACTGTCATTACTCTCTCTCCTCCCTTCCTCCCAACTGGTGCCCTAGTTGGTGCTGCCTCTGAACATATACATTTTAAAATAAATATTTTCCCTGAGTGCCACTCAGCCAAGTGTAAGCCAGCCTCCAAATGGGTCTTTTCTTTATAGGCTCATGGGCCCCAGTGCAGTCCTGCTGTCTTTACCCAGCCATCTCAGTTTGCTGTTTTCAGCTCTGCCCCCAACATCTTGGATTACTGTTGAGGGGCACTGGCAGAGCAATACAGTATCTTTTCCAGGAGCCCCAGTGGGAATTGTGCCTAGCTCCTTTGCAGTGAAGGCTGGAGCTGCATGTCAAGACCTGTGTCACTGACCTCAGGACTAGCAATGGTGTTAGGACTAGGATAGGAACCCCTGCACCATTGTGCACCTCAATAAGTATCCCTGGCCCCCAGAGAAGCAGTGAGTCAGGGAACACAAACTGCTGGCATTTGCTGTGCATGTACAGCACATCTGAAAGGAGCAGGAGCTCCCTTGACTCTTTACAATGTGGGCTGCATTGCCTTGAGCCCCACAGCCCCTCCATGATGGGTTATGTGCTCAGAAAATTAAAATAATCCTTGCCCTGGACAGGCAGAGGCCAGGACAGGAATAAAACAACCCCTTTAGGTTAAAATTAAAGCAGCTAGACACTGAAACAAAAGAACTGCAGGATGTAAACACACTGGACAACACCCATGCAGTTCCAAGCCTCTGGCTCCATAAAAACTGCTAGAAAATGGGAGAGAGGTCATAGGTCTCCAGTCCTGGAATTTGGGCCAATCATCTGTTTGCAACACTACAGACTCTGCAAGCATGTTTTGCATTGTCAGGCTGTCATTCTGGTGCTCAGCCAGCCTGGGGATTTTTAGACTAATAAGGTGTCAAGTTCAGTAAATATAATGGGAACTGAAGTAAATAAGCAGCGGTCTTTCAGTGTGTCTGTGAGACAGAGGAGGCTATGAGTCTATGATTCATTTAACTAACTGGAACTGTGGCCTGGGTAGGCCCCTGCAATGTCTTGCTTCTGATTCAACCAAGGAAAGCAGTTTATCTTAAACTGAGACATAAAGGCAAAGTGTGGAATTGGGATTCCCACTACAGTGACTTTTCTCTAAGGGGGTGAACTCCATAACGAAGATACGGACTGAAGAGCACCACCACCTACTAATGGGTCCCCAGACCTTCCATCCTAGCAGCTAACTAACCAAATTGAGACTGGTGAAAGAGATTAGTCCTGTTCCAGATAAGTCAGCCCTCCATCCAGAAGCATCCAGAATCTCACCTGCTCATCTAATCCATCCACCAAAGGTTGTGTAGCATTCTAAAAAAAAAAAACATAAGTAACCATCAGAGTCTCGGCCCAGCAACTGGAAAAATTGCCTGTGTAACTGGGGCAGACAGAAAGAGCCCTTGGTGCACTGTATAACAATCTCTAAGACCAGGCAGAGGATCTCAGGAGCCACCCACCTCTGGATTTCAAATACGGGATCCTTTCTGCAAGTAAAGTTGTTTGTTCTTCAATTGCGTTGCAGCTGTTTGCCTTTTGATTTAAGTGTGCTGTAATTTTATCCACTTGTCTAGTGTCAACTGCATCCCAGTGAGTTACCCACTGCAACTAAGTGCTCTCTCGCACATGGCCTATGGGGACGTATAAGTCAGGTGCGCTCACTTTATTGATTAGTAGGACTGCAGGGAATTGGGCAGCTTGTGTGTGTGTGTGTGTGTGTGTGTGTGTGTGTGTGACAGGACACTGTTGGAGTACAAGAATTGAACAGCTTTTCCTATTAATTCTGATTTTTCCCCTACAGCTTCCTTGATCATCCCTTACCCTCCCCTGTTAATAAATAATTGTTGGATGTGCATTTTATTGTTAGGGGGGTCATTACTGTTTCCATATCACATGTTCTGGGGAAGGGCTGTGTGGGCAAAGATTATTTGTTCCTGGGGCATAAGAGCATGGTGTGAAATGCCTGGTTGCCCTTTGCTACCCCAGGTGAAGGCAGCATGTCACTGTAACATCCAAGTGCCCAGTGTAGTATAGTTAGTTCAAACCCAAGCCGGCCTCCTCGCTAGGTCTATAAAGGTGGACCATGAGAGCCCTGGGTGGTCACTGCACAAGTGAAAATGTAACCTCTAGAAATCACTGGGCACAGGTTGTGTTTACAGATTAAAAAACGGCCTCACCCCAGTAAGCTAAGTCATCAGTAGCTAGAGGAATTCTCCTCCTGTCCGTAAATTATGGTTCTGTAGTCTACACTTTAGCTGCTGCTAGTGGGCTAAAACAAACTAACATCTTTCATTTTGACACTTAGCAGGCCCTAGAAGCCACTGCCATGATTGTCTAAACTTGGTTGACTCCCACCAGCCAACCAAAGATTGTTTTCTTTATGCTGTTTTATGGACAAGTCACTGACAGCTAAGGATAAATGCCCCCCCCCCCAATCTGATTTACTTCCACCCAAACCAATCACAAAGAACTTAAGATCAAATGATCAATTCATAACCTTCTCTTGGTAGCAAAACTGAACAAAGCCATGGGTCAGAAAGCATTTTTCTATACTGCGCCAACCATTTGGAATAATTTACCTGTTAATCTGCATTTTACTGACAGTCACACAATGTTCTGTAGCAAATGGCATTAAAATGCTCATGTCTATAATTGTCTTTAACAATGTTTTCACAATGCTTTGTATGTAACCTGTACTGTTATACTTTGTATACACTGTCAACTATTGTGTAGACTTTTATATGTAAGTATACCAGTTCATCCAGGTCATTCCTGAAATTGGGAAGATATTATCAGTGTACTTACCTGGCAAAACTTAGGAATTGTTTATTTAAGTCCCTGGTTGCAAGGTAAGCCTTAGGATATGTGGAGCATCTAGATGAGCTTGAAAATGGTGCCCCATGAAAATATTTTAACTTTTCCTTTCCTGACATGACAGGTCTGCCACCCATCCCCCAAAATAGTTCTGTTGAATCTGGCCCCTGGTTTTTTTTTTTTTTTCTTTCTCTTTCTCTCTCCCCCCCCAGCTCCGACTTCCTCAGGAACCCATGAAGTCATCCCTCTGCTGTCTGCCTTACCTTGATCCATCCTCTTCACCCATAGAGCCGCAGTTTACCCCCCAGGTGGGGACGAGGTGGGGCACCAGGCACCCCAATACTTCTGGTTTCATCAATCAGAGGGTGGTCAGGCAGGCAGCAGCACATTGAGGGCACACTCCAGGGCTCTGTCTCCTTCGGAGCTGGAGGGCATTTTCCATGCTTTTCTGTGTGGACATCGCGAGTGCCCACTATGTCAAGGTGCAAGCGCCGATGTCTGTGACGCCTCCCTTAGTTGCCCCAGAGATTTGTCGAACCCCAAACCTTCATCCGGAGCCAATCAAATCCTGAGGAGCCCGACACGTGATGCTGAGCCTCCGGCTTCCACTAGGGGTCGGCATACAACAGGCTGATTCCTCACCCTCCTCCTGGAGAAGGCGAGCCATCGTGGGACACTCAAGCCTACACCCTCCAGCGACCCTAGTCCACTCCTGAACCCAGATTGCCAGCATCACAGATGGAAATCCCAACGGTGGGCCAGCCTGGCCCCAGGTTTTGACCCTGCAAGTGAGCCCTCTCCCTCCTCTGCCCCACTAGTTCAAGCAATACTGTGATCTTTGTTTTAACAGGGTGGGGGCAATTCAAACAGCTCCAAAAATTATTTTACAAGTGCTCATTCTGCATCACAGGGTAAGGATGGACAGCATACAGTAATCCAGCTTGAAGTGTCACCCCATGCCCACTCTAAGTTTACGTATAGGGTCATAGGGTAATATAAGCAGGAAGGTTCATAGACCCATTGTTGCTCGCCACTTTTCAGTGGTGATACTCATATTTCCTGTTACCCGTATATTGATCTAGGGATAATTTGAAGGATTCCATAGTCTTACACATGACTACAGACTCTGGTAGGGTGTTCCATACTTCTACTACTCTTTGGGAAAACCATTTTTTTCCTTTTGCTTTTTTACATATTTCTCCTTTAATCTTTATTCTATGTGTATGTGTACTCCTAGCAGAGACTTGTGATGTTAGGTCAATGGTTTCCCATAAATAACTATTCTGGATGCACGAAAAACAGACATAGATCACCCTCATTCTTCTATAGCTCACTAAGCGCATGTTCAGATCCATCAATTTATTACCATAACTCTTCCCATACACTGTATTAATTATTTTAGTTTCTCTTGTCTGTGTTTGCTCGATCAATACTTCATCCCTTTTGTATTGCGGTGTACATAGTGATGAACAGTATTCAAGATGTGGTCTCACATGGTGGCACTGACAGGGCTGGGTCAGGGTACTCACTCCTCACTCTCCGGCTCCCCCACCCAGGATTGCTCCTTCAGTCTATCTCCTGCTTTCTCTGTCCATCGGTCAGTGATGTTGGTGTGAGGCACAGTCAGCACCTGCAAGTGATCCTCTATCACTTACCAATCACTGCGGATCGTGAACTTAACTGTCCTGCATCAGCTGCCACCAGAAAACAATCATAAGGCACATTCACAACATAGGCCACACACACTTCCCTGCCTATAACTATTCCAAGCATAGGCAATACATTAACAGCTATATCAACAAGCAGAGAGGGGCAGAGACAGCGACAAAGAGGGATATGAGGCTCATTGTGAGGAACAGGAGCAGCATGGGTGAACTCAGACAGGGTCAGTAATAAGAGGAACTACAATCAGCACCTCCTATTGAGTGGGTGCCTAGTGTGCTTATTCTTAAGGCCGACCTGTCTGGCTGGACAGTAAGCTAAAATTCATCAGTCATCCAGGCACCATCACTAAGGAGGTAGACAACACACCTAGGCTACTCCTCTGTTCTAAGTTTGATTTCTCCATCAATACTAGGAGAACAGGATTTTCAGAACACTTGCACATGTCATTTTGTTGCTCTGGCAAACTTTAAATCATTTTTTGCAGAAAATAGCCTACCTAGAATTTGTAGGGACAGCACAAGAATTGATGTAACACTTGTAAATTATCAAGGCCATTACTAGGCACATGCAAGTATACACCCTGCATACCCTAGCTTCATGCATGTTCATCTTTTTTCAGCCTTTTTACGTTGTCTTGAGTGTGCAGCACAGACTACATATTGTGGTTGCTTGAGTGAAGAAGCAGGTTTTGGAGATGCGGTCCTGCTGCAGCCAGTGGCACCACTGCTTTTTCTGGCGGGGCCCTGTGGCACCAATGGCACATCATGCTGTCTATGACAGCAGTTGAGAAGCGTGCCACCAACTTGAAGAATTAGCCACTGCAATCTGGGAGCACCCAAGGCAGTCCCGATTGCAGCAGCAGAATTACTGCTTGCCTTGTCTGCTTAGCCCTTACAAGAAACATGGCAGGTGGCTTCCTAAATCACTTCTCCACGGAAGCTGATGGACAGCTGCCTCTCACAGTGCCCTCTAGAAAGCCAGCAGGGGTGCCCAGTCCCCCTGTTGGCTAGCCCCCTCCCAAATTAATTTGCCAAAGGGGCGCCCAATCCCCATCGGTATAATGCCCCCCCATTTCTTGTGTGCTGAGGGAGGTGCCCAATTCCCACTCAGCTCATGCGCCCACACTCTGTATGTGCCAATGGTGGTGTCCAATCTCCATCGGCTTTGGACCCCCCCCCAAAAAAAACTCAGGTGGCACGCTGGGAGCCCACACCAGCATGTAAAAGTACCTGCAAAAATAGAACCCCCCCACACCTGTAAAATTAAAAACTGTCCCTCATTGAATTTGGTGCCCCTCCCCAAACTGCAGCCACCCTTTGTGCACCCACCTCCCACACCCCCCGCTCACCCTATACTTACCTCCAGAGCCCAGCACAACACTCTCGGGGACTGGGAACACTTCTGCACTCTTAAAAGCTGACCACAAACTGAAGAAATGCCGATAGCTGTATAGTGGCATAAATGGGGGTTTCCCAACTTATGGGAATATTTTGGCCATTTTCATTAATTTTTGCACCAAATTTTCAACATGGGGTTCTTAGGACCCCACCTCATGAACTGTCATTTGTTAATCTCTCCCAAAAGGTGGTTTCATGGTCACTGTGCAGAATCACCTTTGGGACGAATCACTAAACGACAGTGTCACAGTTCATGAGGTAGGCTGCCAAAAGGCTATGTTGCAAATCTGGTGAAAAAGTCCCAAAATGACTGTTACTAGTGTGTGTAGTGCAGTTCCCATGCACATGCATAACTTCAAGAATTTTTAATATTTTCACTCCAGATTTTCAGCATTGCCATTTTTCCATACCTCCTTATGAACAGTATAGCTGTTGTTTTTCACATCCAGCTCAAAATGTGTTTTCGCACATGTGGCGCACAATGGTGCAGTCACTGTGTGAAATTAATGTTCAGGATAGATTAAGAAAATCACAGTTATAGTGTTCATAAGGAGAGGTCCCAAAAAGTGCATGTTGCAAATTTCGTGAAACAATTCCTTAAAATGACTGTGTTACCAGCATACATTGCACAGTTTTTATACATGCTTGTAACTTCGCCAATTTCTGTATTTTTACTCCAGATTCCCAAAATTGTCATTTTTGCACACCACCTGATGAATGGTACAGCTGTCATTTTCACATGTTGCCCGAAACATGTTTTCACCCCTGTGGCACACAATGGGTGCGATCACTGTGCGAAATCAACATTAGGGACAGTTTAAGAAAATCACAGTGCCACTGTTCATGAGCAGAGGTCCCAAAATTCCTATGTTGGAAATCTGGTGTAAGAAATCCCCAAAATAATTGCATTACAGGTGTACGTTGCACAGTATCTATGCACGTTCGTGACTTCACCAAGTTTGTTGTATTTTCACTCCACATTTTCAACATTACCATTTTTTACACCTCATCATGAACAGTGCAGCTGTCATTTTTCACATCCTTTTTGAAATGTGTTTTCACAACTGTGGTGCCAAATGGCACAGTCGTTGTGCAAAGTCACCTTTCAGCTAACAAACTTATAGTGTCACTGTCTCATGTGCTGTGGTCACAAAAGCCCATGTTGAAAACTTGGGTGAAAATACCAAGAAGCCGGGCATTAAGCTTTCCCACCATAATGCCCTATCCTGTAGGGACTGACTGGTATCGGGGATGTGACTTGGGATTGTCGACAGTAATGCTTATACTTATTTCACCCTGCAGCCAGTGACAGGATCGAGGTGTGCCTTGGACTCTTCAGCCCCAAAATTCACTCCATTCTGCTATACTGCACCCATTTCAGCATATTTCCTTATGGAATGGGGTAAGTTTAAAGCCTGAACACCCCAAGGCACACCTTGACACTTGTCGGTGTCTGCAGGGTAGGGTGAGGTGAAATGGTGTGAGCGTTATTGCCGATGACCCAAAGGCACACCCCAAAGCCTGTCAGTCTCTGCAGGGTGGGGTGGGGTTGACGTTGGTTCCATACTTCACCACCATTCTTATTATGCATTTGTCTAACTTCTGCACTACCAGTGTCAACACCAGCAAGACAACATTCGGCATTGACAAATGCATGTTTTTTAAAGATCTTGGATTGGTGGAGGTGGAGAGTGATTGCTCTTGTGAGTGTATTGGGGGTGTAGGATTATGTCTGCCTGGCTAAGTAGCCAGAGGGAGCATCACTACATGGTGATCTGATGAATAGCCAATTTGCACACCTTGTGGTGCACTTAATTACTTTCCTTTTTAAAGGGAATGGAAAAAATGCCTTACCCTCCTTCTAGTAAGTACATTTTTATTTATAAACTGCCCTATCCCTGAGGCTCAGAGCACTGTACGGTATGTAGACAGTGACAATTCTATAATTCACATGATGAAATGAAAACATAAATACCAGTTAATTAAAAACAGTATAAAACAGCAGCTGGGAAACTAAAAATGGGAGAAAATACTAAATCCTGAAGGCTTTCCTAAACAGATGTGCTTTCAGGCTCTGCTTAAAAAGCCTCAAGTGAGGTGCCCTCCCTCAAGGACCTTGAGCGAATTCCACAGGGCCGCCCACTCATCTCAAATGAACAGTCACCTAATGTTTTAAGCCAGGCCCTGGAATCACTAGGAGGCCCTCCTTGAGGAGTGGAGAGAGTGCTGAGAGCAGTAAGGAGTCAGGAGGCTACCCAGGTAGCCAGGACCCAGATCATATAGGGCTTTGTAGGTGAAGAGACTCACCTTGAAGGTGATTCTCCACCTCGCCGGCAGCCAGTGCAGCTCACATAGGACCAGGGTCACATGATAGGACCTCGGAAGGCCCATCAGCAACCTGGCTGCAGCATTCTGCGCTAGCTGCAGGTGACACAGGACACACACACACACACACACACACACACACAGAGGTAAAGAGCATTGCAATAGTCAAGTCTCTACATCACAAAAGCGTGCACCAGTGAGGGCAGGTCATCCAATGGGATTAAAGTTGAAGACTTGGTTTGCTGGCCAAGGCACCTAGCTTCACCTGAGCTCTTTTCCTTCTAAGACTGCTTGAAAGGCAGAGTAGAGAAACTTACCAGAGCAAGGGAGAAGGATTAAGACTTAGTTTGGCTAAGCAGATTTACTGTGTGGTGGTGTTTTTATTTTTACTCACAGGGATTACTACGGTTTGTTGCTAACATTTCATTGCTTTATTTTTCTCTGATTCAAATTGTTGTTGCTGGTATACCTTCTTTGCATTATTACAAGGTGTGCCTACAGGTGTGTGCTAACAGATTACTGCTGTAATCTTCTGATTCAAATGTCTTTTGCAAGGTATATCTTCTGTTACTGCTTTATTTTTTCTCTGGAGCAAAGTGTTTCTTACAGGGTATATCTTCTCTGAAATTATTACAGGTGGTGCTTTACAGGTTTTACAGTTTTATCTAACATTAGGGTAAGCTTTCAGGGTTACTGCATTTGTTGTTGACTGATTGTTTCTGCTCTTACCTCCTTGTTCTTTCGTCTGTGGTTGTTCTTTTAGGCAGGGAAGGGCCCAGCCAACCACCCCACGCCTTACACTCCTTTATAGGGTACCATACAGTTGTGATTTCCTGTGACAGAGCAGGAAGGGGCAGATCAGTGGGGCCTCCACAAGGTGATCTCATTTACTAGGGCACTAGTAATTTAACTTGTTATAACAAGTTAAACAAAGCACAATTAAACCATTACTTTGCATTTTTTTCCTTCTAATTACTCTGACTAGGTTACAAACCCAGCAACTTATTTGGAATGGATTTCATTAACTGCAGGTACTGTGGAACAATTTTCAGAAGGACAGTCTTACAGGATTTAGGACACTGTCCTACATGCTGGGCCTTTGGAGATCTTAGGTCTCAGCTCCGGCAGCATGGGCAGAGATTGCACGCCCAAATTTCATATTGAAGAGGAAATACATTATAAGAACCACCCGCCATTTCCCCAGCATCCAACAGAAAACCTCGACTGCAGAGAGGGTAGTTGGTCCAGGAGGTTGGCAGGTGGTTAGGAGGAGCAAATCAGGTGCCCCATCACTCTCTGCTCTCCAACACATTACCTCCAAAACCATATAAACACTAGAACAGGTATCTGCCTCTATCTCTGAAATCAAATAAAGAGGCAGAAGACACTGCAGAGCAGGACACTCATGCACAGGAGCTAGCACAACAATACTCACCCAAATCAGGAACCAAAACTAAACAAGCACAAAGGAAACCAAAAAACTTCTGATCATAGGAGACTCCATGATTCGGGAGTTGATACCCATCTCCAGCTAGGGTGATGGTCAGATGTCTCCCAGGTACATCAGCATGGAGAGACACTGACCGCATTGCTAAAATTGTTCACAAAGCAGGAGAAAACATTGATGTCCTAGTACACATAGGGACTATCGATCTCGCCAGCCGGTCAGTTGTGGAGACCAAGGAACACCTGACTAGGCTGGGTGACAAACTATCATCTATTTCTCCGCATCTCCTTCTCTGAGATCCTGCCAGTCTGGGAGAAGGGAGCAGATGGACGGAAGGTCAGAGAAGGGAGATAGGGAGCTAAACACGTGGCTCAAGGACTGGTGCCAGGAAAAGGACACAGATTTGTAGGAACTGGCAACAGTTCTGGGAGCGAAAGTTCTTTAAATTTGATGGACTGCATCTGACTAAAGAGGAGTCAGTGCATTGGGGCAGAAGTTTGACGCCTTTGCAGAATATTTAAACTAGCAATGGGGAGAGGTGCAGCACCCCATACGTCGAATGGGAAGAACACCCCCCCTCAGCTAGTGGTCAAACAGGAATTCAGCGTGTTTGCCGCTCATTTGCATCACCAGGTAAGAAAAAGGTTTGTCTCCCACACGATGCACAGGGTAATGCCAAACTTCACCCAACAACTAACACACCAAAATCTGGCCAATGGAAAATCATGTACACAATGCTCACAGCCTGGGAAATAAGATCCCAGACCTGCAGGCAATAATGTCAGAGGCTAAACTGGACATAGTAGCAATTAGTGAGACGTGGTTTACCAGTAACCACACTTGGGAGACTTCAGTACCTGGCTATGTATTGTCTAGAAGAGACCGAGTGCAAAAAGGGGGAGGAGGGCCTGTATGTTAATGAAAATATCAAAGCTACAGAAATTCAGAATACACATAAGGAGCCAGAAGAACTGTGGGTCACCCTGGAAACAGGAAATGGGACAGCCATAAGAACTGGGGTTGTCTACAGGCCCCCAGACCAGAGGAGGACATAGACACATTACTGTTAGAAGATATACAAACATGACAGCTAAAGGGGAGGTTCTGATAATGGAGACTTCAACATGCCAGATACAGATTGGTCAATACCAGCAGGAACATCTGCCAGAACTAGACTCATAGTGGATTCCTGCAGGAGGGCCTCAAACAACTGGTACAGCAACCCACAAGAGACAGGGCTATCCTAGATCTAGTACTGACTAACAAAGAAGGGATCACAGATCTCCAGGTAGAAGGTCACCTGGGGCCAGTGACCATCACATGGTATGGTTCAATTTGGCTACTACATCTAAATCATCCCATTCCAAGGCAAAATATGGGACTTCAGAGGAGCTGACTTTGATAAGATGGCCAACAGAGTTAAGCTAGCCCTGGCAAAAAGAAACACAGGTGAGGAGGTACAGGCAAAGTGGGCAAGCATTAAGGATACAATACTTGAAGCAACATCCCATTGTGTTAGACAGAAAAGGAAGTGCAAAAGAAGAAGGAAACCACTTTGGTTCTCAAATACAGTAGCAGAAAAGGTCAGAGCCAAAAGGCTGGCCTTCAGAAAATATAAGGGAACACAGCGGGATGAAGATAGGGAGGCATACCAAACTGCCCTAAGGGAAGCAGGTAAGGCAGTAAGGCAGGCAAAGTCCCAAACTGAGGAAACACTAGCACAAACAGTAAAAGAAGGTGACAAGACTTTCTATAGATACATTAGTGAAAGGAGAAAGTCCAGAGGGGGTATTGCTAAGCTTAATGGAGAAAAGGGAGCATGTGAGGAGGAGGACCCTGTAAAGGCATCTATCCTAAATAGATACTTTTGCTCAGTATTTACTGAAGAGAAGGTAGGGCAGGGCCCACAGCTCAGCATCATGGACACAGGGGGGGGAGGTGAGCACTACCCCTTCACAAAAGAAAGGGTCCTACAAGAGCTTGCTAAGCTCAGGGTGGATAAGGCAATGGGACCTGATGGCATACATCCCAGGGTACTTAAGGAGCTAAAGGAGGAACTAGCAGAGCCATTAGCAGAATTGTTTAGTGAGTCTCTGAGCACAGGAGAGGTCCCAGAAGACTGGAGAAGGGTTCATGTGATCCCACCCACAAGAGTGGTAGCAGGGAGGAGGCGGGAACTACAGACCGGTCAGTCTTACCTCAGTAGTGGGCAAGATTATGGAGGCACCTTAAGGAAAGGATAGTGCAACACCTGGAACCATAGGGCACAGGATCCAAGACAGCATGGGTTTACAAAAGGAAGGTCCTGTCAAACTAATCTCATAGATTTCTTTGACTGGGTAACCAGAGTGGTGGACCAAGGGGGAGCAGTTGATGTCGCCTACCTTGACTTCAGCAAAGCTTTTGACACTGTTCCACATAGAAGATTGATAAATAAGCTAGGTAGGCTCGGGTGGGTCAGAAGTTGGTCAACTGGGTGGCAAACTGGTTGACTGGCAGAAACAGAGAGTGGTGGTAAATGGTATACAGTCAGAAGAGATGCAAGTCACAAGTGGGTACTCAGGATCAGTCCTGGGGCCAGTCCTATTCAACATCTTCATTAGTGACCTCGCAGATGGACTAGAGGGTAAGGTTTGTCTGTTTGCAGATGACACCAAGATCTGCAACAGAGTAGATGATCCAGATGGGGTGGGCAGAATGAGAAGAGATCTGGATAAACTAGCAGAATGGTCAGAAGAGTGGCAACTGGGATTTAATGCAAAGAAGTGCAAAATCATGCACATAGGGAAGAGAAACCCTGAAGCCACTTATAGGCTGGGAGGAGTTGCTAGCAGTCACAAAGGAAGAAAGAGACTTGGGCATCATCATCACTGATGACCTAAAATCATCCAAGCAGACCTCTAAAGCAGTAGGTAAGGCTAGGGGGTGTTAGGGTGTATTAGTAGGGGTATCACAAGTCGTAAGAGGGAGGTAATAATCCTCTGTACAAGACATTGGTTAGGCCCCATCTGGAGTACTGCGGCAGTATTGGAGGCCACACCTTCACAAGGACATTAACCAAATTGAGGCAGTCCAGAGAAGGGCAACCAAAATGGTGCAGGGACTGCATCAGAAGACATATGAGGACAGATTAACGGAGCTCAATATGTATACCCTTGAGCAAAGGAGGGAGAGAGGTGATATGATCGAGACATTTAAACACCTTAAGGGCATAAACAAGGTGAAAGAGTCTAACATTGTTTAAATATAAGAAAAATAGCAGGACAAGAGGACACAGCATGAGATTAGAGGGAGGCCGATTAAGGGGAATGTGAGGAAATTCTTTTCACAGAAAGGGTGGTAGATGCATGGAATGGCTTACCACAAGAAGTGGTGGCTATGAATACAGTGCAGGGCTTCAAACAGGCATGGGATAGGCATAAGGGAGCAATACAAATGACTATGAATAGATAGGTCACTGACAGAGCAAAGGCCGATGGCACATTTATAAGGTAGAAAAAGAAATGGGCAGACTGGATGGGCCTTGAGGTCCTTATCTGCCATCAACTTCTATGTTTCTATGTTTCTAAGTTTTGATCCAGGCAATTTTCCTCAAGCGGTAAAAAAAACAAACAATCTGGACAACGGATGACACCTGAGCCTCAAACAACAATCATGCCCAGACTTTTTACCGTAGTAGAGGCAGCGAGTGGTGTGGGACCCAGCATCAAGCCAGTTTCTGCATCCCACTAATGACCAGGCTTTATCACCAGCACCTCTGTTTTGTCTGGGTTCAGTCTTACAGCAGGGGTCATGGAGGTTTGAGTGGCCTGGATCAGGTCCTCCCAGTCCTAACAATGATGTGGTGCTCTGGTGGTGAGGGAGGGGGGGTCCTGGAACAAAGCTCTCCCCCACTGCTGGCACCTTTTTCAGGTGACTGGAGGCATTGGTGCCTAAAACACTAGTTTAAGTACAAACTTAATTGATTCCTTTTTTTCAAGGGAATGGAAACAGAATGCCCAGCCCTTCTTCCAGTCCAATCCCAGCCCAGTTGTCTAACAGCAGGGATCATGCCAGGTGACATGAGCTAAAGCAAGCCCTCCAGGTCCCAAACATGAGGTGCTGGGGCAGTCTGGTAGGAGGAGGGAGAGTCCTGGAATGGAGCTGTCCCCTGCATGAAGTTAAGAGGAGGAATTGGTGCCTAAAGTCCTAGTTCGACTCCAGGGCTTAATTGTTTCCATTTTTTAAAAGATGATGGAAAATGTGAAAGGAAAAGGGTGACCCACTGGGACTTGAACCCAGGCCCCTAGTGTACCATGCCAGTGCTCTAACCACTGAACTATAGGCTCACATGGTTAACACTAGGCCATTGGGCTTTCCTTCAGGCACACACATTCTTTCTATGTGTTGCATAATTAGCAACTAAGAACATGTCAGAGACAACCAGATAACTTTCTCAGTACAGTAAAACCACTGACACAATTTTAGATCATGATGGAAAATGTGAAAGGAAAAGTGTGACCAACTGGGACCTGAAACAAATGCCCATCCCTCTTTCCAGCCCTGTCACAGCCCGATTTGTTGGTAGCTGGGGACATGGTGGTCAAGTGGCTGGACCATGTCCCAGTGATGTGGTGCTGTGGTTACTACATGGTGGTAAGGAAGTCCCAGAACATTGAGCATCCCTGATCCTGGCCCCCACAGGTGACAGGAGGCATTGATGCATAAGCAATTGTTTGAATTTGACGCTTTCTAGCTGTCTTGAAGATGCCCTGTACTTCAGGAGGGCAGATTTTAAAGAAATGGGAACCTTCTTCAGTAAATCTCTGAGGTAAATGGTCAGGGGAGTGGAGACTCAATGGAGAAGGATTATGGGGAATAGCCAAGGCAACAGCATGCTGTTTGAAGGTAGTGAGCTAAGGAGGGAGGAGAAAGACACCACTATGGTTCTCTAAGGATGTGGCAAAAGCAGTGAAGCAGAACATTTAGGAAGTATGAAATGCCCTGACAGAAGTAGACAGGAAGTATATCTGTTAAAGCAAAGGGAAGCAGGGGAGAGGGCAGCTGAAGCAGACACAGAGGAGAAGATCATTAAGTCAAAGAAGGGGACAACACCTTCGTCAGGTACACAAGTGAAAAGAGGAGGGATAGTGAAAATCAGGAGGGCAGGGGGATGTGCAAACAAAGATCAAGAGAAACCTGAAATCTTAAATGATTGCTTCCACTTGATCTTCACAGTGGAGGGAGGTGGAATGGGTCAGCATGTAGCAGCAAGCACCAGAGGGAGTGGACACAAGTCCATTCTTGGTAGAGAGAGTCTGAAAGGGGTTTGAAGTCCTGACGTAGAATAAGGCAATGGGGCCAGACATGATTCACTCAAGGGTCCTAAAAGAACTGAGCATGATGCTAGCCACCCCTCTGCCAGTGCTAGTCAGCACCTCATTTATTTATTTAATTTAGTTTTTGTTGACCGGGTATGTGCACTAGACAAATCCTGCCTATTTTCAGGCACGACCTGGGGAAGGGGATACAGATGAATGCCAACTGACCTTGAACCAGATTAAGCTGTTGGAGGCATTTTTAATGAGTGAGGGAAATTTGGCCAAGACACCGGGGAAATTCCCCTACTCTTTTTGATAAGTGCCATGGAATCTTTAACATCAACCTGAACTACCACCAATCCAGGCAGATGGGACCTCGGTTTAACTTCTCATCCGAAAGACGGCACCTCAGAAGTGCAGCACCCCTCTCATGCTGCACTACAGTGTCAGTACTGGGATATTAACCTAAGTGCCAGATGTGGGAACTGAACCCACAGCCCTCTGATCTCCCAGCCTCAGAGGCAAGTAAGCACTCTACTGAGCCACTGACACTGATTTAAAGCTCTTAAGCTCCTGCCATTTATCAGGACCTCTCCATTATGCAGTGGGGAATAGATGAGACTATTGTTATCACTTAGTAGCTGTACAGTTTGAGAGTGTTTCTAATGTTCAGGAAGTATGCAGTAAGCTTTTAGTAAACAATCTGGAACAAAACAAAGCTGTGTATAACTATACATTCCCATGCATTTCAGTTCTAATAAGCAAGGAGGCAGATTACACAACCAGCAACATTAATGAATTTTGGAGAAGGTAAGCAGTCATAAAATGTGGGTTTTACCTTGAAATAATATGATACAAAAAGGCTGACAGTGTCCCTTTAACATGAAAAATTATAATTCCTGGTGTTTTTTGGATCAAGAGAAAACCTCTCCCCATCATTAGAGATGGCGGTAGTTTCAGAGGACTGGAGGAGGGCTGATATGGTCCTCTGCACAAAAGTGGAAGCAGGAGGAGGCTAGCAACTAGAGGCCAGTCAGTGCCATGTCAGTGATAGGGAAATTAAGGGAGACCTTACTGTAGCAGAGCCTCATGGAGTATCTAGAGGCTAATGAGCTGCAGGACCACTGGCAACCACGGTGTCCCAGATTTCTTTGACTGGGTTACTAGGGAGGTGGATCAAGGGAGAGCACTGAATTTGGCCTATCTGGATTCTCTCTGGGCAGAGGGTGGTCATACATGGCAGATACTCATGGGATGAGAGAGTGACTAGCGAGATGCTGTTGTGTTCAGTGCTGGGACCAGTCCTCTTCAATGCCTTCATAAGTGACATTGCTAAGGAGCTGGAAGGAAAGGTGCATCTCTTTTCGGATTATATAATATCTGCAACAGGGTGGATACTCAGGATGGGGTGGAGAGCACACAAAGGGTTCTGGGGAAACTAGAAGAGTGGTCTAGGTATGGCAGCTGAGTTTCCATGCCAAAAGTGTTATACACCTGGAGAGGGAAACATAGGAGCTGTGTGCAAGACTGGGGAGAAGTATGTACAGTCACCAAGCAAAAAGACTTTAGGTTCATCATATCTGATAACCTCAAGGTAGCTGGTCAGTGTGACAAGGCAGTGGGAAAGGCTAGTAGGATGCGGGAGAAAATCAGAGGGAGATTTCTAGCAGGAGGAAGGAGGTGGTGTTGCCATTGTATCGCTCACTAGTGAGGCCTCACCTGGAGTACTGTGTCCAATTCTGGAGGCTGTACCACAGCAAGGACATTGACAGGGCAGAGGTGGTACAGAGGAGGGCAACCAAAATGGTGCAAGGGTTGCATGAAAAGCCATATGAAGGAAGGTGCAGGTGTGACAGGGTGACTCCTGTCATAATGGACACCCCTGGGATAAATTGAAACCCCTTCCCCAAGCAGTGTATATGTTTTATATAATGTCCAACATGCTGGCTATAAATTAAAGCAGCAGTGCAATGAAAACAGTTATTCACAAAACACTATTTTCCTGCTAAGGTTATGAAAAATATTGGCAAAACTTGATTTGGGTTTTCTGGATTCTTCCTATGCTGTGTTCTATACATTTGCATTTTGTCTGCAATCGTGCCCTCCTCAGGTCCTCAGTTTTATTTCTATGCAGAAATGAGGCAGCCATCTTTTTCTTGAGAAATAATTACCTTAAAATGTTCATAAAATTTTAAATGATAATGAACACTGAAAATTTTACCACCAACATAAACTAGAAGGCATCTGGTATCGATTAGGAAAAAAAGATGGGTCAAATTTTAGCCCATTTTCAATGCACTGCTGCTTTAAGTGCTGAAGTGCTTATAAAGGTTTCTGCATATTAACTCAAAACAAAACTAAGAGTAGTTACAAAATGAGAGGGCAGTTTTAATATGAGAATAGCAAAAGTTTGTGTCTGCTTTTCCTAGATGTTAGCAGCCCCTCTAAAATATATTTTGCACCAGACAGCAGGAGGTGATAGGACTCTGCAGGAGAGTTTAGAGAGCACAGAATGTTCTGACCTTGGGTCTAAACTTTCCAGTGTTGTAAACAAAAGAAAAAAGAACTGCATGTTCTGTGCTGTGCTCCAGGTGCCAATTGAACTGTTCTCTAGGGCAACAGTGGCCCCTAGAGGCTAGTTTTATGTTATGTCTGCTGTCAATCAAAAGGCAGTGTACATTTTTCCAAGTTCTAGTGAGCTTATAAAAAGCCCTACCTCAGTGTTGAGATAGGATAGATAGGGTGGTCAGTTGGATACTGACTGAGGAAGGTGGAAGACCTCCTGGTAGTGTGTGCTTTTACACTGTTTGAATCATGCTGGGTTGAAGAAAAAAAAAAAAACTGTTGAAGCTAAGCAGTTGTCTGACTTACCATTTTACTCTGTCATTTTAATTTTATCAAGAAAAATATACAAACGCATGTGTGTTTTTTTTTTTTTTTTTTTATTAATTCACCTGATTTGTGGTCTGCCTGAAATTGTGTTATCCTACACCCACACCCAGTGACAGCAGGCACTCAACATGTACTCCCTGGAGGAGAGGACAGTGGAAGGAGATATGACTGAGCCCTACAAGTACCTCACAGGGGTGAACAAGGTGCTAGTGGGACGTCCCTTTCAGAGAAAAGGCACTACGACATCGGGGCATGCAATGAAGCTAAAGGAAGAGAAGTTTACGAGAGATGCGAGTTACACATCTTACAGAAAGGGTGGTGGATGACTGTAAGAGAATGCCAATAGAGGTAATGTGGTCAAAGATTGTGGAGAGCCCAAGCATGCGTGATGGGTACAGGGTAAACTGGGTAAAGGAAGGGAGGAGGGATGTCAACAACCAAATAGGATCAGAGGTGTTGGAATAAGCAGGAAAGGGGAAGACTAGATGGGTCTACCAGTCCTTTTCTGCAGACAGTCTGTTTTTCTATGTTTGAATACCAAATGAATGGATGCAATAGCAGTACTGCAGGTTATACAGTAAAATTAAGGAATTAACATATTTTGCTATGCACAGTGCTTGAGATTCCCCCTTGTTCTGAGAATAGATCTTGAAGTGTTAAAACACTTGAAGGAAGACCAGACTATGAATGGAATGTTTCTTTCCACAGTATTTGAAATCCGAAGGTAATCCTCATTGCCACATTCCCCCCACTGTAAAGCTATATAAATCAGACAGGATTGTGTCAGTCATGGAAAGGTACTGATTAAGTGTTATAAGAGCAGTGACACTTTTTAATTTTCATTTTAGCCATTGCCATTCCACCACCTGAATTAGCAGTTAGGTGAGACCTGCACCTTCTGGCACTGGAAGGGCAATCTTGCTGTAGTTGTGGAAAATTTAATAGTTTTAGTATTAAATCTGGTACACTAAGAACTCCTCTCCTCACGTTTTGTTTTAATGGTGGTATATCAAAGTTTTTCATTTTGTCAAGCTCAACATTAAGGGTCTGTAGTCCAGAACTGGCCATTCCACAGCATGCCCTGGCATAGAATAATTCTGAAAATTTGCCTTTTTCCTTTTTAATTATCACATTAGCGTTAGAGCAGGAAGCCTTCAGGACAGCTGCTGTAAAAACATTTAGACACTGCAGCTTGTATTTCACATTAGTTCTGCATTTTTCCTGCCCATTATTTTTACTGAGGTCATCTGCATGAAAACATGCTATATACCTGAAAACTATCTATTCCTGCTGCTTTCTCCCTACTTGAGGTCATAACACACTGCCTTTGACATTAGTTACTTCCATGGCAACAGATTGTGATGTCACAACACAGGATTATAACTTGAAGTAGGGAGTAAGCTCCAGAGGCAGATGAACTCTAGAAGCTAAAAGGGGAAGGAATTAGATTAATTTCAGTGCAGTAGCTGCTCCTTGCTGCTTTTGTTGATTTCACTTGGCAGAAGGTGATTTTTTTTCTTACTGCTTCTAAGGGACTAGCAGGGAATTGTTTTGGGGCTGTTGAAATTTTGAAACCTATTTTGTGTGCTTTAAGTGGGCTGTTATTTATTTTGTTTCACTTGGTAGCAGGCTGAATTGTTCTTACTGCTTAAAAGGGCTAGTAGGGAACAGTTTTGGAGCGTTGAAACTTTGAAACCTATTTTGTGTGCTTTAATTTAGGCTATTTCTTTAAATTGGAGGCCTGTTTCTTCTGATTTCAAAACTATTTTGGTGTGCTTGTGGTGGGGCTGTTCTTTGAATTGGAAGTGTATATCTTCTAATTTCAAGCCTATTTTGGTATGTTGTTGCTGAGGCTGTTTCTTGAATTGGAGACCCGTTTCTTCTGATATCAAACCTATTTTTTGTGCTTTTAGTGGGGTTGTGATTTTTTTTGCTGTCTTCAATAGATGCATTGTTTAGTGCATAGTGGGGGAAGGGTGCTAATTGTCTGTCCAGTGGTCACAGCTACCTAAATGTTTCTGGAAGGAACAGGCATGGTCCCGCCCCACCTGCCACGGGTACATTATTTCCTTTATACCAGGGGTAATGACATCACTTCCCTCAATGGGCAAAGGCATGCACCTGTCATAGCAGAAGCAGCTGTCCAGGGAAGGAACAGCAGTAAGTGAAGAGGTGACTGCTATCTTTGGGGGAAGGTAAGTGACTGCAACATAAAGTGCTTTCATTTTTACCTGTTTGCATTGTGAAAAGGAGGGGTACGAGTTAGAAGGAGGCTGTGCAATAGTTGATTACAGTTTCTATTTGGGTGTGGACAGGAGGGATAGGAACTTAAAAGGCAGCTGCTCAGTCTGTCTAAAGTGTATGACAAAAGGGTAAGGGAAATTGAGAAAAGGAGAAGAATGTTTTGCAGTGACAGAGGGGAAGGGGAGACTTGATGAAGTGTTATGTATCCTTCATCTGGAGGGGTAGAGGTCGCTGTTGAGTGACGAGAGCAATGGCTAGGATGGTAGGCTGCAACAACTGCAGTGCACCAGTCTTTCTAAAAATTGTATGGAGGGCGGTGGGATGTTTAGTGTAACCAGACCAAAACTAGAGGGAGGATGAGGAGGGAAGGCAGTTTAGCCAACTGGGGAAAGAGGGCTCAGAAAAATAGAAGCAGAGACAGGGGGCTAGGCCAAGGGGAACAGCATCAGGGGAACCCAGGTTAAGAGGAAAAAGACAACAGGAAGGAGTTGAAAGTGACTGGTGAGGGGAGGAGGAGGAGGAGGAGGAGAAGTGGCAACAATCATGGAGTTGAAAGGAGGGAACAGGCTAGTATGAGGAGGAAGGAAGCAGGCAGGCAGAGGAGAAGGGTCTTCAGAAAATTGTTTTGCAGTACTAGAGGGAAAGGAGGAGGAGAGAGGTGATGAGATTGGACGAGTAATTGCTAGAAGTCTGGATGAAACTGGAGAGGGGGAGGTTCTGCTGGGGAATTACAATGGGGGTGGAAGGGGAACTACTGTAGGAGGAAGAGTAGGAGCCGGGAGTGAGGCGGGAGGAAGCAAACAGTTGGTAAGAGGGTGGAATCGAGTGCTGGGGGACTCAATACTAAGAGAAGTCAGGTGTAGTAGAAAAGGGAGAGGCATAGTCGCATTTGGGTGGAGGCCATGCTGAGAAGGACAGTGGAAGGGTCAGACAATCTGTTCTAAAATATGCTAGAAGTGGGTAGGGAGAAGTCTTATACATTCGGGACAAATGACCTGGCTGACAGGATGGTAGATATAGTCCAGAGGAGGTTTGAGGAACTAGGACAATTATGTGAGGTGGCAGGAAGATCAGTAACTTTCTAGAGGTACTTCCAGTACCCAGGGCAAACACAGCAAGAAAGCCGAGATTAGAAGAATTTAACAGATGGCTAAGAACCTGGTGTCATGCTAAAGGGTATGGGGTTGGTGGGGAGGGACCTGGGAGGACAGTAGTCTCTATGCCAAGGATAGACTACACTTTGAGCAAGGAGGGAAAGAAAGTGTTGAAACAGAGGATGGAGGAGTACATAGAGGTAGTTGGGAATTTAAACTAGGAGAGGGGTGGAAAGTGGGCAAGGACATGCAGAGACCACAGGTTGGGAAGCCATATGTGTTTACCCCCATAACAGTGACAAAGGGCAAGAACTATGGCAATGCTAGTAAAGGAAGGAGGGTGAAGGTGGTCACCTGAATGCTAGGGCCTTGGGATGAAAACTGCAGAGCTACTGACTCATGGCAGCCATCATCAAACATGGGCCACCCAATACAATGACTGAGACCTGTCAATACCAGGGTACAGGATATTTCATATGGATAGAGCAAATGGGAAAGGAGTGGCACTATGTGAGAAAAGGACTGAAGTGTGTATGGGAGGAAGGGAGGAGGGTAGAACGGTTACTATGGATGCAAATCCAGGATTTCAAGAATAGGACTCCCAGGATGGGAGTAATGTACAGGCTGCCCTCTCAGACAGAGGAGTTAGACAGGAACTAGTGAGACAGATCAGAAGGACCTGCAGGAAGGGTAGTGAGGTGATCATGGGGGACTTCAACACGACAGGAGTGTATGGGAGTACCCCAACAAGCAGAAATAGAAGGGAGCAGGTACTGCTGGATGCCTTCAAGAACAGCTTCCTGATGCAAATGATCAGCAAACCAATCAGGTTAGGGAATACCCTGGTCCTTGTGCTGGCAAATGGGGAGCTTGTGAGGGAAATGAGGGTAGAAGAACCACTGGCAGGGAATGACCACCACACAGTATGGTTCACATTGGATATGGGTAAGGAAGGAGAGGAATCTGGCACAAGGGTGCTGGACTTCAGGAGGGCCAACTTCAGGAGGATGAGGAAGTGGTAAAAGGGTACCTAGCCAAAATTCAACCTAGTACGGACGCTAACCAGAGGTGGAAGCTAGCAAAACTGGGGATAGTGGAGGCAACCAGAACCTGCAGCATGGCCCAGAGTAAGAAGACTAGGACAAAGAAACCTAGCTGGGTGAGCAAGAGGTCATTGTAAAGGTAAGGAGGAAGAGAGCCGCTTTTGGCAGGTACAAAACAGAGGGAGGAGAAGGACAGGGAAGAGTACCTGAAGGAATCAAGGAGATGACAAGGGCAGCTGAGAGCTCAGGCCAATGTAGGGCATTAAGAAGAGAGGAGAAGGACTTTAGATAGATCAGGAGAAAATGAGCTGTAAGGACCATATAGCAAGGATTAGGAAGGGGGGTAGGTGGAAGTAGGGTGATAGCAGAAGTGCAAATGAGTACTTCTGCTCAGTATTTACGAAGGAGAAGGGGGTGATACCCAAGGGAGGGAGGGCAGGAACAGAGGGAGAGGGGGTGGTGGATGTGGAAATTATGGAGGGTTTGAGGGCACTGAGAGTGGACAAGGCACCAGGCCCAGATGGCATCCACCCCAGGGTACACAAGAGCTGGCAGAGGTCCTGAGGGACCTTTGGCAGACCTATTCACTCGCCTTACTACATTCACTGTGTGTTCTTTGGGATTGGAGGATGGCTAATGTGATGCCCCTCCACAAGAGCGCCCAAAAGATTTACCGAGGAACTATGAACCGTGAGCCTCACATCCATTGTGGGTAAGCTGAAGAAGACTATCCTGAAGGAGAGGCTGGAGGCCAAAGGGCTACAGGACAGCAGACAGCATGACTTCATAAGTGACAGATCCTGCTAAACCAAACTGGTGGAGTTCTCTGACTGGGTAACTAGGCAATTAGACAGGAGCCATGCAGTGGCTGTCCTTACATGGACTTTAGTTAGGCATTCGACTCAGTGCAGCATGGGAGGCTGGGAAGTAGTTAGAAGGCACAGGGTGGGTGCAAAGCTGGTGAGATGGGTAAGGAACTGGCTTCAGGAAAGGCAACAGAGGGTGGTGGTGGATGAGGAGCTGTCATCCCCAAGGGTAGTGACGAGCGGTGTTCCACAGGGCTCAGTGTTGGTTTGGGATATTCATTGCAGACATATCATTGGGCATCAATATCAAGACCAGTCTGTTTGCTGACAACACCAAGATGGGAGCGGTGGTGGATGACCTAGGGAGATGATGGGGTTGCAGAATGATCTGGCAAAACTGGAAACCTGGTTGGACACCTGACAACTGGGGTTCAATGCCAAAAAGTGCAAGATGCTGCATTTTGGGGTGATAAACCCAAGGAGGAGTTACCAGCTGGGAGAAGTGCAGCTGGCCGAGACGGAGGAGGAGAAGGATCTGGAGGTGCTCATTACAGGGTCAATGAACAACTCGGCACAATGTAGGAATGCAGCTACAAAGGCCAACAAAATTCTGGGTTGCCTTGCATGAGGTATACCCTCAGGAAGGAGGTGCTTCTGCCACTGTATAGATCATTAGTTAGACCGCACCCGAGTACTGTGTGCAGTACTGGCACCCTTATCTGAAGAGCAACATTAAGTTACTGGAGGTGCAGCAAGGTGACAAAGATCATCCAGGGACTGGGGACTTCCCATACAAGAGGAGACTTGGGGAGTTGAACATATACTCGCTGGAGGAGAGGGAGGACAGGGGATATGATTGAAACGTTCAAGTACATGAAAGGAATAAACCAGACAGGTATGGAGGGACTGTTCAAAGTAAGGGATGGGAGGGACAGCCAGGGCCATGATAATAGACTGGAGGGAGGAATGTTCAGGAGGGAGATGAAGAGACACTTTTATGGAGAGAGTGGTGGCTGCGTGGAATGCATTACCAGCAGAAGTGGTATCCAGTAGAACAGTGGGCTGCTACAAAAGGGGCTGAGACAGGACAAGGGAGAGGTTCAGGGGGGACAGAGAGGCAGCTGCAGGATAAGGGGAGCTAGCTGCACATTCATGCAGACTTGATAGACCACTAGGCCTTTATCTGCTGGCACTTTTTTTTTTTTAATGTTTGTATGTTTGTAACTCTAAGGGATAAAGATCATATATTCATGCAAATTTCCTCAGTAATTAATTAGGAGGAGAAATGTATAGAATACCTACAGAATGTAAGCTGAATTGTACCCAATTATATTTTTCAAAGTTTTCTTGAGGCGTCAGCAGCTCTTAAAGAAATATAATAGCCATTATAGTCTAATCGACAATGTAGAATAAAATTTTTTGCTAATGCTACCTTTTAGTGAACCAACAAAACTGTTTGAGACTTTGAGAGTTCTACTCCCTTTATCAGGTCAGTGGAAGCACTGCTAGACTACATGCCAGGTATACAGATTGGATGTGGATTCAAATGAGACATGGTGAGGTCTGTTTAAACATTAAAGCTATACATAGTCAATTCATTTAGTTGACAGCAGGGAGGAAGGACTGCAGAATATCCCGTTGTCATTTAGAGAGTGCCTTCTGCAGAGATAGCTTTGATTTTAAAATGATAGTTCTCTCATGGCCAGGGTGGGCGGGGGAATTGCTGATTTGGTGGTTAGAGGATGAAAGGAAAGCTGTATTATGTAACCAAATTAATGACCTGAAAGCACTTTTAATAAGTCTGAGACTTGAACTAAAAGTTCATTGTGATTGTTATGGATGAGTTTTAGATGTTTGATGTATTATATTGTGAATGACTGATTCATGTTATTTTGTTAAGTAATATCTTTGTTGTAGTGTATTTAGATTATATGTTTAGAAGTACATTATATTTTACAGGACCATCTTGAAAATAGGACTTTGTCCTAATGATGTGATATTTCCACCTGAACTCCTGTCTAAAAATAAAGGTTTTAACTAAAAGGAAAGAAGAGAAAAACTGCAAAAGCATTTTCCCTCGAGAGCAAGTGGTGGATATGAATTTATCTATGGTAATGTGCCAGAAAGCCAATATCTTCATTAAGTCCTTTTTCTTTGGTGTCAAAAAGTTGGATCATTTTCAATTCAAATATTCATCGTTCTGAATAAAAAATGAAAGGTAATATCGAGAGCATTCAGGAACGATGAACATTTTTTCTTACACTTTAGGGCTCAGTCTAAAAGGATCTGTATACTCGGATACATGTTCATAAGAAGGGACTGGATGCTTGGAGCCCCTTTCTTCAGGTACACAAATTTCCACACCACCACACCGTACCATCAGTGGAGTGCAGCCTGACCAGATCCGTGGACCTCCATAAGTGGTTTGGTTTGCACTATTGGTAGACACCACTGAAAGTAGTCCCTGTTCCATGCATGCATGCATGCTGTAGAGTATCTTTGGAGGGTATAGAGGCTGCATAAGCCCAGCAGTAAGCTTTCCAGTCAGACTAACCAATTGAAGCTAGAGCAACAGTAGCAGCGGTAATTCCCTATCACTATTATACCCCTGTCACTCTAAATCCTGGCATGTTCTATACCGCGCAGTTATTGCTGTGCATTTTTTGTTTAGAAGTTTTAACCCAGTACCAGTTAAAACACTGTTCTGTCAATTTATCTTGTGTGTTTTTTTGTTTGTTTTTCTCGCCCTTTCATCTAAATTACTTTTTATTCTATTTCTCTAGAAGCAGGATACTTAGTGATGATATTGATGTTTATGCTATAATTGTGTTTATATATAAAAAGTATCATGTCTGTTAATTTTTATTGCAACTGTAAATCGACAATTAAGTAAAAAAAAATCACTGAAACGCTTGGAAAAAATGGATGGTGGGAAATTATAAAAAAAAAACATGGGGTGGTGTGCATATTCAAATTTATGACACACCCTTGGTGTGTGATGCTGTTATAAACCCCTCAAGCTTTGCTTTGATGCTTTATGTAATATCATACGGGTGTGTATTTAATTCTCTCATAAAATGATGTCTGGTCAGTTCTGGCTCCTCATTGGTCAGGACCCCATTACGTGGTACTGCATTAACCCAACACCTACTCCTGTTTAGAAGACATGATGGGGTCGATTAATTGAGAGCAGAATAAGTCTGTGTCAAAAAGATCAGTATGCTAATTACATACCCTCAGGGTCAGAAAAGCCATAATGCAAATCAAACAGCACAGCAACACCAAAGAGAAATCATGCAAATTTAAAAGGAAAAAATCATGACCCCACACACACAGCAACATTGCTCAAGAATCAGACTGGGGGGAGTGGTAGAGGTGGGTGACTGAAAGCTGTCGGATATTGACCAAGAGGTTCCGGTTGTCAGGAGCACCAGAAGTCAGGCCTGACTGGAAGTCCTGGACCGTCTGCTGGTGCAGCTAGTTACAGAACCCACCAGACAGGCTGCCATCCATGATGTGATGCTCACCAATTCAGAGAAGGTGAGAGTGGTGCAGGTTGGGGACCCCTAGGGACAGAGACCATAACTCTATCTGGTTTGAGCTGGCCTTGTGGACTGGTAAACCCCAGTCTGAAAGCTGAGGTTATCGATTTTAGAATGGTAGACTTTGACAGGATGATGGTGTTAGAAACAGACTTTTACAGCAGATTAGGACTGCTTGGCCCACCCAGTCTGCCCATTTCCCTACCTTTTGGATAAGTTGCAGAACCTAGTTAACCAAACAGCCTACTTCCTCCTACCCTCCACTAGAATTGCCTTATGTCGGTCCCATGCATTCTTGAATTCCTCCACTGTTGTTGACTCCACCACCTCCTCTAGAAGGTAGTTCCATGCATCCACCACCCTCTCTGTGAAAAAATACTTACTCACATTGCACCTGAGTCATCCCCACCTCTCTTCAAATTGTGCCCCTTGTTCTTACACATCTTTTTTTGAAAGATGCTACCTCTTGGACTTTGATTCCTTCATGTACTTGAATGTTTCTAATCATGCCCCACCCCCACCTTTCCTCTAGGATATACATATTAAGCTCCTTTTCTATGTTTCTATGTTTGAGGTCTGAATGGGACCAATCTTGACCCAAGCCTTCTGATTTGGCATGGAGGAGTGGAGACTGTGCTGCTATTTGTTTTACATACTTATTTTAAATAACAGTATTTAATCAAGTGGAAATTCCCAGCTCCCACAAAGCATGGGGTGTCCCACCCTCTTCTGCCCTCTGGAACACCCCCTACCTCCCCTGAACCTCTGTGCCTGTGGACTTGAGCAGCCAGGGACTCAGAATTCTACCATGTGTGGAACTCAGTTAGGGGGCACAGCTGTGTATGCTGGCAATGCACAGACTACCCATGTTCCAGGCCCACTGCAAATCAGGTCCACAATCCTATAGTGTACCCGCTTGCAGAGAAAGGGACACATGTGACATCCTAAAACACTGTGGTACTGCAGCATGGAAACCAAATCCATTTGACAGGCTGGATCTGCTATTATAAAGCATTTTTAAAGTCTCTGATCAGACCAAGATAGGATTCTTTGATCATCTTTGTTTATTCAACATTTATGAGCTCTGTGAGGCACATGACATGTACTCCTCCCTCGAGGCAGACATTGCTGCTGCCCCAACACACACACACACACACACACACTCTCTCCCAGAACTATAAGGCATTCTGAAATCCCTTGAACACTGCTGTGCAGACTGACTCCTAATGCTGGACACACCTCCAGCTGACATCTCTGTTCACACATGGAAGAGAGTTTGAAACTTCTGTAGTAGTCAAGCCTGCATGTCAGATCACGAGTATAAAGAAATGAGGTTGCTTGCACAGCCGTGGGGTCTCCTGTGGCACACAGCATGCCATAGAGTTTTTTATGTTATACTGTAGTACCTTAACTGATTGATGTGTCTTTGTTAACCAGGTAAGTGCACTAATCAGGGACCATTTCAGGCACAACCCAGGCACACATGTGACAGCAAGTCAGTTACAATGCAAGAGCAATACACAGAAATCGAAAATCCATGCTCAGAAACAAGGTGTAGACAAACTTGCGGTAAGCAGCAGTTAAAATACAACAAAGTGATGTAGGAGTAGCAACAGGGTTACAATTGTGGGCAGTACAGTGCATGTGATGTAGTGCAATGTTCAGCAGAATGACGAGCACGTTGTAGTATGACAGATGTAGAGATCACATTAGGAAATGGGCAACCAGGCAGTGGAGGCCTTTCCAGTTGTCAAGTGTGCAGATACTGAAATGTAACTGGTTTTATGGAGGAAAACCAGGTCTACACTGTAGATGTACAGAGGAACAAGAAGGCAGGGACCTGACCATAGTTACTTTAGTGTGGGGATGGGTAGAAGGAAAAGGTCACAGGGGGTTCTGTGGCAAGCAATGGCAGGTGGAAGCTGACAGAAGCCAGACTTTTAGCTGGTGTTTGAAGGACTGGTGAGAGGTGGCTAAACATATAGATAGGGTATTTCTGTTCCATGGAGAGGGTGTGGAGATGGAGAAAGCTTTGCATCCTATCTTGGAGGACATTCGAGGGACTAAAGTGGGGTACAGGATGCCCGAGAACTCGTTGGGCAACCCTGTTTGTTAGGAGGGTTGAGTAAGGGACTATTGGTAGTTTTAGAGAGTTGTCCACCAGCTGCCTAAGGCACAGTTGAAGCGGCCTTGCAGAGGAGCTAACGTGAGTGCCTGATAAAGAGTGCAATGGTGGGTTGAGAAGAGATTGCAGGACAAAGTGACAGATGGAGTTGTAGGTGGTTAAACCATGAGAGAAGGGCGGAAGAGAGCAGAGTAGATGGGGAGCAGTAGTCAAGGAGGGTATCAAATTGCCTTGGGCAATTGCCAATCATGCCTCGGTTGATAGCAGGTGTCTACATCTGTAGGCTGCATCAAGTTTCAGGTTTATTCTCCGCACTGTTATATTAACATGTTCAGAGAATGTGAGGGTGGGATCCAGAGTGACACCTAGATATTTAAAAACAGGGACATCCTCCAGGGGAGGGCCGGCAGGAGTGAGCAGTTGCAGGGAGGAGTTATTGTAGGTGGCTTTTGTGAGGAAGGGTTTAGAGCCAAACAGCATTGACTTGGTCTTCTTTTCATTGACTAGTAGTTTGTTGGAAAGAAACCAGTTGTGGGCTTAGCCGTAGTTCCGGGTAAGGGAGGAGGAGATGGATTGCAGTGATTTGCCTCTATGGTAAAGGACTAAATCATCCACATCGAGGAGTGCTTTGCAGTTGAGGCAATCCTTGGGGAGTGTATTGATAACCATGGAGAATAGTAAAGGTCCAAGAATGGAGCCCTGCGGGACACCCATGAGTAAGGGGAGAGGGGCGGTGCTTGCTTTTCCAATGATGGTGGCCTGCGATCGGCTCGATAGGTAGCTGAGGAAGCAGGCCGCGTTGCATTAAAGCAGTCAAATTGAGGTAAGGTGTAAAGAAGGAGCTGGTGGTCAATGAGGTCAAATGCCTTCAACAGATCCACAAAGATGGCTCCTGTTGCATTTCCCATGTCTGTCTGTCTAAGGACATGATTGGTGAACAGGGCTAAGGTAGAGGTTGTGCCATGGTGTTTCCGGAAGAAGTGTTGGAGGGGAAATAGTAAACTATATTTATCTAGATCTTCCAATGGCTGAAGTGCACAACTTTCTCCAGCACTTTCCCATAACAAAAAAGGTTGCACTCAATTATGTAAGTTTAAATAAAGCACACTGTCTTTTTTATCCTAGACACAGCATGTACTTTAAAGAATGGATCCAAGAGAAAACGTTTTTCTGTTCCAATATAACATTTTTAAATTACTTGCATCATGTTTTCCATTCCAAATATCTGCAGTTCCAATACTCACAAATCAAAGCAAATAGACAGCAAATCAACGGACTAAGAGACCATTAAAATTGTGCTACGCACAGCTTAGCCAAGCAACATGCCTCTAGCTACAAACCCTTACATTTCGCCCCATCTGGGCAGAGCTTCATCAGAGGTTAGAACTAATCAGATCTCACCCCTTTTATAGGGCTTACAATCTAACAAAGGTGATCATGCATACATGTAATCAATTAGGTGTATTTAAACATTTTTAAATCACAATTAATATATTAAAATACCACCTAGCCTGTGCACAATCAGTACATTAAAAATAACAAAATCAGTGCAACATTATGTCAAAACAAACCACTTATAGCCCAAATTCCATATTTACACATATCACTAAAAAGCTGACACCAACTCCCATATAATTCAATTGGACAAATTGCAGCAGATTCTTTAGGCTCAACCACTGAATGCTTATTTACTCCCATTATGCGTAATTAATTTAATTAATTTTCACGTAGACCCATTTTTCACCGCATTCATTTATGGATGTTGTGGTTTGAGCTTCCTTCATCAAACGATCAGCTTATGGTTCATTTACTACTTCTTTTTAAGTTTTGGGGGCAGACACACGGAAATGACATTCTGCAAGATAAGAAAAAACACTAAGATATCTATATTAAAAATTTATGTACAGAGATTTTAGTTTTATTTTGTTTGTATTTCAATATAGTTTCATTTTCTGGACACAAGAGCATGAAACACAATGATCCTAAAACCTTTTTAGGTCAGAAAAATAGGGGCCTCCGCATATTCTCTCTCATCAGTAGAAGGAAGGGGGTGTATTCAAAGATGATGTGCAAGCTCTGTAGAATCATTCAGACCAGGGGAAAACATGCCTGCATTCTAAAAATCCATTCCGTTTCACACACATTCAATTTATTTTCCCAGTCACCCACTCTTATGTGGTACATATCTCCAGACTCTGGGTACTGACATGGGGGCCACGTTCGCACCCAGTTTTGAGAATTTATATCTAGCAAAATGGGAAGAAGATTTTTATCAGGAGCGCCTCCACAAATCCTTTATTTTCTTTGGATTTGAGGAGGCACGTTATAGACGATGTGCTATTGATTTGGAGAGGTAGTGAAGAGGAACTGGAAATGTTTACTGAATATATTAATGGCAGGGATTCAGCCCTAAATTTTAAATTGACTATTGGGGATGACAGCATTAACTATTTAGATGTGATGCTATACAAATATGGTAAGGAAACATCTTGTCTGATCTATATTTAAAAAAAAAAAAAGACCGTAATACATTATTCTCTGCATAGCTGTCATCTTCAGCATATCCTTATGGTATACCCAAAGGACAGCTTGTTAGAATCAAAACACAATTGTACAGATGAAAATAAGTTTCAGAAAGGAAAAAGTAAGTGGATAGGTTTAGGAATAGGAATTATAGTGAAGGAGTTATATAGAAGGCAGTGGTAGCAGTGTAAAAATGGACAGGACTGAATTACTTAAAATGTTCCAAAAGAAAGGTAAGGCACAAAAACTATTCAGTAGAGTCCTAGGTTTATCACTACCTTTGCAGTAGGAATGAATAAGCTGAGGGAAATAGTAAATAATAGATGGTATGTCCTGAAGAGTGATGGGAAATGAAAAAGTGATATTGCATGAACATCCTAAGTTTGTGTACAAAAAGGCAAGAAATATAGGCAATTTTGTTACATCGTCGTATTGCCCTGAGAGAATAACAGTTATGGGATATTCCCAAAATAAACAAACGTTGTGGTAGGTGTATGTATTGTCCGTTTTTATCACAAGGACCTTCAGTGCAACATCCAAGAGAGACGAGTCCAACTAGATGCAATGAGCCGATAACATGTAGTACAGTGGGAGTAGTATTACATACTTAGTTGTCAATGTGGGGCATTTTATGTGGGGGAAGAGAAGAGGATGACTAGATATTTGAAGCTAAGAACTGGGGAACACGCCAGAGCATTAAGAGGTGGCAATGAAAAGTATGCCATTGGGAGACATGTAAAAGGGAAAAATAAACATGATCATAACATTACTTTTTTGGGAATACAGAAAATATCTAAACATAAGAGAGGGGGTGACTGAGAAAATAAATTAAGTGTGTGTGTGAAATGGAATGGATTTTTAGAACGTGGGCATGTTTTCCCCCTGGTCTGAATGATTCTATGAGCTTATGCATCATCTTTGAATACAACTCCTCCCCCCTTCTACCGAAGACAGAATATGTGGAGGCCCCTATTTTTCTGACTTAAAAAGGTTTTAGGATCATTGTGTTTCATGCTCTTACATCCATAAAATGGAACTATATTGAAATAAAGCTAAAATCTTTGTACATAAATTTGTAATAGATATCTTAGTGTTTTTTCTTTTATCTTGCAGAATGGCATCTCTGTGTGTCTGCCCCAAAACTCAAAAAGAAGTAATAAATGAACCATAAGCTGATTATTTGATGAAAGAAGCTCGAACCACAACATCCATAAATGGAAAGTGGTGAAAGATAGGTCTACATGAAAATGAATTCTTAAATTAATCCTGCATAAAGGGTGTATAAATATATTTTATATTCAGTGGTTGAGCCTAAACAAGCTGCTGCAATTTGTCCCACTGAATTATATGGGAGCTGGTGTAAGCTTTTAAGTGATGTGTAAACATGGAATTTGGACTATTAGTAGGTTCATTTTGACAATGTTGCATTGATTTTGCTATTTTTAATGCATTGATTGTGCACAGATTAGGTGGTATTTAGTGTATTAATTGTAATGTAAAAATGTTTAAATATACCCAATTGATTACATGTATGCACGAGCATCTTTGTTAGATTGTAAGCTCTATAAAAGGGGAGAGGTCTGACTGGATTTTTCCAACCTCTGATGAAGCTCCAGACAGAGCAAAATGTAAGGTTTTGTAGCCAGAGGCATGTTGCCTTGGCTAAGCCATGCATAACACAATTTTAATGGTCTCTTAGTTCATTGATTTGCTGTCTATATGCTGTGATTTGTGAGTATTGGAGCTGCAGATATTTGGAATGGAAAACATGATGCAAGTAATTAAAAGTTTTATACTGTAACAGAAGAACTTTCTCTTGGATCCATTCTGTAAAGTACACGATGTGTCTAGGATAAGAAAGACAGTGTGCTTTATTTAAACTCACATAATTGAGTGTAGGAGTTGGTGCAACCTTTTTGTATGGGGAAAAGGTAGGTGTGTGTAATATCTATATCTATATCTATATCTATATCTATATCTATATCTATATCTATCTATCTCCATCCACTCTGTTAATTATAGACTTGAAGTGGAGAACCCAGAGTTGTGGCATAACTTTCTCCAACAGTTTACTGAAATGTGGGAGGAGGGAGACAGGCCTGTAATTATCAGGGAAGAGGGGATCGCCAACCTTGAAGATGCGTACCATGTGGATAAGCTTCCAGGAGTCTGGCACTGTGGGTGTGGTAAGTGCAAGGTTGAAAAGGTACATTAGGGGTCTAGTTAAGACAGGGGAGATCATTTTTGAAGAAAGCAGGGCATAGACCATCACTGCCAGGGCCTTCATTAGCTGGGAGGGAATTTAGTAGTTTGGCCATGGCTTTAGGCCCAATGACCCTGAAATGGAAAGGCAGTGGTAGCATGGTGTCTGGGAGATGGTTGTGCAGTTTGGGTGTCCATTGCAGTAGGCAAGGAGTGGGGTAGAAAGGGTTGCTGAGTGGTTGCAATCTCCGATGGGTCCAAGATGGCCCAGCAGGGATAGAGAGCTGTGTAATTTGTTTATTGGTCTTTGGGTTCAGTAGTGACCCAATGGATGCCCAGAGGTTTTGTGGATTTCGAGATTAACGCTTTGTTGTTTGTGACAGTAGTTGTGCTTAAGTGTTCTCAGTTTTCTTGTAGGTATTATGCAACTGCCTATAGGCATTCCAGAGGTGGGAGGAGAGAGATGCCTTGTACTCTTTCCACTTACTGTCTCTGGCTTTCATGAGACAGTAGCTTCTTTGATAGCTAGCACGTGCAGCTCCCTCTTACCCTTCTGGTTTTACAAGGGTAATAAGTATCCTGGAGGCGGAGGAGGGCAGTGGTAAGGAAAGTAACTCAGGAGGAGATGTCCTTTATCTGGTAAAGGGCTGGCCAATTTCCCAAGCTTCCTCAGGACTGGTTCGTGATCATAGCAATCAAACTTTCTGAACAATATGGGTTTGTGTGATGGCAGCTAGCTTTGGTGGATAGAATAATATAGGTTGGTGTGTGATCACTGATGGAGTCAGCCATAGTGCCAGTCTGTAAGATCAGGTCAACCCCTATTGTGTAGTGATCCAGTCAATGAGCAAGTGATTCATCATACGGGAATTATATCTAGTGGGGAGGCAATAACTTGCTCCAGGTTGAGTTCCTTTAATAGATTTGCATAGTCTGTCGCATGCGAGTCCAACCAATTGAGCTTGAAGTTGCCAAGCACGATAGTGTCACGAGTTGGTGTTATACATCAGATTCCCTCAAGGAAATCAGATAGCCCTGGGATGCCACCAGTTGGTGGTTTATACCAACACAGAAAGAACTTAGATGCACCCAGGGTTAACTCAGCAAGTATCCACTTGCTTGCAGAGGTGGGGTTAAGCACCTGACAGTTGTGGCAGTGATGTGGTCCTGGAGGTACAGTTCAATGCCCCACCTTTTTTCCTACCTGGTCTGTCCAGACACAGGAGAGAGCTGCCATTTAGTTGTAGTGAGGAGTCAGGGTGTTAGGGCTTCAGCCATGTCTGAGAGACCAAGTACCTGTGGATTACACATGGACACCCAGGCCTCAGGCTCACTGAACTTAGCAGGAGGCTGCAGATGTTCATGTGAGCAGCTCTGAGACCTGGTAGTTTTGCCCAGTGGTGTGTGATTTGTCGATGTTGGTATTAGTGGGGCATGGGTTGCTCTCAATATCCCCAATGAGGAGGAGAGGAGCTATTAGTGGGCAGGTGGACAGGAGCCCATTGTGGGGCTGAAAGGTTAGTGAGTGGCAAATGACCACTTAAGCATCCCTCATAATGTGACAGCAGTGCCAGAACAGATGACAGTAAGGGTGGAGGCACAGTATTGGTATCTACGTCATCAAGGTCAGGGTGCAATCGAGTAGAAGAGAAAGTGCGCAAGTTCTGCTGATCGACAGCAAGAATTGTGGCACAAATGTCAATCAGTAGGAGGGTGGACAGGGGCACTAGGAGGACTGGAATAGTATACATCTTGAGGTGCTGCTTGTGAGGCATGTCCTGCAGGAGGTAGAGGTAGATTGTTGAGCGCTATAATGGCAGAGAGGAGGATTGGGCTAGGTTTGAGCAGAAAGCATTGTGTCACAGCAGCTAGTGGGTAGGAAAGGGTAGCTGGGCAGCTAAGGGTTGGCCACTTTAAGAGACTACAGTGGGGTGGGCCATACAGGGAATCAAGAGCATTTTAAGAGTGCCTGGGGCAGGGAGGGGTGGTGGGTGGGAAAATTTCAGCCCAAAAATTCAAACCAACTGCTACTGGTTGGCTGCTGCACCCCTAGGGCTGCCTGGAGAAACACACACACTTAACCCTGAGAAGCGAGCATCCAGAGGCTGCAGAAGAGTTGAGCTCAGGCACCCAATCAGATGGCAGAATATTGCACAAAAACTGTCTAATCCACTGTGGGTAGCCTGTGCAGTTGACAAATCAGAGGAGTGCCCGGATTTGAGCAGTTCCTGGGCCAAGCAGAGAGTCAAAGGTGTACCTGTTCTTTGGTTCCAAGAGCTGGGCGGCAGCTGTGGCAAGAGGCTGAGCTATGCCACAGTTCCAGGGCTGAGACTGGAAAGAGGAGAGAAGAAGAAAACAAAAATATAAGTATGCAGGCACACAGGGTGGGGACTGCTGATGGCAGAGTGTCAGCAGGGGTGGGGGTCTGAGAGGGCAGGGGATATTTTGACACACAAAACAAAGGGAAAAAGTGAGGTCAGGGCTAACACAAATTAACAAAACAACAGAAGGACTATAAGAAGGCGTTAAGCACCACAGTTGTACAAGACAGAGATGTGAGCTAGGGCTGTGCTGGGGAAATCACTTAGACACTTAGACAGCTGGGCAAACCAACCACTGAAGAAAATAAAGGGCAGAAGATGGGGAGGTTCAAGCAGAAGGTAAGGAAGTGGGAGAAAGAAGTTAGTAAAGAGGGCGGAGGTAGTTAGGAGAGGAGAGTGGCGAGACTAAGCAAGCAGTTTCAGATCTACAGTCAGGGGAACACATTTTCTGAATAAACAGACTGATTACAGTACTAAAAGCAGACTGACTAAGCTAGGATGAGTACTCTGCTTGCAAAGCAAAAAACTGTAGTACAGATAGGCTAGGCATAACAGTTATGAATACTGGCTAGAGCAAATTAGCAGTATCAGGCTAGCTGGGCAGAAAGCGAAATATGCTGGCTAGACAACATCATCGGGCTGGCTAGGCATAATAAAACAGACAGAACAGTCAAAAATTCAACCCAACTGCTGCTGGCTGGCTGACTGCACCCACTGGGGCTGCCCTGGGAGAACACACACACAGTTAACCTCAAAGTGTCCTGGGCCATGGAGCTGTGTAGAAGAGTTGGTGCTCAGGCACCCAATCAGACAGCAGAATACCACACAAACTGTCCAATCTGCTGCGGTTAGCTCTCTGCAGTCGGCGAATCAGGGAGACCACCCCTGGATTTGATCAGTTCCCAGGGCTGACAGAGTCAAAGGCGTACCTGTTCTGTTCCGAGGGTCAGGCAGCAGGCGGGTGGCAGCCGTGACAAGAGACAGAGCCACACCGCAGTTCCAGAGGATGAGCCCTGCTCAAGAGCCGAGGCTGTTCTTTCAGTTCTGAGAGCCAGGTGGCAGGCGGGCGACGGCCGTGGCAAGCAGCCGAGCCACGATGCAGTTCCAGGGATGAGCCCTGCTCAAGGGCTGAAGCTGGAGGCTACCTAATGCAAATGGGAAAAACAAATGTGTTTTTATCTATGCAACATCTGTAGCATCTTTTGCCACAGTAGCCAATATTATATTATGCAAGATTCAGCTCCGTGGAGCATAGTAAAATAGTTACACAATAATTTATGCATAGAAGGGACTCTAGGTCCATCATGCCCCCCGCTTCATAAACAAGGATGATGGTGCTGAACATAGAGGTGTGTGTTGGATGCCACACCTTGCACCATGCCAGTGACCGAGTTCTGGAGCAAGCTTGGGCTGCAAGGGGTTGGCGGGGGTTAGGAAGACTCGTGTGCCACTGGATTGCTCTCATCTTCCAGACTAGGGAGCAGAGTTTCTTTGCTCTCAGCCGAGACCTGGTGGAGGCTGGGTGTCAGAGCAGAGGTCTGGGGACGGACACAATGTCAGATGGATGGAGGGAGCACATGGTTCCAGCAGCACACATGCACCTTCACGCACGCATGCCTGCCGTGCACACCGCTGCTCCAGATGGGAGGGAAAAAAAAAAAAAAAGCCACACGAGTAAACAGCCTATGTCTCTCTGTAGCTGTGTGTGATGGCCCCCAACACTCCCAGACCCCACTCCTTTTGGATCCCCATCAGTAAGATGGTAGGGGGAAAAGTTGACAGGGTTGGGTGCCGAAGGAGATCAGACGATAGGTTCAAGGTGGCCACAGAGGGAGCTCTAAAAAATCAAAAAAAAAAAAAAAAAGTATGCTGTAGTAGAAATTAGTCCAGGCTTAGCCTGAATGCTTGTGCCATCTTCATGTCCACCAATACCTCTGTTGGTAGGCTGTTTCATTGGTTCTCCACCTCTAGGAAGGGAAAAAAAAAAAAAAATTTACCTCCCGACACTGCCCCTTTACCACCTCAGAGTTTCAGAGCATATCCCTGTGCCCTGCTGGTGGGCACCACATAAAACATTTCTAACCATTCAGTTTCATTGCTATAACTGAGTATGCAGAAGACAACATGTTCACCATGGAGAAAAGGAGTTCTCTGGTGAACATGTTAAGGGCCTCCACCCTCTTATCAAAGCTCTGTTCATCTATATCCCTGATTGTATTTGTAACTCTGCATTGCTTTCTCTCTTGCCCCGATCTCTTTTTGCATCAAGGACATAACTTCTCACAGTAGTACCCTAGGTGGTGCCTGAGCAGGCAGTAGTGTTATTTCATCAGAATCATAGGGGTTACAATGCTCCACACTCAGCATACTTTGTATAGGTAAATGTTAGGGAAATCCAGGTTTAGGGGTTTCCAGAGATTGTAGTGAACATCACAGGGGTGGCAAAAAAAAAAAAATTTATTGGGGTCTTAACCACAACCCCTGGCTACCCATAAATGATGCCATTGTGATCAGGACTTGTAAAGAGGCTGGATTACTTCCCCTGTTCTGCTGGACACCCCCATTTTGATGTACTCCAGCATTCTCCAGCCCATTTGACAGTGGCTGCTCACTGCTCATCATGCTTCAGCATTTTAGTTATGACCCACAGGTCCATTTCCCTCTCCACTGCAGCAAGAGCAATCACACACTGTGTGCAAGTCCTACAGTACCTTCATTCTTCCTCTAAAAGTGTACCACATTGCATTTGACTACATTGAAAATGGGACCTCAGGATTCTGACCACTCACTCAGCTTTTTCTGGTCCTCCCAAAGTTTGTCCCAATACCCAAGGAAGTCCCACGAGGCTAGCAGATGGAGTAAAGGAGCAGGATAAGGCCTTCTTTTGCTACACTGGGGAAATGACAAATGAAAGAGGGCATAGTTAAGCTGAAAGCAGGGTGAGGAGTGGGTGGAGGAAGAAAAGGGTAAGGCGGAAACACTGACTTACTTATTTTTGGTACTGTATTTACAAAGGAAAGGAAGGTCCACTAACCAAGGGGAATGTTAATCCCAGACAAGATTAGTGGGC
This sequence comes from Neoceratodus forsteri, assembly GCA_016271365.2. Taxonomy (NCBI): domain Eukaryota; kingdom Metazoa; phylum Chordata; order Ceratodontiformes; family Ceratodontidae; genus Neoceratodus; species Neoceratodus forsteri. Next base: position 1,049,308,102 of record CM028132.1, read on the forward strand.
CAAATTAAGCATGGAATCGATAGGCACTGAATGGTTGTTCAAGAGACTAGAAGCTCTGAAAGTCAATAAACCACCAGGGTCAAATGGTATACACTTCAGGGTGCTAAGGGAGATGTTGCAGTTCATGGTCTTTCTGACCCTCAAACTGCTCTGAGAGACTGGGGAGGTACCTATTGGCTCAAGGATGGCAGATGTGCCTGCACCAAAGGAGGGAGGGATGAGAGGAAATATATAGTAGTCAATTGGACATCAGTAGTTGAAAAACTGCTGGAATCTATCAAAGAGGCTGGTAGCGTTCCTGGAAGTAAATGTGCTGCAGGACAGGAGGCAACATGGGTTTGTGGCAGGCAGATCTTGTCAAACTTACCTGACTTTCAATTGGGTGACAAAGGCTGTTGATAAGAATAGGCAGTTGGCATGCTATTTCTGGACTTAAACAAGGCAGTTGACTCAGTTTTGCACAGGCCGCTAGTCAAGAAAGTGGGGACGTCATGGGTGGGGGACAGTGACACAGCTGGTAGCTTACAAAGGGGGACATCACAGAAAGTAACTGTAAATGGGAAGTACTCAGGAGTGAGGGAAGTCACAAATGGGGTCCACAAAGGGTAATGCTCAGGCAAGAACTCTAATATCATCATCAGTGACAAAGGAGAGGATATAAGAGGAAAATCTACCTCTGTGGATGACCCCAAGCTCTTTGGCAGGGTAGACTGTGAAGAGATCATCTGGGACATGAAGGAAGACCTGAAGAGGCTGGAGAGTGGTCAAAGATCTGGTCAGTCGGCTCGGTGTCAAAAGTATAAGGTCATTCATATCAGCAGCAGAATCCCAAGAATGAATACGCATTGTGAGAGGAACAGTTACTGAGACTGTGCAGCAAAGGGCTCTGGAAGGGGTGATTTCTAACAACTTCAAATCATCAGTGCAGTTTAATGATAGGAAAAGCTAACAGAATGCTGGTTTGCATCAGAAGTAGGTTCAGCAGCAGGAATAATGAGGTAATTTTGCCCTGTACAGAACCCTGGAGAGACTACATCTGGAGTACTGTGTGCAATTGTGAAACTCCCCACTTTAAGGAAAGACATACTGAGACTGGAGGCAGTGCAGAGGATGGTGACCAAGATGGTACATGGGCAACAGGAGAGGGCATATAAGGAAAGGCTAGAGAGCCTCAACATGTACTTTTGGGGACCAGAAGGAGAGGGGGCATGGTGAAACATTCCATTTACAATGTATTAACATAGAATGGTAACATCTATACCAGGAGAAATGAGAGAGAAAACTGGGGTATGTTCTAAAGCGGTACAAAGTACTTTTTTTTTTTAATGGAGGGAGGTAGAAGACAGGTGGAATAGATGTCCCTCAGAACTGGTCAGTGCAGTACCAGTGGGGATTCAAGAGAGGTTGGGACAAAACACAACAGCTGTTTAAAAGATCTGGAGATTAGCATGGGGGGAGGATGGTCATGGACCCCTAGGTGGAATGTAGCACCTCACAAGCAGACCTGATAGACAATCAGGGCTTCTTCTATTGGCATGTTTCTATGAGTCCGCTATGCTGCCATCTTATTATCATAAGTGAATTGATCAGCTGGAGACTCCATCTTCCAGATCGTTGATCAAATGTTGAACAACATTGGCCTCAGCACCAGCATCTGAAGAATGCAAGTGAGTACACTCTCACTCAGAGTAATGCCCATCCACTTGTGTATGCCTCATGTATACTGCATTGCCCAGAAGCTTCTCATGCCCCACGTATAATGGCCTTACTGAAGTCCAGATAGATTAGTTTCAGATCAGACCTCGTAAACCTGTAACAAGAAGGGTGAGAACTGAGCTAAACCAACTGCTCAAATATTCAGTCCTTGATAATGAATTCCAGGATGCTGCCTTAATAGAGAGACTGTCTGACCACCACCCCCCATGAGTCGTGCTGCAGGAGGTTAGAGAGGCAGAGAAACAAGAAGAACAGTGGGGAGCCCAACCTGCATCCACCTCCAGTGCCCAAGTGTTGGACAATGGGGGCTGCTTTGATGTCACAGACCTACAGAGACTGATTTATAAAATGAAGTGTGACGGACTAGCTTAAGAGCAGCCCAATCCCCGGGAGGCCTGAACTCAGTTTCTAGTATGCTTGATTCAAGTAGGGTGGTGTCATCTACCTCGAGAAAGTCTCACTGGAGGAAGTCCATCCTCAACTGATCGAGCTAAAGAAAATGATGGGAGAATCAATTAACCTCCAAGTGCTCCCCTGTCTGGGAAGGAGAAAGGGCATTCATGGTACACAGAGATACAGAGATACAGAGATACTAAAAGGCAGTGTCAGTAAGAAGGCAACTTTCAAAGAGTTGCTGACTAGCTACTCAGTGAAAAATTAGCCAAGAACCCTGTCAGGTCTCTGAACTTCAGTGGCCACCAGTTGAGGAGTGCTCTGGTGCCCTGGGAACAATGTATTTACCAGCAACCATTGCTAAAGCTACAGGTTATATCAAAACCTATTCATCAGATACCAAAGCCAAAGTGTCAAGGAAATGGGACAAGACTGTGGGTCCTACTGCAGATGTGGAGGCTCGAGTAGATGATTGCCCCAACTAACTGCTCCTGGACAGTGGCTCTCAAATCACTGTAGTGTTCAAAGACTATGATAAGTGTCCAGCTCACAAAATGATGGAACCTTTGAGAGGCTTGGATGTGTGGTATCTCAGGGTAGCTTCATACCCCCATCTGGGCCTAATTCATATCTGGATTTCCTTTCTGGGAACATTGCTGGAACTCCTACTGCTATGGAGATGTGTGCCCTGGAGTGCCCATGGATGGATATGTACAAAAAGGTTCCAGTCATTGTAGGAACCAGTGCCCATATGTTCCACCGCCTGGGTCAGTTGTGCAAAAAGTTTGAAACCCCACTAGGAAAAGTGTAATCGCCCCTCCACGGAATTGTCAGACAAGCTTACACTTATAAAGCTCCAGTCCTCCTTGAGAATTAATCTGTAGGAACTGTTTGGTGCCAAGATCTAACTGAAGTTGCTTTGTCCCCCCCCCAAGCAGAGTGTGCCATCAAGGGAGTAGTGTGCCTCAAGGAATCCTGCCACAATCAGCATCTAATGTTAAATGGCCCAGAGAAAGCTGGTTTACCTGAACAGCTCATAGTCAAACCTAGACTACTGCCTGCTAAAGCTCATGCATATGCCAGACAAGTAACAGTTTATGTGACAAATATAATGGACCCCGTGACCATTCGAGAGGACAGACCTCACCAGGGCCTGTTGTGCCACTCTGGCCATGCAGCCAAAAGAGAATGCAGCCACAGGACAATTAGATCCTTCGTTATTCATGATTGAAGACCACCTTTGCCCAAGTTGGCTCAGCACCAACATTTTCTTCCTGTAGGAATGTCCCATGTTGGGTGCCAAGGGTATACAGTATCACATCCTCATCACTGGTGGCTCATTTGATGAGAGGCCTTTTGGGAAAGGTCAGGATGACTGTCACCGCTGACACAGATGATGTCCAGAAGTGCTTGCAGGAAATGCTGGCCATAGACATCATTCAGGAATCTAGGAGCCCCTGTGTGTCACCAATTGTAGTTGTCTAGAAGAAGACTGGGGCTATCAAAATGTGGTGGACTGGATTCTTAACAGAAGAACTGTACCCCACCAATACACCATGTCACGAGTCCAAGATGCCCTAGATTGTCTGAATGCAAGTCAAAGGTTCAGTGTGATGGATTTGAGATCTGGCTACTATCAAATCCCCATGGCCAAGCAAGATCAAGAAAAGACAATGTTCATCTGCCTGCTGGGGTTCTAAGAGTTCCTCCGAATGCTGCAAGGGATCCCAGCTGTTAGAGAGCAGTGCATGACATAAACCTGTTGGAGTGCCTTGTGACATGGACGACATTATTATATTTGTGAGAACCCTCTAAGAGCACAAAGCCCACTTGATGAAAGTACATGACAAACTAGAAGAGTATGGCCTCAAGCTATCTTTTGAAAAAAGTGCCAATCTTCAGGACCTGGGTCACGTATGTGGGTCACATGTCCTAAAATGGCATCTGTACCAGTCCTGACTATGTCTAAGCCATCACAACCATGCCAAAACTCACCCGACTGAGATAACCGAGGTTTCTTGGGATTCTTCAACTATTGCTGCAGGTTCATTAAAGACTACACCAAGATCATCAAGCCTCAACAGCACCTGACCCAGGGGATCCCCTACCAACCAGAAAACAAGAGGGCACCACAGTCCATTCCTAAAAGTTTACTACAGAGTGCATGAACTGTTTACCCAGATAGATCACAGCTTGTGATAAGCATTTGAAGAGATAATTAGAAAGCTGACCAATGCTCCCATGTTAGCTAGTACAGACCTCATAAAGCCATATGTGCTGACACAGATGCCAGTCTCAGTGGTTTGGGAGCAGTGTTATATCATTAACACCCACAAGGACACCATCCAATAGCTCATGCCAGTCACAGTTTGTCACCCTCAGAAAGAAATTATCCTATCCACAAGCTGGAGTTTTAGGGCTCAAATGGGCAATTGTCAATCAGTTCCATGAGTATCTGTATAGTATCCACACCACAGGCCACACTGATAACACCCTCACATATGTGTAGATGACAGCAAAACCAGATACTGTGTGGAATATCGCCCAGAAAAGCAACATTGATGCTGATGTGCTATCTAGAAGACACCATCCTGGGGTGCCAGGGCCAGAATGAATTTGAATCTCAGAGACTGCCGGTCAGGCTTTGTGCAAAAGATATGATCCAGAAAGACTAACAATCTCCAGTAAAATCACCTCACCTGGTGGACAGCATGGTCACCTTGTCAGACTGCATACCTGAGGTCCTTTGCAATGTTGTGTCCCTCAGTAAGCCCACTTTATCACAAAAGAATCCTCAAGACTGGAGAAAAGAGCTAATGGAGGATCCTGAATTCCAAGACATTGTTAACCCCCTCCAACAAGGGATCACCCAGACTTTATCAAAGTGAATCATTCTGACGTTTCCCTACTACTGAGAGTGGAGCAATTTGAAAGTGCATGAAAGCATGATTTACATAGAGCCACAGAGCAATGATGGGCAAAATCTAAAACAGTTATTCCTGCAATTAAGGTCCAAAACTAGTCCTTAAAGACTTGCATGATGAGTAGGGACAATTGGGCATTGATAGAACACTGGACCAAGTTAGAAGGTTCTATTTCCTGGATGAGCACAGAGGAGGAGAACAATTGTAATCAACGTATGAGTTGAGTTCAGCAGAAGGCGCTGCCACAGAAGCAGCCCTTTGGTGAATTATCACAAGTAATTCTATGGACTTGGTTTGCATTAACCTTTTAAGCTTGGGGCCAGACAAAAAGAATATTGCCAACATATTGATGGTGACAGACCACTACTCCAAGTATGCTCAAGCATTTCCCACAAAATACCAAAAGGCCTCAACCATAGCCAAAATTCTGGTTGAAAAGTATGTTGTTCATTATTGCACAGCTAGAGAGAATTAATTCCAGTAAGGGCTGGGGTTTTGAAAGTTGGCTGAGCAAGGAGTTGGTCTTTCTTGGGACTTAGGAAGTCACAGACCACTCTCTACCACCCTCAAGGTGATCCACAACCAGATAGATTCAATAGAACCTTGTTCAATATGTTGGACACTCAGAAAAATTTAAATTGGACAAGTGAGCTTGCTTGTCCATGCATACTGTTGCACTTGCAATGACACCACAGGGCAATCCCATGTCTGCTCATGTTCAGAAGGGAGGAAAAGCTCCCAGTGACCTTGCATTTAGAGTGTCATCAGATGGAGACAATTTAGAGACTTACACCAAATATGTTCAGACTAAAACAGCAACTGGATGATACCAACAGGCTAGCTGCAGAATTGTCTACCAAGAGAACTGTGGTAAACAAAACCAGTTATGACAAACATGTTAGAGCTCATGAGTTACTTGCTGGAAACAGAGCCTTGGTTTAGAACTTGGGATTACCCAGAAAACATAAAATTGCACATCAGTGTTGCAACATCCCCTATGTGGTCACAGAAAAAAACTTGGACTTACCTAGTGTACAGGGTTATATTATAAGGGGATCAACACAGGAGTAAAACTTTGCACTACAGCCATTTGCTCCCCATTAGACAGTTGGACATGCCAGATCTGGACAATGGCCCAGTACTCCCCCAGAGAATTTAAACCAGGGGTTCTTGTAGACACTGAAGCAAAGCTAGTTAGTCTGCACTCAATGTAGATAACTATCCACTCAGACTTTCAGAAAGACCTTTGCCTGAACCAGCACCCAATGCAACAGATTTGTCTGAAGAGGATGGCCTTGTTCATTATCATTCCACTGTGGATAGTCCCCATTTGTTAAATGCTTCTGATGACTGGTGTACACCAGCTACTCTGCCCACAGTTAAATACAGATGCAGAGCTTTGTGAATCTCCAGCTACCACTGAACTAGTTGTGTGGGGAAGATCACAGAATCTGACCAAGAGCCATATATTGTAAGTTAGCCATTTAATTTGGAGAAACTCATTCACCATCTGGAGAGGGGTATATAAACCATTGGTTGCCCAGGAACCAGAAGAAGACCCATTACAATGTTCTGAGAGACCTGTAAGAGCCATTTTGAAGCAGAGTTATGATACTTCTGGTGCCCTTACTGACTTTCCCCTTTATGTGGCGCGTCATGGGATCTATGTCACACCCCAATCCATACCACGTATTGTGTTTAATAGTCCTAGGCTGTAATGTAGGGATGCAGATTACGGGAACTTTTGGTCAGATAGGAACCAATTGTCTATACAGAAATGTCTGTGAAACAGTTCTTTATTCTGAACTTGTTGATATTGTTGTGTTGCTACGGGCTCTGTGACTAGTCTTGCTAGGAAGCATTTCTCTGGGTAGAATTGTTAGTGGTTATTGCCTGGTTTGTGCATGAAACTCATGGAATTGGTGAGATGACCCGGGGAATAGTGTAACTCTTCTCCTCAGGAGGGGCTGTACCTGGACTGCCATTGTTGCCCTCCCGAAGTCCCGCACTGTTGCTGGCTCTTTGCTTAACCATGTAAGAGACAGAGACAGAGACAGAGAGAGAGACAGAGAGAGAGAGACAGACAAACCTACAATACCTCCTGCATCCTTCTTTCAGTGGCTGTGCTTGCATTTCATCAGCCATTGTGGCAGAGGGGACCAGGAACCTACACTGGATGCACTCCTGTTTAAGCTTCTCCTGCACCACACTATAGACTGCCACAGCAGCAACCGAGAGAGTGTATGCTGCAAGGGCTCTACAGCACTCTTGTCTCCTGACCCCGATGCCAGATTTGCTGTACCCACCACCCAGACTTACTGACCAGGTAATAGCCCCAAGGGGATGTTAAATATCTGGGGGATTCAGCACACGTATTGGGAGTGAAGAAACAGATAAAATAATGACATTGGAGGACAGGGCTCCCACAAGAATGTGGAGCAGCCATCTTTGTGACCCCTAACCACTTGAAAGATGTGAGCCAGAAGGGCTGTGTTGCTGTAAAAATCTGAGGGAATCTGAGGTGCTTCATCCCCAGGCCACTAGGCCTGGTTGCTGACTGCTGTTCACCCCGTTGCTGTGTGCTATCCCTGGTCACAACAGAACTGCTGCATCCGTGAATCATGTGAGTGCTGGTCTTTTTTTATTTTTCCAGTTTTGGATTACAATTACTGCATTTGAATTACAAGTTGGTTTTCAAGCATTTTCCATTTGGGTTTCAAGTTCTTTATATTGTGCTAGCAACTATGACCTGTTTGGGAGTTAAATTGCAAGCTTGTTAATTTTCATCAAGAGTACTAAAGAAAGAACTTTGAAAATTAGCTACCAAGTCTGCACCAGGACTCTAGTAATACCACTTCTCTCAGTGCAGTTTAACCCCTGCAAGGTATGCATATTTTTAAATCAAGGATGGAAATGAGAAAGGAAAAGTGTGGCCTACTGGGATTGAACCTCAGATCTCTGGTATGCCGTTTCCAGCACTCTAACCATTAAGCTACAGGCTCACTGGTCAAGTATCTGAGGAATTTCCAGGACTCTAGTGTAATTCCTGGCTAGCTAGAGTCATTTTTGGTTTTTTGTTATACTTGAAGTTGTAGTTCTACTTCCAGTAGCAATTGAAAGTAACTGCAGCTTGTGTAGTATATTTCTCTTTTGTACCCATTGATTTGGCTGCACATCAGATTGTGTGGGTCAAACAGGAGGGCTGCAACCAACAGTACAGTGATTCTCTGGGTTGCTATAGGGTGGGAGCTCAAGGTGATTTGCAACTGCCTATCCTTCTTTTCTTCCAGCTTTCAGACCAGTGTTCTTAAATAAAAGCACTGTTAATTTGTTGAATTTTATTTCTGTGTGTAGGCCCAGTTTGTATAGCCTGATAGAAGTGATTATTGATGAAGGTAACAACTGTCTTAGTGGTCCCAGAGGGTGGTCCAGTGTAGAGAGGTGGGTAGGTACTGTATTCCAGGGGTGGTACTGTGGGAGGGCAAGTTAGATGAAGACACAGAAGGCAAGACAAGTTCTTTTAAAATGTCCCATAGGGCAGCACACTATTACAGAAGGACTTCACACACTTGGAAATACCATAAGCAGTTCAACAATGCAGATCTGGAACTTCTGTAGAAAGTCGCTGCCCTATGGGACATTTTAAACATCTCGCCTTCTATAGTGTCTTCAGAAGTTTACTCCAGCTAACAGAAAAAAGGTTGTGGGGTAGCTAGCTGTAATGTGGGCCTTGCAAGGGTTAAGTATGGTCAGGATGTTGACACACAAACAGAGGAGTGTCATGACCTCCGGCCCCTGTGAGTTGTTGGGCTTAGATGGGTTTATTGACATAGGGTAACCTGATTAGTTGTAAATCCATCTAATCAAATATTTTAGTTTTTTCCTTTTCCTCGACTATAATATGCTGTAACTGTAAACAAAATTAAACAAAATATTTAGTTTTCCTTGCTTAAAGTCTTGGCCTAGAATGATTCCACACTGTGTTGGTGACTAGCCTTAGTAGTTTTCAAATAAAGGTGTGGGGCTGTTACCTGAGGTGAAAGCAGAGATGGGTGGGAATGTTTCTCATGATATGAAGCTCTCTGTTGTAAACATACAACTCTGTCCTTTTTAGGTGGGAGGTAGAGGGTCACCCATTTTAGATAAGTAATAAGGGTACTGAGGATATCCCTGGAGTTCTGAGCAGTGGGGTAACTGTTCTGGGACCTGTCTGGTGAGCCAGAGGATGGTAAAAATATGCCTAACACACACACACACACACACACACACACACACACACACACACACACACACACACGGCCTAGAATAAAGGGAAGCTGAAGAATGCATATGTGGTTACAGAAAAAAAAATGTATTTGAGTTTGTTATAAAAAGGAAACTGCTGTGTGTCTGCCTAGGTTAGACACAGCAAATAAAGGGATGAAGGTCAAAGGGATTTGGGAAAATTGGGGAACCTCAAGGACCCTTTGGTCTGTGTGAGCAAAAGGGGAAATGGGTCCTTTTTTTTTTTTTTAATCTATATATTATGGGTAATTGCCACTTGACCCCTTCATTATGAGGCAAGGTCTTTGCAAAAGATTTGGATATCGTGAGACCTGCATAGCCTGTTGGAGGTCTGAGATCAATCAAAATCTTTATTAAATCTGGCGAACATCATTGAGCATAGCTCATTTACAAGATGGACCTGAGTGGTCAAGAGATGGGCAAATGGATGCAAGGGGTTTATGCCTAGAAAAGCCAGGCTGGGTGCAGACCCTCCTTGAAGAGATGGGTGCCCGATAGTGGGTACCTGCTCTTTAAAAGTGAAAATAAACAAGCATTTGTCAATGCCAAATGTTTGCTTGCTGGCATTGGCATTGGAAGTGTAGGAGTTGGAGAACTGCATAATAGGAATGGCAGTGAAGTATTGAACTAAGCCAACCCCACCACCACCCTGCAGAGACTGACAGGCATAACGGTCATGCCATTTCACACACTCTACCCTGCAGACACTGACAGTGTCACGTGTGCTTAGGGTCTTTGGTCTTATGCTCACCCATTCCATCAGGAAATATGGTGACATGGGTCCTGTATAGGAGAATGGGTGAATTTTGGCCAAAGAGTCCAAGGCACACCTCGATGCCTCTCACTGGTTGCAGGGTGTGGAGTGGTATGAGCATTACAGGCGAGAATCCCAAGTCACACCCCTGATGCCTGTCAATCTCTACAGGGTGGGCGTTATGGTTGAAACCCTAACGCCTCAGGCGTTCATTGCCATTTCACTCCAAATTTTCAACATGGTTTTTGTGACTCCCACCTTATGAACAGTGGCCATATCAGTTTGTTAGCCAAAAGCTGATTTCGCATAGCGACTACACCATTTGGCACCACAAGTGCGAAAACACATTTCGAACAGGATGTGAAAATGACAACTGTACTGTTCATGGGAGGTGCAAAAAAAAAATTGCAATATTGAGAATCTGCAGCAAAAATATTAAAAAAAAAACTGGTGAAGTCATGAGTGGGTAGAAAATGTGCAATGCACACCTGTAATGCAATTAGTTTGGGTTTTTTTTTTTTTTAAAAAACACACACACACACACACACACACACGATTGTCAACACAGGGATTTTGGAACCTCCGCTCATGAACAGTGTCAGTGATTTTCTTAATCTGTCCCGAACATTGATCTCACACACAGACTGTGCCATTGTGCGCTACATGGGTGGAATCACATTTTGGGCAAGATGTGAAAAATGACAGCAGTACTGCTCATAAGGAGGTATGGTAAAATGGCAATGTTGAAAATCTGGAGTGAATATATGAAAAATTCGCGAACTTATGAGTGTGCATAGGAACAGCGCAACGCATGCTCGTAAAACAGTCATTTTGGGGAATTTTTTCACCAAATTTTCAACATAGGGTTTTTGGGTGCCTACCTCATGAACTGTGACACTGTCATTTCATAAATCAGTCCCAAAAGGTGGTTCCACACAGTGACCGTGAAATCACCTTTTGGGCCCAATTAACAAAATGCCAGTGACAGAATTCATGAAGTGGGGTCCCAAAAACCCCATGTTGAAAATTTGGTGAAAAAATTCCCAAAAATGGCCGCGATATGCACCAAAGTTGAAAAAACCCCATTCATTCCATTATACAGCTAACCGGCATTTCCTCAGTTCGCAGTCGGCTTTCAAGAGTGCAGACGTGTTCCCAGTCCACCAAAGATCATCACGCCAGCCTCCGGAGGCAAGTATTGGGCGAGGTTGGGGTGTGGGTGCCAGAGTGCATAGAGGGTGGGTGCGGGTAGGGTGAGAGGGTCAGGACAGTCAACGTGGGAAGGGTTTTTTTTTTTCCTTAGGCGATGTGGGACTTGTGCCACACTGGGGTGAACTCCATAATGGCAGCTAGAAGGCTGTTTTTGGGGGCAGTGGATCCGACAGAGTTGGGCACCCAGTCGGCCATAGGAACTGTTGCAGCTGGGGTGGGCTCCCAGCCTGGCACCCAATAGTCTCTTGGGGGACAGTGGAGCCGACAGGGGATTGGGCACCCCTGTCAGCCATACAGACTGTTGCCACACTGGGATGGGCTCCCAGCATGGCACCTGGAACTCTGTTGAGGTGGGAGCGCAGCAGAGCTGATGGGGATTGAGCACCCCCAGCCATGCAGTGTGCGTGGGGGGGGGCAAAGCATGACCATGCAATATCTTATTGCTGCTCACTGAAGCGTAGGTCTCCCTTTCAACTGTACGGCACTGCATTCGACTGCTGTCATAGGCAGCTGCAGCATTCATTGGGGGACTGTGGCCATGCCTGCAAACACACTGACTGCATTGCAAGACAGGGTGCCACACCTCTGAAAACTCAGATGATTGCACTATGTTTCTTACACATGCGTGCAAGCAAACATAAAAATGGATCCCTAAATATGGAACTAGAAAAAGCTGTTAAAATGCAGGTTGAGAAATGCAAAGATTGGCTACCTTTGCTGATTTGGTCTGTGCACCAAGAAGTACATTTTCCGTTGTATAAAGGTGGGGACTGATACTAAGAAACCACCGTGAGGAAATATGGATGCATGTATAGATACCATAAGTAAGCTGGATATGAGACCCTGAGAGAACGGTTACAGGAGATGGTTGTATTCTATTATTGTTACAGGGTTCTTTTAATGTAAAGCTCCTGAAAAGTGATGGATGGGTGCCTCTTTTCACACTTAGCCTAAGAAGTGGTGAGCATGATATGGGATAGTGGATGCTAGTATCGGAAACCAGTTGCTGTTCAGAGCTGGTTCCCTCTTAAGGTGGGAGGTAATGTAGCAGGGTGAAATCCTCCTACTGTATTTTTAATTAATGAAAATAGAGAATTAGTCCTTAAGGGGCTGCAAGAAAGCCTTACAGACAAAATAAGTCTGATTTAAGGTATCAAATAAAAATGAGAGCCTGCTGAGACCTGAACTATTCAGTGCAGGAATAGTCTTACAGCATGTCAAAATAAATGCTTTCCTATCCCTTTGACTGCAGCCTTTCTTCTGTGCTACTTTTCTATCTTATCTTTGCTGGATTGATCACCCAGCACTGAAACTTCAAATTTTTTTCCTCTTTCTGACCACCACACACACACACACACACACACACACACACACACAGTCTTAGCATAGTTAGGGTGAAAGATGTGTACTTTGGTGCTGTATGCCCTGTTAAATTTCCATGTGCAAAATAGTGAAGCTGGGGAAGAAGTACATAAAATGAATCTGTGTTTTGGTCCTATAAGATATAAAGTACTGAAGAACTACAATAAACCACCTTTAGTTTTATATGGAAGGTATCAGGAATCCCAAACTTCTTACTGTTTGAAATGTACAAACACGTTTACAAACTGCTACCAAACAATGCATTAGCAATGTCTTTTGCTTTATATGGTTTAATTTGTATTTTCGGATATTATATGAAATGTTTCTTAGCAAAGCTGTACACATTGCTATATGTTGAGGAAAATTTACCTGTTTGGGAAATGCCCGACTCCATGTGCTTTGGTTTGCTGGCATCCATTTTGTAGATTACTATGGGCTCAGGCCGGCTGAACTCTGTGGGCTTTATAGAACTCCAACATGAGGGAGTCTGGGAACAAGAAAGGTAGGAGTTCTTACCAGGAAGTTTTTTTTATAATTTTCTTATTGCTTTATTTTTTGATTGTTTTAAAGTTGGTATGTGCTAAAATTCTGTTTTTTCATGTTTACTTACTTTTCTGTATGAAACAGTCTTATTTAAAATTGTTGCAAACATTTAATTAACATTTAAAGCTATGATTGACAGGTCACATGATCTTCACCCCTATAAAAGGAGCTGGCTGAGCAGAGTCTGGCAGATGGAGTTCTCTTTACAAGGGCTGTTGATCAGGGTTATCAAGGTGTTTTTAAAACGGGTTCTGAAATTTCTTTCAGTTAATGGTCTGGGGTATAGAATTTGAGGCTTGCTGTTTATTTCCTTGATCCACACTCCAGCACAGTAGGTGGCGGTATGCACCTTTAAGTTGGTTTGTGACACATCAATAAACCCAAAGAAGAAGAAGAGTCTGGCAGATAAGAACTGAGCTGTGGAGGGAGCAGTCCTCTGTAGAAGTGAAACTGGCTGATGCAAGAGGGGAGTAGTTGGTGCTGGAAGCAGTCTCAGAAATTCTGACCAGTGGTGGTGCTAGTCAAGGCTGGGATGTTCTGAACCAGTGACAAGTTGAGCAGCTAGAGGGGTGATTGGTCTTCCTAAAGTATTGGCTGCAAAACTGCAGGTACAAGTAGGACCACCCTCAGGCACTGGATTTGTCCTTGTAAGCCTACTGACTAAGTGGGAACCAACAGCCCTACAAGCCAAGTTTTATTACAGCTGCTGAAGATCCTGACTAGTCAATCAGTATGAGCAACACAGAAGTTCCAGATCTGCATTGTTGAACTGTTTATGGTATTTCCCAGTGTGTGAAGTCCTTCTGTAATAAAGTGCGCTGCCCTATGGGACATTTTAAAAGAACTTGTCTCGCCTTCTGTGTCTTCATCCAACCCGCCCTCCCACAGGTACTACTCACAACATCTGGCCCACTTACTCTCTCTAGGTGGAGGCATGGCACTATATATTATGTAACCCGGATGCCATGTCCCAATGGGCTACTACCCCTGCCTTGTAGGGCCTAACCAATGTTGAGGGGCCTGGGTTCCTATTGCTGATTTAAAACTGGTTCTTTCCCATAGATCATACTATTGCACAGTGCCTCCACCCAGAGTAAGGGGGTCTGAATAATACCTGGTACAACCCCCTGGGTTGCTGTACCCACCTACAATACCATATAGTCACCCCACACATGAACCAATAACCAAAACCCCACATTTCAATATTTTGGAATTAAAGGCTCTCTAATATGCTCATGACGCAAGATTTATAAAAACATGTAAACACTTTATTTACAAGAGGTGAGGGTTAGGATGCATGAATTGGAAGCAGAGGTTAAATATTTACATTGAGCTTTGATTGACATTTTAGATTGCCACCAGATAAATCACAGTAATCATCCTGCATTTTAACTTCAGACATTTATCACAGTGGCCACCCACCAACCTCTGATGGTTTCAGAATTCACTGGGCTGTCTAACTGCTCTAGAAGGTGAAACATATGCCCACTTCCCACACTGGTACCAGTTCCAGACTATTATGGAATCCTGCAGTTCTGCACATTACATCTGGGCACTCATAACTAAATTATTAAGTTGCAGGCCTGATGCAGTTGCAGCCCGAATTGGCCTGCATTGCAGCTAGTTGGGGCCCTTTAAAAGAAAAGCAGATTAGCATCCTTTCTTTAGATCTTAAAATAATTCTGGCTGATCTTGAAAAGAAAACTTTAAAACTTTAAGACTCAAGCCTGACATTTGTATGTAGCAGAACTTGTGCCAACTATTCAGTGTCTTTTTAGATGGCAGAGAATGGCTCTGCCTATTCATGGTTTTGAAGTCATCACTGGTGTAGAGAAGCTTAGCTGAGGTACAAGCAGAAGCTTTGGCTGACCCCTCTCTACCAGGCCCTTACAGCCTGCAGACTGGAAATTCTCAGCTTTGGACAATTGCCCTTTCTCTCTGGGCTTAAAGTCATATTCTGGAATAGACCATGCTGGGACAGGAGGCAGTACACTTCAGACCCCCATGTCTAGGCTGTGCCCCTCAGGGGGGGAAGTGCGCATGGCAGTGCATAGCTGGCACACTACCAGGCTGACTCAGGCTGATCTGAAAAACAGTCTCTTTCTTGCATTCAGCACATTTTACATTCAGCACATTCTGGTTGCTTCAAGTAGTCACAATCTCTTCAACCATGTGGTCAGCATAGCAAGCATTGTCCTTTTAGTTTTCAAGACAGTCTCTCAACGTGGGTGCATTCCCTTAGGGATGGGGGGGGGGAACCCAACACTTGCACAGTCCACACATAGGCAAATTCTCCTCCTCTCTCCAAAGCAGAAATGCAGGAGCTTAAGGCATGTCTCCTCACCAAGTTGCAGATGGAGCTTAAGGCACAGCTCCCAACCACTTAAACACTTTGCTTGTTAGCAAATCAGGTTCACTGTAGCTTCTCATCAGCTCAAATCACAGTATCAGTGTCCCTCTTAGCTATGCTGGCACTTGCAGCTCCAATTGGACATTTACAGAGTCCTCTTAGGCAACTTCAGGCAAAGCTCCGACCTCAGGATATTTTTCCCTTCATTCCTTTAGGCACACTTAAATAGTTAAATCAGGCATTTCACAAAACTGGACCTTCTGCAATCATTCTTGCATTAGACGTCCACTATCTCAGGCACTGATCAAACACAGGGTGCAGACAGAACTTGAGCACCTCTTGGCTTTCTGGGCTTCTCAGCCCCAAGCAGGTCACCAAATATCTTGTAAGTAGAAGTTTACTCACTCAGGCTAAGCATGTGGCTTTCCATTCTTTGAAGTCACAGGATTCATCAGCTCTCTCACCACTGGGGCAAAAACATCCATGCAGTCTTCTCACAACTGCAGGCAAACTTACTGCAGCTCTCACACAGCTGAAGATACAGTAGTTCAGGTTTCTTCTGCACATTTTCCAGAATGTGGAAAGCAAATACTAGCCCTGGGGGACAACATCTGGCAACCCCAAGCCAGCAACTCCAATTTCTTACAGCCACTTTCTCTCAGAAGACAGAGCCCCTCCCTTGCACAGGGGCTCCCACTGAACTGACTAGGCCCATTCTCTCCAGCAGAGGGCCAGAGCCCCCCTCCTTATGGAGGGGCTCACATCGAACTGAACTCAGTCTGAAAAGTCTCCTGGGTTTTGGGAGCTCTAAGGCTCCAGATTGGCTGAATTCACTTGTCCTTCATGAAAATGAATATTCATTAGGCCTCTTTGATGCCTGATTTGGTCCCTGTTTGGGTGCCTAAATTTAATCCCCCTCTTCCCCCTGCCCCCCCACAGGCCTTTGGCATAGTCCCGGTTACGGGAATGCACCTCCGTGGAGATATTTAAGAAAGAACTAAAAACATATTTATGGAGAATGGCCTTAGATAGTTAATGTGAACTGTAATATGTTTGGAATTTTATTGTAATTTATTATGTTTTATGATGTATTTTATAATGTTTGTAGTGTTTGATGGTTTTGTATTGAAATTTGAAGTTATGACTAATTTGTTCAGCCTTGATATATTGAAAGGTGCTATATAAATAACTTTATTATTATTATTATTATTCTACTACATCTCTGGCACTGTCCCAGGAGTCCTTTCACTGAATCCTGCCTTTCCAATTGGCTGCAAAATATGTCTGCTCCTAAACACAGTCTGCATGCAGTCCATAGGAGTCCCACATTTTAAAGTTCTGGTGCAGCCAGTAATAACATTTAATTTAAAGCATAGCCCCACAATTCAATAGCCCCCCCCCTTGTGCCGTGTAAAGCACTTATCTTAAACATTTTACTGCTGTCCTGCGCCTGTCACTGCTGCTGAAATACACACTCCCCTGCAGCAGACAGGCATCATCATTTATACTCAACAGGCTCCATATTAATACTCATGAACCCCATCATAGCGCTTCTCGGCACCCTTTATTTAAAATGTTCTGCGGTGCCTCTTGCACCTGCTTTAGACCTCCGGCCTCTTTACTGCCCTTAGGGACTGGGACCCCACAAGAGGCTTTTACTGCAAAATATGGTAAAAAAAATATAGACAGCACTTCCGCACATGCGCAAGCTGTCAGCCGGCCGTGAAGTGTATTAGGGAAATGCTGGCAGCTCCGCAGTGCACTCCAAGCCCATTAAGTATATGCAGGGACTGTTTGGGGGCCCTGGAGAACATGAGGGACTCAGGCCAATGGTGGTACCACTTGGGGGAAGATCGAGGGACACCGGAAGCAACACAGGAGGCAATGGGAGATACGGGGCAATTAAGGTAAGCCCCACAAGGGGGTTACAGTTATTTGCTCTGGGATGAACCCCCCCACCACATGAGAAAGAATGAACCCAACCCCCTCAAGTAAGTGGGCCCTTTCAAGTAATCACCAGGCCCTAGGGTCACATTTACAAATATTAAAGGAAAGCAAATTAATTTAAATAGTACTTTGTGACAAGAGGTGTCTATTCTAAAGGTTAAAGAAAACTGTAAAAATCATTCTGAAATGTGGAAAATAACCTAGAACTGCACCTGTACCCACTTAGAACCCTAGAGCTTATGGAGGTCCAGCCAGTGTCCCCGACTCCTGGCCTATTGGTTTGGAGTCACATGTGAAACCAGCACCTTATCATACTTTGTCCTGCCATTAGAAAACTGAGCTATGCCCTGTCATAATTCTTGATGCCATGGGTCATTCCAAAGACCACCATCCCCTACTGAATCAATTTGGTGAACACTGAGTGAAGTATTCATTAAGTATCTCAGCTGTTATCTTGACTCTCCTGTAGGTTTCTCTTCCTTTACACTGTTTCCAAGAGCTTGATTTCCTCTCACCTTCTGCCATTTATTAATGTACTGGAAGAAGACTATGGTGCTGTTCACAGCTCCTGCTGTTTCCTGCCTTCCGTCATCTCCTTGACTTTCTTAATGTTAGCCTTGCAGTCACTAAACGCTACTTGGCACATGTGGCCTAGAGGAATCCATGTCTTTCTAGTGGTCTTGGATCCCTGTGTAGACAGTGGGCCACTTCTTGACTCTTTCCATTTTCTTTTTAAGATGCAGATAGAAGTGTGCGAAGTTGCCCAAATTTGCAAATGTTGGCAAATTCACTTTGATGACCACAATATGTAAATTTATTTACCTGGTGAATTATGCAAATTTGTAGAAAACTATGGCAATTACCAATTTGGGTGAATTGGGTAATTTGCTAGTTATCCCAAGAATTTGTGCAACTCACTAGCAAACAAACAAGCAAACTGTGGTCTTTAGATTATAAAAAAAAAAAAAGTTTCCCCACCCACTGTGGTATAATTCCCTCAGCTCCCAAACACTTTGTAATCCTGGACCTAGTCCTCTTAACATGTTCATCGCGGACATCGGGGGGTGGGTGGTCTAGCAAGATGAGTTGTTGCTGATGACACCAAAGTGGGGGCAGTGGTTGAAAATGAGTGGGGGAGAAGGGCATTCCATGAAGACTTAAGATACTGGACAGCTGGGCCCAAATGCATGCAAATGCTGTGTGCTGCACTAGGGATGGAGGAACCCAAGGTTCACATACCACTTGGGGGAGGGAGTTCAGCTGTCTGTCACACAGGTGGCAAAGGACCTGGGGTGCTAGTGGATGATAAGGGGAACAACTCGGAGTAGTGTAGAAAAGTGGTGGAAGCTAATAAGATACTAGGTTGCATAGCTAGGGATATTACATCCAGAAGAGGGAGGTTATTCTGCCACTGTACAATGCACTGGGAGGCCACACCTGGAGTATTGTGTCCAGTTCTGGAGACCCTGGCTTTAGAAGGATGTGGCACTGCTGGAGAGAGTCCAGAGAAGGCAACCAATATGGTTCAGGAATGGAGGGGTAGCATATGAGGACAGGCTCAGAAAACTGAACATGTACACGTTGGAGGACAGACGAGACGGGGACATGATAGACACTTTCAAAAACCTAAAGGGGTTCAATAAGTGGAACGTTGATGAGCTTTTCCAACTAAAGGAAGGGGGAATCACAAGAGACCATAGTTTTAAAGCTCTTGAGGGGGGTGGTGGTCTTCAGAGGGGAGGCAAGAAAGCATTTTCTCATAGAGAGGGTTGTGGTGCCCTGGAATGTACTGCCTACAGAGTTAGTGACACTGAAAATAATAAAAGGGTTCAAGAAGGGTTGGGACAGGCATAGGGGCAGGGTAAAGGCAAGGGGTAGGGCAAACACCACTATGGGCTGTAGGGAGGGAAGAAAATTACAGGGAGGGCAGCAGTCACTGTGCACAAACAGTAAACTGTATCGGGTAGACCTGAGAGACCAGTGGGTCTAATCTGTAGGCAACAATGAATGCAGGTAATCTTATAACTCCCCACCATCCCCTGCTAGCACCCTCTACCCCCGCCCTGGTGAATTTATGAACATATAGATATAGGAGATACATGATGAGCAGGAGTGGAATATGGACAATATTCTCACTCCTGCAGAGTTAAGTATTGAAATTTTTTTTTTTTTTATTATTAGTTTAGTTATCTGTGGGATTCATTTTAGTGCGCCTCCTCAGTATTACAGCAGGTTGTTGATATGTAGCATTGTTACTGTGGAGCAGACTGACGTGTTTCTTGAGCATGCATTGTAATTGAGTAATGTTTTGGGGCGGGCTACAAAGTTTGAGATCATGGCAGCTGGTGTCTAGAGAATTTTTCTTCATTGCTTTCATTTGGAGGAGTTTGTGGGTTTTGTTTTCAACCTCTGCTGTGCTTTTGTTTTATTTGGTACCTATGTGGCTGCAGTAATCACTGATGTTATGGCTGGGTTATCGGCCGACATTATGAAGGCATTTTAGGGAGGTTCTGATTCAGGACAGACAGTAGGACATTTTGAGGTTAGTGTTTGGTGATTTCAGAAGTAACAGTTTAGTTGTTATTGTAGTTTTCCTGTGTGGTTTCAGGACTTTCTAGGTAGGGGTGTGGGCTTGACAAATAAGAGGCTCTTTTGTATGTCTGCAGTATTTACCGACTACTGTTGCAGTCATGAGGAATGTGTGGAAAAAGTACTGGCCGAGTGGTGGGGGACATTACGTATCTACTGTGTAAGTAAACATCGATGATGTAGACACTATAGGTATAAATGTAAAATCTCATCAGCCCATTTATTCCACTGGGGTGAAAATACATGTTTTTATTCATGAAACTATTTTCCAGTCCCTATTGTATAAATATCTTTCCCACCATCTTCATGCCAAACACACTCCTCTACCTCTCTCCACCTGACCAGACCCTGTTGTACAAGTATCCCCCACCAAACTCTTCTCTGGCCCCCACCACCCTTCTCCTCCCACCAGCACCCAGAAAAATATATTTTATTGTAATGCTTAAGAAAACAGTCTCCCAGTATAGAGGCAATAAAGTAGGCACCACCTTCTGGTGCATCATTTGCAGAAGAGCTATTTTTCTCATTTTAATAATTCAATTTAAAATGACTTACCTTAAAGAACTACAGTAAACATTTGCAAAAACAGGTTGTACAGATTAATTTGTGTGAGTAATCCTAGTGTCCTTTTAATTTGCCTGCTAGCTGTATGACCTGTGCCAATCTCATGTTTGAGCTCTTTTATTGCTTTCCTTTTTCCAAAAGGATTCCTGTCCTGTATGACATTGGTGCATCTGTAACAGCTCTCCCCCCCCCCCCAAGTCACCTGGGCTGTTCCGTGGCCCTTGGGTCATCCCTGGACACCTTGAAGGGGCAGGACTAGGTTCTGTGGTGCACAAGTGGGATGGAAACAATGAGTGCACGTGGTGCTTCCAGCTGGGGTAGTGGTAGGCAATACCTGTGGATAAACTGCAGACTACCACACCCCCAGAAAACACTAACTGTCCCACAGTACCTTCCCCACACAGTAGCGCACACACTTTCCAATAACCAGCAATACTAAACTACCATAAACCAACTTTGTTTTCTTATAGGGAGGGGTAAACAAGGGGAAAAAAAATAGTACAACAATAAATGACGACAACAACTATGCCTTCCACTATCTCCCACACCTCCCCCTGTGGGTGCACCCGGCTTCCCCCCGCAGCTGTTTAGTAACCAGCTCAGTTTGCAGCAGTGGGTTCCACACTGGGAAATGGCTCCAAGAGGCTAGGAAGCAGTGGTATTTAACAGTCTAACTTGGAGAACAAACTTTGGTCAGGACTCAGTTTTAAACAGATGCAAAACTAACTGTTCTGCCTGGGTGTAGCTTTAAACTTGGTGCAGTCCTGCCCAGGACTTTACCTTCTTTTTCAGACTAGCTAGATATTGTAGCTAAATAAAACTCCCTTGAGCTGCAACCCAGGGGTACTGACATGCAAAGGGGTTTTGTAGACATTGGTTTTCACAGTACCATCCTGGCCTCAGAAGTTGTTTTGTGCACATCAGTAGTTGTGCTAAAGAAATGAAGAACACTGGTCTCCACCAGCCAGGCCTTTCCAGTCTTCATTCCTGGGGACTTCTATGGGGTGTTCACCTGGCAGGTCTCGCAATGTCTTCCTCTCTGGTGGTCTTCTCTTTGGTCTAGGGACAGGACAGGTTGGTTGCTCCCCAGACTGGTCGCTGGTACACACTTCTCAGAACACAACAATGAAGATGGGCTTTGGCTCAGTCTCTAGCCCAGCATGGACAGGTACTCCAGCTTGCAGCAACTACAGTCTCCAACATACTAGTCCCCACTGAGGTGGAATAAAGTGGCTTAGTCGATTCTCACCCTGCTGCAAATCTCTTTCTGGCATGTAACAGTCTCTTGGCTCAGGCAGCAATTTCTCTACACAAAGCTGCAGACTCTCAAATAGCAATCATCACAGCATGTTAAAATTCTTGCTCCGAAATTCACTCCGCAGGTCCCTTTTCATTCCTGCCGACTCAGCCTTCCTTCAGACACTCAGCAGCTTGTCAAGTCCTAGGAGTCAGCAAGGCCTTTGGGCAAATGGCAGGCCTTTAGGGTTATCAAGCCCAACAGCAGTCTTTCCTGCTCTGCTCTCTGGCTGATCACTCAGGAATCTCCCCCTTTTGCAGGCAAACAGTCCCTTATGTACTTTTTTTTTTTTTTTTTTTTTAAAAAAAACACACAGCTTCCAACTGATTGGCTGCAATTCTCCTGGGCACTCTGGATGTAAACTCTTCCCAGAAGACCCTCCCCTTGCTTCTGGCATTCCATGGAGGCTGCCATGTTTGTTTATATTGCTGCCCCAGCCAAAATAGTGCCATTTCAAATAACTACAGCGCTTTCAGAGGCTGACATTTTCTTGTCCTGGCCAGAATCCTTTTATTTGTTTCATGAGGACTCTCAGCCCATCAGTGCTCCCATTACACATTACCCCATGTGCACCCTTTTTGGATACTTTCCTGCATTGGAGCTTAGCTGCTTTAAATTATTCTGTTCTGCTGGCCATGTATGCCCATATGCTTAATGGTCGGCATTCGCTTTTGTTTACTTTCCACTCAGTCCCTTCCTCACTGCTCCCAGGACAAAGTGCTTGTTCCCCGACAGCCTAGACGCATGGTAACACATTTGGACCTCAGCCAATTTTCTGCATGGACCTGGGATTATGGCAACAGCAGCTGCAGACATCAAGCAAGTGCCATGAGCCCAAATACCTCCAGGGACTACTGGCAAGCCCTCTGATCCTGATCCCAGCTGCAACAGGGACTGAGGCAGAATGAGGACCCCACAGGGCCATAGACCTTCAGGTAAGCCCCACCCTGGGTAGGGGAGCTTACACATCCAAGACCACAGATTCAGTGAGTGATAGCTGCTGCAACAGCTGCTATCTGTTAGGAGACTGGTATTCTGGTCACGACTAAATAACTCTTTCTAATCTAAATATTTGTTTTCTAGGTATGGGTCTAGGTTTGGCCACCAGGAGTAAATGTTTTGTTTTATAGCCACTCATTTCAACAAACTACACAGCCATAAACAATGGGCACAATCACCCCAGGTCATTAATGTTATAATTAGTGAAGACTAGTGGTTTCTTTACAAAATAGCCCACTCAGTTATCCCTCAGGTGTTTGCCAGACTGAATGAGGCATTTTTAGTGCTCACTGGTTAAGGAGAGGCATTTATAGTTACAGCTCTAATTTCCAGCTGAATCTCCAATACATGTGGTGGTAAAGTACTTTGACTCTCCCCGCTGACCAAATCTATTGCTGTCTGCATGAAAATGCTCATTCTGTGGGTTAAATCCCAAGCTCAAATTATTTGATGGGATGCCTGCTAAAAACAAACCAAAAGACAGGACACTAATGGTGGAGAAACTTATCGATCAGCCCAATCAGTTCAACACCCAGGCCCGCAGCCACAGCAGATTGGAGTCTATGACTTTGGAACAGGCAGATCTACATAGTGATGAAGAACCAGAGGAACAATTTACTATCACATCAAATAAACTGTTCTACAAACTCCAGAAGATTGGATCAGCAATGGAGTGTCTTGGAAAGCTTTGGAGATGGTAAAAAGGAGATTCAAGATGTGCAACAGAGAATTGCAGAAGTGAAGGGTTGATTGACAGAGGCCTCTAATGGCACTGAGCAGCACAGTATGACTTTTGAAGTACTTGACCTGCTAGGAGCGGGAGCTCATAGACAAAATAGATGACATGGAGCTCCGCACTCCGTGGGAAAACATAGGAACCCATGGCCTCCCTGAAGGCACGAAACAGGGACCCATGGAAACCATCTTGGAGTCCTTGTTCCAGGAGCTCCTGGGATGGCTGGCATCAGAACCATTATTTTGTTTTTATTAATAAATGCACTTTGACATTTTTAATAAAACAAGCAACACAATAGAGACAAACAATGATCTAACAAACAAACTTATAAACAAACTGAACCCTCTATCACAGTAGAGCCAGATTCAACCATAATTACAGATAGTCATAAACTGTATAGTTCCTCAAATACAACCAGTCTAGGGTGAGGCAGTTTTAGAGTTTTTCTATTGAAAAGATCAAAATAGGAAGACTTTGGCATAGAAATTAAGGTTAATCATTAGTGGCCAAGAGTAAATAAGAACTAAGAAATTATTTGATCAAGCTGTATAAGAGTGCAAAAATAATTCCATTGTTTATGATAAGCTTACAAGTTAAGACTAGCAACCGATTTCTCTGCTCATAATGCAAACATTAACTCTGCACACCATTCATGATAAGTAGGGTATAAGTTATCCCTCTAATGTCAAAGTATAACCTTTTTGGCACAGGCCGAAATTAGCGCCATATAATATTTCTGAATGCCAACTAAGTGCTGAGAGTAATCACCAGTTACATATTTCTGGTGTAAAAGCCTTTTCCAAACCAATCAGTGGATTTAAGATAGTCTTAATAAGGGTCCAGAGAGGCTGTACTAACAGGCAGTGCCATAGAATATGCAGAAGGGTACCAGGGCTGCATTACATCTGGTATAATGATCACTGGGGAGTTGTTGCATCTTGTGCAGTTTAAAGAAATTCACCAAGTTAAATAAATTGAACTATGCACCACATATACAGTGACGCCCACCAGGATGAAGCCCAACTCTGCAGAATTCTGCAGTAGAGTTACTGCAGCAAACAACATAATTTCAATGGGAGTTAATCCCTTTTGTCAAGCAGGAAATCTGTGACTCCAAGTTTCATCCTTCATTGTAAGTGCCTTACAAGGCAAATTAAATTTTTCTGGCACCCAATCCCAGAGGCTCTGGGCACCGTACAACAAAAAAAAAAACCACAAAAATTTAATTTACACATACAAAACTACAAAATATAGCCTCATACAATTCCCATACTATATAAAACCTCTTAATTTTAAAAAGAACTGATAACACTAGTAACACTAGTGTCAAAGTCTGAGGTCTGATTAAACAAATAAGACTTCATGTCTAACGCCTTGCCCCATCGAAATGCTGCCTATGTATATTTGCCCCATAAATGTCCAGTACTTTAGATGTGATTTCGCTTGTAAAATTTCATACGCCAGGTTACTTTCACTTCCCAGTCTTTAGATCCAAGCCCATTCTGCCCACATGCACAGCCAAATTATGATGTGAACCCAGGGAAGGTGCGGGTGAGCTCCAGTCTAGTCTATGGGGGGCAACAGTAACAACATTTCTAATATAACAGTGACCAACAAGCCCCTTGTTAGTCACCCAGTGCCCCTGCTTAATCACAAAATGGTCACTATGACTATCAAAATTAATGTTCTCCCTAGGTTTCTATTCTTTTTTCAAGCCCTCCCAATCAGTACCCAGAGGCCTTTTAGAGGCACTTACAGCAACTGTTTCTCATCTTCATTTGGCCGAAGGTGCTCACAGGGTGAGCAGAGGCTCCTCTCCTCCCTCCCTCCCCAGAGAAGAGGGACTAGCCATGCTAGACATACACCACTATTATCTGGTGGCATGGGTGGACCCTGTGGCCATGAAGACCAAGAAATGTAGAAGAGGCTGGCTTAAATAGAGATGTCCTAACCTCTTCCAGCTACACTTTTGCTATTCCTCACACTCCCTGACATCTCACCTACCGTCAACAATCCCAAAACAGTGGACCAGGCATATGCTGCAGATGCTGTTGAAGGTCAAATGAGTCAAACACCCCAAATGCTCTGGGCATGCTCTCTAGCATAGTAGGGTCCTCCAGTTCATTCCCCTAGGAATGGATCTGGGATTCCAAAGGTATAAATCGGTTGATGCTAACACGGCACAGGCACTTAGAACAAGGAACCCATTGCATTCCTTTAGACCTTCAACAAAGCTATGGATTGCCAAGATAAGATTTTCCTTCTTGTACTTGCAAGCCAGACATTATAACCTCAAATAACTTAATAGCCCAAGTTGGCAGTGACTTAATTTCACTGGAGGAATTCTTGTACTAGGTGGCAATGATACCGAGAGAGGAGACAATAGCAGGAGGCTCTCAAGTTCTCCTAGGAGACACACACCATGAGCTGGATCAACTAAGGAAAAGTGTGTGGTAGAATCTGGGCCCCAATATCAGTAGAGGACTGCAGCAAACATTAGCATTAGGTTGTAAGGTCACAGCATCTCAGTGGAGGGTGTTCTGCTGGAAATTAAGTGGTCCACTTTTTCCACACCCCACCATAACACAACACTTGGTGGGAGCTCCTCATATTTGTGCAGAAGGGGTGTATAGATGGGCTCCCACTTTCATGTGTTTGGAATTTATTGGTTGTACAGCCATACTGGATCTAGATGCAGGGTGCTCTACAACTTTGTAATATTCAATCCCTACACTTTTAGAAACTTTGTACTGGGGTCCCGGATCCACTGATGAAATCATCAAACAATGATTTTAGTGCCCATTGCACTATGGCCCTGAATGGGATTATATCATTACGGTTGCAAGACACCCGCCTACCATAGTATCCTGGATAGGCCAGGTGGGAAGTGTGCAGGAAGGAAAGGACAATGGCCATGCTCAGATTAACTGTGGAAAAGCATACAGCCCTACAGCAGAGGTGGGAAGCTTACCTCTTCACCAGCAATTTTAGAAAGGGTGCAAACCTCCAGACTCTGAACCCATAGCCTTCTCTTCCCTGTTCCAGGTTACCCCAGCAATCAATGAACACACACAGGAATGCTTGTTTGGGGGTTGGGCTACTTTTTTGCCCTAAAGGTTTTATTTTAACTCAGAGAACGTGAATAAAATTCACCGTATGCACATTAAGTTTACATCGTTTAGCACAAAAAATGGCACTTTGTCAGAAGGCCACATGTCTGAAAGCGATGTTACTATATTAATTATGGTATAGTGTAAATGTCAGTGTAATTTATTGATATCATTCATACAATGGCAGTGTATACATGCCATCTCTCAATAAAACTGAGTTTAAAAATTAAAACCCTCTCCACAACATACTTTTTGGTAAATTTTGTCGGTAGTTCCGATAGATAGAGAGTTACGCATTTTATAAGTGCAATATTTAACTTCAAAGCATTGGTTGCTGTAAAGTGATAAACACTTCCAGGTGTTATTAAAGGCTTCTACTACACATTTATCACCCTACAAATAACCAACAGCCTATTGTGTCTTATTGCTTACATGGTATAGCCCTCATAATGGATGCATTAGTACGTAGATGTTTATAAGGTGGGGCCACTTTATCTATGCAGTAGTGAATTTGCCCTCTTTAACAGCACTGCATGTCTTGATAGGAACTTGGGTTTTCATTGAGGAGAGTACTAATTACTCTAGGTAGAGAGTCATAAAACATCTGAACATAGAGATTATCAGCAGAGAAGATCTCTGGCCCATCAAGTCTGTCAATAATTATAACTATCTAATCCGCTGACCTAGTGTCATGCTTAATTCTCCCTCCACATCCTGAATCCTCTCTTCATATGTCCCACTTCTAGGTGTACAAGTCCCTTATTTATGTCCCATCTATGTTTGAACTCATTTATGATTTTAGAATCTTCCACTTAGTTTGGCAGTTTGTTGCTTGGCACCACTGCTCTTTCAGTGAAGAACTTCCTCACATTTTTAAGTTTGCTGTATGCACACGTGCAGCGAACCTCTTTCTGTAAGTGCCTTTTACGGGTTGTGACACTATCTGTCCAATGCAGAGTGCTGTGCAAGGGGCTCGACAGTGCCACACCAATCAGGCAGTCTAATTGTGATGCTGTTTTTTTTTCCCCATAGGTGGAGACGTCCTCTACTTAAGAAAAAGTCACACCATTTATATAGCGGCTTTCTTTGATGTGCGGGATAAACACCACCCAGCCAACAGCTGATTGGTGACGTCTAAATGCTCTCCTTGTTTTTTTTTGTGCTGCCACCCACCACCACCACCACCACCACCACCACCACCGTGCAGCTCCTCAATCATTTCTCCCTCGGAGTGCTTTGCCCTTGCCTGCGCACCTGCAGGCTTCATTTTCTTCCCAGTACTCTGGGACACTTGGGAGCCCACTCCCAGTGTCCCGAATTTTAATTTTTTTTTTTTTTTTTTTTATTGTTCATTTCCGACACCGAGATATCCACCCTCAGTGTTGGGTGCCCCCCAAAGCCAGTTGCAATTATTGTTTGCAGACATCAGGGTGCCCAGTCCCTGTGTCAGCATGTACTCCCTCCCCCATAGTGTGGGACACTGGGAGCCCACCCCAGTGTCCCGAAGTACTTACATTTTTAATGTTCTCTTCTGACACCGGATGTCCACCCCGATGTCGGATGCCCCCAAGCTTGTTCAAACACTTTGTTTGCCAACATCCAGGTGCCCCATCCCCATGTTGGCATTATCTACACCCACCAGCACCCCACAGGACACTGAGGAGCCCACTTCCTGTGTCCCAGAAAAACGTTTTTATACCCTGTAACAAAAAACACACACACACACACACACACACACACACACACACACACACACACACACACACACACACACAGAGTCCCCAGACTTTTTTTTTTTTTTTTTTTTATTAACAGGCTTAAAAAAAAAGATAAGAACACAGTTCCTCATCATCTCCCTGTCCCCCCATCCCAACCCTCTCATTGAGCAACCCACCAGACAGACAGACAGACAGACAGACAGACAGACAGACAGACAGACAGACAGACAGACAGACAGACAGACAGAACTTACCATCCGAGGTTGGCAGCTGTCATCTTCTGTGGACCGGGACACATCTGCACACTTCAAAGCCAAGCCATGAACTGAAGAATCAAGGTAAGCGCCATACAATGGCAGTCAATGGCGTTTTCAAATCTTGGCCATTTTTCAATATTTGTGCACCAAGTTTTCAACATGGGGTTTTTGAGACCCCACCTCATGAACACTGGCACTGTCACTTCATTACTAAGTTCTGAAAGGTGATTTCACAGTCACTGCACAGAATTGCCTTTCAGGACCAAGTAACAAAATGACAGTGCCAGTATTCATGATGTGGGGTCCCACAAAACCCATGCTGAAAATTTGGTGCAAAAATGCAAACCCTGAGTTACACGCGATCATTGAAAGTTTTCACTGCTTGTAACTTCAGCAATTTTTGTATTTTCACCCAGATTCACAAAACATTGCTATTTTTTCCCCACACACACTCATGAACAGTACGGCTGTCATTCTTCACATCCTGCCCAAAATGGGTTCTCACACCTGTGGCACAGAATGGTGCATCGCTGTGCAAAATCCCCTTTCAGGATCAATAAATGAAATGACAGTGGCACTCTTCATGAGATGGGGTCCCAAAAAGGCCATGTTGAAAATGTGGTAAAAAAAAAATCCTAAAAATAGCTGAGTTACATGCGGTCATTCAAAAATTTTCTACTCATGGGCATAACTTTGGTCATTTTCAATATTTTCACCCACAATTTGCAGTATAGCCATTTTATCACACCACCTCATGAACAGTATAGCTGTCATTTTTCACATTCTTCCCAAATATGTTTCCCACAGATTTGAACATGTTCACCTGCAGGGCTCATGAGGTGGGGTGATAAGAAGACTATGTTCAACATTTAAGGGTCAAAATATGAAAAAAATAGCAAAGTTATGCGATTCATTCAATGTATTCAGTACATATCAGAATTCAGCAGAAATCTTAAATATTTACACCCCAGATTTTCAACATAGCCTCTTATTACCCAAGCTTCTGCATGTCACAGCTGTCATTTTCAAATGCTGCTTAAAATCTTGTTTGCATCTGTATGGAATGGCATTCTACTTTGCTGATAAATTTAAGAGTCCCAGAAATCTCAAATAAGTTTTTTTTTCCTAGGTTCAGTGTGGCTGTGTGTACAGGGTAAGGGCAGGCTGGCAAAATAAATCTTTGACTTGTGCCATCTAGAGGAGAGAAAGAGACGTAGAGATTGTGGGGGACCCAAGAGAAATTTAACAGTCCCAGAAATCCCAAATAAAAGTTTCTTTGTTTGTCCAGTGTGGCTGTGAGTACAGGGCAAAGGTAGGCTGGCAAAATAAATCTTTAAGTTGTGCCATCCAGAGGGGAGAGAGACATTACCTGGGGGGTTTACAAGAAATCTAACAGTCCTAGAAATCCCAAATAAAAGCTTGTTTTCATTGTGGCTGTGTGTACAGGGCAAGTGCAAGCTAGCAAAATAAATCTTTGGCTTGTGCCATCGGGGGAAGAGAGAAAGAGAGAAAGATATGTTGTGGGGGCCAAAGAGAAATTTAGCAGTCCCAAAAATACAAAAAAAAATAAAATAATATTTTTCTTCTTGGCTTCAGTGTGGCTCTGTGTACAGGGTAAGGGCAGGCCGGCAAAACAAAATGTTTGATTTGTGCCATCTAGAGGAGGGAAACAGAGATTGCACTGTGTGTGCATGTGTGTACACACATGCGCGCGCACACACATGCACGCACGCACGGGCAGGGTAGCAAAATAGAGACATTTAATAGTCCCAGAAATCCCAAATCAAAGTTTCTTTTTCCCGGCCTCAGTCTGGCTGTGTACAGGGCAAGGGTAGGCTGGCAAAATAAATCTGACATTTACATTCCAGAGGAGAGAGAGAGAGACTACAGGGGGGCAGGAGAAATTGAACAGTCCCAAAAATCTGAAATAAAGTTTCTTTATTTTCCTTGCTTCACTGTGGCTTTGTCTACAGAGCAAGGGCAGGGTGGTAAACTAAATCTGACTTCTGCCATCCAGAGGCGAGAGAGAGACAGAGATGGCAGGGGAAGGGCTTTACCTGCTAACAATTAGTTGTTCCATTATATTTTCATGCCTTGTGTGTAAGAGTAGCACAACAGGAGAGAAATGCTGTCTCATCTACCTTTTTAAAATTAACCCCTCTTCTTTCCCTAGGTCAATCTGTCAGTTAGGTTGGCTGTCAGTTGTGTTATTATGTGTGCTGAGGATTGAGCAGTGTTGTGGAGCAGGGATGTGGTCAGGCTGAGCAGTGATTTAGTGGAGCGGGCCTTGTTTGGGGTCCAAACATCGTTGTGGGATTCAGAATCCTGATCACAGTAACCAGTGCTGGGAGAACATAACAAACATTGAGGCCCAGATATTCAAACTGCGCTCAAAAGTAGCACAACAGCAGGAGCAAGCACAAACCAGTTGCGCAAATGCGCAACAGGTGCGATATTCAAACATGGAGCAGAGCAAATTGTGCAAGCAACCAACGTCTCAATATCGCACATACTGCGCCATCGCGCAACCAGGTAGGAGAGGCTGAGCCAAAATGCTGCGCTATGGCGCAACCATGGAAGCTCAGCTGAGCAGTGCAGAGCTGCCATAGCGCAAGCACAGCCCCCAGAGCAATGGAACTGCACATCCAGGGGAGGCCGGGGCCCACCGCCAGCCATGCCACACATGGGCACAGGAACTCACTGCAGAACCCACACCACACTGGCACACCCCAAGCACAGCATCACTGGGGGTGGGACGGATGATCCACGTGCCCATGGGGACAAGCCAATTAAAGCATAGCAGAGCCATGACACCCCAGCACAACCACTGGCAGGCAGGTGTGCACACAGGGGTTGACAGCCACAGTGCACATCAGTCCCCGTCACGCACAGCACAAGCGTGCACCGTGCCTCCAAGACACCGCTTCATGCGCAGTGACAGACACTGCAGGAAACACCATGCACCCCCTGCGGCCACACGCCAACCCTATGCTGCAGAGAAGCAGGACCAGCCAGACCCACCCTGTGCACCCAGCAGTGGGTGGCAGCAGATGGCAAAACAACAGAAAGGCAATGCTATGCTGGTGATACCTCCCCATGGACACACACACACACACACACACACACACACACACACACACACACACACACACACACACACACACACACACACACACACACACACACACTGACCATGTAGCCCAGATGGCATGTACACCCCATGGACACCCAGTAGCCAGTGCAAAGCAGAGCTACCAACACAGCAGTTGTACCCAAAATAGAAATGTATATTTAAATAAAAACAGTGAACAACAAAGGCTCGTAATCTATGTACAAGTTGGGGGGGACAGGTAAAAGGCAGGGGTGTTCAGGAGGAATAAACTTGAGAGGGAAGGCAGGGTGAAAGGGATGGGTGAAGGTGAAATGAAAGGTGGGCTACGGCCCAGCTGGCTCCTGCTCCTCCCTCCTGCTGGCGTCCCCTCCTGTGCCTGCGCCGCCGTTCCCCCTGGCGCTGTGGGGCTTGCAGGACCTCCTGGTTGTCCAACACCACCTGGGTCAGGCGCCGCAGATCATGCGCCATGCGCCGCAGCACACCGAGGCCTAGGAAAATGGGAACACAGTCAATGGCTGAGACTGACCACAACCCTGAACACCACCCAACCTGCAACCCATCTAACCCAATGTCCTGCACATGTGATGGCATGCACCCACCACAGTGAACATGCACATAGCCATCACAAACAGGCGGGCATCAGCCAGCGCACCACCGCCCACACACACTGCCCACGCCAAGCACCGCATAAAACTACGCTGTCGTGTGATGTGGGCAACGTGGTGCGATGCCAGTTACACAGCTATGTGCCCAGTGCATGCCTGGACCACCTGTGATGCATACACAGGCGTGTCGTGATGCTGCACTGTGATGCAGGTCACCTGTGTCATGCCTACATACATGGAGACAGACAGTGTCAGCAGATAAGGGCCTATGGGACACCCAGTCTGGCCATTTGGCCTGTCGATCACTCTCTTGTCCTATAAGTCCGTTCCCCTCACCCCTGACCTCCAGAAGTCCCTCATGGCGAACCCACGCATACATATATCCTGTGACCAAGTCAGCCCCACCACATCCTCTGGCAGGGTGTTCCACTCGTCCACCACCCATCATGTGAAGAAACACTTTCTCATGTTCCTCTTAAACAAGCCCCCAACAGCATCCCATGCCTCTAGTCCTGGAACATCCTTACGCCACAAATGTTGTTTCCTGCTCTGTTCCCCTGTACAATACTTGTATGTCCCCATCATATCCCCACACCCTGCTCCTCCAGGAGTACATGTTCAGTTCCATCAACCTGTCTGCATAGGACTTGTGATGCAATCCATGCACCATCCATGTCGCCCTCCTGTGAACGCCTCCACCCAGTCCCTGTCCATATGCAGGTATGTTTTCCAGAACTGTACACTGTACTCCAGTGTGGGGACTCACTACTGTTTCGTATAGTGGAACCATGACCTCCCTTTGGTTGTATCCAGCATGGTTGGTGGTCCTGCCCCCCAGCATGCAATAGCATCCATGACGTAATGATACTCACACCTCCAGCAGCTCGGTCTGCCGCTGCTGCTGCTGCGCTGCTGCTGCTGATGCTGCTGCTGCTGTGGCCCGACAGCCTGTGGCACTGGGGCCCCTGGCATAGCCCACATCACCATTGTCCGCATCCTCACCATCCGGCCTGTGGGAGACACACGTGAGACAAACATCAGTGTGACTCAAAGCAGAGTGCCCCTGCCCCAGTGAGACTGCCTGCCCACACAGCCATAACCATCCATTGCACAGCTGCACACTGACACACGATGCACAGCCACCCAGGCACACACACACCCCTACAGAGAATATAGGTGAATAGATGGTACACTCATCGCGGCCCAGGCACCAGGCCCGCCTGGCATGGGAACACAGCCACGCCAATAGTTCTGTCCTCCGGGAGAGATCACTGTACCGTGCGGCACTGCTCAGCAGACCGGCCCCAGCCAGTGACCCCCACCAGGTCAGTGGCCACTTGCTGCCACAAATGGGTCCCTAGGTCCGTGAGGGGCCTCACCATATAGTCCCTCATAGTGGGGCTCCACTAGGGCCACCAGGTTGGCCACTTCAACTGGGCTCCAGGACACGCCCTCCTCCCTAGCCATGGCCCCCAACTTTACAGCAGGCAATATGGCGCCCGCTGCGCTGCGACCCCACGTGGAGTTGTTGCGCAATAGACCAGCACAGGCTCCAATCATGCTGTTCGCTACAGCCGCCGTCACTTTACATGGCGCTGTAACCAGACCAAGCGCAATAGGGGCATTACACATGGCATGCCCACAGCGCCAGAGGGTCAGAGGGCATACACAAGGTCACGGCAATGACGCAAGGCTCGCACAGCGCCATGGGATGTATAGGCATCCCGCGCGACTGCTAAGCATAGCACCAGTGCCACAGTGGACTCTCGCGCAGAAGTGCCACAGCGCCATAGTGCCCAGTGCTGTAGCGCCACTGGCACAATGGTAGCCTGGCCAGAATCGCCTATCGCGCTCAGCAGGTCTGCAGCGGCGATTGACGCATCTGTAACCTGTCAGGCATCGCAATGCAGTGTAGCACACAGCCACAAACATGCACCATCGGCTCCAGCGGACCCCTATTGCGCTAAGCGCCATCGCGATATTCAGCCAACATATGCAAATCAGTCGATCAGCCATGCAAAGGCGCAGTGGCGCGATGTCATCATTAAAGTTGCGCCACACCCATTTGCATGTGTTGGCTATAAAAATGCGACACTGGGTTGTGCGGCCAGATTTGGTTATTGCAGGTGAGAGGTGAGTTACATGCTGTGTGATGCTCAGGACAATGCTCATGGGCAGGGGTGCTGGAGGATGTCATAGGTTGAGGGCTGAGCATGAGGAGCACTTAGGAAGGGCAGAGGGCACCCTTTCCATCAGTATCTGCCATGCGAGAGGAAAGGGGCTTCTGCCCCCGCCCCCAGCCTGCAGCCATGCTCATGGGGAAATGCTGTGGACTGCACAGTGACAGGTGTCCACTTCCACCCATACAGATCACCATGACTGGCGAGAACCAGGCTGAGGCTGTGGACGGCGGGCATAGGAGAGGCCGAACTTCACCACAGCAGAGACTGGGGCCTCTCCAGGCCTACCTGGAGGATGAGCCGCTATTGAGTGGGCGGAGGGCACCCTCAGCAGCTGCAGCTGCATGGGAGGGGTAGCTCTGGCTGTCAACCTGCACGGAAGCCACCAGCGCCCCGCAGGAATGCCACAAAAGATGGGGACTGACCGCAGGAGGCTGAAGGAGAAGGTGGCAGCCTTCAGGGTGGCACGCTGCCACTGGTGGGGACCACCGGTGGTGTTGCAACTGACCCCGACCGAGGAGACACTGGTCCGACCATGCAGGCGAGAGTGCCATTGCGGGTGTTCCAGGCGGAGGATCCCAGACGGTGGAAGCTCATCACTGCACGGTATGACAGTGATGTTGTGGGGCTGTTGTTCACATGCACTCACATGTACTCTTTCTGTTTCAGATCCTGTTCGTCTGCAGGAGACAGTGGTGGTGGGTGCTGACAGTGAGGCAGACCTGCTGGACCAGGAGGAGGACCATCCACCTCCACCAGCAGCCTGCAGGCACTGCAGCAGCAGGCCGGCTGGCCCAACAACTCTGCGGCAGTGATACGGGTGCAGGGGTGCACAGCCTGTGTCACAGCAGTCTGGCATGCAGGTGTGCCAGCATGCTGTGCCTAGCAGGTACGCTACCGGCACTATTGATGATAGCAGGCCTGCAATGGCCAGTGATAGTGTGTGTCCCACGAGGGGCATGGCGAGCCATCACGTGCCCCTGGCCCGTCCTGCTCCACACCTGTGTACCAGCATGCTGGCAGAGTCACAGGCTGGGCCTGTCAGCACGGTGGGGCAGCATCAGTGGCTGAGCAGGTGTCTGGCACTGTTGACAGCACAGGGGTGGAACAGGTGGACCTGGGGGCTCAGCAGTTGGAGGGGCGGCAGCAGTTGCACACCAGGCCTGGGGGACAGCGCAAGTGGCACTTGTCCACCGCCCCCTAGATCCGCCCATACCTGGTCCTGGTGAACAGCGGCCACCTCAAGGGGTGCTGTGCACCAGGACCATCCACCACAGGGGCCACGATGCCATTGGGGCACAGTACCCTTTGACGCACACACCGCCTGCTGCAGGAGTCGGTACAGCTGCAGGGGCGGGTTGCAGGTCCATGGAGGCACTGACTGTGTCCGTGGAGCGGCATAGCAGGGAGTGTGCTCGGGACGGGCCGAGATGGTCCATATGCGGACGGATGTGACGCTGCCATCGACAGGCTGACCCAGGCAGTGGTCTCTGTGGCGACCGCGTGACCACACTGTCTGGTGACCCTGTACCACGCACCACACAGTGCCTCACTCCTCTCTGTTCGGTCGCATGCGACACCAGGCCTGTCGACACTGGTTTCTGCTGTGGGCATCCCGAGCACCCTGGTGCAAGTTTGTTTGGCGGGATGCAGACCCCTGTGTGAGCAAGGTCATGTGGTCGTGACTGGGACCCTGGTGGTGCACTAGCACCACCCGATGTAGCCCCTGCGCAGCCTGCCAGTGCTGCAGGCCGACGGGCGGGGCCACCCACGCATCCGTGGTGGCCGTGGGACAGTGCTCCTGACTGAGCTGTCTCCCAATGCAGGCCCTGTCTGGTGCTGCCCTGTGTGCAATGTGTGTCATGGTGGGCAGTGCACTGCTGGGTGCTCTGCTCACTAGCTGACACACGGACCACCTGCACCTCTCCCAACTGCTGTCCACAGGTGCGTGGATGATGATGCCTGCACTGCACTGTACACCAGGTGCAAGGTTGCCCAGGTCCTGACACACGACGTGGACAGTCCAGGTGGTGAGGTGGTTGGTGGTGCTGTGTGTTGGCGTGTCACTTCCACGTGCTGTGCTGCTCCCTGTACTGCTGACTGTGTGTGTGTGTGTGTGTGTGTGTGTGTGTGTGTGTGTGTGTGTGTGTGTGTGTGTGTCCACCCTCTGATGGTGTGTGGCATGCCTGGACCCTTCAACTCCCCTGACCTTCATGCACGGTGTGTTCCCTGTGCCTGTGGTTTAGGCATGGACAGTGTTGCCTCACATGTCCCCTTGACTTACCTGTGTTGTGCGTAGTGCTCTTCTGCAATGGTGTCCCGGTGCAGCTGGGCCTGCCGTGTCAGTCAGGGGTCCCTCCGGTCCTGGAGGCGGCTCATCACCCACATCACCAGGCGCCACTGGCGTCCCAGTCACTGTCCCCCCTCTGGACCTGTACGGCTATCCCATGGTCTTTGGCCATGTTGTGCAGGATGCAACAGGCCAGGAATATCCCACAGGCCTTCTGGGGGCTGTACTGTAGGGCTCCGGCGGAGGTGTCCAGGCATCGGGCGTGCCTTGAGTATCCCAAACACCCACTCTATGATGTTCCATGT
Organism: Neoceratodus forsteri; assembly: GCA_016271365.2. Lineage (NCBI taxonomy): Eukaryota > Metazoa > Chordata > Ceratodontiformes > Ceratodontidae > Neoceratodus > Neoceratodus forsteri. Next base: position 1,049,345,349 of record CM028132.1, read on the forward strand.
TGCGCGCAGCCTCATTGAAACCGTAAGGCGCTGGGGTCGTGGGGCACCGGTATGGTGTGAGCAGCCAGGACGGAGGGTATCCACAGTCACCTGTGGAGATAGGGAGATCAGTGTCAGGTCAGGTCCATATTGCCCATATCCTTGTGTGCCACTACCATGGCACCTGTGTCATTCCCACCCTTGCACAGGGTTTGCATTCCATACATGTGTACTCACCCACTAGATGACCCGTGGGGATGTTCCCACTCAAATCGATGGCACAGTGCAGATTGTCATATGAAGGCATCATGTGCTCCGCCAGGTGTGTGGCACGAGACATTGATGATCGCCAGTGGCATCACACACCACCAGGCAGTTGACACTCAGAAGCCCCTTCGGTTGCGATACGCATGGCCGCGGCCAGGTGGCATGCGAATGGCCACATGGGTGCTAGTCTATGGCCCCAGCACGCCAGGCATACAATGCACCCTGTGGAACTCCTGCATGTTTGCTGGGTCACGCCTGCCGCAGTGCTGGGGAAATGGATGTACTCCGCAGCATGAGGCATGAAAAGGCCGAGGAATTGGTGAGGATGCGTGACGGCCGATCATGTAATGCCTGTGGTGTCGCACCTCAGCCTCCTGGAAGGTGCCCGTGGCGAGCAGGCACATGCAGGCTGTCCTGCTGAGTTCCACGGACAGAGCATGACTCCGTCGTGAGGTGCCTGCACACATCCACATCACTGCACAGCTCACTGAGCTGTCTCAGTATTGCCCTGTTCAGGCAGTACCGGGCCACAATCTCGACATCTGTGTACAGCTCATAGCTGATGCGGGCACGATACCGCCTGTCGGGGGCGTACCGCCAACGGGCCCCTCCGCGGCCACGTCCCCCTGCAGCATGCTGTCTCACCCCCCTCATTACAGCTTCCATGTGGAAGCTGACACTGTCCATCTCCCTGGCTCCTGTGTTACCCCCACTGCTGCTTCCACTGCACCAGGGCCCCCACGGGGTGTCTCTGTCTCTGTCTCTGTCTCTGTCTCTGTCTCTGTCTCTGTCTCTGTCTCTGTCTCCTCTCTCTCACTCCTCTCTCACTCTCTCACTCTCCTCTCTCCTCTCTCTCACTCTCTCTCACTCTCTCTCACTTTCGTGTTCTTTCGCCGCTCCCTTGAGCCTTTTATTTTGGCTCACATCGGTGCAACTGTCCTCCTGGCTGAAACCCTCTTGTGTGATAGCGCCAGATATCGCATTAAGCACTTTATGCATGGACCCACCCCTTCGGTGCACATGCCTTCATTGCGCTGTGGCTCAGCCGTGTTTTCGTACAACTGGACACTTCTGAATATTGCAGAATGCATTTTTGAGTTTATGGCGCAACCCTTTGAATATCTGGCCTGAATGCACAACACAAACACAGCACGTATAACTGCAATACCAACGCTAACTTTCAACATTGACAATGCTTATCTTGAATTCTCCACCCATCAGTTTTCAGTTGTGTCTTCTTGTAGCTGCATCACTGTTTGCTAAAAATACCATCTATTCTTAATCTATTTATTCCTCTTAGAGGCTTACACATTTTAGTCATGTCTCCTCTCTCCCTTCTAGTCTCTAGTGAGGACATGTTCAGTAATTGTAACTTTTCTTCATAAGGTTTGTCATGTTAACCCTGAATCAGTTTTGTGGTCCTCCACTGTAGTTTCCAGTCTATCGATGTCTTCTTAAATATGTGTTTCAAATGGGGCACAATATTCCAGGTGGACTATCAGAGACCTGCATAGGGGTAGTATTACTTATTCCTTCCTATTATCAGAGCCCTCCAGTACATCAAAGCATCTTTGATGCTTTATTTAAGCTTTTTCACATTGGCTAGTTTCGTAAGTGTTTCACTATCAGACTAGGTTTGCTGGCAAAGGCACCTAAGCTTCACCAGAGCCCTTTTCTCTAGGTTTGCTTTAAAGACAGAGCAAGGAACATTATCAGAGCAAGGAAAAGATTAAGGCTTTTTGACTAGGCAGATTTACTGTGCATTATTATTTTCTTTTGTACTCACAGGGTTTGTTACTGTTTATTGCCAACATTATATAGAGGATAATGTATGGTCCTCCTCAGTAACCGGCCTGTTATTCATTGAGCGGTCACCAGGGCAACCGTGTAAAACCTTGAGAGCGTAAGCTCGAGGTTTATATCACCATGGCAACCCCGTATACGGTTAACAGTAACTGGTTGCCAATAGAAGGACCATACATTAATTTTTTTTTTTTTTTTTTTAAATATGGTGTGTGGTCCCAAGAAAGAAAAAAAAAATGAACTACTACTCCTTACTTTTCAAAAATAGTAGTCACCGCCATGGCTTTTCAGTCATTCCCTTACTGCTGCGTGCATCCACGGTTCCTAGTGAAAAAAAAAAAAAAATGTGCACATGCGCAGACCGATCCCTGTTAACCTTTTGATGCTATGTCACATCAATAGGTTAACAACATTTCTATGTCACAATGATGGCATAATAACCTTTGGAAATTATGATTTCCTAAGGTTAACAGCGTTCTACCATACATTATACTGCTTTATTCTCTGATTCAAATTGCTGTTGCAGGGTATACTTTCTGCTGCATTATTATAGGGAGTGCTTACAGGTTGGTTACTGTTTTGTGCTTACAGATTACTGCTGTAATCTTCTCAGATTCAAATGTTTTGCAAGGTATATCTTCCGTTACTGCTTTATTCTTCTCTGTAGCAAAGTGTTTGTAAAAAAAAAAAAATTAACTTTTGCTTTCATTTTCTCCTTCTAATTACTCAGACCAGGTTATAAACCCAGCAACTCATCTGAATGGATATTATTAACTGCAGGTACTGCAGGACACTTTCCAAAATGGCAGTTATACAGGATTTAGGATGCAGTCCTACATGCTGGACCATTGGAGATCTAAGGGCTCAGCTCCAGGCAGCATGGGCAAAGATTGCACACCTCAAATCACATTCAGGAGGAAATATATTATAAGAACCACCCAATATTTCCCCAACATCCAACTGAAGCACCTCGTCCGCAGAAGGTAGTTAGTCCTGGAGGCTGGCAGGCAGTTAGAAGGGGCAAATCGGGTGCCCCATCACACAGTGCTCTCTAATGTATCACCTCCATAAGCCATATAAAAACTACAAACAGGTATCTGCTTCCATCTCAAAAAAAAAAAATACAAACAAACAAAGGGGCAGAGGACACTGCAGAGCAGAACACTGCAGCACAGGAGCTAGTGCAATGAAACTCACCCAAAACAGGAACCAAAACAAAAAAGCAAAAAGGATATCCAAAACACTTCTGATCACAGAAGACTCCATTATTTGGGGAGTTGATATAGTCCTCCAGCCAGAGGTAATGGTCAGATGTCTTCCAGGTACATCAGCGGGAGAGACACTGACGCATTTCTAAAATCATGCAGGAAGCAGGAGAAAACATCAATGTCCTGGTACACATAGGGACTAATGATCTCGCCAGCCAGTCAGTTGTGGAGACCAAGGAACACCTGGCCAGGTTGGGAGACAAACTGTCATCCATTTCATCTGGCATCTACTTCTCTAAAATTCTGCCAGTCTAGGAGAGGGGGGACAGATGGATGGAAGGTCAGAGAAGGGAAGATAGGAGAGCTAAACATGTGGCTCAAGGGCTGGTGCCAGGAAAAAGGACACAAATTTGTAGGTAACTGGCAACAGTTTTGGGAGCGAAAGTTCTTTAAATTCGATGGACTGCATTTGACTAAGGAGGGAGTCAGTGCATTGGGGCAGAAGTTTGACATCTTTGCAGAATATTTAAACTAGCAAATGGGGAGAAGGGAGCAGCACCTGATACATCGAAAGGGAAGAACCCCCCCCCAAGCTATTGATCAAATAGGAGTTCAGCATGTTTGTAGTTCATTTGCATCACCAGGTAAAGAAAAACGTTCAGCTCCTCATATGACACACAGGGGAAACAGAGGACCTCGCCCAACAATTAACACACAGAAATCTGGCCATTGGAAAATCATGTACACAAAATGCCTGCAGTCTGGGAAACAAGATCCAAGACCTGCAGGCAACAATGACAGAGGCTAAACTGGACATAGCCATTAGTGAGACATGGTTCACCAGTAACCACACATGGAGACACATACCCAGCTATGTACTGTTCAGAAGAGACCGAGGTTCAAAAAAAAAAAAAAAAAAGGGGGAGTGGCCCTTTATGTCAATGAAAATATCAAAGCTACAGAAATTCAGAATACAGATAAGGAGCCAGAACTACTGTGGGTTACTCTGGAAACAGGAAATGGGACAGCTATACGAACTGGGGTTGACTACAGGCCTCCAGACCAGGGGGAGGACAGACATTACTGTCAGAAGATATACAAAACATGACAGCTAAAGGGGAGGTTCTGATAATGGGAGACTTCAACATGCCAGATACAGATTGGTCAATACCAGCAGGAACATTCGCCAGAATTAGACACATAGTGGATTCCCTGCAGGGGGAGGGCCTCAAACAACTGATAGAACAACCCACAAGAGACTGGGCTATCCTAGATCTAGGACTGACTAACGGGGAAAGGGTCACATATCTCTAGGTAGAAGGTCACCTGGGGGCCAGTGACCATCACATGATATGGTTCAATTTGGCCACTAGAACTAAATCATTCCATTCCAAGGCAAACATATGGGACTTCAGAGGGGCTGACTTTGATAAGATGGCCAACAGAGTTAAACTAGCCCTGGCAAGAAATACAGGTGAGGGGTACAGTCAAAGTGGGCAAGCATTAGGATGCAATACTTGAAGCAACATCCCATTGTGTTAGAGAGAAAGCAAGAGCAAAAGGAGGAGGAAACCACTTTGGTTCTCAAAAACAGTAGCAGAACAGGTCACAGCAAAAGGCTGACCTTCAGGAAATAAGGGAACACAGCGGGATGAAGAAAGGGAGGCATACCAAACTTCCCTAAGGGAAGCAGAGAAGGCAGCAAGGCAGGCAAAGGCCCAAACTCAGGAAATGCTAGCATGAACAGTAAGAAGGGGACAAGACTTTCTATAGATGTTGTAACACAAGGGGTGGGGGGGTTGTGTTACCCTGGGATCTTGTAGGTGGGGATATAAACACTTTTTATCACAGCCCAGGATGTGCAGCTTAACACAGCAGACTGCTGTGCATTTATTGGTAAGATTACTGCAAGAGGTGCATTCAAACATAACACAGGTTGAAAATAAAACAGAAAATACCTAGCTCTTTCTTGTGCGCTAACTACACAGTGAACTTTTGTTCCCTCTCTATAACCCAGGTAGCTAAGCGGTTTCCTGGGACATACAAACAAAATTAGCACAGAGTCTCTTGTTCTAAGTTTCAAAGGAAAATGATTTACCAGTCTCAGGTTTTCAGCCAGTCCAAAGTCAGAATTTAATTCATTCTTGCAGGCTAAACGAAATGTTCCATACCAGGCAGTTGGTTGGTTGGTTGGTTGGTTGAGAGTTCTCTCTTTCCAAAGTAAAATCCTTCCGCAAAGGTTCTCCAGCCAGGCTCCAGGTCTGTTCCTAATCAGGTACTGAGACATAAGCAATTGTTTGAGCCCTCTTTTATGCAGGCAATAACTCTCCTGCACCTGCTCTTAATCAAGTACTTAGCTCTGTGAAGTTGTGGTGCAATGCCTTCTGGGACTTGTAGTGTATGCACCATGTTTTGTAGTCCTGGCAGAGAAAAAATTGAACATACGTGCTGGGAGGTAACGCCCTTCCACAACTTTACCCAGTGCTGTGTTACAATGTACATTAGTGAAAGGAGAAAGTCCAGAGAGGGTATTGTTAAGATCAAAGGGGGAGTGTGTGGAGAAGAACCAAGGAAAAGCATCTATCCTAAATAGATACTTCTGCTCAGTATTTACTGAGGAGAAGGTAGGGCAGGACCCACAGCTTAGCACCATGAACACAGCGGGGAGGGAGGTGTGCACTAGTCCCTTCACAAAAGAAAGGGTCCTACTAGAGCTTGCAAAGCTCAGGGTGGACAAGGCAATGGGACCTGATGGCATACATCCCAGGATACTAAAGGAGCTAAGGCTGGAACTACCAGAGCCATTATCAGAACTGTTTAGTAAGTTTCTGAGCACAAGAGAGATCCCAGAAGACTGAAGAAGGGCTCATGTGATCCCACTCCACAAGAGTGGTAGCAGGGAGGAGGCAAGGAACTACATACCAGTCAGTCTTACATCAGTAGTGGGCAAACTTATGGAGGTACTCCTTAAGGAAAGGATAGTGCAACACCTGGAATCTATATGAGCAGAGGATCCAAGACAGCATGGGTTTACAACAGGAAGGTCCTGTCAAACTAATCTCATAGATTTCTTTGACTGGGTAACCAGAGTGGTGGACCAAGGAGGAGCAGTTGATGTTGCCTATCTTGACTTCAGCAAAGCTTCTGATACTGTTCCACATAGAAGATTGATTAATAAGCTGGGTAGGCTTGGAGTAGGTCAGAAGTTGGTCAACTGGGTGGCAGACTGGTTGGTGGGCAGAAAACAGAGAGTGGCGGTAAACGGTATACAGTCAGAAGAGATGCAAGTCACAAGTGGGGTACCTCAGTGATCAGTCCTAGGGCCAGTCCTCTTCAATATCTTCATCAGTGACATTGCAGATGGACCGGAGGGTAAGGTTTGTCTGTTTGCAGATGACACCAAGATCTGCAACAGAGTAGATGATCCATATGGGGTAGGCAGAATGAGAAGAGATCTGGATAAACTAGCAAAATGGTCAGAGTGGTGGCAACTGGGGTTTAACGCAAAGAAGTGCAAGATCATGCACATAGGGAAGAAAAATCCTGAAGCCACCTATAGGTTGGGAGGGGAGTTGCTGGCAATCACAAGGGAAGAAAGAGACTTGGGCATCATCATCACAGATGACCTGAAATCATACAAGCAGACTACTAAAGCTGTATGTAAGGCTAGCGGGATGTTGGGGTGTATTAGTAGGGGCATCACAAGTCGTAAGAGGGAGGTAATAATCCCTCTTTACAAGACACTGGTTATGCCCCTTCTGGAGTACTGCATGTAGTGCTGGAGGCTGCACCTGCACAAGGACATTAACAAAATGGAGGCAGTCCAGAGAAGGGCAACCAAAATGGTGCAGGGACTGCATCAGAAAACAATTGAGGACAGATTAACGGTGCTCAATATGTATACCCTAGAGCAAAGGAGGTAGAGAGGTGATGTGATCGAAACATTCAAACATCTTCAGGGCATTAACAAGGTGAAGGAGTCTAACATGTTTCAATATAAGAAAAATAGCAGGACAGAAGGATACAGCATGGGATTAGAGGGAGGCCGAGTAAGGGGTAATGTGATGAAGTTATTTTTCACAGAAAGGGTGGTGGATGCATGGAACAGCCTACTTCAGGAAGTGGTGGCTATGAATACAGTGCAGGGCTTCAAACAGGCATAGGATAGGCATAAGGGAGTAATACCTGATGAGGTGCCTTTGTAAATGAGTCTATGACTCAAAGGTCTGTAAACCGATTACTTGCTTGGTTTACTTGGTTTGTAGGACAAAAGGAGGCAGTTTGTCCATCGAGATTGTCCTCCATATATATGGAACATTAACCCAAATCCTGATCATCCATCCATTTATCAAGTTTGTTTTTGAAAATTGTAATAGTTGATGAGTCCACAATATCCTGGGGTAATGTGTTCCATATCCTAGGTGTTCTAATAGTAAAGAAATTTAACCTTTTGTTGTTATTAACCTTTTTAACTTATAATTGTTTATTATGGAGTCTAGGCACAATTCTCCTTATGGAGTAAGCAATGCCACATTGTGTCATTTGAGCTGGGGATTTAAGAATCTTTGAACAACTGTAGAAGGTCTCCTCTAGTTCACCTTCAGTTAAGGGAATGTAATCCCATTTTTTGAAGTCTGGTGTCATATTCTAGGTGGGCAAGATAGGGCACTAGTTTAGTGGCTCTGCATTGGACTTGTTCAATTCTATTAATATCAGACTTTAGGTAATAGAAACATAGAATTTTAAGGCAGATAAAGGACCACTTGGCCCACCTAGTCTGCCCATTTTCCTACCTAACGCATAAGCTGCAGATCCTAGTTAACCAACAGCCTACTTCCTCCTACCCCGCACTAGAATTACCTTATGTCTGCCCCATGCATTCTTGAATTCTCCCACTGTTTTTGATTCAACGACCTCCTCAGGAAGGCTGTTCCATGTATCCACAACCCTCTCTGTGAAGAAATACTTCCTCACATTACCTCTGAACCGTCCCCCCTCTATCTTCAAATTGTGCCCCCTTGTTTTTTGCACATCTCTTTTTCTGAAAGATGCTACCCTCTTGGACTTCGTTGATTCCCTCGAGGCTATACATCTTTAGTTCCTTTAGTCTTTCTTCATATGTCTTCTAATGCAGACCCTGCATCATTTGGGTCGCCCTCCTCTGGACAGCCTCCACCCTGTCTATGTCTTTGCAGAGATGGGGTCTCCAGAACTGTACACAGTACTCCAGATGTGGCCTTACCAACTGTCTGTACAGAGGGCCAACAACTTCCTGTTTTCTACTGGTGATGCCTCTCCCTATGCATCCCAGGATCCCCAGCCCTCCTTACTGCCTTCTCACATTGCTGGCCCACCTTTAGGTCATCTGATATGACTACCCCAGGTCCCTTTCCATTTTGTTGTCAGTATCTCACCCCCCCATTGTGTATTCTTCCCCTGGGTTTTTGTTTCCCAGGTGCATTACTTTGCACTTCTTTGCATTGAATCTAAGCTGCCATACATTTGACCATTCCTCCAACCTTGCCAAGTCCCTTTTCATCCTTTCCAACCCACCTTGTGTATCAACCCTGTTGCAGATCTTTGTGTCATCTGCAAAGAGACATACTTTCCCATCCAGTCCCTCTGCAATGTCACTTATAAAGACATTAAAAAGGACTGGCCTCAGTACTGAACCCTGTGGTACCCCACTAGTAACCCTCCGTTCTTCACTGTGGACTCCATTTACTATTACCCGCTGTGTCCTGTTGTCCAACCAGTGTTTTACCCAGGCTACCAACCTGGGACCCAATCCCAGGCTGGCTAATTTGTTTATTAATCTTTAGTGTGGAACTGTGTCAAATGCCTTGCTAAAGTCTAGGTATGCCATGTCCACAGCCCCTCCTACTGGTCACTCAGTCAAAGAAATCAATTAGATTTGTCTGACATGACCTTTCCGCTGTGAATCCATGCTGCCTTGGGTCCTGTGCCCCACTGGCCTCTAGGCACTCAATTCTTTCCTTCAGAAATGATTCCATCATTTTCCCTACCACTGAGGTCAAACTGACAGGTCTCTAGTTTCCTGCCTCTGTCTTGCTCCCACTTTTGTGAAGGGGAATCACATCCACCCTCCTCCAGTGCTCAGGTACCACACCATCCTCCCATGATTTATTAAAAAGGGTACTCAGTGGTGTTACTAGTTCTTCCCTTAGTTCTTTTAGAATTCTGGAGTGAATCCCATTAGGCCCCATTGCTTTATCCACCTTCAGTTTTAAGAGTTCTTTCAGAACCCTTTCTTCTGTGAAAGGACTAATATCAACCCCCCTATCCAGAGTGCTTCTATTTACCAGATTAGGTATTTCCCCCTGCTTTTCCATTGTGAATACTGAGCAGAAGTATTCATTCAGTATCCCTGCTTTTTCACTGTCGCTCTCTGCCCAATTTGTAATAAGCCTGTCTGGGTCTCTTATAGTTCCATACAGATTTATTAATAATATTTTGATAGATAAAAACCACTGCTTAGGGATACAGTTAGTAACATTAAATAATATAATGTTCTTAGTAGTAAGTTCATTTTAACTGAGTCTATTCTACCCCAAATATTCAAGGGAAGCTTATTCCAGTGCTATAGATTTGACTCAATTGTTTAAGACAGGAAAGATTATGTTTTGCCATGTTCTTATATAGCTTTACAGTTTTTAACCTCAAATATTGAATCTAATTTTTGGCTTGTTCCAGACCCAGCTTGCTAAATTCCCCTTTTGAGAGAATTATTTAAAGGGAATATTTATGATTTGTTCTTATCGATTTTAAAGCCTGAAAGACAGCCATAATTGTTTAAAATATCCCATATTCTGGATATCGAGTTTAGTGGAGCTGAAACAGTCAGCAGGATATAATTTGCATATGCAGAAGTTATGTATTTCTTCCCTTGATTATTATCCCTTTTACCTGATCATCAGGTTTAAGTAAAAAGGGTTCTGAGGCGAGAATAAAAAGGCTTGGAGACAATGGGCAACCCTGTTTGGTTCCTTTACTTATATTAAAATAAGAAGACACTTGTCCATTGGTAAGCACTGCAGATTTGAGGGTTGTATATAATAACTGTACCCACCTGATGAAGTTTTAAAACCTGAAAAGATAAATCCAATTAACCCTGTTGAATGATTTTCTACATCCAATGAGATAAGGGCCATAGGGTCTCAGACGTTTAATATTCTGATAATCTGAAGGATTTTCTGGACATTGTCTGCAGCATGTCTTCCTTTAAAAAGCCAGTCTGCTGAAGTCCAATTAATTATTGCATCAGTTTTTCCAATCTATTGGCTATAATTTGAGCCAATATCTTAGTACCAGAATATATTAAGGAGATAGGCCTGTCATTTGAAACAAAGATCATGGTCTTTATCTTTTTATGGAGAATGGTTATTATAACTAGATTTAGCAACTGAAGTTTTCATATCCCATACTTCAGAAAATACTTTATGAAGAATGGGTACTAATTAACTAATACATTTTTGTTAAAAAGTAATTGGAAAACAATCAGGACCTGTAGACTTAGTTTTAGAGAGTGAATTGATAGCATTGACCACTTCTTCCTGACTAGCATCTTGATTCTTTACATCAAACTTAGGTAATGTAATATCATCAAAAATTATTGAAAAGCTGGGTTAGATATGATTGAATTCTGCTTTTTTATAAAACTCTGTATAAAAATCATGAAGGGCCTTATTAATGATGTTAGTATCTATAACAAACTTTCCAATAATTGGTTTTTGATCCTCACAATATTAACCAACTATCAAGACATCTAGCCAGTAGCTTTTGGGCTTTACAGGCAGACTAGATGGGCCTTAAGTCCTTATCTGCTGGAAATTTCTATGTTTCTATGAACCAGTGTCTGAATATTTTACTCTAGCTTTCCTAACACAAATATTTCATCTTCTCTGATTAGGGTATCATTCACCTGTAGCCAAGGACCACTGTTTCCATGTGTCTTCCAAGTTATTAGATATTAGTTCTAGTTTCAGTTTTTAAAGGGTGTTTCATTTTTTTCAGTGTGAGTTGTGATTGCTTGTCTTTAAGTTTTAAAGCAATACTTATAAATGTACCCCTTAGGACACATTTAAGGGTGTCCTATAGAGTAGCCTAAGTTGTGCCCTTTGGGTTACTGACAGAGAAAAATTCTGTTTCTTTTTTAATTTTTTGAATGACACTTTCGTCCTCTAATAAAATTGTGTTAAGGCACTATCTATTTGGTCTATTTCTTCCATAAAAAGTAGAAAAGTAACAAATAAGAGCAAGGTCAGAAATAACAAGTTGATGTATTATTGCTTTGTAATGAGGAGATGGTAGATTTAGGTATGAAAATGTGATCAATGCATGAACCAGTTGTATGCACAGGTGACATGAAAGAAAAGTCCTTAGCATTTGAATTTAATATTCTCCAAGAATCCACTAAATCTAATGTATCTGTCAAGAATTTAAATTCCTTGTCCACTTTGGTCATTCTGTATCTAGTAGAAGATCAATTCAAAATCAAATTAAGAATGCAGTTAGAATCCCCACCAATTATTATGTTGTAATTAAGAAATTTATTGAGAAGTTCAAGAATTTCAGAAAAGTTTTTATGAGCTTCCATGTTAGTTTCATGGGCGTTTAGAGTACCATTAATAATTAAACAGTGACCTTTATCTGCAATAATATCACCAATCCAAAATTTGCATTTTAATTGAAAAGTATCATAACACCAGCCTGTTTACTACTTGCCCCTGCTCCAATTGCATGACCTTCCCATTCACATCTCATATATTCAGTGTCTTGCTGCTTAAGGTGGGTCTTCTGTAGAAAAGCTATATTTGCTTTCAACTTGTTTAGATGCCTTAAAACTTTATATCTATTTATTTTCTCATTTAACCTGTGTACATTCCAGGAAATGAGATTTATGTTGTTAGCCATAATTTACCAGTCTTTTGAGAGTAATATGCCAAACCATAGAAACACAGATAAAAATAGTGATTGAATCATCAAATATATGTCTAAAAAAGTATATTAGTGTGAATGGACTTTTCTTGCTCACTAACCCTTTATAAGCATAAGGACGGATAAACATAGGACTTAGAAAAGGAGAAGAAAAAGATCCAATAAAAAAAACATAAAATTTGGTAAAATACACTTGCACACATAAAAATCACAACAAAATCTCAATACAAAAAGAAGGCAATGCAGTAATCAATTCTAGATAAAAAAAAAAAAACCTCTTAGATTTAAACACAGTGTAAAACTGTATCAGTTGTTACACTCTAATTTCACTCCTGACCAAAACTCAAATGTGTAGCAAGGAGACGCTCAGTATGAACATCTCCCCCAATTCCACTCTCCTTTTTAATTTTATGTTTAAATAATTAAAAGCATTCGTGTTACTCTATTTCAAGTAAAGTAATTTATTAAGAAATAGTTTTGAAACATCACTAAGTGTTCAATAATACAATACAATTTAATCTGAGCATTTTATAGAAAAAATAAATACCAACTCTACCAACAATACCAACAAATTACAAATGAAAGTCCTGGAAAGCTTAATACTGCTTTGAAACAGGAACTGGCAGCACACTGTACATGTTTTGATTGATACATTAATATTGTCTACACTAGCCCTATTATCTATAGTTCTCGTGGTTGTTAGAAACTAAAACTGAATGTAACAATGCTTGTATTTCAATGCATTGAGTATTTGTTTCATGATTTTTTCAACTTTTAAACTTTGTACTGAATACAGGAACACCTTGTAAATAGGGCTTGTCCTAATGGTGTATATTTTTGTCATCCAAATCCTGTCTAAAATAAAGAATGTTACTGCTAGCTACTATCTAAAGCCTACACTTATATGAAAACATTTTATCTTATTCACAAGTTTCTATTTCTACCATTCTATATGAATAAAAATAATGATTTAAAAGAGCATTTTGTGAGAAGCACATTTTAGTATATATGTTGATGGGTAGTGTACTGCTCCTGCGTACACACCATTGAAAAATTTACTTTGTGAGAAATGGCAGTTAAAAAGAGCTGTAAAACAAGAAAAAACAAAATGGAAAACCAGAATGAATGCTGGAGATAGTTTTAGCTTAAAATGTGAATACTAATACATTTAAAGCAATTTATCAGTGTAGTAAACAGAAACATTCACCACTGCTGCACTACCCAGATTTCCCATTAGAGGTAATCACATACGTATAAGGACCATCCCATAATTCTGAGCAGTAAAAAAGTTGCCAATTAGGGGATAGCTTAAAAAAACATGCAATAACATGCCTCGCACATAATGTCAAGCTAGGTAACACTTTTAAAGTTTAACTGAAAAGAACTGAATTAAACCACAAATATGGTGGAAAATTACATTTTTAGATAGGACCTTGGAGAAACCCGGACTCCAAATTAATTACCAGACATAAAAGTGAAGCTGAATATGTTAATACTGGTTTGTAAGGTACAACCAAACTCAAAGTAAATTAAATGAGGAATTAAAACTAGCCAAATTAAATTATTTTTTTTCACCCTGTTTTGTACCCAATAAATTCTGAATAAAAATCCCTAAATATACTATACATGGCAACACTGCTTATAACATCTGAACATCTCAGCAGAGATATATGGGACCCAGTTTACTCCAACATTGCAAATATCCAAGTTAAGCATTACAAAAGTAAAACAGTGGTTATCTGCCCCATAGCTATGCCATTACATAAATTGGCTATTAAATTGGTAATGAGAACCTGGACAGCTAAGAAGTTCTGTAACAAAAAGCTTGTTCAAAAAAGTGATATGCTTGCATGAAAGAGGTAGTAGTACATAGTAAGCCAGCAATTTATTCCAATCATCGGTTGGGCTGAGTGGGTCGTAGCCCCCCCAAACCGAAGACACAGTTCAGACTGTGGGACTCTCACTAGTTCTCCCATGTATATAAGCATATATGAAACCTCAGGAAATTTCTGATTAAGTTTTGTTTATAAAATGAGCAGTATTAAACATCAAAAACATAGAGGGACAAACAATAATGGCAATTGGTTCAGATACAGAGCAATCGCTAACTAATGCATAGATTTAAAAAAGCATAAGGGTGTACAAGTGCCCAGGTACCTACCATAGGACTAAATTAATAAACCCAAATTATGAGCTGTTAAATTTAAGTTAGTAAAGAAATTGGGTAAGTCCTTTTCAATCTTTAGTTGCTAACTGAAAGCTGGAGTATGATTTAATACCATTGGGAGTCCAAACACGAATAGAGTGTAGTGAACAAGATTGTATTTGAGTCCAACTCTTTTCAGGGTTTTTTTTGGATAGAGTAGAAAGTGTCTCTTTTTAAGGAGTTCATATGGCAAATCATTGAAACATTTGACAGGCATGCCTTTGTATTCTATGGGTTTGTCTTTCACAGCATGTTGGAAAAATAGTTTTTCTAGAAGTTCAGGAATCTAACAATGATGGGATATGTTTTTTTACCTCTTAAAGGTTTAGGCTTTAGAGAGCTGTGTGCTCTTCCTAAGAAAAAAGAACTACAGTCTGAAGGGGGGCTAGCAAACTGTATCAGCAAATAATTTACAAATCCTATAACATCAACTCCTTCCCTACCTTCAGGAATTCCAATGATCTTAAGAACAGATCCAGAAGCAAATGGTTGATACTTGTTATTGGATCAACTTAGATGTCACAAAAAGAACAGAATACCTAAATAACCAATTCAAGTCCTTCCTCAGAAGGTTCTGAGGAAGGACTTGGTTGGTCCAAATGCTTAGGCATTCTGTTCTTTTTGTGACATCTAAGTTGGTCCAATAAAAGGTATCAAACCATTTGCTTCTGGATCTGGTCCTACAAGGACCAATATGGCAACTAAACTAAATTTGTTTGTCAATGATCCTAAGATTATTCCTTCTGTTTCTTGCTTCCTGGTTATCTAGCCTTTCTTCTAATTTAGAGATTCACAATGCACTCTGAATAATTTCTTTATTATTCTTATAAGCCTGGTCGTCTATGTTTGATATTCTTGCCTCTGCATCTGCTATTCTCTTCTTGTTCTCTTTAACATCTTCCTTAATGTAATTAAAAGCCAATAAGAGGTTACTCATCATGGCATGTAATTAATCCATTTTCAGTGACAGGTTGGCAAGTCGGGAAGATGAAACGGAGATCACTTCTTCGGTACTAACTGGATTTTCATTTTCAAAACCTGCTTCCTCCATGCTTCTTTTGACCCCTTTAGTGGTTTTTAGATGTAAAGAGTTGGATATATCCATTTCAGTTTCTGTAGACATGACTGATGATGAAAAGCCAGCTGAAGTCTAGTGCAATTCACTTGGTGGTAAGCAACATGGCACAGCGGAAAATAAAAGAGACAGAAATAAAACACAGCTTTCTGTGTAAAAAAAAAAAAAAAAAAAAAACCACCAAATTTTGTTGAAACAGGTGAAAATTTCATTTTACCACAAGGAAATGGAAAAAACAAAACATACAATTAAGTAACAGTAACATAAATTCTAAAGTATTTAAACTTGGGAGTGAGGGAAACTGTGGAGCTCAGAAAAATGCATCTCTCCTCCTTGGTAGCATTTGATGGAATACCTACCTCTGTTTCTTATACCCATGTGCCTATCCCATGCATGTTTGGAGCTCCCCACTGTCTTCACTCCTTCCAACTCTTCTGGCAGGCTGTTTCCAGGTGTCCACCACCCTTTCTGTGAAGAAGTATTTCCTCACACCCCTCTTAAACTCCCCTCAAGCTTCATAGCATGCCACTGTGTCCTGGTGCTCCTCCTCCTGTAAATGAGACTCCCTCCTAAACCTTGTTCACCCCTGTGAGGTACTTATAGGTCTCAATCCTGTCCTCTCCCTCTCCTGTGCTCCAGGGGTAAATATTGAGCTTCTGCAGTCTCTCCTCAAATGGTTTCTCATGCAACCCCTGCACCATTTTGGTAGTCCTCCTCTGGACCACTTCCAACCTGCTGATGTCCTTGCAGATGTGCAGCCTCCAGAATTGGGCACAGTACTCCAGTTGGGGTCTCACAAGTGAACGATACTGAGGCAACAGCACTTTCCTTCTCCTGCTAGAAATCCCCTCACTATGCACTCCAGCATCTGGCTTGCCTTGCCTACTGCCCTGTCACACTGCTCTGCTGCCTTCAGACCATCAGGTATGATCACCTCCAGGTCCTTCTCTTGCTTGGTAACTGTAAATCCCACCTCCCAATCTTATACATAACTCCTGGATTTTTCCACCCAAGGTTCATAACTTTGCTTGTTTTGGTGCAAAGCATGTGCTCAAAGGCATTGTGGTATCTTGCTCCACAAATGAAAGTCCAATATGAACCAAAGGAGACAGCACTTACCACCCACAGAGTGTCTCAATTCATCAAACTAGACACCAAGATTTCTTTTGCAACCATCAGTTTTATTTAGAATGCAAGGTGTACTGCCATTGAAAATCAACGGGTACATACAATGGCTACAGATAGGTGCCTTAGCACCACTGACATATCACTGTGACCTGTACAGACAGAATGAGTGGACTCGCTGACCTACTAAAGATGTCTACTGTACACTTACTGCTGCTTGCCCACAAATGCATAAGTAGTGCTGTCCCTCCCCACATGAGTAACCCGAGTTTGTACTGTTTGTTTACACTGTGTTTATAGCTGTATTTTGTGTTTACCTATATGATGTGGTCTCCCATGTACTCTTCCCAGGTCACACCTGGAAATGAGCATTATCCAAGTCACCAGTTTCTAAATAAATAACTATATTAATAAACAAACCTCGAACCTACTTGAAATGAAATCCCTTGCTCTGAGTGCAGGTATTCACCAGACCACAGCTCACACTTCATGATGTAAAAGCAGTTTTGTTTGGCGATATTTCATTTTGTTATATCCTCTGTCTGGAATTCCCTGCCAGTTAAATGATGCCCCAGCAGTGGCCTTTTCCTCTAGACCTCTCACTAGTATCCACATGGTCAGTAACCAAGAAAGTGCTCCTTGTAACTACTGCTGATTTGACATGCGTAATATTAACTCTGTTTACCCAGTGTGCATCATATGAATATGCCTCTATGTATAGGTCTGTTTATTAAAATATTCTGTATGTAAATGTTATCTGCAGCCTTTGTACCTGCACTTATTCTGGATGTCTTTGTTAATAAACTTGGCTCGATGGCTTTTCACATGCCTCTGAGCAAACATAATGAATAAATGAAAAGTTTATTATATAAAGAATGATGTATGATTGAGGAGCATGTATAATGAGTTTTATTACAAAGGCAAAGTTTGTAAGAGTTTATAAATCATGGGGCCGATTCTAGAAATGTTATGAATGGCGCAGTGACTTCAGTTAACGAGAATGGTGCAAGTAGCACTTTGCACCATGAGTTTCAACATTTGGGATTCTGCAAGCAGCCTGCAAAATGTTGCAGGCTGCTTGTGCAAAACTGGAGTTATCCAACCAGTTACAACAAAACCCAGAACCCCTGCAACATGGTGCAGTGGGTTTACAGCTGCACCCTGTTCTATAAGGGCTGCTGCAAAGTCCCTGATTTTCGTGATTCTACAACAACCTCCTGAGGACATCTGTCAAAGTACAGTTACACCAGCAATTAGCAGGTGTGGTGTACTTAAGGCCCACCCGGGTTGTACTAATGTGCCAGCAGACCATCCCTCAGCACATGTAGCTCCATAAACAGCACCTCCATCAGCACAGATTCCCCTCACAGCCTCGATCTCCTAATATACATAAACTCCCCTCTCAGCCATGATCCCCATAATATTCATATATAATCCCTCAGCCCAATTCCCCAATAATATTCATATATAAACCCCTTCTCAGCCCCTGATCCCCGTAATGGTAATACAATCCCCTCCCAGCCCCAAGCCTGATACTGAGCCACGTACCCTGCAGCCTGAGTAGTATGGCAGTCTTAATTGTAAAAAAAATATATATATATCCATAGTCCCTGTTATCTCTGGTAGTCTAGTGACTCTCTCCCCCCACCCGGCAGTGACAGACCACCCTGCTCCCTCACCCGTACCAGCTGGCGAATGGCACAGCCCACCTCTCACCACCGTGACCAGCTGCTGACTGAGCTCCACTATGAGCGGTACTGTAAATAGTACACACTCAGTGAATGATAGCGTGTCATTCACTGAATGTGCACTATTTACAGTACACGCCATAGCAGAGCTCAGTCAGTGGCTGGCTGTGATGGTGAGAGTGGGCTAGGCCAGTCAGTTGTATAGGGCGAGAGAAGGTGATCTGGCACTACTGGGTGGGTGTGGAGCCACTAGACTACCACAAGGATAATGGGACTATGGGATATGTTTTTTCTAATATTTATGGCTGCCATATTACCTAGGTTGTGGGGTGTATGGATCAGGGCTCAGGTTGGGAAGGAGATCATATTAATATTACAGGGATCAGAGCTGAGAGGCTGGGATTATAAATGAATATTATGGGGAATCAGGGCTGAGGGGATTATATATGAATATTATGGGGGATTGTGGCTGAGAGGGGGAGTTTACAAATATTATGGGGATCGGGGCTGGGGGGGTGCTTTTGCCCTTTTATTGGGCAATGCTGCAAGCTTGCTGCTATGTCTGCAGTTGTACCCTCCATTTGGTGCAAGTCCCTGTTGGTGTAAGATGTAGGATTTAGCTGCCAGGACCCTGCCCTATAGAGAACTGGGTGCAGAGACCCTGGTGCAACTGCACCCCTACGATGTCGCAACTTGTAACATGCATAGAGATGCGTCTAGGATTGGGCCCAATGAGAGCAAAGCCTGAGTGATGTATCTGGTCATCAGAAACCAAAGCCCTGTACAAAATTTGTTTTAACAGTTATCTATATTTTATTTTTATAATGACTTGTTTTAAAAGGAAAACTTAAAGAAAGGATATGTAGAACAGGAAAAGACTACCACAATAACACTTCTCTGTTCAGACTGGGCTGGGTCTACATTGATTTAACTGGGTCACTGTAGATGTTAATGTTTACTGACATTGCCTTGTGTGCTCAAACAAGGTTGAAAGGCCAGAGTTATTAGTCTCCTGGTTGAGGGTTGCATCCAAGGTTTAAGACTTAAATAGCATGGTCCTGGTCCAAGTCAAGATTGCAGTGGCAGGAGGACTTCATTAGAGTCAAACCCCTCTGCCTCAGGATTTGAACACATAGAAACACAAACTTTGCCGGCAGATAAGGACCGCTTGAACCACTTAGCCTGCCCTTTTTTCCCTGCTTATAGTATTACAGCAGATACTACTCTGATCTCTGGCCCATTCATCCTCCCTTCCCTTCCTCTAAGATTCTTTTATCCCTATCCCATGCATTCTTGAACTGTACCACTGTTTCCCCCTACCACCTCAGCTAGAAGACTGTTCCAAGAATCCACCACTCTTTCTGAGAAGAACTTCCTCACATCTCTCCTGAATCTACCCCCCCTCCAGATTCTTATCATGCCTCCTTGTCCTTGAGCACCTTTTTTCCCTAAAAATGCTTCCTTCTTGTACCTTGTTTATCTCGTGAGATATTTAAAGATCTGTATCATATCTCCCTTCTCTACTCTCTGCCAGGGTGTACATATTTAGGTCCTTGAATCTCTCCTCATATGGATTGCGATGCAGACCCTGCATTATTTTAGTTGCCATCTTCTGGGCCATCTCCACTCTGTCTATGTCCCTTTCTGAGATGTGGCCTCCAGAACTGGACTCAGTTCTTTAGGTGGGGTCTTACCAGTGATCTATAGAGGCAACACCACCTCCCTCTTTCTGATGGTGGTACCCCTCCCTATGCACTCCAGCATCCCATTTGCCCTCCCAACTGCCTTGTTGCACTGCCTAGCCACCTTTATGTCATCCAGTATGATCACCCCCAGGTCTCTTTCCTGCTTGGTAGTCATCAGTACCACTCCCCCATTCTGTACTTCACCCCTGGGTTTCTGTACCCCAAGAGCATTATTTTGTACCTTTTCACATTGAAACCCAGCTGCCATATCCTTGACCAGTCCACGAGTTCTCTCAGGTCACTGCTCATCCTTTCCACCACCCCCACAGTGTCCACCCTATTGCAGAGTTTGATTCATCCACAAAGAGGCAGACTTTCCCTTCCAGCTCCTAAATGTTTCCTGTGCCTGTCTACTAAAACGTTGAATTATTTGCTGACAAGGGGATCTCGAGATAAGCAAGTATTTGTTCTTTGAGTTTACTTATAATTCATGGAGATAGAGTCTGAAAGAATGAGATGTGAATTTCCATATGTGGGGTCCTAGCTTGGTCCACTCAAGCTTTGGAGTCTCGCACATTAACTTTCTGGAGAAAAAGTTTTACTTCTGGAGTCATGAAAACTTTTTTGTCACTATGCCCACATTTTTTTCTTTTATATAGCTTTTCAGGGCTTTATCATTCATATCTTGTGTACTCGTTATTGCTACATGCCTTTGAGAAAGGACACTCATGAGAACTGGGACACAAAGGAAAAGACTAAATCAGCAGATCCAACAGAAAAGACATAATTGGAGAGAATTAATAAGCTAAACCAGAAAACTAAAACAGCTCACAGAGACTTGCTCAGTAACCCTTCCATGGACAATAGTAAAGCAGACTTGTTCCTACAGTCACCAGGATTGGCATATCAAGTCACACAGGGCTGGCACTTCCTGCACTTTCTCGTGGCTTCTCCACTAATCAAGCTAAAGTTGACAGGGACAATATGCCAAAATCCAAACAGAATAACTCCAAAATAACAAACAACATTAATACATCTCCTCCCCAAACAGTACTAGAATCATCCCAGAAACCTTTATAAGAAGGTGAGATGTCTACTGGCACTCCAGCTAATTCTCTACTCAACATATAGCAGATTACCAAGGACCAGCTGAATCCCCCCCCCCCGAAGAGACGGAACATAGCTCTCTACAACATCCCCAGCAAGAAGAAGAATCCTTACCTGCAAGTTCTGCTTCCCACATGAAAACTCAGGTAAACCTACTTATCTACCTGGGAGGCAGGAGAAAACATATCTTGGGAAGAAAGACAGTTGTGAAAGTGTGGCTAATTCAGAGCAAAGTTCTTTGGGATGGATGAAATGAATGCTGATTATGAATGCTCAAAGTTCTTCTGGTTCTCAGGTAAATCTGAAAATTGACATGGCTTCCCAAGGTGAAAATAAAGAAAATGACACTACCCGAGAATAACTCATTTGGTCCAATGGCAATAAATCCATGTTTGACATAAAACCTCCAGAATCAGAATCTCCACAACTACAGGCACACTCATTCTTGCTAGACATTTCTTCCATTAAATGAAAAGTTGTCACGATGGACAAATTAACAGCGAAGTTGAAGATAGGAAAACAGCTAATGATCTCTGTCAACAGTTTTACATAGAGTGGATGAAACAGAGACTAGAATCTCTAAAATTGAATGGTAGGCAGGAAAATATGTTACAGGTCTTCAAACCAAAATTGCCAATTTTGAAATACAAGTCAGAAGGAAGAACATAAGAGTTCTTAGAATCCCAAAACATTTTGTGCAATCTGGGAAATAGTGAAATTCTTGCAACGTTACATGGTTGTCAAATTACTGAAGTCGACATAGAATTTGACAGTATCTGTAGGGCCTTAAGAGCTAAACAAGATGACAGACTGCCACCCTAGATTATAATAGCAAAATTATTTTGCTTTGAGGACAAAAATAAAATAATGACTGCCATCTACTTGAAAAGAAGTTTTCTGCTTAGAGTCACTTCTGTTGCTATTTTTCATGACTTGGCCACTAAGACTGTACCGGAACAGAAAAACTATGATGATCTGAGACAGCAACTGTGGAAAAAGGGCTACAAGTCCTCAGTGTTATTGTAATACCAGTGACGCTGTGAGTTTTCTTAAATGGAAAACATTTTTTTCTTACCAAGCTTTGAACAAGCAAAAAAAAAAAAGACCTCTGTGACTTATACCAGATTTATTTGACTGAATCCTGTCACTGTGCCTAAATAGTACATACCCTACTTCATTTATATTTTTCCATCTTGCCTAATTTATACAATAATATTACCTGAATCATGGCTAACATGCTAATAAGACATGAGGGTGTCTCCTTTGGGTTCTGCCTTTCCTTATTTTAACTGATAAAAAATGTCAGCATTTCATTTTCAGCAGTGGAGGGAGAAAAATGGTGTGTGTGTGTGTTAAAGTATATTGGATCTACTGATGGTGACAACTGTGGACTCCTATTTTATATTTTAATGTCCAGTACTACAATACCTTTACCTTTAACTACTCTCTATTCTTGAGTGTGCGTGTGTGTGTGTGTGTGTGTGTGTGTGTGTGTGCAGGATAATCTCTAGCAAGAAAGGTAGTAGTGCTTTCATCCAGTGGGGATGGATGCATAACAATTTGGTAACAGGGATTTCATTATGACACAGTAATGTTTAATAGACAAATAAGAGACAATGGAACACTGGTAAAATTAAGTATAATACAGGGGATTATTTATCTGCCAAAAACCATCTGAGGAACTGTTGTTGGCATAATGTTGAACATGGAACAGGGGTCGGTTAAGTTGAAAGACAAACTACTGAACTTACAGAAGAAATTTATGACAAATAGGAATATGTACAACAAAAAGGAAAGGTCCCACCCTGTTTAAACAAAAATAATGCTGATTTAAAGAA
This sequence comes from Neoceratodus forsteri, assembly GCA_016271365.2. Taxonomy (NCBI): domain Eukaryota; kingdom Metazoa; phylum Chordata; order Ceratodontiformes; family Ceratodontidae; genus Neoceratodus; species Neoceratodus forsteri. The sequence continues at coordinate 1,049,368,288 of CM028132.1, forward strand.
AGAAAGGTTTATGTCAAATTATAAAAATATCAGCCCAAGGAGGATAATAAACTAGGTATAAATTAGCAGTAAAAAAATGTAAGACAGAAATCATAAAAGTAAAAAAAAAAGTAGAAGAAAGAAGAAAAATAAGATAGAAAACAGTTATATTAATCCCCCCCCCAAACCAACCAACACTGGCATTTGAATCATTAACCGAAGGTGATAACCAATAAAACAGAAATATCAGAAATAACTATTTTTCTAGTGTATCCAGTATAAGGATAAAGTAAGCAATATTATGGCCAAAGATACTAATGATAAATCAAGATGATATCTCGAAGAAATTATTACTACTAGATATATCAAAATCGGCTGGACCTGATAACTAGCCCAAGGCTATTAAATGAAGTTGCGAATGAGATCACTGCCCCAGTAACTTGCTTATTTAATAAATCCATAACTGATTTAGTAATCCCTGAAGACTGATGTAAATCTAACATGGTTCTCATTTATTAAAATGGCACAAAACAGACCAGCCAAAATTATAGGTCAAAAGTCTAAGCAGCATCCTTTGCAAAATTATAGAAAGTTTTATTAAAGATAAAATAGATCAACAAATAACATAATTGGGTATAACAGAAAATAAGCAACATGGTTTTACTAAAGGAAGGTCTTGCACAAGCAATATAAAAGCTTTTATGAATCAGTAAATTCAGCATTAGATACTAACATATTGTCTGATGTAATATACTAGATTTCAGCAAGGCCTTTGATGTGGTACAACATGGAAAACTCATTGCTAAATTACACACATAAGATTTAAATGCCAACATTATTAACTGGATCACTAAATGGTAGAGGATAGGTCATAAGTAGTAATAATAAAAGACATGTATCAAAATCAGCAACAGTTACTAGTGGAGTATATTGGGGACAATATTGGGCCCACGCTGTTCAGTATTTCCATACCTTAGATTGGTTCTTCTCTGGTTAACAGTTACAGTATCTTTGTGGATGATACCAAACTAGGTGGAGAAGTGGCTACCAAAGGGAAACAGACAGCTGTGTTCTGACATATCTAAACTGGAAGCATAGGCATTGGGTGTGGAATGGCATTTAATTTGACCAAATGAAAGTAATGCACTTTGGCAACATTATTCAAGGTTCAGGTACATCTACAGAACCATCTACTTACTAAAGCTCAAACTAAAAAGAATTTTGGGATGACATTTTCAATTATTTAAACCTGAAACTCTTTGTGTCATTATCTTTTAAAAAATCAAACTATTTTGGTAAAATCTCATCAGCAGACATTTTATAAATAAGTCAAGTAATATAATCATTCCCTTATATTGGAGCTACTGTATATCAGACTGCATATTGACTATTTAAGCAATAAGGCATGACAAGATGTGTGTTGTTGTAATAACTTCCTCCTGGGGTGGAGTTGAAAAAGGTGAACCCGAGGTGCTTCCACCCAAGTGATGTTTTATACAATGACACACAACGAGTGCCTTATTGCAATACTACAATGGCTCAATGTTACACAAAAATTAAAAAACTACAAAATGTTTTAGTAGATTTTTGTGTTTCTAACGACAGAAGAGCTATGAAAAGCTCCAATAAATGAATACAGTGATGTTATTGTGTAATATCACTGTCTCAGAGCATCCACTGACCAATAGAATACAGGACATTTCCTTGCCATTGTATAATGCTCATTATACCATGTACCTCGGACAACAACTAATCACAGCAACAGGCTGGCACCTTACCTCTGTTGTAAATCCCTGAAAATCACTGCAAAGGTGACACCAGCGGCATCCTTTAAAAAAAAAAAATAATGTGGCCTTGAAATCATGGAACTACAACAGCCATCTTGTTTCCCGCTAAGCGGAGAACCATAAAACAGCAGCTGCATACATCGGAAGACAAAACAAAAATAAAAACAGTGCTTTAATACTGAGTGGATTATTAAGCATTACACCAAGTACTGCTTTTTAAAATAATAAAAAAAGCAGTACTTAGTATAATTGCACTAAGTCAGTCAGGGATCTGGGTTATCGGGGATTTACCACAGCTGGGGCAGATTTACCCACTTGGCGGTGCCTTGAGGCAAGCACTCTTGCCATGGTAACTCCCCGATAACCACACCCCTCGTGGCTTACTGCTTAACTGTTTGTGGGAGGACAAATATGGCAGAACAACATAAACTGAAGAGAATACAGAAAAAGGGTCATGAAAACAGTTAAGGGTTTAGAGGATACAAGCTATAAGGAATGATTAAACATCTTAAATCATCATACTCTGCACAGAAGGAGACTAAAGAGGGATCTACTATATGTGTACTGTATATACAATGACAAATTACTGGACAGTATGAACATCAAACTCAGAACATTATTACAAAGCTGCATAATAAGCAGTTGAAACCATGTAGATTTAAAACTAATAGACAAAAATTAAACTGCACACAAAGAATAATAGGGATATAGAACAATCTACCTGAAAACATAGTGCAAAGCGAGATATTTAACATGTGTATTTAAGCACCCTTTTGGGTGCTTACTAGTTAACTTTTGTAGCAGGGAGTAGCTAGGTATGGAAGCTGTTGGTGCCTGTAGGTCTGGGACATTGGGCCTGCCTGTAGCCAGCAGAAGAACCCCCTCCCATAAGAGGATAAATAGTGTTTTGGCACCAAAATGTGAGGAGAAGAGCCAAGAGAAAGAGTCAGCCCTCAGAGCATGTTTGGCCATGAAGGCCATAGGGGCTGGGGTGGGTCATTCGCTCCCTGGCCCTCCTCCCTAGAAGGCTCACAGAGGATGTGCAGCAGTTTGGGGCTGTACAGAGTCAATGGAAACTGTGGAGCCAAACTGTGGAGTCCTTTTGGTACCAGTTGATGGGAGCTGGAGCCCAGGAGAGAAAGATGTTGGAGCCCACCAAGTGGTCTCCCCGCACCTTGGTAGGGGTAGGCACCAGTGGGGTCCTGTAAACAGAATTCTCAACTGTGGAGACTGCAGCCTGGGAACTGGTGATTTTTTGTGGCTGGGCCTGCTGTGGCTGGAGTGGGCCTGGAGCATGGGCCAGAAGTGACAGCCTGGATCATTCTGGGTGTAGTGGTGGCAACCTATTCCCTTTCTCAGACTGTTGGGGCTGCTGCAGTGTTTGGGTTCCCTAGGTGGTGCAGCCTGTGGAGGCATAAGGAGTTCTGTGTAAGGAGTGGCTGTTGGGACCCAGGCAAGTGGCAATCCTTCTGAGTGCTCCGTGTGGCACTTTAGCCAGGCCCTGGGAGGAAGCACTTTGAACTGAAATTGCTGCATGAGCGAAAGTGTCTCAGGTCTCAGGGATTGGTTCCATGTGATAATGGCGATCGCAGAAAGGTGATCGCTGTTAGAGGAGTGTTCATCGCTGAAATCAATTTCAAGGATGTACACTCCTGGTGCACAGCAAAAGGCACCAGGAACTTTTTGTTATGTAGAGGGCTGCACCTCACACACCCCTGAGGGGCTTCACCCCTGCACACCCCTACTAAAGATTCTCAACCCAGGGGTGCATGTTGGGGGTCAAAATGTGGAAAAACAAAATCATGGCCAGGTGCAACAAAATGAACGCAAGGCTCCAGAACCAACCTTGCAACCCCTAGCCTGCCACCCACCCACCCACCACACCACAGGGCCATCTCAGCAGCCCACCACTGCACTACACCTCACAAAGCCTCCTTCCCTTCCACCTATCACACTGTATGCTCACTCCCCTGTGGTGAGTACATAGAGCAACATCCTGTTGCTATATTCACGGACCCCCTCATCCGGTTGCCCTCCTGCCTGTTAACCCTGTGGACAGGCGCCGCGATTGAGTCACCCCTTTGAAAGCACTCAGTCATGGATGCATTGTCACAGGCTATCCAGGATTGCCAGTGATATTAGAAACTCCTTGAGATGCTAGGCAGGCATATAACATCAGTGATTGGATGGCAGGAAGATTTTAGTGATACCATTCATGCTAAAGGTTAACACTGACGGTTATTCAGAGTGTCTCCCAGTAATAAAGTTCTCCCTGTCTCAAGTAACCCCAGTGATAAAAGGCAGACACGAAATGGAATTGGGACAGTAGAAACATCCAGTGCTGTCTCAGTTGCTACCTCTAATTGAGTATTGGGTGACAAGAGAAAGAGATTAAGTAAATGTTTGGTGAATGGAAGGTTTTGAAGTGCAAGGAATTTGTGAAGGAACGTTGCCAAGTTGAAGTACACTTCTGTGTGGCCTTTCGACCCACAATTTAAAGTACTTCTTTCAGGAGGTAGCATTTATGGGTCAAGGTGAATTTCTGCATGAAACAAAGTCAATCTGATGGAAAAAAAGATTGCTGCAGGATTTAATGTCAGGTTCTGTACTTTGAAATGAACCAACCGTATTTGTGTACCCCCACGCTCCATGGAGTGGTTGATCAGATTACTTGTTTGCATTAAATCAGCTTGTATTTTTGATCCCAGAGTGAACATTGGATTTATTAGTCAATAACTGTTCGTGTGTGTGCTTGTTAATGAACTTTGCCCCACAGCTAACCCCCCACCGAGTGACACAATGCATCTGCTCCCCTGCATGCAAAGCCATCTCACAACATCTGTGAACCAGGTAATGAGAGTATTTATTTTCTTGGACTGTGCTTTCTGGCTGTACAGTGTCCCTCCCCAGGACAATTACCATCTGGTATATGTCTGATGCAGGAGGGGCTTACAACATGGGGTTCATCTGGGATTTGAAAGTGCTTGAGGAACATTAAAGTTTTAATGTCTGGATAAAGTGGGAAACTGCAGTGAAATTGCCAGATTTATGGCCTAACAGAGGACATTTGGGGAGGAGTGTCTACCATTTTTGGTATGCTGTTTTTGTGCTCCTCTGAGTAGCTGCTGAGGAGCCTGCATGAGACTGAAAGGCACAAGTATGCAAATTGCCTAATTAATGGTGTGGGGCAGCCTCTGATTGGTCACCTGACGTTGGGTAAAGATGCAAGAAATTTTCCAGTGAGGAGAGAAGAGCCATTTTGAAGGAGACAGTTGAAAGACCATCCAGCATGTATCTTGCCAAAAGAAATATGCACCATGGCAGAGGCTCGGACAGCAGAAAGGTGACTGTGCCTGTATCCCTGCTTGCCTGGGTATGGGACCTGGTGGAGAAGAGTACAACAATGGACGAATGTGTAGTGTGACATACTTTGGTGAAAGACCAGTTATGCTGCCTGTGTGTATCAGCTGCTCCAAAGGGGCAGTGACTTTTCCCAGTGGCCCCCTGTTGCTGTATTTAGAGGGTTGGTGGTGGCCTGAAGCCTCCACCAATGTGGACAGCATGAAGATGGTGTATAGTGATGAAACCTGGGAGGAGTAAGAGCAAGCCTTGGGAGAGGTTGACAATAAGCTTGTGTAGAAGGGCGCTAGACATCTGCCCAGCCCTTCTCTACTAACTGATTCCACCCTTCCCATGGTAGAGGGTGAGGCCTTGAAGGGGATCAGACTCCTTTAGGTCTTGGGTCAGTTCGCCCTGACAGCCCCTCCTCAGCATTGGAATCAAAGCAGACAGACCAGGAGGCATCTGTGCTTGCTGTCCCACCCCAGGGTTACCAGTATAAGGACGTTGAGTGTATAATGGTGTGTCACCCAGTTTAGAAGAGGGAGCTGTGGCCTCCACCCAGGCATTACCTCCAAGTCACGTGGAGTTTTCAGACAATGCATCAAAAGAGCTATCTCCAAGCCCTATCACTTTCCACCTGGTTTCTTGTCAATGGCCTCTTTGTGTTTTTCCAAGCTATACAGAGTCAGAAGGCAGAGGATGGAAGCCCTAAGCGTTTGGATCCTAAAGTAGTATGCTATACCTCTAGCAGTTGGCTGCAGAAAGGTAATGCTGCAGAACAAATGTGAGCATCTGAAGTGGTCTCGAGTAGAAAGGTGGGTGAGGGAGCACATTGAGAAGGAGCACCTGGGATATCATTGAGGAGAACCAGGAGGGTCTTGATGTTCCATGGGCTTGGACTGGATTATAGCCAAGGCCCCTGGAATTTTGCGGTTCTGCGGTTGCGGAATTTGCTGCAGAATTTGCATTGTGCCGCAGAATAATATATAGTGCCACAGAATTCATTGTTTTTGGTGAATTTTCATATAAATATACTGTTTTTCCATAGTGTCAGGCTTTCTTTCCCACCTCGTGTATCCTGAAGCCCCTCCTCTAAGCTCAGCATACGATGTCATCGATGACATCACATCATATTTAGCCAATGACAGGACTGCATTCTGCCAGAGAAATTAATAAATCATGCCGCAGAAATCAGAAAATGCTGCCACAGAAGTCAAGGAGCTCTGCCGCAGAAATCAGAAAATTCTGCCGCAGAACACCAGGGGCCCTGATTATAGCCTATACAGATGCATGTTCTGATACCCCATTGCCTGTGGGAAGTCAGGCTATCCGATAAGTTAAGAGGATGTTTGCCTTCCAAATATGGACTGGAATCACCCTCTTTAAGACTTTTGTTTTGGTACAGGATGCAGATGGACAATGGACCAAGTATTACATCATATACAAGGATTGTTCTGGTGAGAATGTCACCAAACCGGACCCCAGTTTCTACTAGGCTGTGATGATCCACAGAGATGTGAATGTGTCCTAGACTGTGCCCACCATTGTTGCAAGCTAGCCTGAAATTTGATGGCAGGTTGGGACTACAGATGAGTATGGACTCCCACCGCTGGATGCTGGGTGAGGTCAACCTCATTTTTTTTATTGTTTAGAACATTTAAAGTTTGAGGGTTGACTCCTAGTAAGTTAATGAATGATATTTTCCAGTTTAAAGTTAATAAATAACGCTTTCTGTTATGAAAAGACAAACACGTATGTGTCTGGTTAGTCATGTTTACCAGAAGGTGGCTGGACTGAAGTATGCCCCTCTGATTAAGAGTTAAGTTTTATTGTAAGAGGCATGCTTGACTGGTGAGCTTGGTGCAAGTAAAGTTGGGTGAAGTTGTGTGTGCGAGGGTATGAGTCTATGTGCAAGTGGTTAGCTGATTGCCTGCCTTATATAAAATGTTCAAATCTGTTATGCCTTTAATGCAGTAGTGTAAGTGTTCTTGTTTGAGGAGAAGAAATCAACCTTTCCAGCTGCTTCATTGTTATAATGTTCTGTGTTGTGCAATATTCGACTGGGGTGTCTATGTGTTGTACCCTCTCCTGGCAGCAGCACTCCATTGGGAAAAACTGAGTCAAACAATTGTGGGTCTATTTAATGTGTTAGTGGAGGAGGGACTCTCACTGCAGTACCTGGCAATCCATCTGTGGGAACCAGTGATTGGATTGTCAGAATGCCCTGTGGGATATGATAGCACTGGTAAGGTAGAACAGTGTTTAAAGTAATGGGAAAGTCAGAACTGGGAACAAATCATGGTAGAGATTTTAACTCAGACTGGCTATTTAATGACACAACCACCTCCAAAGACCTTATGTAGGCCTTTATTTAACCCAAATGGTAACACAGGCCACCAGACAGAACTATAAAATGGGTTCAAGCACACTTATAGACTGGTTGCTCTCACCTGCCCAGAGCAAATCTCTGAGGTGACCGTGCTCCGGATTCCCTCAGTGACAATTCCCTATGATGTTCACCTGGTCCAGACAAATTCTCTAAGCCCATGCCATAAGTCACAAAGAAACGCTCACCCAAAAAGGACAGCTGGAGGCCTTAAGAAATACCTCTGGATGATTGACTGATCCAAGTTAGAAAATGCCCAAGATGTAAACCAAACCCTGGAGTATTTCTGCTTCATATACACCAGAGCCTGCAACATATTTGCCCTCTCAAAACCAAGAAAAGAAAAGGATGCTCTACTCCATGGCTCACTGGCTCTCTCTAGAGCTAATGCAATAGGGATAATCTATAGTATAAAGCTACAGTCAATAGAAAATCATTCGATTTGATTAATTACAAGATAACAAGAAACCAGTGCACAAAACTCATCACAAAAGCCAAAACAGAATACTATAAAGGCCTACTAGGTAAAGTATGGAATAATGGTAGGGAATTCTGGAATGCTGTACAATCCCTCACAGGAAAGGAATGAAAATCCCCGCTGGACCCGATAGTTACTGCATCAGGAACACTGCATGATCCTAGGGACATCACTAACGCTTTCAACTCGGTGTTCACTGACCTTAGCTCAGTTCTTCCAAGCACCTACCTAATCCCACCCATGGACAAACATCCAAGCCGGCCCACCCAGTCGGCAAGCTGTGCACAGTAATCATTCTTTCAGACTCATCACAGTAGAACCGGCACACTATTAGGTAAGTCAAGAGGGTATTGGCAAGACTAGGATGCCAAGTGATCATGAAGACATGAAAATATTGAACAAATCACTGTGCTCTGGAGTCTTCCCTAACAAATGGAAGTCAGCACTTGTGGACCTATTATTCAAAAATGGCAGAAGAACTAACCTATCAAACTACAGTCAGATATCAATCCTACATTCCCTCTCAAAAGCATTTGAGAAGATAGTCTCGGACCAGTTAACTGACTATCTCAATAAGTACAATCTTCTTTGTCTGCAACAACATGGCTTCCATAAGAAACATAGTTCACTAAAAGCACTGGTTGACTTTACCACTCTACTCTACAATACTATGGACGCAAGAAAGGTGGTGGGATCTATCTTCATTGATCTTACCAAAGTGTTTGATGCTGTCAATCATAGCCTCCTCCTCAAAAACTTGCTCTCAATAGGTTTATCCTGATACACAGTGGATTGGTTTGCAAGCTACCTCTGGCAGGTCTCAGTGTGTCAGGATATCCGTCAACTATCAGAACCAAAGAAGTCACTCTGTGTACCCCAGGGATCCATATTGGGCCCATTACTATTTAACTTGTTTATAAGCTCCCTTCCCTTGCGTGCCTGGCTCACATGGTACTTTATGCTGACAATATCGTTATCTCGGTCCTTGGTAAGGATTTGTCAAAATCACTGCTGATCTCCAAACTAATTTCCAACTGCTAGAGTCATGGTTCGAGCAGAACAGACTCCTGCTAGATTATATAATAAAAAAAAAAAAAAAGGACAGGCTTTTCACACTTCCTCACAATAAGAAAATATATGGGCCTCTAATAATTAAGAGCCATAAAGATGAAACAATAGAGCAGGTCTCCACCTTCAAATATCTAGGAATACATATTGATGACACCCTGACCTTCAACTCTCATATCAAGCATGTCATAAAATCAGCTAATACCAAGCAAGTTATTCTATACCGCACAGACGGGCTGTGACATCGGATGCTCTGAAACTGGTCACCTGTACTCCATACTGTCAACAGTAGACTACAGGCAGGTTATTTATGGGGCAGGTACCGAAATTTCCTGAAAAGGATAAAACCCTACTCAAGAAGGCCTGCAGGTTGGCTCTTGGGGCTGACTATATGACCCACAACTGCTCACTTTACAAGGATAGTGGCTGGCTCCCACGCCCAACAAAGGCTGAAATAACAGACCTGTATTCTAGGAAAAATGCTCTGCTGGGCCATATGCCTGACTCACCAGCAAACTCTTTAAACCTGCCACAACCACAAAGAACACCAGGAGTATGACTAAGGGATTGTTACAGGTGCTCTGGATGCGTATCACCTTTGCCCAAAGATCTTTAACTTACCGTGGCCCAAAACAGAAAAGTGACCTCCGACCACCCTCCAAGATAGTGGCAAATAGGTCCATTTAAAAGCTCTCTGCTCCTGGCTTGCACCAGTAAATGACTGTGACTGCCCACTTTTACACTAGGTCACTTCTGCATTATGGAAGGGCCCCATATCTAGGGAATGTATCTCCTCCATAGTTATCTCTTCCTCAGCCCATTGTAATATGCCAAAGTTTGAGGTGCCTTTGTAGTGCACCAGTACTCCCCAGTTACCCCCTGCAGTTCCCCAGTAGTCCCCAGTTTCCCAGGTGCCCAGTGCATTAGATGCTTGTAAAAAATCAACTTGGCATGCAGCACAAGCAACAATGGCTTGATGGAATGTTGTTCTGAGCTGCTCATGCACAGCATTCCACTCTAACCATTCTGGAATCAGAGCTTTTATTTTTAAAAATTGCAGTTACAGTTAATGAGTTCCTGGGTAGCTGTTGAGGAGACAGGATGCAGCAAGTTAAGGGACAAGGGAAAGGCTACCTGATGTTGAAGCCATCCCCGAGGACTAGCCTGCATGTCTGCTCTGCCTCCAGCACCTGAAGACTGTCCCATGAGCTCAAGCGCAGTTGTGGTGCCGCCGAGGCACCAAAAAATAAAGAAAAAAAAAAAGTCTGGCATGGCCTTTGTGCTGACAGCCCCATCCGTTTTATTATTTTATTTATTCTAAAAGTTTCCCCAGTCCCTTGGTGACGGCTTTGCTAGTGCCGCATCGTCAGTTTATTCGTCGGCCTTCCAGAGGCCCCCAGACATCCACCACGCTGCCTGCAATTGCCCTTCTACTGCCTGTATACCTCCCGATCTAGCCTCCTGGCAACCCCTTCTGGTGTGGTGAGTTGGCAGCAGAACCTGAATTGTGCTGTCCTCCCTTAAAACTAAAGACTGTTTTTTTTTTTTTTTTTTTTTAATTTAAAAGTGCACAGTAGGAGCAGAAGAAAATGGTTAAGAGCAGAGGGGAGATTGGGTCAGAAGGACCCATATTGGGGGCGTGGCCTGGCTGTGCTGAAGATGGCTGCTTAATTCTGCTTCTCCTGGGACTACCATCTGTCTTCGCCCACCCTCCTGATCCCAGATTGTCAACGTTACCAGCAAGTGGAATATCATTTTACTAATGTCATAGCTCAACTCTGGTAAATTATTTTCTATATCATAACTCTATAGCTATAATTTTTCTGCATTTATACTGCTTCTCTGTGAAGGCCTACTACAATGGCTGAACAGCTCCTGCAAAACAGCTCCTTTAGCAGAGAGTGGAAACTGTTTCAATTGCTCATCTGTGAAATTAACGACTTAAAAATAACATCTCAACAAAACATCACTAACATGCAAGTGTTAGACCAAAAATCAATGATGCAGGAGTTAAAGTTGCTCAAAATGAAAGCTCTATTAACATCCTGCAAGCCACCATCAGAGAGCAAGACAGAGTTATCAGAAGCTAAAAGATAAAATCGATGACATTGAAAATAGAAACAGATGCAATAACCTGAGATTTTGGGGTTTTCCTGAAGGTGCAGAACTTGGAGACACTAGTGCATTTCTATTACATGTGCTGCCAGCCCTGCTCAAACTCCCACCTGGTCAAGACCTTACTATTGAGAGATCACACTGTACTTTAAGCCGGAGGCCTGGTCCAGATCAGAAACCTAGGCCTATCATTGCAAGATTCTTAAACTATGCCCACACTGAACTGATTATCAATAGAGCAAAACAAGTGGGAATGCTTACTTGGCAAGACCATAGAATTTCTATTTTTAGAGACTTCTCTAAGGAACTCTCTAATAAATGCAGAGCTTTCAATCCTATTAAAACTACCCTACACCAACGAGGGATCAAATTTGCTCTTCGCTATCCTGCCGTCGTGCACCTGTTTCTGGGTGGCTCAACAAAGATTTAAATATTCCCCGGCCTGGCTGCATTTCTTGGTGAGCCTTCAACTGCCCCGTAAGGAAATACTGATGTGACCCTTCTCCCACTGTCTCTGCAACTTCCAATCAGACCGCACACCCACATTATGGCTTCAAATCATGAACGCACTGAGAAACCTCGATCTTTCCAGGCTGATGCAGCACCTTCCATCTGAATCTCAGCCCGCTTGCTAGACAAAAGTACTGAATCCACCTTCTTCTAAACATGCCTGTTATGCAGATGCTACTCCTTCTAGGCCTACCTCTCAGCACGAGTAACATGTTGGCTTCACTACATCCCTAACCCTCTCCAATAAGTTTTCTTTACTACAAGAGGACTTGAACTCATTTCAGGAAGACCTCCCGGAATCAGGTTAGGATCCTGTCGGCAGAGCCTCCTAAAAAGAAATGGAAGGGGAAGCGCAAAATAAATCAAACCTATAAATGATGCCTGGGCATGTGTTATACTAGTACCTCTCGAGGTTACTGCCTAATTAACCTCGACTCTCGATCACTATCAGAATTTGTCTGCCCTGTAACCACACATTGCATTCCTTGTGTGTGCATACTATCACACCCAGCTGGATTGGAAAGCGATAAGCTGTACATTGTGGTTACAGGCTTCTGGTTTAATATACATGTCATATTATTTAGGCATCTCATGACAGTCTTGGAGTTTTCTGTATCAGTGTAATGTCTGCTACATTATACATCCAGTTATTTCTGCATATATTACTCATAATGTCAGTTTTTGAGTATCTCTAATGTTGGGCTATGTTCTTCTTTTAAAGGGACAGTTCTTATATAATGTTAGACTAATTCATATGTGCTCAATGATTTTCTATATTCATTTAGAGGTGTCTACCTTCTTTTCATCAGTATGTCCTGCTCACATAACCATTAAGGGAAGCTGCCTGCTTAACTAATTTGTGATCCAACATCATCCCACACATTTGTTACCGTATATAAACATTATGAATTTACAGTATCTTGGGGTTATATTAATGAGGTCCTCAACTAGTTATTCCCTTCATCCACTACTATATCCCAGACTAACATCTAACACTTTAATATTTTTCTCTAGTCTCCTTCCCAGTCTAAGTTTATCTAACTTTTAAATTCCCTTTTCTTTAACCACGGTATACCAACTTCTTGTACTGTTTTATTTATCTATCACTTAGTCTTCAGTTTTACCCTACAATTAGGCTTGCAGGCAATTTTCGAGGTGTCTCATCTTTATTATTTTACTCAATGTGCTGCAATCAATAATAGATAGCACAGTCTGACTTGAAGCCCTTATGATGTGACTTTTTAAGCCTGTGTTGTAATCTTATAGCTGAGCTCAGTCGACCCTCTCCAGGTCTTGAAATTTCACTATGTTAAAGCAACTCATTCCCTAGGGGTGATTTTTGGGTCTGTGCTACTATTAAATACCTAGTACTTATCAATAATATATGCAGTACTGCGAAGCCTGAACAAACTCAACTTTTAATAATGTCATATAGCCAGAATGACTACGTATTCCTGTTCAATGCAAGACATTCACCAGATAACCCCCCCTATACAATTTGGATCTTGTAATGCCTTGACACCCCATAAATCCTTATACTGTTTGGACCCTAGTCGCTCCATTTTACCTGAACACTCCTCCTACATAAACACTTCTGTGTCTAAGCATTATGATTATGTGAGTAAGTACATAGCAAATAGCACAAGCACAGCTGCTATTATAATTTTAGGACTTCGCCAACCATGATGGCATACTGTTTGTATCGCCATAATAGTGTTTCAGCTCAGTTCTTTTTTCCAGTCTAACTTACTGTAGGTTCAAGATGTATTACTATGTCTGAGATTGCATATACTTTCTGTAATCCCCTTTTCATATACAGTAAGATGTTCATGGTTCCCCCCCTGGGAATTATTATGTTCACTTTAGTTCTAGTCAGAGTTATAACTTAACAGAAATAATTGTTTACAGTTTGTATCTTGGGTTTAAGATCATTTTCTCCCAAGATTTACTTACTATTTACATGCTTTGTAGCATAGCGAGAGAGTCTTGACGATTCCACCGACTCATATCTTGCTATATTACCTAAAGACTTCATAGTGTTAGTATAACATGCATAGGGTTTGTTTAGTAACTATATATATGTCTTCTATATTCTTTTTAGTACCTCTCTTCTTTGTGAGACCCAATGGAAACGTTCACCCAGGATTTAAGTATTTCCACAAACTAAATATCCTGCATGCATTTGACTGTGCTAGCCCTCTCTCTTCTGAGTCTGTAGCATCCTCTAGCCCTTTCAATGAGTCCCTGATTTCTATTTGTGTTTCCATGCTTATCTCCCCATTAACATAAGTGATCTAATTCTGCATTCATGGAATGTTAAGGGACTTAACTCACCTTGTAAATGAAAGCAAATACTTTCTTACCTCAAAAAGCATAAAACTCATATTGCTTTCTTACAAGAAACATAACTTTTAATAGAGGATGTCGACAGACTCAGAAGGGATTGGGTCGGTCAAGTATATGCATCCTCCTCTACTTCTAAAAAACAGGGGGGTTGCTATTCTATTACATAAATCCCTTAACTGAACCCTTAGCAAATCCATCTCTGATTCAGATGGCAGATGGATTATAGCCCACTTAAATACCCCTGCAGGCCCCCTTATGTTAGTCAACGTTTATGCCCCTAACTCTGATTCACCTGAATTCTTTCATAATATGGCCCTACAAATTATGAACAGTAACTTTAACAATTCTCCTATACTTGTAGGTGGGGATTTCAATTTAGCTTTGGAAGCCCATTTAGACAGAAGTAACTCTTCATGTGATTCCCACCCCAGAAGTATTTCTGCACTCTCAGTGCTAATGAAAGACTTCAGTCTCACCGACATTTGGAGACTACACCATCCCAAGCAGCGACTATACTTTTACTCACCACTTCATAAATCTTATAGCAGAACTGACTACTGGTTTTCTTCCCCATTCATCACTGAAAAATTATCGAAAACAACTGTCCTCCTGATTACTATATCAGACCATTCTCCTATAAAATTCTCATTTGGGGCCCACCCCCATCTAAATCCCCCTCCTGGCATCTAGACCCACTATTATTGAAAGACCCCGATTTCCTACCTTGTATTAGGTCCCAAATCTAAGAATTTCTTTCCTTTAACAACACTCCTGATGTATCTCAAGGTACCATCTGGGAAGCAACAGTTAGAGGGAAAAGTATAAGCTATGCAGTACACAAGAAAAAACTAAGGGAACAGCAATTGGCCAATTTAGAAAAATCTCTTAAAGAAAAAGAAACCCAAGATTATAAAACAAAAAATCCAGATAATAGCTCACAACTTCACCTTGAAATTCTTCAGCTTAGAATTAAAACCAATGAATTAATATCCAGGAAAGCTGAACTCACCCTCCTTAGACTTAAACACCGTTACTGGAAACAAGGGACAAATGCAGGAAGCTGCTTGATTATCAACTCAAGAATCAACAGATGGAGAGCGTATTGCCAGTTTGAAAGATCCTTCAGGCAAAATCCATACAGATAATCCCTCAATTAACCATATTATGCAATCATTCTACCAACAATTATACCCTCACCCCACTCCCCCACAACCTGAATATATACAACAATTTCTGGACAATTTACAGTTACCACTCCTCTCCCAACAAGCTATGGCTTTACTAGATGAACCCTTTCCCTAAAAGAGATACAAGCCGTGCTAAATCCCCTTAAATCTGGTAAAGCTCCTGGAGTGATGTTTTTTCCATACACTTTTATTAACCCTAGCTGACATCTTCTGCCCTACTGTTTAAGGTCTTCAAAGGGGCATCTTCACAAGGTAAATTTCCCTATTCTATGACAGAAGCCATTATAACCATCCTGCCAAAAAAAGATAAAGACCCATCTCTCCCATCCAGTTATAGACTGATATCTTTACTTAATATGGATGGGAACATTTTTGCCAAAATATTAAATACTCATTTAGAATCAATAATTTTGAAACTTGTCCACACCTCCCAAGCTGGATTTATCAAAAACAGAACTGGTTCTGAGCATCTCCACTCATTATTTAATTTAATCTACAAAGATAAATCTCTTAAATCACCTGCCGCAGCTAGAGCCATCGACTTTGAAAAGGCATTCGATTCTCTCAACTGGACTTATTTGTATCATGTTCTATTCCACTTGGGTGTCACTAATAAATTTTGTACATGGATTCAATTACTATACACCCTCCCCTGTGCCCAGGTTCTTACTAACTCTACTGTGTCCTCATCCTTTCATCTGGCAAGAGGTACCAGGCAAGGGTGCCCATTATCACCCACTCTTTTTATTCTTGCTATGGAACCCCTATCAGCTGCTCTTCATCAGTCCTCCATGATCCAAGGTATTCCTATCGGTAAGTCCCGCTATACTTCACTATCCTACGCTGATGACCTCCTCATTCTACTCGAAAATCTTGACATTTTGGGACCACCCTTAATTAAGTTACTTAGCAACTTTCCTTCACTTTCTGGGCTCACTCTGAATCTAAACAAATCAGAAACAACGCCATTGAACAATTTTTGTAACCCTTCTATGAATACAATATTAGGTTTTTGTTGGGCCCTTCAAGGTATCTCTTACCTTGGAATACAGGTCACCTCTAAATTAGGCAAGATATAGGACACCAATCTTTCCCTGTTATTAGCAAATATTAAAAACACTCAACAGATGGAAACTGTTTAACCTCTCTTTTAATGGGAAAATTTCCGCTATCAAAATGTCAGTAGCTCCCAAAATACTGTATCTATTTTCTAATATCTCTTTAACCCTCCCTACTTTTCTTTGTCAGAATTGATGATATAATTGGCAATTTTTTATGGGAAGGCAAAATTCCCAGATTTAGTTGTAACAAACTGCATTCCCACTGGTCCAAAGGGAGCTTTGGGCTCCCCTGGTTCCAAGCATATTGTTGGGCCTTCTGCACTGCCCAAACTGTCAAATGGTTTAATAAATCCAGCAATAAATCACCGTTGTGGGTCAATATGGAAACATCTCTATGTCCGGGCAATGTCACCACTTCTTTCATTTATAACCTTCTCCCCCAAATTTAAAATCTGACCATACTATAGCATCATCCATATACTACTGGAAAATAATTATGAATGCCTTAAATCCAACCCAACCTCTCTCATATATGCCCCCTTTTGGGGGAACCGCTACATCACTCTTGATAATCACCCAATTTTGTGTTGTAATTGGAAAAACAGGGGCATTTTTTTCTTGGAGGATATACTTATACTTCAGACTTGCAAATGAAAATCCTTTTCTGACCTGCGCAAACAATGGAATCTTCCCCAGGATGAGTTCTGGAAATATTTACAGTTACGCACGGCATGGAGCCTTTATCTTCATACTATTCCTCATCAATCTATATATGATACTTTTATTTCTAAATGGATTAAAAGAAACTGTAAATTAAATAGTACCATTTACAAACATATCAGAAATACAATTCCAGATCACTCTATAATTGCAAAAAATAAATGGAGTACCCTTTTAAATTATAACATAATCAATTCACAATGACATAACTATCTGCCATAACTGACTATCCTGCCATAAATCTTTCAAGGATAATTGCAGTTCACTCATACAAACCAAAATTCTACATTTATGGTACAGAACTCCTGAGATTTTGCAAAAATGGGCTTAATGAACAAAAATAAATGTTGGTGCTGTAACTCCCCCAATGGCAATTTGCTACATATTTTATGGTATTGTCCTCCTATACACCATCTTTGGCATCATATTAATTTCTTTGCAATGAAAGTGATTGGTCTGTCCTTTGCATTAGATCCAAAACATTGCCTACTTGGTATTTTCAATGCTCATTCATACAAAATACCCCAGTCTTAGAATAAGTGGTTATCCCTACTATTCTTTCAAGTTAAACACCCTATCCTAATGCATTGGAGATCCAACATCATTCCCACCCTCCCAGATATTCTCAAACAACTATCTCAATACAACATCCTTGATCATATGTCACACAGCCTCTGACCGACTTAATTTATATAATAAATGCTGGCAGGACTATTTTAAATATTTAAACACATCTACACATGTCATCACTTAATCCATGGGTTGTTAAATATTCACATTGAAATCTCGCTTCTAGCTCTTTTGTTCCTTTTTCATCTCTCTTTCTATCTCCTGTTCTTCTTCCCTTTCCCTCTTCATTCTTGTTTACTTTCTTAGATATTTTTCTCTTTTTTATGTTCTTTCTTTGTACAATCTTACACATACTAGTATTAAATTACAGCATAATAGAAATACAATCACGACTGCTCATATTTCTTGTTTGTATCTACTCCATTTACCCCTTGAACCATAAATTGTCATATTTTCTCTCTATCATACAGATTGTATTGCTACATATTGTTTTCTCAACATTTGTTTTCCTCTTTAATATCATTGTATAATACTTCAGACAACATGTTTTTTCCTCCTCTCATTAAGAATTTGTGTAAGTGTATATTGGAGAATGTAGTGTATTTGTATGTATAATCACAATAAAAAGATTAACTGCAAAAAAAAAAAAACATTGTTCTAGAAGGACCCATATTAATTATTCGAGAGGGTGAGACATAGCAATGCCCATAGGAGGAGCCAGCAGCCGAGGCCAAATAGGAGGCCTCTTGCATATTAAGTAGGAAGGTTGAGGAATAGGGAGAGAGACAAGGGACCAGACTGACAGCAGGCTCAGTGTGCCTGAGAAGATTAAAGGGGCCCAGCATAGTCAGACTATTCCGAGAATTAAAGAGGCAAGTCGGGCCCAATGTAAATAGGGCACCAGAGCCCAAGTAAAAGATAAGTTACTAAGCCCAGTAGTAAATAGGGTACCAGGCCAGTGGTAATAAGGGCACCAGGCCCAGTAAAGTTAGGGGCGCCAGACCAAGTAGTAAATAAGGCATCAGTCCCAGTATATAATAAGGGCACCAGGTCCAGGTAGTTGAAAGGGCAAGATTAGGCCCACTGCTCCCACAGATCTTGAAAGGAGCAAGCCAGGCCCATGAGTGTAAAAGGGGCCCAGTCAGTACAGGAGGCCCAACACATTTTGTAGGGGCCTAGTCAAGTACCCACAGATCTTATCAGGAGTAATACAAGGCCCATGAGCTGTAGCTAGCCATTTAGGCCCACAGATGTCATAGGGGCCCAATGATAGAAGTGACCCCCAGGTATAATAGGAGCCTAGCTAGCCATGTAAGCCCACCAGTGTTAAAGGAGCCTGGTCAGATATCCAATTGTATAGCCTCCCAGAGAGTCTATTCCTCTGTAGTGTTTGACAGTAACAGAAGAACCTGATTTAGCTAGAAGGGACCCCTTTATAGTTAGGTCAATCAGAGCTAGGGTTGAATCAGTACAATAAATTGCCTATATATTTACTGTGGTCTGAACACTGAGATTGCATATTTATTGTATATTTATTGACCACTACAGTAGGAATTGAGACTTGGTTTGCATTTGCCTGCATTATTATTCATCCTACGAACATTATTGAGTGTCAGAACTGCCTTGCATTGCTTTGTGCCAGCATTTTGGTGCTGGAAAACCATCAGAATCAGTCTTCAACAGTCTTCAGAGTCACTTCACCCAGGTGCAACCCTGTTAGTCTTCACCTACTCTTCAGGAATCATCCTCCAGTGCATCCAGGAGCTGCCAACAGTCAATCCACAAAGAGCCGTACCGCAGTAGTCTCAAAGTTGCATAGTCCTGTTTGTTATTTTCCTCTTACAGTTTCCCAGTACGGCTTGGCCCAGTGCAGAAGTCTGCCATCCATTTCTTGTTTTCACATCCACAGCTGAGTACCATTCGACTTGTCAGTGTCAGTTCTCCGAGTGACATTTGGTTTGTTGTTTTAGTGTGTCCAGGCTCGTCCAGCTGTGGACCCCAAGTTAGTCGAGTTCAACATTTGATTTATTATTTTGGTGAGTGTCCTGGCTCATCCAGCCTGGGGACTCAGAAGAATGACGCACTTGATGCCCAGTGGAAGTGTTTGCCTGGAGTCCAAGAGTGGTCCAGAGGTCCCAGTCCAGTGTGGTTGTCAGTCCAGTGTGTGTCTTCAGTTCGGAGGAGTGCTTCCCTGGAGTCCAAGAGTGGTCCAGAGGTTCCGATTCTCCCAATCCAGTGTGTTCATCAGTCCAGTGTGCATCCTCAGTCCAGAATCAGACTGTTGGTTGTTGTTGTTGTTCTTCTTCATCATCTTTTCACTTGGCAATCCAGAGGCAGATTTTGGCCAGGTGGTTTGCATTGCTTCTTCCTTCAGGGCAGTCCAGAAGTGGACTGCAGCTGGATCTTGTGTTCCTTTCTGGTGGCCCACAGTGGGTTCTTAGCCAAAGAAATCTTACACATATATTCTGGCAACCCTAGAGAAGTGGGGTGTGACCGAGAACTTATGGTCTGTTAAACCCTCTCTGTATGCTTAAATTTCTACAAAGGTTTCCAAAACTTCACTGGCAAGGCAGTGGAGTGGTTCCACATTGCTCCTCGACGACAGAGAAAACTTATGTGCATGAACTGCCAAACATATACTGTATAGACTTTCCTTGTTGCATTAGAGTGGCTGTATTTTAAAACCTTAGTTTAGAAAGAGGTGCACTTTGGGGTTGAAGTAGACATCTGAGTATAGGAAGACACTCTTATAGCGTGTGATTTAATCAGTCTGACATCTTGTAATATAGAGTTTCCCTCTTATAGGAAGTGTAGGTAGGAGGCTTTTACAGTGTAGCTGTTACAGCCTATTATTTTCTGTTCCTCTTGCATAGAGTGTAGTATAACCTCCAGGCACAAGACAGGCAGTAATTTGTGTATGTTATGGTCATCCTTTCCTGTCCCTACCCTACGGTCAGTTGCCAAATAAACTAGTTCCTTCTTCTAACCATGCTTCCTGCCTCTCCATTGTGGTGAAGAATATGTAGCCAAATAGGAAAAGAACTGCCTCACCACCTGAGTGGAGGTATTGGAAGAGTCTGACATTCTTCTTCGCTCACTTCACTTGATCTGCACAATAACAACTACCTACAGTATACATCCATTCCTTCCAATCCACTTTGCCTCTGCACCTTCCCCTAGCCTGGCACACTTCAATCATTACTAAAAACTCTCACCCTTGCCATCTGTCCCACTGATGTAACTGACAATGCCTCCTCAACTGCACTTGCTTTTCTCACCCATGCTTTAAAATACTCTAACAGAGACCATTTCTACTCTCCTAACTCTGATCTGCACTGCAATTAGTAACCTTAACCTGTAATGTTACATTTCATCTTAAAATACACCTGATTTCTGTTTGTCATTGTTAATCCATAGTCCATGTCTGTATCTGAGCTCTGTTTCCTAAATGTAACCAATTGTAACTATTGTACTTGCCATGTCCCAATATTTGACTGAGGCCCTTGAAAAAAAAGCCACTCTGGCACAAAGGTTGTAATCCGAAACTTTCAATAAATAAGTAAATAAAAATGTCACTGTCAGTGGTGTAGTCAGTTAATGCCCTGGCCTTTGGGGAGGAGAGATAGCCATATCTCTCCTCTGAAGGTCGTTGGTGCAGCTTGGCAGGTATTCATCAGGAGGTGGATGGTTTGTGTTGGAGGAAAGTGAAGCATCCCCCTTTGGGTACCTCATGTTAACTTTTTTTTTAAATTAAGCTTTTTGGTCCTTGTTGCCTCCTACCGCCAACTGGCGATGGGGACACATATGTATTTTTAATTTTCTCCCCGACCCCACCCCCCGAGGCCCTGGCACATCACCATGTAGGCACACTCACCCCCATGGTGCCAGCTTAGCCCCTTCCACCTGTCGATACTTTCCCGCCCCCTCTCTGCCTACACTACCCACTGGACCACCACCCGGTGGGAGTGGAACTGCGGGGGGCACCAGCCCACCCTCATCACCCTCAGGACAGGAGAGCTGCCCACCAGCATGCTCAATCCTATTCCACCCTCCCCCACACCAGCATCCCGATGACCTGAGGTAATTCCTGAACCCGGGTCACCGGCGTAGCATGAGGTAAGGCATCCAGCGCATCACCCCTCTGCACCACCAGGCCACCTTTACTAGTTAACTGTTGTACCTGGGAGTAGCTAAGTAGGGAAGCTATTGGTACCTGTAGGTCTGGGACAATGGCCTGCCTGCAGCCAGCAGGGGATCCCTCTCATAAGGGGATAAATAGAGTGTTTCGGCACCACAAAGAGGGAAGAGAGCCGAGAGAGAGGAGAGAGTTGGGGTCGGCCCGCAAGTTCAGCCATGAGGGGTCATGGCAAGGCAGGAGAGTGGGCCATTCACCAGCCTGGCCCTCCTCCCTAGAAGACCCGTGGAGGAAGTGCGGTTGTTTGGGGCCATAGAGAGTCAATGGGAGCTGTGGAGCAAAACTGTGGGGTTCCTTTGGTGCCTGTTGATAGAAGCTGGAGCCTGGAAGGAGAGATGTTGGAGCCGCCAAGTGATCTCCAGCACCTTATTAGGGGTAGACACCAGAAGGGGTCCTGTAAATACAAATCTTTCCCATGGGTGAGTACAGCCTGGGAGATGGTGAGTTTTCTGTGGCTGGGCCTGCTATGGCTGAGGGTGCCTGGGGTGTGGTCCAGAAGTGGCAGCCTAGATCATTGGGGGTGTAGTGGTGGCAGCCTATTCCCTTTTCCCAGATTGCTGGGGCTGCTGCAGTGTTTCCTAGGTGGTGCAGCCTGTGGAGGCATGAGGAGTTCTGCATGGGGAGTGGCTGTTGGGACCCCAGGTGGAGTGGCAGTCCTTCCGGGTACTCCGTTTAGCACTTCAGCCAGGCGCCGGGGTAGAAGCACTCCTAAACTGGAGTTGCTGCATGACTGGAAAGTGCCTCAGGTCTCCAGGATTGCCAGGGATATTTGGAACTCCTTGGGATGCTGGAAGCAGGCATGTGGCATTAGTGATTGAGTGGCAGGAAGGTTTTTGGTAGTGCTGTTTATACTAAAAGTTAACACCGATGTTGGTTATTCAAAGTGCTCCCAGTAATAAAGTTCTTCCTGTCTCAAGTAACCCCAGTAATAAGAAGGCAGACGAAATGGAATTGGGACAGTAGAAACATCTTGTTCTGTCTCAGTTACTACCTCTAATTGAGTATTGGAGTGACAAAGAGAAAGAGATTTATTAAATGTTTGGCAAATGGAAGGTTTTGAAGTGCAAGGAATATGTGAGGGAAACACTGCTAAGTCAAAGTATACCTCTGTGTGGCCTTTTCAGCCCACCATTTAAAGTGCTGCTGTCAGGAGGTAGCCTTTTCGACTTAAGGGGAATTTCTGCATGAAACAAAGTCAATCTGTCTGGGTCAGTTCCCCCTTGTCTGGAAAACGGCAGTCATTACACTCATACTCAAAAGTGGAGACTGCTCCTCTCCCAGTAACTACAGGCCAGTCTCCATCCTCCCCCACTCTCAAAAGCATTGGAAAAAATAGTGGCAGATCAGCTCACAGAATATCTGACCAAACGTGACATTATGTGCAGGGAGCAGCATGGATTCCACTCAGGCTACAGCACCGCCACTGCTCTCCTGGAGTTCTCCAATTTCCTGCAGTCTGCCTTAGACTCTGGCAACCTTGCAGGAGCTGTTTTCATTGACCTCTCCAAGGCCTTTGATTTGGTCTGCCATCCCGCTTGCTTTACTTCTTCTTCCAACTTGGTCTCTCCCCAGGGCCCTCTCCTGGTTTAACAGCTACCTGTCCTCCAGGTCTCGGTGCATAAAATCCACAGCACCCTGTCCAACACCAGCCTGTCCGCTCTTTATTATTTATTTGATTTTAACCAGGTAGCAGCTAGACAACCAAATGCCTATTTTCAGGTCGACCGGAGAGTAACAGAACATACAGGTAACAAAATACAAGTCAAGAAATAGAATACAAAGTAAAAGATTAGTCCAGGAGCCACAGGCCCTACATAGGTGAGAGGTACAGGTCAGGCTCAAGCAAGGCTAGGCATGCAGACAAGTTATAGTATACAACACAACGTAGGGAGTCAATGTATTCTAATATGTCTATAGACTGAACACAACTCAACGGCAGTACGTGATAATACACAGACAGGAAAAAAATGACAATTTATAATAAGCACACAACGGGGGGGTAGTAAGTACTATACTGGCAGAGGGTACAGATAGTTGTGCAGCAGCTCCCCTCCCCCCCCAGGGGCAGGAGGGGTAGAAACGCCTTGAGCCTAGGCGGAGCATAAGTAGCTGCAGAAGTCTTGAGAAAGCGCCAGAGGGATGTTTTAAAGCAGTGGTGGGAGCGGGGTACACACTAGTGCAGGAAGTGAGTTCCACATTTTAGGCGCGTGGACTGAAAGCCGGTCACCAGTGAGGGTCGTGTCCTTGGAACAAGTCGGACACAGAAGCAGGGATCTGAGATGGTGGAGACTTGGGGTGGGGGATTGGGGGTGAAATACCGAGGGGTGGCAGTCTGGACTGTGTTGTCAACAAAGTTGCTTAGGATGAAGGTACGGTGCTTTTCAGGGGGAAGCCACTCCAGACGTGAGTAGAGCTCACATTGATGCGTTAGCCGGGGGGCAGAGAGAGCGAAGCGGCATATGTTGTTGTATGCAGTGTCCCATTTTGTGAGATGAGCTTTGGAGACTGGGAAACAGCAGGAGCCCATAGCATAGTGTAGGAGGGTATCCCTAGCTATGGCTAGCCGGACGGCAGGATAAAAGGCAGTCCTTGGCTCTGTAGGCAAGGCCAGCTTGCCATTAGAGGCATTACACACGTTCCTGATGTGTGTAGTGAGATTGAGTTGGGGATCAAGGTGACCCCGAGATATTTGGCCGAGTCAGAGACTGGAAGTATGTCACCATTGGCCCCATGGATTTCTAGGGGAGCAGGGCAGGAAGAGGTGTGAGTCCCCGACCCAAATAGCATGGCATGGGTCTTCCTTAAGTTTACGATGAGCTTATGGCCCTTAAGCCAATTTTGAATATGCTCGAAGTCGGAGTTTAGCTGAGAGTTGATGGTGGTGATTTCGTGGGAACTGGCTAGGACTACGAGGCCATTCGCGTATAAGATTGAAACACCATGGGTAATTGCGGAGGGCAATCCATTAATGTACAGAGAGAACAGTAGGGAACCCAGGACAGATCCCTGGGGGAATCCCACAGTTAACTGGGGATAAGGCTGAGTTAGTGCGGTTGTAGCAGGTGAATTGCTGTCTACCCACAAGGTAGTTTGAGAACCATTCGAGGGCACAGTAAGAGAGACCGAGGGAGTGCAACGTGGTGTAGAGGAGGGAGTGATCCACCCAGTTGAAGGCCTTGGAAAGATCGATGAAGATGGCCCCGTCAGAAACCTAGATCAGTTCGGATCTGATCTAGGAGGTGACCACAGCAAGCACCATTGATGTGCTGTGCCATTTTCTAAAGCTGTGTTGGGCCTGGGAGAGAACGGTGTATCCCTCAAGGTAGTGGGAAAGTTGGGAAGCAACAGCCTTTTCAAGGAGCTTGCTGGTGGCTGACAGTATAGCAATGGGGCGATAGTTGCTACTGTCTTTGGGGTCACCTTGCTTGTGGACAGGGACCACCTTGGCTATCTTCCATATCTCCGGGATGGTTCCCAAGATGAGTGAGGAGTTAAAGATATGCGCGACCGGTCTAGCAAGGAGGGGAGCTCCGAGGCTAAGGAGCTTGGGTTCAAGGCAGTCATAACCTGCCCCCATGTGGTGGGAGAGCCCTGCCAGGAGTGCCTGGGTCTCGCCAACTGTGATCCTCTTGAGGTAGAAAGGCGGACGAGAGGGGAGGCCCCCTGCAGTGTTCGGGGCAGAGAGACAGTGGGGGGACTGGCAGATCGGAGAAGACGCGATTGAAGCAGTGGTGATAGTATGGGGTTGTTGCAGTGAGCCCCCAATATACATATCGTGGGGGCTGTTCTGTGGCAGACCCGCCAACCAGGTTTCTGACATTTTCCAGAATCCATGAGGTTGTTTGCCTAGGTGAGTGGGCAGACTTGCAGTACTGCTTTTTGGCGTGACGTGTGCATGTTTGCAGATGTTTCTAAGTCGCCCGATACTCAAGAGGTCATGGAGTCCCCAAGGCTCCATTCTGGGCCCTCTTATCTTCAGCCTCTACCTTAATGTGCTATCAGTTCTTGTGCTGGTAGGGTTCTTCTCTATTCAGATGATGCAGTCCTATTTGCTTCACACCCAAACCCTGCCTCCTTCAGGTCTCTCTCCAGCTTTCTTTCAACCAGATAGAGCAATGGTTCATAGACCACAGGATGGTCATTAGTCTAAAAAAAAAAAGAAAAGCTATACTTTTCATCCGTCACAAAAGCAGGGTCAGAAACACCCCCTTCCAAATACTTCCCAGCACACAGCACCTCCTTGAACAAGTGTCCTCTTATAAATACCTGTGCATTACCTTCAATCCAGTCCTTACCTTCCACTTCCACATTGACACCCTCTCTTCCACCACAAATTCATGGATTGGCCTACTATACCACCACAGGCACTGCCTACTTCCCCTTCCCCCCAAGGTGCTCTGGGTGGCTATCACCTCCTCAGTTCTGTCCCTTATAGACTATGGCTTTCCAAAATATGCAGCCACAGACAATACGGTGCTTAATAAAATCAATTGCCCATCAGCAAGGCCTGCAGGCTTCTGACTGGTGCTGGCATATCACACACACCTGCTCACTATACTCCATTGCCAATATGCTTAACTTTGAGGAAAGTTCCTCTACCAGTCATGTCTGCTGACAAAAAAAAAATACTCCTTGGTCTCTCCCCCCTGGGGTGACCTCCTCCCTTCACTGTGTCACCCCTGCCATTTCCATATGCAGCACCTGTAAGACCACCCTCCTGGTACCTAGAGCCAGGACCTCACTTACACAGTGGTCCTTTTGCTACAGGGCCCCATCCTGGTTCAGGTCCCTGCCTGCCACTGTCATCAACCTCCCTAAAATTGGTCCCTTCAAAATTGCTCTCAGGAACCACTTATTCACCACTTGCTGCTGTAGGTGTGCATAACCATTCTTGATTCCCATCCCTTACTGGCCCTCCTACTTGTGGGCACAACTGCTAGTCCACAACCTACTTGACAAGGTCCCCAGGACTGCTAATTTCTACATCACTCCAATTCTCCACTTACATTTCTCACCCTAATTGCCTAGCTACCACCTTCTATAGGCCAATGACATTAACTCATGCAAAAGTACTCTGTCATTACAACTTGTCTGTACAAATTTGTTGCACTGTAATTATGTAATGATGTATTCTGTGAAATTATGTAAATGTGTTTGTCTATGGAACTATATAACGCCTATGTATCTGACTTAAGGACAGGAATCAGGTAGATGAGTCTCTTTGCAGATGACTCGAAACTGGGGGCGGTGGTGGATGGGGAGGAGGAGGAGTGGCCTGAGGGGACCTGGAGGCTCTGGAAAGATGGTCTAGAAAGTGGAAGCTAAGGTTCAATGCAGGAAATGCAAGGTACTCCACCTGGGGTCAGAAACTGGTACAAGTGTACACCCTGGGGAAATGCTACAAGTCTCGATGGCTGAGAGGAACCGGGGGTGGTGGTGGATGTCAAGATGAACAACTCTGAGACTTGTAGGAGGGCAGCAGCCAAGGCCAACAGGATGCTGGGATGCATCGCTAGGGGATCACCTCCAGAAGGAGGAAGTGATACTCCCTCTGTATAACTGCTTGGTGAGGCCACACCTTGAGTACTGCGTGCACAGTTTTGGAGGCCACACTTAAAGAGGGACATTAACCTCCTGGAGAGGGTCCAGGGCAACCAAAATGATTTGGGGGCTTGGGGACAGGACCTATGAGGAGAGGCTCAAAGAGCTAAATATGTACACATTGGAAGAGAGAAGGGACGGGGGACATGATAGAGGTCTTCAGGTACATGAAGAGGGTAAATAGGGGAGGAACAGTCAGGGTGCTTGAAGGAAGGAGGAAGGGGCCACTAGAGGCATGGGTGGAAGCTGGAGGGAAGATTCAGGGAGAAAGGAGAGGTGCTACTTCACTGAGGAGGGTGGTAGAGCCATGGAATGCACTGCCTAGGGGGCTGGTGGAGCAGAGACAGTGGAGGGTTCAAGAGGGTGGGACAGGTACAGGGAAGGGTTCTGGAAGCAAAATCCAATGCAGCAAGAATATCCGGAACTGGGAAGGAGAAGCCAGAGAAGGCGAGGGGACAGCAAGGTCAGCACCCAGGGTGGGGCTGACAAACGAGCTAGACACGAAAGACCATTAGGCCTATTCTGCTGGCATTTTAGTATGTTAGTATGACCCTATTGCTTGTCTCTGTATTCTCTGATGAGGAGCCTTGGAAATGAGTCCATGACTCAAAGGATTATAATTTTGATATGTACAAATAAATAAATAAATAAAAGATTGCTGCAGGATTTAATATCAGGTTCTGCACCAGTAAAATGTACCCACTGTGTTTGAGTACCCCATGCTCCATGGATGGTTGATCAAATTACTTGTTTGCATTAAATCAGCTTATTTTAATCCCATAGTGGACATTGGATATATTAGTCAATAACTGTTTAGGTGTGCTTGTTAAACTTTTCCCATGAGTTAACTCCACTGAGTGAAGCAATGTACCTGCTTCCCTGCATGCAAAAGCCATCTCATAACATCTGTGAACCAGGTAATGAGCATATTTATTTTCTTGGACTGTGTTTTCTGGCTGTACAGTGTCCCTCCCCAGGACATTTGCCATCTGGCTTAGCCCTAGACACTGGCGGGGATTACATTTAAAAACAAATTAGTCATTTACATGACAAAGAAAGAACTAAGAGATTGTTACCTTTAACATAAAGAGCAGCATACATGGACCTTAAAGTCTTCTACTCTTCCTATCATACAAGTTACATTTTCTTTTTTGGGTTCTTTTTTTCTCATTTTCTGCTCTGACAATGTCTTCACCTTGTTTCTTCATTCTGTGTCTGTAGGGACCTGGGTGCAATTCTGTGTGTTTTTGAAAATTGGTGGGTTGATAACAGTATATTGTATTTATTTTCATGGATTGGTTTCTGAACTATTGACTAAAATGATCACAGATTTATTGATAAACTTGATCAAATTATTTAGCCTCATTGAAAGTGGTCTGAATAATTATAAAAAGAGGAACAACAGTCTGACCCTTAAGCAATGTGAGAAGGCAGTAAGGAAGGCTGGGGGGATACTGGGATGCATAGGAAGAGGCATCAATAGTAGAAAACAGGAAGTTGTTATCCCTCTGTACAGACAGTTGGTGAGACCCCATCTGGAGTACTGTGTGCAGTTCTGGAGACCCCATCTCCACAAAGACATAGACAGAGTGGAGGCTGTCCAGAGGAGGGCAACCAAAATGGTGCAGGGTCTGCACCAGAAGACATACGAAGAAAGTCTAAAGGAGCTTAATATGTATACCCTTGAGGAAAGAAGGGAGAGAGGGGACATGATAGAAACTTTCAAGTACCTCAAGGGAATTAACAAAGTCCAAGAGGGTAGCATCTTCCAGAAAAAGAGATGTGCAAGAACAAGGGGGCACAATTTGAAGATAGAGGGGACGGCTCAGAGGTAATGTGAGGAAGTATTTTTTCACTGAGAGGGTTGTGGATGCATGGAACAGCCTCCCTGAGGAGGTCATGGAGTCAAGAACAGTGGGGGACTTCAAGAATGCATGGGACAGGCATAAGGCAGTCCTAGTTGGGGGTAGGAGGAAGTAAGCTGTTGGTTAACTAGGATCTGCAGCTTATCTGTTAGGTAGGAAAATGGGCAGACTAGGTGGGCCAAGCGCCCTTATCTGCCATCAAATTCTATGTTTCTATGTTTAAAGAGTCATGGGTTGAACTGTTTTTCACATTCCCTGAAACTAATAACAGCATGGGGTGTCTGTATTATTGAACAAATTACTGATAATGAAGGTTGATATGAGTCGGTCAAAGGTTTATTATTTGTAATGAAAATGGTAATTGACACCATTTATGCTTCAATCTGTGCCTACACAGGTTTATAAAATACCTTAGGGAAGGATTTCACTTAAACGAATGCAGAATAAAAATATCTAGCGGGAGACTTTACTGTATTAGCTTCCCCTACACTAGACAGTTTAAAAATAGCCCCACTGAGTTCAGTGTGCTCTTTCTGGTTACACATTATAAAACATCTTAGCACAGGGCAGGGCCATCACACTGAAAAGTGGAAAAGATTGGCTGGCCATCATCTAAGGCCAGTTTATTATCCTTTCTCTCCCGATGGGAACAGAACTATAAATTCTGATTTCCACATCAGTGAAAGTGGGTGCATTTGTAGGCACACATGGGTTTAAAAATAAAAAGCTCAGTTTTTTTGTGCATAGTCTTTAGTATACTGTAATGCTTTTACAGTATCTGAAATCAAAAATGCTGTACTCTCCTTAAAAAAAAATTCTTCCTCTGGTCTGGATGGACTAATACCTACATTCTTTGTCTCTTTTGTTGAGGACTTACTTCACTGGTTTAAATAGTTAATGGATGAGATGATCACCTAAATCATATCCAGTTTCAATATTACAATTCCATATTACATTTTCATTAAAAGAAACTTGATAAACATTTATCTGGCAGTTTTCATCCATTTGCACTCCTCAGTTTTGACTATAAAATTAACTGTGTTCAGAATGCAGTCAGAAATCCCTAAAATCATAAAAGAAGATTATTACAGTTTTGTTAAGAGTTGTTCTATTTTTGAAGCTTTGGAAAGAGTTCAGGTGATCATCTCATCTCCTACTAATGAGGGAAGGGAAAAATAGCAATGGCATTGTATGCTACCAAGCCTTTGATCTGATTTCTTGGCTTTATATGATAATCTATTTAGATACATGGGGGATTCGATAATACTTATTATCATTAATCCACCTTTTGTACAGTTCCCCAATGGATTTCCTTAGTGTGAATGCATTTATTTCAGATCCACATTTCTTATTTCAGATCCTACTAAGTTACATAATGGAGTCGGGCAAGGTTGCTCCCTTTCACCCATTTTTCATTCTCTGCATTGAACCACTTTTAAATACCATAAGAATCATTAATAATATTTTAGGAATTAAGTTAGGGGCTTGATTTTCAAACCCTACAAATAATACAAAGGTGCCTGCATCAAACAGACTTGACACAAGCTGCACCTTGTATCATAAGATATTAGCACTCCATTTTTCTTCACTTGCCCAGCTCCCACAGCTTCAGAGGAGGCCTCGTACCTCCTCCTCCTACTCCATCTGCCAGGGCAATACCCAATGCATCCCATCCCCAATTTGATTTTACTTGTAGGGCCAAGGTTTTTGCATTTTCCCCAACCCCTGGGACACCAGCATGATGGACATACATCCAGGCTGGCGATGTACTAACACACACTGTCTGCTGGCCCCTAACAGTGTCCCTCCCGACTGTACAGAGGGAGAGCCATGAGTGCCCCAAAGCCCATGCTACCACTGGCCTCAGGAACATCAGGTGCTTGAAGCACCCCCAGTGTCCTACCCAGAAGAAGAGGCATTCCTTGGGATGATCAATCCTCCTTCACCCCACCGACCCCCGGCAACCTGAGTCTATTCCTGAACCTGGGTTGCTGGTGCAGCGTGAGGTGTGGTGCCAATGCCTCAACCCTCAGTGCCACTGGGCCGGCCCACACTCCCAATTTTTGAATGCAAGCTGCAATGAAGATTGGAAAACCAACCCTGTGTCAAACCTGCACACAAAGTACTGGTGCGCCATGTTAGAAGGGGGCTTATGCCATGGTGAGACTGCAGCATCCTTTATATTAGGATTTTGAAAGGTCCATCATGGCTGCATGTCATGGCTGAGGTTACACCAGCCATGACCTGGTCTAATGGCCCCTGCAGCAAGAGACACACACCACCAGGTCAGATGAGCAGGGTGCCAAAGAGCCAAGGATCCCCAGCTGCGTGGTGGGTGGGCAGTGTCCTGGCATGATACACAGCTGTCCACACTCCCCATGGCAGTCTGCAGTGGTCAGTGATGCAACCACCTCAGTACTGGATGGCCTCATTGGGGATGGTGTGGTCAGGACCCAGAGCAGGGGTGTGCACTGGATGAGGGGTGGTGGCCAAGGGTGGGTGATGTGGCTGTCTATGAGGGTGAGACAATGGTGATCATGATATTGGCAGCACTAGTAAGTCCCTCATGCTTGCAGTCCTTGGCATTCCTTATGCTGCACAGTGATGGAGCTTGCCATTCTGGTGGTCCATAGCACACATTCAGGACACAGTGGGCTGGTTGGGCATGGAGCAGGGATGCGGCAGCTTCCAACATTCTTCTCTGGTACACCATCCATTTGGTGCAAGGCATGGCTTGTAGCAAGTCTGAGATTTTGGTCCAGGGGACCCCTGTGGTACTAAAATATGGTGCAGGTCACGGTGTACCTGGAGTTTGCTGCAAGCAGGAGTTTCAGTGCTCCTTGTGCCAATTTAGGGGCCCATGATCTCTAGCAGAAAATCTGAATGTCTATGCCGTTGATATGATTTTGTTATCTGACCCAGGTTCCTTTGTTCACACATTGTTAAAGGAGATTGACATCTTTCAAATCTGCCTTGATATGAATTAAATATAAATAAAACTGTAATTTTGACCATTGCCCTTTTATAACCTCAGACATTACTTATATTTAAACTTATGCAAATAAACAACTAAGTGAAATATTTGGTCCAACTATTTTAAATAATTTCCATGTAACTGTACAGCACACTACACAAAGATAATATAATATATTATCCTTATGCCTGTCTGGTTGGGAAAATATGTCCATCTACTTACAGAGGAAGTTGAAGCATTAGAAATAATGGCTATGAATACCACATTTACTTTTTTATTCCAAACACTGCAAGACCACATAAAACAATCAGTAGTTTGATCAAATCAAATGAGTATTTGTTAAATTTCTCTGGATAGGGGCATCACCTAGAATTGCCTGACAGAAAATGCCAATTCCCAGACTGCATAGAGGTATGGTATGCCCTGACCTTTTCTTATATTATAATTTGGTTAAGATTAAATTGTCTTTAAAATGGGCTTTTCCCAACTGGGAAGATTAATAATTCAGATGGTTTATAGCTCATTCCAAATACATGAACTGTTAGACTTAGAAACAATGGACCTTCACAAAAACTTGTATCAGTCCATCTTTATTTAGAAGAGTAACTTATCCAGGTATTAAATCTGTTTATCTTGCTGCTTTGAAATGGACTAACTCTATTCAATGACTTTTTTTTTTGGCTGTTATCTTCTATATTTAATAATAAGAATACTTGGCCAACTAACATTTCTCACCTACAATGCCTGAATATATTGACCCCCAAATAAATATATTAGATTGGACTGATTTACTGAGGAACGATTCCTTTATTTCCTTAGATGAGTTCATAATGAATCCTTAAATTAATAAATCTAAAACCTGGAGTTTATATAACATAAAATCTGAAAAAGTACATTTGAAGGTTTTTTTTTTCCTTTGTGAACTGGTTTTCTTGCAAAAGTCTAATAAATATATCATGCAAAAAAGTAAAACATAACAAATAAATAAATGAAGATTTAAATTAAAATATTTGTGGAGCTCCCTAAATGCATGAGACACTTTATCATCAGTCCCTACTAAGGTTATAGTCCAGAATAAGAACATTAGTTTTATAGCCCAGTTTTATGAAAATGTAACTCTTGCTGTGCAGCGGACTGATATATGATTCCAGAATTGCTATACGCTCTAATTCCATCGGCAACCCAAGGGCTAATAAATCATAAAGGAATTATTGCCAAGATTTCTTTAAAAAGGCAAGAATGAAATGAGGTGCTGAACTGGGCCCAACTACTAATATAGCATATTGAACCTTTTTTTTTTTTTTTTGTTATAATTTCTCTTTATTAAGAAATGCTTAGTAAAAAACAAGCAATAACATTAACAAAACAGACATCAAAAAAGTGCTTTAATTACTTGTTAGACTATACACTTAGCTTGCTTGCTGCCAAATATAAAAGGGAAAAAGAATTCCTTAATACTAATACTTTAAGGAATAAAACTCAGTTTATGGTCCATCATATACTGGACCCATTGCTTCTACAAGGTTTCAAAGTGTATAGTTATATTGTTGAGTTTAGCTGTTGGCTTTTCCATATCATAGACCTGGAGCACAGCATCCTGCTAGTGTGATACCATGGGGATCGTTGAGGTTAATCATAGTCTGGTTGTAATTGTTTTTTGCTACTTAAAGGCACATCCATCCCAATTATTTTGTCTGAGGACCTCTATGTCCCTGCAGAGGGTCTAGGAATATCACATTTATAACAGACAGTTTAAAATCTGTACCAAAAATGGCCTGGAATGCTGTAGAAGTTATGTCTAATATACCTGTAAAGTTGGACATGACCAGAAAGTATGGCCATGAGTGGCAGGGCTGATGCCACATCCTCTCCAACACTGCTCACTCTGGCTTGGGAGGTATCTGGCCAGGATTTGTGGAGTACAGAAAAATCTGATAAAACACTTCCAAGAGAATTCCTTCTAATAATGGAAAGAGGTTGGTTTATGAATACAAGTATTTACCCCATTCCACCTGATGAATATGAATATGTAGGTCTGTCTCCCACTTCACTCTAATGGAGTCTGTTATGCCATTGAAGTTCAAGGAGTGCTTGGTATACTTGTGAGATCAGGGATGTTACAGGATGTCCTTTCAAAATAGAGATTAATAACAGACTGGACCTCTTTCAGAAGAACTTCTATCAAACTAATAAGTTGCATAGAAAAACCCTCCATACAATTCAAAATATCTGGTAGAGCGTACTATACCCCTTGCCTTTTGTTCTGCCTGGCTCACAATTTCGACAGACAATGCTGGCATCAGCGTGGAATGGATGGAACTTTATTTCTAGCTTTTACAACTCTTTTACAAGGAATTGAAAGAAAAGGCGTGTCTCTTTGCAGATGACACAAAAATGTGTAGCAGGGTGGAAACCCAGAAATGGATGGAGAAAATACAAAGGGATCTTGGAAAATTGAGGAGTGGCCTAGGATGTGGCAACTGGGTTTCAGTGTCAAAAAGTGCAATGTCCTTCACCTGGGGAGGGGAAACCCAGGGGCTATGTATAAGATGGGAGGAGGTACTTACAGTCACCAAGCAAAAGAGGGAGAGACCTTGAAGTAATCATTTCTGATGCTGTCAAGGTGGCAGGGCAGTGCAGCAAGGCACTAAGCAAGGCTAGCTGGATGCTAGGTTGTATTGGGAGAGGGATTTCTAGTAAGAGAAGGGAGATAATGTTGCCAGTATATTGCTCACCAGTGAGACCACCCCCCAAATTACTGTGTCCTATTCTGGAGGCTGTAACTCCATAAGGATATTGATAAGGTGGAAGTGGACCCAATGGGGGTTATCAAAATGGTGCAGGGATTGCATGAGAAACCATATGAGGAAAGGCTGTGTGAGCTCAACTGGTACTCCCTGGAAAAGAGGAGAGCAAGAGAGGACATAATTAAGTCCTATAAGTACCTCATGGATGTAAACAAGGTGCAAGAGGGAAGTCTCTTTCAGTGGAGAAGGAGTACCAGAGCACAAGGGCACAAAATGAAGTTTGAGGGGGAAAGCTTAAGAGGGATATGGGGAAATACTTTTTCACAGAAACGGCAATGGATGCCTGGAACACCCTACCAGAAGAGGTGGTGGGGGCAGAGGCACTGGGGAGTTTCAAGCATGTTTGGGATAGACCCATGGGCATAATAGGTAGAGGAAAGGGAGAAGGAAGGGACATCTGTGACCAAATAGGGTCCAGGGTTTAGGAACAGGCAGGGAAAATAGGGCAGACTAATTGGGACTAC
This sequence comes from Neoceratodus forsteri, assembly GCA_016271365.2. NCBI lineage: Eukaryota > Metazoa > Chordata > Ceratodontiformes > Ceratodontidae > Neoceratodus > Neoceratodus forsteri. Next base: position 1,049,403,743 of record CM028132.1, read on the forward strand.
CGTTCCTTTTCTGATGACAAATTCTAATGTTTCTATTTCATATGTTATATGTTATAGCAATGCCCCAAAATATTGGGATGGTAGAAAGAAACTCAAAATGAATGGCAACATTTCTTAAAAATAAATATTCCTTGAGTGTATTAGGTTAGCTACTATTAGGGCATCTAAGTATCACGCTCATGTCTTGGAAATGCTAAGCTCCATTCGGGAACTGGAAAATGTGCCATCTTATAAGTAACAGAGGACAAAAAGTTAAACTAAGCAGGCTGCATGCAGAGTATGCAGACTTTCAATGCAGAGGGCAGAATTGGCCCTCACATGCACTAAAATTCAAATATTTGGAATCTGGTGAGAGCCGGAAAGCTATTGGCCTACAGAATGAGACAAGTGGAAGCGGTCAGGTATATCTCAGGCCTTTATTTCCTGAAACGGCTAAGTATGTACGGATCCTAAGAGATTGCCCAAGGTTTGGGATTTTACTACCAGACCCTATACTCGGAAGAGCCAAATACCTCCCCACCCCGGGTAGAAATCGCCCAGTATCTGGATGAAGTAAACCTCCCTAAAATATCAGCAACACAAGTCTCGTTACTTAGAGGTTATATTACTCCAGAGGAAATACTCCAAGCTATTAACCAGTTACCCTCGGACAAGTCTCCAGGCCCTGACGGCCTGCCTAATAATTTATATAAGAGGTGTTATAAAGTCTTAATATCGATATTGCAGGAGGTTTATAATTACTGGTATGATAACGTTTTTTCAGAGCAGAGTTTCTCAGAAGCACTGATTACCCTCATTCCAAAACCAGGGAAAGACCCCATGTATCCGGAGAACTACCATCCTATTTCCCTGTTAAATTCAGACTTTAAAATATTGGCCAAGATACTTGCCAATAGGTTAGCCCCTATTATGGGTGAGCTTGTCAGCCCCGAGCAGGTTGGTTTTATGACAGGAAGGTTCTAGGGAGACCATCTGAGAAAATTGTTACATCTTCTTTCGGTCACAAATAACTCTAATAAACCATCTGCTTTAATTTCCTTAGAAGCCGAGAAGGCTTTCGATCGGGTCTCCTGGGACTTTCTCTTCGAAACCTTATCTCGCTTTGGTCTTTCTGAAGAGTACATTAGGTGTATCCGATTGTTGTATACCTTCCCCACAGCCAGAGTATGGAGCAACGGCATCCTCTCCAATCCATTTCCCCTTAGGAGGGGTACTAGACAAGCTTGCCCTTTATCTCCGCTTCTTTTCAACCTTTATTTAGAGCCTTTAATTCGTCGGCTCTTACATTCCAAAGGGATTGCAGGTATTCTGTGGGGAGAAGAGATTCTCACTTTCAGCCTATGACGTATATACTCATGCATATTGAAGAACCACAGCAAACTATCCTCACCTTATTAAAAAGAAATTGATGCCTTTCAAGGATCATATTATAAACTAAATTGCTCCAAAACTAAGATTCTTCCATTGAACAGTTGGCTTACATGGGCTCAGGTGGCGCCTTACAACCTGTCCTGGGAGTCAAGGTCAATCTTGTATTTGGGTATCAAAATAACAAGGGATATCAATTATCTGGCAAGAGAGAATCTACGCTCCCTGTTTCAAACCCTGAAAGCCGACCTGGCTTGGTAGGAGTCTTTACCCCTTTCCCTATGGGGTAGAATTAGTATGGTAAAAATGAATGTTCTGCCCCATCTCCTATACCCCTTAGGAATGATAGGTTGTTCTCTCCCCAAAAGTTAGTTTCTTAAAGTGCAGAAAATGCTAAATACATTTATAAGGAAGTGAAAGCAAATCCGGAGAGCATATCATAAGTCAACGGCTCCCAAAGCACAGGGTGGGTTAGCAGCCCCTTCATTTTTCACTTATTATTGTGCTCAACATCTGAGTAAGATGGTATTCTGTTTGCAAGCTGATGTTTCTTCAGGTGTGGACAGATATGTGCCTCTATGGGTGGAGATAGAAAAATATTTGGTAGCCAGATACCAATATACACTATCCGCCTTCATGTTTACTGTGCCTTCCCACATCCCCAAACAGCTTCGAAATACCCCAATAGGATGGTCACTTAGAGCAATTCACCAAATGCAACACCACTTTTCCTTAAATTGGCATAAATCGCTCACGCAGCTGATTATAAGTAATCCTCATTTTAAAATAGGAGGGAGGCCTATCCCGTCTTCCTTTTGGGTCCCATTAAAAGAGTTTAGATTAATAGATTTTCTTCAGCAAGGGGAGTTAGTCTCATTTTCCCACCTCCAGTCTCATCACAAGATACTGGACTCATACAAATTCAAGTACATCGAAAACTAGACAAGCAATTCTTACTTTTACAGGACCTACAGTAGGCCAAATAGTAGAAGATCCAGAGGTGCAGATGTTAATTCAGGTTGCATCCCAATCCCACTCTATATCCGGGGTGTATAAAAAACTGCAAACATTAGACCCACACTTACCCAAGGGTGTATGCTACCATTGGGTGCAAGAACTAGAACTGACACAGGATATAGATGTGTGGAAGAGAATTTGGCAAGACTGCTATAGAATTATTAATCAGGATAGACTCCGGATGGTCCAGTTTAATATAATGTATAACTTATACTATACGCCAATAAAGTCATACAAATGTGGGCTAATCCCCTCACCTCTCTGCACAAGGTGCCGGGGGAAGAGGGCACATTGTTCCATATGCTATGGACCTGTCCGAAAATTCAGCCCCTTTGGCAAGCTGTGATAAAAGGGATGGACCCCCTCCTTGAGTTACAGTCATTGCTTACCCCAGAAGCCTGCTTAATACACCGGTTTCCCCCAGGAACTCCAGCACGACGAAGGGCCCACATTGCTTTGGTGGCAGGGAACGTTAAACTGATAATTGTACGACACTGGAAGGATGATCAAACACCCTCGGTTACAGAATGATATAGAGAAATACTATTGGCATTACAATTAGAAAAACACATTGCCTATATGAGGCATAAGGGAAATGGTTACTTAGACTTATGGGGCCCACTTGATGCTGCACTGGCAATTTGGAAACCCTAGAATTGCTACCCTGTCTAAATGAATGGATCTGACAAAATGGATTTTCTCTTTTTTTATGTTCCTTTTATTTATTTTTTGTTCCTAATTTCTCATTTGGTAGAATTCATTTATACGTTTTTTACCCTTTTATTCTAAGTTTCCTTCCTTATGTTCAAATATGTATTAGTTAGATAAATTCTTTGACTTTTTTGTTTTGTTTAAAACCAGTAAAACTTATTAAACAGAAAGGATTTAAATAGCATGGTGCCTACAGCCAGAGAAGGTATAGTGGGCCTGGTGTAAGTATGATACAACATGTTGGAATACAGTACATTCCCACCTCCCTACAGAATCACCCCACACATGGACCAGTACAGTGCAACAACAGTCCCCATCAAGCATGTCATACTTAGATTCTATGATGATAAACTTGCAGATAATAATTATGAACAAAGAAACTAGGGATTTATTGGGGAACAGAATCCAGTCCTAGGAAGAAAATGGGGGTTATGCAACACAGTAGTAGTAGTAGTTGTAGTAGTAGTACAGTATATGGCAGGTCTTGAAGCACCCTGCTAGGCCCAGCCTAATTTACCAGTAGTGTTGACTATACTTCTGATGCTCATCAAGGCTTAACCAAAATTACAGTAGCCTGCCTCCAGAATACACATGTAGTACACAGTACTTGTGCCCAGCTGTAGTGTAAGGCACTACCCACACCCCACTGGTACCAGCAACTGATAACCCTAGTGCTAAAGGAGCTCCCTAGTGCTTCACTGGGTACCCATCCATAGAAATGGTGTAGGCCCAGTGACATTGCATTTAGCTGGCCAGCACTGGTGGACTTAAAGGAGAACTGCACTGAACCCGTAAGCCATTCTTCCTAGTAGATGTTTTTGAAATACTGGTTCAGATTCTATTACTGTTCCAGCTATACTGGCCTTTTAATGACTTCAGTTGTTGTTTCTGAGTCACTGTCTGGTGTTAACTACCTTTTTAGAACTGTATACTGTAGTTTACATTCCTTTCAACCATGAAGTTCCATAGTAGAACATGGGTGCATTGACCAATAATGGAAAAGCTGAGCAAGGGACATAAACTAAATCATGCAGTTCTAAAATGATACTTACCACACGTGTGCAAATCAGAAACACCCAATGGGATAATTAAAAGGCCTGTAGCGATGGAACAGTAACAGAACTAGAACCTGCATTTAAAAATCAGCTTCTACAGGGGAGAGTGACTTACAGGTTCAGTGCAGTTCTCCTTTAAAACAATTAATAATATTTTAATTGGTTGCAACAAATCCCAGAACTTAAACCCCAACCAGGTATTTCTATTCTTAGTCAGATGGTCTAGTCTAAATAATGCTATCTCAAGTTAGCTAATAACAATGGTGATGGTACTGCTGGGACAAGGCCTTGATGTGCTATGACTACCAGCCCATAACTGTGGTGCTGGCTGGAGGACACAGATCTGCTCTCTGTTGCAGGGGTACTGCAATGCAGCAAAGTCTCTTTGAGCCAGGTGAATGTCCACAGAATGGCTCCTCATGCTAACACTTTTCCTGGTAAATTTATGGCACAGTGCAACAGGTCAATGGGGAAGGCAAGCAAGATGCTGGGGTGCCTAAGAAGGGGGATTGGTAGAAGCAGGGAGTCGATCCTTCCTCTGTATAGGTCTCTGGTTTGCCCTCACTTAGAGTACTGTGCCAGGTTCTAGAGCCCACACTTGTGGGAGGACTGTGATATGATGAAGGCAGTACAGAGAACAACCACCAAGATGATCCAAGGAAGGGGGACAAAGCACATGAAGAGAGATTAAGGGACCTCAACACGTATATCTGAGAGACAAGGAGAGTTGGGGACATAACTGAAATGTACACGTATCTTCATGGACTTAACAGGGTGAAATGCAACAAACTGTTCAAAGGTCATGTTCATTACCTCACACAACGTATCACCACAATGTGCATCAGCTTCAGCCATCACTACTTTATTAGGAGAAGAAAATGGGTGGTTTGATACCTTTCATTGGACCAACAAAAAATTTCCACAAAATGTGTAAGCTTTTGGACTCGGAGTCCATCATCGGAAACATGGCAGTTAAGGAAATATATCACTTTAAATACTCAGAGCAAAATTAGTAAAAACCTTCACAAATGGATTGGACATCTTAGCTGATAATAAGACTTAAAACAGAGACTGAAGTCAGAGATAAAAAGCCAGTTCTAGGGAACTCCGGTGTAAATCTCAAATTCTAAAAAAACTGAATGCATACAACAGCAGAAATTTATAAATTATCAAATCCTAATTACCTGAAAAGAACAGCACTGTGTGTGCGTGTGTTGTTTCCCATGTGACACCCTCAAAAACCTGGTACAGGTCACCTTACCTCTGATTGTAGATTACACAGACCTAATTTACTGCCACTGTTTAGCCACCTATTTTGCCAAGTTAGATGTGCTCTACCATAGAGCACTCAGGTCCATCATAAAATCAGGACCCACCATTGTGCTTTGGATGCCACAGTTGGCTGGCACTCACTAACTACTAGGAGACTGCTGACTCTGTGTACCTGTCCTTACAAAATACTCCTAAATAATCTCCTAGGCTATATCACTAAATTATTCCACATATCGCACAGCAAAAGCTCCCTTACAAAGAATGACTGCATACTCCTGGACATCCCAAAATATGCTATGCAGGTGGGAAAATCTGCAGTCAGTTGCTTTATTTCCACAATATGGAACTTGGTACAAGCCTCAATGAAACCTACCTCACTGCTCAGACCTAGCACCTTTAAGATACTGATTGAAAAATTGTACACTGAGGAGTTTTCTTGTGACTAATCTACATTTTGCTTACCCATTATGTCATATGATGGTTATTAATTATACAGGATAAGTTACCCATTGTGTTTCTGACAACTGTTAAACCATATGAACTTATTTCTATTTTGTATGCCTTTCTATATTCTGTATACTTTATATCTATATATCCATTACAAAAAACATCATTAATGCACCAGTTAGGGTTTAACTGATCAAAGTAGAGAAATGTGGTGTTGGCGTTTCCAACGCCATCGCCAACACCCCACCTCCACCCTGCAACCAGCAAAAAGAAAAAAACATTATGATTTTGCCTGTCCTGAGTCTTGGCAAATCAGGCCTGGGTTCTTTCTTGAAGTTTTCAACCCTAATGCTCACCCCATTCTCATATAGTCTGCACATCTGAGCTTATTTGCTGATTGAATGGGGAGAGCATTATGAGATAACTCCAAGAAAGACCCCGAGCCTGATTTGCCAGACAAGCAAGGGCAAAAAATGTAGTTTTTTTTTGCTTGTAGGTAGAGGAGTGTTGGGGTTGGAATCCTAACACTGCATTTCCTACTTTGTCAGTTTAACTCCTAACTGGTGCATCAACAAAGTATTTTGTAATAAATTAATATGTCTATTAATAACACTTTAATATCTATTAATCACTAAATATCTATGCTTTATATATCTATATATTTTTTGCAAATAAACTATTAATGCATCAGTTAGGGTTGATATCAAACCATAAAAGGAGAAATATGATGTTGGGTTTTTCAACCTAACACCCCACCATCCCACCCTGCACACACCAATAGGCATCAGCGAGGTGTGTGCCTTTAGGTCATCAGCCTAACACTCACCCCATTCCATAAGTAAACAAGCTGAGATGCATGCAGTATAGTAGAATGGGGTGGGCGTTATGGCTGATGACCCAAGGCACACCCCAATGCCTATTGGTGTATGCAGGGTGGGCATGGGGTGTTAGGGTTAGAAATCCTAATGTCATATTTCCCTCCTTTTTATAGTTTGATATCAACCCTAACTGATGCATTAATGTAGTTTTTTGCAAGTAATTTCCTTACTTTATGAGATAGTGTAATCATAGCCTTATTTGCCTGTGGGAGTGCAATGCCCTTTGGGCCTTGCGCTCCCATCCCTCCATAGATACATATATGTATGTTGCTGTGGAAGGGCCCTGCGCTTCCATTTATGGGACATCAGAAACAAAACTGCCAGCATGGACATCTTATTACCCCACCGCATGTATCTGACACAGAAAAATTTTGAATCCCGTCAAGGCGTAATTCCGCACAGCTGCAACACCATTGTGCACCACAGGTATGAAAACACATTTTGACTAGGATTTGAAAAATGACAGCTATGGCATACATGAGGTGGGATAATAAGAAGTCTATGCTGAAAATTTGGGGTCAAAGTGTTTAAAATTTCCAAAGTTACAGCATGCATAGCAAAATTGCAACAAATGGTGAGAACTGTGTCATTTTTACATATTTAGACCCCAAATTTTCAACATAGCCTTCTTATGACCCCCACCTCAATCAACCTATTTCAGAGATGCCGCTACTGCCCGAAACCTAACCCAAATGGTCTCCTCTCCAACCAGGCTTAACTGAAACACAGGCAACAGAACCCTCATTGACCTAATTTTCTCCAACCACCCTGCACATCCAGGTCTTATTTGACTCGCTTAGCGATCACTTCCCACTCACCTGCCACTGGTCAAACAGCTGGAAACTGCCCCCCCAATATCTCTAGACACTGACTCCTTAGGAAAGGGGCTCTAGGGCATTTCCGCAATTATATTCTTAACTTTGACTGGACCCCGCTCGACAATATTGCATCTGTCGATGATGCGCTGTCCTTCTTAATTAGTTCCTTTAACACTGCTTGTGATATCTTTGCCCCCTTTGTTAAGCGGGCAGTAATAGGTTGTTTCTCTCCATGGGTCAGTCAGTCTATAATTAACCAAATGATTGCTCATGATAACCTATGGCACCGAGCCCTGGAATCTGGCTGCCCCGCGGCCCATCAGTCATACTGTGCTGCCTGAAACTCCTGCGCCTAGGCCATTTGTCAAGCTAAGTCTGCTTACTATCAAGCTAAACTCACCACCTCCTGGGGGAAGGGATGTAACTTCTGGGAGAATATTAAGGTACTCAGTGGTAAATCCCCCCCCCCGATCATAAACGGGGTTCCTACCCAAGATCCTGACCAGATTGCCAACACCTTTAATGCGGCTTTTGCCGACCTTAGCTCGGTACTCCCTCCCCTGACTTCTTCTCCCCTCCCCTGTGCTGTTCCTTCCCTCCTACTGGTGTCCCACCATTCCATTTCAAGACCGTCTCCCCGAATACTACCCGCTCCTACCTCTCCAAGTTTCTTGGCAAATCCAGACAGAGTGGTGATACACTAGACCTTAAGCTACTCAACCTATCTCTAGATGCAGTCCTAATCCCCCTGACCAAAATCTTGAATATGTCACTATGTCTTGGTCAGTTCCCTTCCCCATGGAAATAAGCAGTGGTCATCCCATCCACAAAAGTGGTGAATGAACCTCCCATAATAACTACAGGCCTATCTCCATTCTGCCCCCCCACCAAAAGTGCTCGAAAAAATAGTCGCAGACCAATTCACTGAATTCCTGGAATCACATCACCTGCTTTGCCAGCAAAATCATGGTTTCAGGAAGGGCCACACAACCACCACTGCCCCCCTGAAGTACACCTCATTCATCCACGATGCCCTCGACCAAGGGGCCTTCATTGGGATAGACCTCACAAAGGCCTTTGATTTATGGTCAGTCATTCCCTATTATCAGACTCTCTCCTTTCCACTGGCCTATCCCAGGAGGCCACCACATTGTTCACCCACTATCTGCAAGGAAGATCTCAGCAAGTGAAGATAAATGGCACCCTATCCACTAGTCTACAGGTTCACTCTGGGGTGTCCCAGGGCTCCATTCTTGGCCCACTCATATTTGCCCTGTACCTGAACTCTCTCCCCTGGCCTGCACCGGACATCTCTTCCTCCTCTATGTGGATGATGAAGTGATTTTCAGTCACCACTTTGACCCCACCCTGCTTCAACAGGACCTGCAACACTCCTTCAAGGAGGTTGAATCCTGATTTTCAACCCATAAACTTATTCTCAATTATAAAAAGACAAAGGTAATGCTATTTTCCTACCACCAAAATAAGTACAAGTCCTCTGCCCTCTCCATCCTTAACTCTCATGGCACCCTCCCTAGAATCCATTCCCCATTTTAAATACCTTGGTATCACCCTCAATCCCACCATCTCCTTCCATGAACACATTACTGCTACCTGCTCCACAGTTAATGCCAGAATTGGCCTCCTCTGCAGAATTAGGTCCTGCCTCCACCTGCTGCTCTTAGATTGGCTATCTCCAGCTCTATTCTATCCCTGGTAGACTATGGTATAATCATCTACGGGTCCGCCTCAAACTTTGCAATGAGTAAAATTAAACTTGCCTTAAACAAAGTCTGCCATCTGGCTGTGACAGGTTGACACATACCTGTGATCTCTATCAATGCTCAGCCTGGCTAAATTTCCAAGGGCATCTCTACTATCAGACTTGCCTACTAGAAAAAGAAAAATCTCTATAGGCCACTCACCCCCTGGCTGTAACCTTCTCCTTTCTCCAGGGCAGCACAGGTGGGTGACAAGAGACACTGACAAAACTGCTTTTCAAGTACCATTCTATAGAACCATTGCCGGTCAAACGTCCTTCAAATATAGGGCCCCTTTATGGATGAACTTCATCCCCTGTCCTTTTCCCTCCTATCCATGCCCAGGTTGGGCCCTTTCAAAAGAGAACTGCGGGACCATATCCTGATTTCTTCAAACTGTGACCGCCTGTAACACTGTTGTAACCCTCCAACTATTTACTCTCCTGCACCTTGGCCACACGACAACACCTATTGGGCAGCTTTCTGGTCTCTACCTGGGCCTGGACCACTTCCTGGGCCTGTTTCTCACTTTCTCCTCCACAGCTCTGTTGCTCCTGTCTCCAAATTTTTTTTTCTCCTCAGACGTGTTTTCTACAATTTTGGTTACTCCCATGTCATTTGACAATGCTTATTGTAATGCATTGTCATTAGATTACTCCCCAAAGTATTATTTTCTCTTTGCGTATAATTTACTGTCATTGTTCATGATGTCACAATGTCTGTAATACTTGTCTGCCACACTTTGTACTGACGTGGAGCCTTTTGAAATAGCTCCTATTGTATCATTCTTCTCTTTGTGTATAATTTACTGTTATTGTTTCACGATATCTGTAACACTTGCCTGCCACACTTCATACTGACATGGAATCTTTGAAAAAGAGTCTCTGCCTCAACGGGTTGCAATTCCTAGACCTCAATAAATAAATAAATAAATAACAAATAAATAAATATGACTGTCATTATGCAAAATGTGCCTGAAAAGTGAATTTGCCAAGTGACCACAAAATCACCTTTTGGGTAGGAGCTGCATAACTATAATCATATTGTTCATGAGGTTGAGTCACCAAAAGGCCATGTTGAAAATTTGGGGTCAAGATTTCAAAAAATGACTGAGTTATAAATGTAGTTGAAACCCCCATTGAAATATATTGAACCACATTTATCGTAGTTTCTCATATTGCAGCCTCCGTTTCCAGCAGTAAGATGTGTCTTTGATTGTGGAGTGGCTCTTGAACCTGGGAACTATTCCCATGAGTGAGGGTGTGCAGGGGTTTACTAGTGGGTTTTGGGTGCTGAGTGGGTGTTGAGGTTGGGCTGATTGGCAAGGGATTGTTTGTGTTAAATAAGAACAAAAACTTTGAGGACAGTTTTCTTTATTTCAGGTTCATTTAGTGTGCACTGTATTTGTACTGAAGGGGGACAGAGATCAGCAGGTGTTGTCATATTACTTTTTTCCTGTTCACTGATAGTATTTTCTGGTCTGTCTCAAGTGACTTAAGGGCTTTGACATTTTCCTGTATAATAGGTGGTAATAGGAGAGACACTCAAGCATATCATAATTTGGGCAAAATGCGACATTCAGTACAATGCCTGGTTAAAGAAACAATCACATGTAACAAGCTTAAAACAGTTTTTTGGCTGTTGCAAGTCAATGGGCGTTTCAGTTGGTAGGAGTTTATAGATGCATGGGCTGTGCTGTACTGAAAGTCACGGGAACTTTCCCTTGCAAGGTGCCCATGCCTTCAAGGTTGGATTCCAGACTGCATGCTATTAGTTATACACAGTGCCCACCACTTATAACGAACATGTTTGTGCTTAATGGTTATGCCCGGCATAGCAGATGGACGCTATATTGAAAAAAACATTTCTCGATGTTTGCCAAACTCCTATTCTTTGCACAATAAATTCATTCAACGATTAAGCATTCATCACTACTGTACATCATTTCATTTCAATATCATAAGTGTCATGTGGTAGCTCAGTATATTTAATCTTTAATTAGTGAACAAAAACTGTAAAAAGTCAGAAAAGCCTCGTGGTGTTAATCCTGCACTGATCCTACTTTTGACTGGAGAAATATTCAGTTATCCTCATCTGCATGGTGTTCCACTGGCAGTACGGTTTCCAGGTGATCTCAACCTTCTGCAGTAGATCCCAATCTGGTAGCAGAATCTCATGCTGTTCCATAACTCTGTGAAGTCTAAGCAAAGCCGCTCGAATATTTGCTGGCACTATGGTAACCTCGGCATCCTCCTCCGTATGTCATCTTCCTCTGTATTGGGAGAGGGGTCATCTGAACCAAGCTGATAGATCTCCTGAAACTCTACTTCAGTTAGTCCCTCTGGTGCTCTTAGTTTCACATAGTCAAGGTCAGGTAAGGGTCCAGTTCTATTTTTCTGACTCAGGGGCATATCATTTAATTTCCCAGACATGCTGGAAAACAGTTCATAGTTTCACTGACAGTTTAGGCTTCAAACTGATTTAAGTGCCTGAGGCAGTGACTGATTACGGTTATGTGGGTAACTGATGCTAATTACAGAACAGGTGCAGAACATGTACTGTAACAGGCAGTTAAGATATAGTTAACAAACCAATCAACACCTGTCAAACTGCCACATCACTATAAAATATGCCCGTTATAGCAGGTGGCTCTGAATCACTATAAATGGAGTTTATAATGAAGAGGTCTATGGGGCAGGCAAATGGTTTTATGTTTTTGCCCATTCTAAGCAACTGCCCGCTAAAAACGTGGGTGCTATAAATGGAGTGTACTGTAATACTGTAGTGGTGTTTTTCTATTGATAGCTTATTTATTTTTAGTGTGAATACCAGCATCAACTAAACAATCCAACTGAGAATTATTCTGTGCACTGACCCACTTATTTCTGTCATTTTCCAGTTGAAGTATAAGTGAGCAACAAATGTTTTAACATTCTGAGTTACAGATTATTTTAATATTTCTAAGCAACTGCTGCTACTCACAGATGATTAATTATTAAATGTATGCAATCCTCGTACTGGACTGAATTCTGTGTTTCAAATTCTGTGTTCATTCTCCTGTTGTAGCCATTGTGATGCTCTTCCCCTTGCTTATGACGATTGTATGATATCTGTAAAATAAGTAACTGGTCTGTGTTTGAAATTTGTCTCATACATGTCAGCAGTGACAAGTGACCTGACCCCAGGAGGCAATAAAACAGATCAGAAGGAAACAGTTAATTGGGGGGCAGTATAGAGCAGTGGTCTAAGGCTCTGAGCTGCAAATTTGGTGATATCCAGCAGACCAGATCTGGGTTTGAATCCCACAGCTTCCACTTGCATACTGTGTGACCCTGAGCAAGTCACTTAACCTCCTTGTGCTCCCAGGTCACTCCTGTAAAAAAGCTTTCAGCTTAGTGTGCTATACCTGGTTAAACAACTAAATAAAAAAAAAAATTGGAACATCCTTCCAGAGACTGTTTACTGCCTGCTGCTGCTTTTGAAGTTAGAACTTAAATACAAATTTTATGATGTTTTAAAAGGGACAGGTAATTGGGTTGGTTTCTCTCAAATTTAGCAAATAGCAGTAGTGTCATAAAATCTCTCAGATCTCACTGGCAGGAAATCAGCCAAGGGACATGACAGATGTGGGAATGTTAAGATCAAAGAAAAATGTTTAATTAAAGGATGCCATTTTTAGGAAATGTTTTATTCTTCTGATGTATCATTAATTTTAAAATACCTGCTGGTAGGAAATTATGTTTGTAAGAATTAATTCTAAAAGGAGGAGCTAGATGACTCACCAAGGGGTTGGGGAGATAGAGTTAAAATGTATCAGTGTATCTGAAATGTGTGATGTGATATCTTGGGCCCTGAAGAAACAAAGTTCTCTCTAATTTAAATCAGCACTTACAAAAAGGTAATACTTAGCAAAGATCTAAAGTATTGTGGTAGGAGTTTTGTTCTGTAATTTCCCCATTTTCTTTTGTGACTGTGAGCTCATGCTATTTGTTCTGTATTTTATGTTACAATTTTTAGTAAATAACCATTTTCTTGAAATACTGCCTGGGTGTCTTCTCAGTTTCTGTTTACATATGAAGTGCCTGTATTTTAAGTCTGACAACTGGTTAAAAGGCTTGTTGGTGTTACTAAGCTTGGAAAAGGTAAGAATATACCTAAGGTCTCTTACAGAGTTTTACGGGTTCATTTTAGAGACCTGCCTATGTGCCCTTGGCAAAGGATTGTGCCTCAATCCCTGAAGAGGGTACATATCTGAACCTGTATGTTGGGTATGCTAGCATAAGGTTCACAGTTTGAATCCTCCAGAACTTGAGGCTAACAGGTGGTTTGGACCCAAAGCAGACAGGAGGATTACCCTGTCTCTTATCTGTTCATACTGTTGTGCTCTGAGGTTGGCTCTGTGGGAACAGAGGGCCTGACCTCAAGAGTGTGTTTGTGACAGATTTGGTTGGCAGCAATGTGATAAAAATTTGGTAGCACAACCTTTAACAATTCAGTGTGTCAGCTTAATACTGTTTCACTCACTTGCAAAATAAGGCAGTGATTTAATTTTAAAAAGGTAAACAGAACTATATAATTTTGCTTACAGTCAAAGTTCCTACCTGTTTTATTTTTTTTTTGGGTGCAAGTTAGAGTAGCCGTAGTTGGGGAAGAAGATAGCTTCCAACTACAGTGGGTACACTGCAGACTACTTGAGGCAGTTGTGCCAGGACAGAGGAGTCCAGTATGAGGGGAAAGCCAACAAGCCCCCGGGTCATGCCTGAAAATAGGCAGGATTTGTCTAGTGCACTTACCCGGTCAACAAAAACTAAATAAATAAATAAAAGTAGACCTCATAGATGCTCTGATGGCTGCTGATGGCCAGAGCATTGAGTCACAGTCCATAACTGGAAAGGACCAAACCTTGGGCATGGGGGGGCCAGCTGCAAGTGCAGTGTCCAGATCTGGTCAGGAGGACAGCAGGGCCAGTGCAAGCCAAGGGCCACAGCATCAGGGGAAGGTCACCAGCATTCTGGTGCCAGAAACAGTCAGGCTGCAGATTGAGTTGTGCTGAATGGAGCTGGAGTTCCAGAGAGAAGAGCAAGAGTGGTGAGAGGCAGAGTGAGAACAGTGAGAACCTGAGAGAGAATGGCAAGAAGCAGAGTGTGATCAGAGAGAAGCTCACCGTGAAGAGTGTGAGTGCCAGAGGCAACATGAACTGGAGAAGTTACAACTCCAACCACCAGCACCAGAGCAGGTAAGTGGCTGGGGTTTAACTGGAACTACAGGACTAGGCTACAAATTAAATTCCAAATTGATAGCCAGATTTAAAGAGGGGGAGGATATGGATGCCTTTTTAAAAAAGTTTATATTCAGGCCAATATTCCTAGAGGGTCCTGGAGCTTTCAACTATCCCCGCTACTTACTGGGAAAGCTTGGGATGCATTGGGTCAAATGGACAATGAGGACAGTAATGATTATATCAAACTTAAAGCTGCATTTTTAAAAATGATTGATTTAACTGCAGAAGCATACAGAGCTAAATTCCATAAGCTCAGGAGAAGCCCTGACATGAGCTACAAGGATCTAGTCATATAAAAAGTCAGCTTTTAAAATGTTGGTGGGAAGGAATTGAAGCAAACTCTGCAGATAAAATTGAAAATGCTATATTGTTAGAGCAGTTTTTTCGGGCATGCCCAGCAGAATTGAAAATCTGGCTGGAGGACTAAGATCCCAAAACATTGCAAGAGGCTGCTGAACTCTTGGACAGCTATGCCAGGAGCAGACCTACTCTGAGAGTGAATGGGATGGGTGTGGCAGCGCAGAAAGAGAAAAGCGCACCTTCAGGGCAGCTAAAACCCTCACTGCCTCCAACAAAACCAGTTAGCCCCAGGTTTCAAAGAAAAGATTTTTCTGAGAAAAGAAATGAATGTTGGGTTTGCCAAGCAACTGGGCATATTGCCAGACAATGCCCTAAAAGGATGAGCAATATGCAAAGTGGTGCTGGGAAAGATGTGGGTTGTTTGTGTCCCTGAAAGCATGTCTGTAAACATGAGGGAACACATGCACCCAGTCACTGTAAATGGTGTACAGACACAAGGGTTAAAAGAGACAGGGGCATCCCTGACATTGGTAAAAGGGGATCTGATAGAGCCTGGTTAGCTTATACCCAATAAATTTGTAACTGTACAAGGGTTGACTGGGGAGGAGAAAACATTGCCACTCGCTAGTGTTCTCCTAGACTGGGTGAAATGGGGAACTGTGCAATGGGTGGCTGTAGCCAAAGCTTTAGCAGTTGATGTCATCCTTGGCAACAATCTCAAATAGGGGAAGGTATGCGCAGTTACCTGTAGCCAAACGGCAAGGGAAAATTGTAGTTCCCTGGATCCCATAGAAGCCACTGTGGAAACCACTGGGAGGCTGGTTCCCCAGCATGGGCCTCCTGATAAGGGGACCAATGAAAGGGGGGTAGAAATTTCCCCAGTAGCAGTTAACCAAATAGCTATGGAGGGTTACTCCAAAGATGGAGGGGTGAACCATTCTCAGAGCGTTAGGGATGGCAGTGGTCCTGAGTGCCCTGACACTAGAGCTAGGGACCCTAGTTTAGAGACTGAAGGGGACCTGTCCCATGCCTTGGGAATGTGTAAGGAGTTTGCAGCTGCTCAGAGAAGTGACCCTAGTCTAGAGAAACTGAGGGATTGGGCAGAGTCTGATGGAGCACAGGGAGGTGATGGGAAACATAAAGTTTATTGGGACAATGGACTGCTGTACATGCAGGATGCTAAGACGGGGGGGTGATAGGCAGGCAGCTTGTCATTCCCTAGGGGTACCATGAGCAGTTGCTCAAGATCGCACATGACATTCCCATGTTTGGTCACCTGGGAATCATGCACACTATGCAGTGATTGGCCCAGAATTTCTATTGGCCCAACTTCACCCAGCAGGTGAAGGAGTATTGCAGGTCTTGTCACTGGTACCAAGAAATAGGGAAGATGGGTAAGAAAACCCAAGCCACCCTAATTCCATTGCCCATAGTGGAGGAGCCATTCCAGAGGGTGGGAATGGATATTGCAGAGCCTTTAAATACCCCCAACTCCTCTGGGAAGAGGTTCATCCTGACTGTGGTGGATTATGTCACACGGTACCCAGAGGCAGTGACCCTATCCTCCCTGAGGACAGACAAAGTGGCAGATGCCTTACCTGGGATTTTCTCCCATACTGGGTTTCTGCAGGAGGTTATCACCGATCGAGGAGGTTCTTTCATGTCGGACCTGATGAAAAGTTTGTGGGAGAAGTGTGGGGTGGTGCAGAGATGCACGACACCTTATCACCCACAAGCCAATGGGCTTGTGGAGAGATTTAATGGTTCCCTGAAGTCAATGCTCCAAGCATTTGCTGAACAGCATGGGAGGGACTGGGAGAAATACCTTCCCCACCTGTTGTTTGCATATAGGGAGGTGCCCTAAGAGTTGACCGGGTTTTCCCCGTTTGAGCTCTTATATCAATGCCAGGGACGTGGGCCCCTAGACTTGATCCAGGAGGAGTGGTAAGGCAAGCACACCACCCAGGGAACTCCCATAGTGGATTATGCCCTTAGGTTTAGGGAGAGGCTGAAGAAGCTTATGGGGACAGCCCAGAGCAACCTGGCAGCTACCCAACAAAACCAAAAAGTGTGGTATGACCACAGAGCCAGAGCTTTCTACATACGGGGTCAGGAAGTCATGGTCCTCATTCCAGTCTGGAAGGACAAGCTGCAGGCTGAGTGGGCAGGACCGTACAAAGTAGTCAGAAAGGTAAATGACATGAACTATATCGTAGCGCTACCTAACAGAAGACATACAGAAAGAATGTACCATGTCAACGTGATGAAGCCATATGCTAATAGGGCTGACATGGTGTTTGCAGTGTGTAGTCTTGGGGAGAGGATGGATGAAGGAGACCCCCTTCTGGACTTTCTGGAAGAAAGCAAGTGGGATTCCTCTGTGGAGGCAATTAAATTGTCACCCCAGCTGGCCCTGGACCAGATCCAGGAAGTAAGGGAGGTTTTAGCAGACTTACCTCATTGTTTAGCACCAAGTCAGGATTAATCTCCTTAGTGATGCACAATGTGGAGACAAGGACACAGACGCCCATACGTCAGATAGCATATTGGGTGTCAGAGGCTGTCCAAAAGGACATTAGGAGGGAGGTGGAGGAAATGCTGGATTTAGGGGTAATCCAGAAATCCCACAGCCCCTGGACCTAACCTGTAGTCATTGTGCCCAAGCCAGATGGTTCTACTCGCTTTTGTGTGGACTATCATGGACTGAATGCAGACAAAGTCAGACGCCCACCTGATGCCATGGACAGATGAACTCCTGGACAAGTTAGAAGGGGTGGCCTACCTTACTACTATTGACCTGACAAAGGGGTATTGACAGGTAGAATTAACCACCAGAACTAGGGAGAGGTCAGCCTTCATTACTCCAATAGGGTTATTTGAATTCGAAGTAATGCCTTTCAGAATGAAGAACGCCCCGGCCACTTTTCAAAGGTTGGTGAACCAGGTGTTAAATGGTGCTGTGGATACACTGTGGTGTACCTGGATGACATTGCCATCTTTAGTGCCAGCTGGGAGGAACACCTGTCCCACCTTAGGGAAGTGCTGAGCAGGATACAGAGGGCCAGGCTCACTGTCAAAGCCGAGAAGTGCCAGGTGGCCATGGCTGAAGTGGCATACCTTGGGCATATTGTAGGCCAGGGACAGCTCTATCCTAACCATGTGATAATAGAGATGCTCAAGGCATGACCCAGACCAGAAATGCAGAAGCAGGTCAGGAGTTTTCTAGGGACAGCAGTGTACTATAGTAAATTTGTACCCAATGACAGTGCCCTGGCTGCTCCCCTATCTGACCTGGTAAAGAAAAGGATGCTTAAGAAAATTACCTGGGAACCAGCATGTGAAAAGTCTTTACCAGATTGAAGGAGGCACTGTGCAGTGCTCCTGTGTTGACAAGTCCAGACTATAGCAGACCCTTTACAGTCCAGACTGATGCCTCAGATGTGGGTATTGGGGAAGTACTTAGCCAGACATCCAACCAAAGGAAGGATCACCCTATTGTGTACCTAAGTAAAAAGTTACTTCCCAGGGAGTAGGCATATGCTACTGTGGAAAAAGAGTGTCTTGCCATGGTGTGGACCCTAAAGAAGTTGGAGTCATACTTATACGGGCAGCATTTTGAGGTACAAACTGACCACAACCCCCTGGTTTGGCTGATACAAATGGGAAAAATGAATGGTAGACTATTAAGATGGAATCTTGTCTTGCAAGGGTATGACAGGACGATCTCACATAGGGCTGGAACAACCCGTCAGAATGCAGATGGCCTGTCACATCTGTCTGATGCATGAACTGACTTAGGGAGCTCATCCCATGCAGGGGATAGAGCCCCCAAATTCAGTCTATTTGGGGAGGAGTGTGATGCTCTGCCCCTTACTTATGACTATTGTGTGATATCTATAAAATAAGTAACTGGTCTGTGTTTGAAATTTGTCTCACACATGTCAGCAGTGACAAGTGACCTGACCCCAGAAGGTAATAAAACAGACCAGGAGGAAACAGTTAATTGGAACATCCTTCCAGAGACAGTTTACTGCCCGCTGCTGCTTTTGAAGTTAGAATGTAAATACGAATTTTATGATGTTTTAAAAGGGACAGGTAGATTTTTTTTAGTCTTTGGTAACTGGGTATGGCCCACTAGGAACAAGTGCCTGTTTTCAGGGGTGACCTGGGAGCACTGGGCGGTTAAGTGACTTGCTCAGAGTAACACAGTATGCTCCTGACCGATGTGAACTTGTCCAGAAGATGATCCTACCTATTTTTGACTACTGTGATGTAGTCTACATTGCTACTCCAGATCTTCCTTACTTAGGTTGGACACCCTTTTTTTTCTATAATGTCTTTATTGATTTTCAAAAGTGAGTAAATACATCAACTGACATACAGATATACAAACATTTAAACATTAAAACAGTAAAAACAGAAAAAAACTATTTGGTGCAAAACTAATACATTCCATCAGTTTCTATCCACTAATTGGGTATGTTATACATGTAATTCTGTGGCTTTAATAAATATTCCCTGGCTGAGGACTCTTGACAGATAACCAATATTGTTTTCCGTCCTCTATATTTACCATCCTAGCCCTGTCCTCAGTATCCTCCCTTCTTCCATACTTAGAGATGAGACAAAAGGTGTCCAATCCCTTATAAAAGCTTCCTCTCGATCCCAAAGCACATAAGTTAACCTTTCCAGTGCTAGGGTTTGTAAAATTAACTTCCTCCACTGTGTAATATTGGGTCTGACATGGGACACCCATGTGTTCTGTATGCAGTGGCGAGCGAGAACAAACAGGACCCTTATCCATCTAGGGAACAGATTCCGCTCATCCACCTCTCCACACTTCTGTTCCAAAAAGACACATTAGGGGGTCTTTCTCAAGCTCCCTTTCTGCTATGTTAGCCGCTTCCCTTATCACCTCTTCCCAGAAGAGCTGCAGTACAGGGCAGTCCCAAAAGCAATGTATATACGTGCCTCTCCCCACTCAGCACCTCCCACACATTGGGGATAACGATGGGTGTACCTTATGTATTATCACTGGCGGGTAGTATAGTTGATGGAGGAATTTATAATATGCCTCCTTGTACCTGTTACATGCCATAATCCCCGAATGCATTGGGAGCATTACACTCCAATTCTGTTCTGTAATGGGCCATCCCAAATCCCTTTCCCATAGCAGCCTCGTTTTCTCTGTCCTGTCAGACATAGTTTGTTTCCCTTTCTTGGCCACCTCCCCAATGAAACCTTTGGGGTCTGTCCTAATCTGATATATCAGGCTCTCCACACTATCTGGCTGAAATCCCCTGTCCTTCCCCCGCCCAGCTACTCACAAATGCCCTTAATTGTAGATATCGAAACAAATGCTGCCTCCCCAAACCCAATTCCCTTTGCATGGTATCAAATGGGCATATGTCCCCATGTACCAAGAGATTCCCAATGCTCCGGATACCCTTTTGTTCCCATTCATAAAAACCTCTATCCTCCAATACAGGCAGAAAGAAAGGATTGTTCGCCACTGGTTGCAATATGATTTCACCCTGTTGCATGCAGCCCTGTCTTCTAATCTGGTACCAAGTGATTAGAACCTGTTCAAAAAATGGGTTACCATTACCCCCATCTTTATAGGCCCTTATGTGCAAATATGCCACAAGTCTTCCTGATGCACTCAGTTGCTCTAGTTCTACCCAACTGGCTTCTCTGGGATGTTACACCCAATCTGCTACATAGCGTAGCTGTATTGCTAAGAAGTAGGTATTTAAATCCATGAAGTTCCGGCCCCCCATCCCTCACCACTTTTAATCTGAGTAGGCTAGCCCCAGGGCATTTACCCTGCCAAATAAATCTGGAGAATGCCTTTCCTGTTTTTACAATGTCCCCTTTTGTGATCCCCACATGTAACATCTGTAATGGGTACAGAATTCTAGGAGAATATTCATCTTGATAATATTCACTCTGCCTAACCAAGAGATTGGTAGCTGTTCCCACCTTCTGAGATCCGCCCCTATCACCTTCAGCAGTTCTGAATAATTTAATCTGTATAGGGAGCCCAGTGATTCCCCACCCTGATACCTAAATATGTGAAACAGGTCCCAACCCCCTTCAATCCCCACTGCTCCGCCTCTGTCCCTATCTCTGGGAAATACATCAGTTCCGATTTCCCCAGATTAATCCTGTACCCTGAGAAAACCCCAATCCTCTCCACCAGGGACAACAGGGGTGGGAATGCCTGTTTTAGATTTTTAACAAATACTAACATATCATCCGCATATAGAGTGAGTTTATGCTGATAGCCCTGTGTCTCCTGTATTCCCTCAATCGCCCTATGACTCCGTATCGCCACTGCCAGAGGCTCTATTGCCACTGCAAACAGGAGAAGGGAAAGAGGGCACCCCTGCCCTGTACCCCTTCCCAGCAAGAACTTCTCCAATAATTCTCCATTAACCAAAATAGATGCCCTAGGTGCAGCATACATGGCCCTAACCCACCTTATAAATGGCTCACCCAGACCAAACCGGGACATCACCTCAAATAAGTATTCCCATTCCACTCTATCAAATGCCTTTTCCACTTCCATAGATATAATACCTATCTCCTCTTTCTTTTGGTTTGCTCTCCATATAATATTAAGGAGACGACGCATATTATGATATGACTGGTGTCCTTTAATGAACCCGGTCTGGTCAGGGTGAACGAGCCCCTGGAGTATGTCCTCCAATCTGAAGGCCCAAACTTTTGCCAGGATTTTTAGATCATAATTGAGCAAGGAGATAGGCCTGTAAGAGACATAGTCCTCTGGGTCCTTTCCTACCTTAGGTATCAGGCATATAGTCGCATCGTAGCACGTATCAAGCAGGTTGATCTCCCCCGTCTCCTTCAGGACCACCAGCTTCCCCCACCCGCAGTTTCTGTATAGCTCTCAGTATTTCTGCCTTGGTAATCGACTTTCTCAACTGCTCCATCTGTTCCTGCATGGTCTCCGGTAACAGTATATCCCTAAGAAACTCCTGTATTTGTACTTGTTTACCCCGATACTCTTCCTGATATAGCTTTTGGTAAAACATCTTAAAACTTTCTTTTATTCCTTTCGTCCCCTTATGCAAAGCACCTGCCCCATCCTTCACCCCTGTTATATGTGTCACAGTCCTTCCCCCCCCTCAACAACTGGAATATGAGTGGCCCAGGTTTAATACCCCATTTAAAGACCTGTCATTTATAAAAAAAAAAAAAAAACATGCCGTCCCCACCTCTTCCTTAAGGTGTGCATTTAGGGTTTCTCTCACCATCTCTAACAACTTTCCTACCTCCCCCTGTTCCCCACCTGCCACCCTCTTTTCCAGTTCCTTCAGTCTCTTTTCCAGCTCCATTCATTTCTCTTTTGTCTTCCTTTTCATCCTAGCCATATATTCTATAATAACCCCCCTCATAAATGCTTTACCCGCCTCCCAAAGAGTTACCTTGGATATCTCCTCCGTGGCATTAGTCTCTAGATAATACTGCCATTTCTCTACCAGATGATCCTTAAACTCTTTATTCTTGGCCATATATATTGGAAACTTCCATTGTGGGAGTTTTTACTGTCTCTCCTTGCTTTGTAACTTCAGAATAACCATAGCACGATCAGAGACATGTATGGGACTGTGCGTTTTATCCTGCACTCTATCATACCATTTTCTAGGCAGGTAGATGTAATCGAGTCTGGACCACGTTTTGTGCGGGTTGGAGTAAAACGTAAACTCCTTCGCACCTGGATTAGCTGCCTGCCAGCCATCTACGAGGTCCAGATCCGCGACCCCAACCTTCCACTGCTGTATTGCCTCTGGTCTTTTTCCTTTCCCTTCTGAGTGATCCATTGCTGGATCCATTGTCCAATTAAAGTATCCCCCCAGGATAAGGCCTGGGAATTGCTCTTTTATTAGCAAATCCATTAAGGACACATAAAAGTGCTGTTCATATACCGCTCAGGCATATACACAACCAAACGTTATCACCTCCTCTTTTATTTCACCTATAACAAATATATATCTCCCTTCTTTAGGGTCTTTAACCACCTTAGTTACCATAAATGGGATAGCCCTATGTACCAATATGGCTACTCCTCTTTTATGTGCGTAGCATTTCCCCACCCAGTTCCGAGCCAATTTGGCATGTTCACTATCTGTCAGGTGAGCCTCCTGAATCAGAGCTACCTGTGTCTCTACCCTTTTCAGGGCTGTCAACAGAGCCGTCCTTTTCACTGGATTTGCAATTCCTCGTACATTGCATGAGACCATATGGAGAGCTTGTGTTCTATCCATTCTTAAATACAGGAATTTCCCCCCACCCCCAATCAGTTATATGATCAGTCCGATTAGACACATTAATATGCCACATTTTGTCCCCACGCTGGTCCACACTCCACTGACATAGTAGAACTAACAGATTATGCTTAATAACACTTGCACCAGCAAACATAAAAACAATAACAATAACTCTAACTATAACATCTATTCTAACTACCCTCAACTGTCCCTCCCCTTTGTTGCAGTTACCAGTCCTCACTTCCCATCCCCTCATTATCACCCCTCTCTGTTCTCCCTCACCTCCCACCATCCCCTTTCTCCTTGCCTACCCTCAACCATAATCTGCCTCCTCCTATCTTCCCACTCCATACTATATTTGATTTCAGCTTATCCTCCGCTACTCTCTATTCTCCCTCTCTGTTTGACACTAATTACCTCAACAGCTTGAGTGTCCTATGACAATCCCTTTCTGATGTCTGTGCCCCCGGCTGCCAAGTTAGATTTTCCCTACCTCCTCTAATTATGACGTTTCAAAATGTCTCTTCTCACCTCCCCTGCTCCATCCAGGTGGTCCTCCAGCTCACACTCACTAAGATTCTCTGTCTGCCCCTCCTTCCCATCCAACCATGCATGTCCATTCCCCTCTCAGCTAAGTGGCCCTTCCCTTCTTTATGCCATACTTTGCACGTTATCTTTTCCTCTCCTTTCTCCTCTGTGCCAGCTCCAGTAGTCTCCATGGCCCCAACTCCCATAGCACCTTATCTTTCTCTCTCTCATCTAATTATTTTCCACCCCCCTCACCCATGAGGTGCGCAAGGTGATCGTCTACTCCCAAGCACTAAAAATCTACCTCCCAATGGCATTCACTTACAAAAAGCCAAGTGCCATGGAATGCAGGCTGCGCCATCAATATCACGCGCCAGGCCCTAATCCACGCTGTCAAGCATTCCACTGCAAGTGCAGCTTACAGTCTCGTGTTTCCCATTTAATTCTCAGGCAGGGTTTCTCCAGTCACTCACAACAGAGCCTCTAACACTTCAATCCAGTCTCTCGTATTTCTTACAGGTCATAAATTTAGTCCACAAGGAGCAGGCCTCATTATCAGGTGCAAAGTTCACTGGCTTCTCAACTACTCACATGGTTCAGGGCTCCACTCAAACAATCCAAAAGCCCACCATGATTTTAACCTCCAAGACAGACATGCAGGATACAAACCCCCATTAAAGTTCCATCATAAGGAGCGTGAGGAAGAGGACCACCGGCATACAATATAAGGGGCAGTGAAAGTCAAAGAAAAGCAGAAAAGAAAAGTAAAGACAAGCTCCTCGCTCCAGTAACTCCTCTACTTAATTCAGCCCAACTTCTGTCTCAGGGTATGAACAAATTGCTCTGCTTTGTCTACTTCCAAAAACGAGTAGGTCGCTCCTTCATGCTTGATCTTTAATATTGCAAGATAAACCAGAAAGTTCTCCACCTTAAGATCTTTGAGCTGCTGCATAATTCCATTAAACATTTTTCTGTGCTTAAGCAGGCATGCTGAGTAGTCTTGAGAGAGGAACAGCCGATGACCCTCATATAGTAGAGCTCCCTTTTCTCTGTAGGCCCTCAGAACCTCCTCCTGGTCCTGAAAATTATGAAACCTCATGATCACTTGTCTTGAGGGTTGGTCTACAGGCAGCTGGGCCATTATTGCCCGATGGGCATGTTCCATTTTGAGGTACCCCTTTACAAGTTGTAGGCCTAATAACTCGGGAAAAAGTCAGGCCCAAAAGTCCAAAACATTTGTTCCTTCACTTCCCTCCGGTAGTCCTCTCAGGTAAAGATTGAGGTGTCGATGATCATTTTCTTGATAGTCAAATGCCTCCTTAAAATTATCCAGCTCCTTCTGTAGCACCAAGACCTGCCCAGGGACTGCTGCCAACTCATCTTCCAGGCATGAGATTCTGTCTTCTGCCCCTGCAAGTCTGTTAGCCTGCGCTGACGATTGCTCTTGGACTTCTTGCAACTTTAAGTCCAATTTTCCCTCCCGTTTTAGTAGCCGTGGTTCCAGTGCCGCTATAACCTCCCCGGTTAATTCCCGACCCAGCGTGGTAACCTCCGCGGCCGACATTGAAACAAGGCCTGGATTTTCTCCTCCTGTGCCAGCTGTGTTTTTTTTGGTGCTTTTGTTGGCGAGTCGCTGGCTTTTTGCCAGATTGGGCGTCAAATATTCATCCATCCTGCCTTCCGCCATCAAGAGGTGTACAAATTACATGCTTTTCGAGGTATTTATATTCTATTTTAGTACTTTATTTCAGCTAGTGAGGGACAGCAGTAAGGAGACACATCTGTCTGGTTTAGCTGCTCATCAGTACCCTCGTACACCCTTTTAACTCCTTCTGTTGCTTGCTCTTGACTCAATCTCCTCTATCCATCACTGTAATCTCTACCACTCTCTTGCATTCCCCTCGTTAGAAAATAGCTGCTACCTCCATTTCGTCAAATTTGTGTTGAAATTTTGGTTTGGAACTCTACCCCTTTAACTTACCTCCCTTCTATCCTCCTCCCTTCCCCAACCCATTCCCTTAGAACTTATGACCATCATTTAATTGAAGTACCACGTTGTACTACAGCTACTGGCCAGTCGGTCCTTTCACATCGCCTTCCTAAACATTGTAGCGCCCTTCCTCCACAAATTCACCTTTCTTCATCACCCTACTTCATTACCCTTGGCCTCCAAAACTTCCTTTCTCCAAATTGTAACTGCAGTTAAGCTTCTCCCTTCCCTTACCCAACAGTATGTTCTCCTTCAGTCAGTCTCTTTTACTGATATAGTTTTACTTTAATGTTTGCACTTTTTGCTTCTGCAAGTTGGAAATCACTGAATATCATGACAGCACTTATCCTGTACTGTTAAGGCTTAGTACCATGTTTGTATTCACTTGTTCACCTCTAATTTAGTACTGAGTTTTGAATGTTCTGTTCATTGTTTATATGCTATGTACTCCCTGTACCCTCTCCCCCAGGACACACCGTGAGAACAGCGACCTGTTGTTCAGTGTGCCCTTCCTGGTGAAACATTTCAATAAATAACATCAAAAAATAAAATACAAACATATATGGCATAATATAATATTTAAATTCAAATAGAAATTATTATACTATGGTTAGGGAATTTCCTTCATCCTTATTGGTAGGGAAGATTCCAAAGCAGTGCATTTCAGGAACTGAAACTGCACTGGTTTACATTTCTTCTGATAAGCAGGATGCAGCACACAAAAATGGCAATGTCTGTCTATTAAAAAAAATAACTTCTGGTAACTATAGCTATGTTGGTATAGTGAAAAATCTAGCCCTTCTCACTGCCATTAGTTGTAACAATTACACATTTTTACCTTTGTGCAAACACCAACTAGCACATCACACAAATATTAAAACTATCTAGTAAATACCCTAGCACAGGAGAAGTCAAAAAAAGACTGCACGGTGTCTCACATGTATCCAGAAAAAAGGTGCACAAACCAGGCTGATAACACATTAGTAGCAGGTAAAAAACAAGCCCAAGCAAAATGAGCTACAGGTTGGCACACTGTTGCACAGAAAAGAGACTCACTTCAGGAGTCTAAACAAAGTTACATGTTTATTGCACAAAAAAGCTTCTTAATCGCTTACCATTACCATCACCATCACCATAGGCTTGTCCTGGATGTAGCGATAAACAAGTTGCCAGCATAAATATCCAAAGGTAAATAAGGGAGAACATAGACGGCACCTATAAAAACTATAAAAGTTTAAGTTCACAATGCGCGCTTCTCCACTACCAGGAAATGCTGCATGTAACATCACACGTGACACCGCTTATGTATTGACTTACGTCATCTTCAAAGCTCTGATGCTGGCAGCTTGTATATCACTACATCCAGGACAAGCCTATGGTGATAATGATGGTAAGAGATTAAGACATTTTTGTGCAATAAATGTGTAACTTTGTTTAGACTCCTGTAGTGAGTCACTTTTCTGTGCAAGTGTGCCAACCTGTAGTTAATACCCTACTTCAGCATTTCTTGTCCTATTTTTTTATACCTCACACAAAAAAGCCTCAAAACATCCAGGGCAGATTTCTTGCTCTGTCAGGCTCTACTGTTCATAAAAGCCATTCTGCTAACACCCATACCTGAGTTTGAGTCAGATGGATATTGCTCCAATACAAAGAGTTGGCAAGACCCCTCTCACTTACTCTCTTGCTCCCTCTGAAACTAACACAAAGACCTACACCACATCACTGAACTGAATGGTTATCTGAACAGTTATCTAGGTGTAAATCTCAGGTGATTGAAAGGGCTTGATAGCTGTGCAGTTTAAATTACTTGTAGAAAGATCTAGTAAGTAGGGGGAATGGCTTAGCTAGAAGGAAGCTAAATTTAAAGACTGCCTTAGAAAGATTCTGTTAGTATATTGGTAGAAGACACCAGGAGGAAGGAGGGCTGTGTGACTGGACTTCTCTACTGGGACTATATTGCCCACCCTCCTACCCAAAGCTAGTTCTACTTTTATAGGCACAGGATTTGGCTGACAACAGGAACTTCCTGTTTGGGAGCAGGAAGTGAGTGATCACAGTGCCACCAAAGACCCACCATCCTAGAAGGGCAAGAGTAGCTCTCTGGCCCCCTCTAGCTGCTGGAGGCCTGCCTCTGAGCAAGTAAGGGGTCTACTGAGAAATATAGGATATTCTTGTCACAGAACAGGATAATCAGGAGCTTAAAGGGCACAGAGGCAGAAAGTAAGTAGAGAGAGAAGAGAAAGAAAAAAACAACAGAGGAAAGAGTAAGGATTCCAAGCAACAGTTAAGGGGCCAGAAATAAGACATGATGGGAGTGGTGCAGTGCAGTGGCTGTGGAGCAGCAGTCTTCTGGGAGATGTTCTGGAGGATGCAGTGTTGCCCCATCTGCAGGCACCTCTCTGGGCTGAGGAAGGAGGCTGCTCATCTCCAGGCTGAGTTGTCCAGGATTTGTGGGACCTCCTTCTCCATTCAGGGACCACCAGTGCCACTGCTGTTGCCTCAGAGGTTGCCAAGAAAGAGGAGTAGTTGGACCACAGTGGGCTCAGGGAGGGTGAGGGTGGTAGAACAGAGGTGCATCCCTCCAGTTGTACCTCTCCACAATTCCTATGCCATTCTGGCAAAGTGTGGTTCCTCTATGGAGGCACCTGCAGTGGAGACCAAGGAGGATGCTGGGAACCTCCACAAAGGAGGCTCATAGAAGGGTGGCAATGGGACCCCACAGGGGAAGGAAACAACTCCTGGTGGGGGACTCCATTGTTAGGAAGGTAGAACTGTAGGAGGAAGGGGAGAGGGAGGTAAGGTGCCTGCCTGGTGCCACGGCTTGTAGGGACAGGGAGCGAATCCTCAGGATTGCCAGAGCAGCTGCACAGGGGAGGGATCTGGATGTCATTGTCCACCTAGGGACAAATGACCTGGCTAAGAAAGGGATTATAGCAGTGCAGGAATAGTTTGTGGAATTGGGGAGGGGCCTTAGACAAGTAGCATGCACGGTAACCTTCTTGGAGGTACTGCACATCCATGGTGTAGGAGAGGCTAGGGTGTTCTGCACCATGGGATTCAATCAGTGATTGAAAAACTGGTGTAGAGCTCAGGGATTTGGCTTCAGTGGGGACTGGGGGTCCACCTAGAGTGATGCAAGCCTATACTGGCATGATGGGCTACATCTGTCCAGCAGAGGAACCAGAATCCTAGGTGATAGGTTTAAATGCTTCATTGGCAAGCATTTAAACTAGTCAAGGGGGGAGACACTGGAAAGGAGCAGGGAAATCCTAGCCCCCCCCATAAAATCACAGTAGTAAGTATGGTAAACACCAACATAGAGGTGTTGATAGAGAGAAGGGCAGGGGTAAATGGGGAAAGTGACAAAGGCAAGAAGCACAGGGATGGGGCAAAAAGGAGTAAGGCCATCAGGAAATGGAAGGTAATGAGTACCAATGCCTGTAGTCTGGAGAACAAGCTCCCTGAGCTGGTGGCCTTGATGGAAGAGGGATGCCCGGATATCATAGCAGTCACAGAAACATGGTACACAGAGAACCATGACTGGGATGTTAACATACCAGGGTACATAACCTACAGGAGAGACAGGCAGGAGAGAAGAGGGGGAGGAGTAGCTCTCTATGTAAAGGAAGGGATAAAAGCAACTAAACAAAAGAGTAAACAGGGAGGAGAGGAGGCACTCAGGTCACCTTGGAGACTGGAAAGGGCACCACAATCCTCACAGGGGTTGTGTACAGACCCCCATGTCAAGGGGAGGGAATGGACAAGGATATGATAGAAGGCATTCTTAGGATGGCAGAGAAAGGGTAGATACTGTTGATGGGAGACCTGAATATGCCAGATGTTAACTGGAGCACATTTACTGCAGCCACATCCAAGAGCAGGGCCATTCTCAATGCCCTACAGGTGGCAGGCCTCAGACAGCTAGTTTCAGAACCCACTCATGAGGGAGCAGTCTTAGACCTTGTACTCTCAAATGGGGCAGTGAGAGGATCTCAGATCTAGAAGTGGGTTGCCATCTGGGAACAAGTGACCATCAAACAGTGTGGTTCACGTTAAACCCAGCTACAGAGTCAAGCCATACAAAAGTGAGGGTACTGGACTTCAGGAGGGCTGACTTTGGCAAGATGGGAGAATGCCTCAGAAAAGCACTAGCAAGCAGGTTAGAAGGAGGGGAGGAGCAACAATGGGAATCATCAAAACTGCCACCACAGAGGCAACAAGCCTTTGTGTGAAGCAAATAAAAATCAAAATGAAAGAAAAAGCCACTATGGTTCTCAAAAGAGGTGGCTGTGAAAGTCAGGGAGAAAAAGATAGCATTCAGGAAGTATAAGGCAACACAGAAGGAGCAGGACAGAGAGCTGTACCAGTTAAGGAAGAAGGAAGCAGGGAGGGAAGTCAGAATAGCAAAGGCCCAAACTGAGGAAAAGATAGTCAACTCGGTTAAGAAGGGGGATAAAACCTTTTATAGGTATATCAGAGAGTGTAAAAAGACAAAGGGAGGGATAGTGAGGCTGAATAGAACATGAATGGTGGGTGGGCAGAGGGGGACAGTGAAAAAGCAGGGATACTGAACGAATATTTCTGCTCAGTATTCACAAAAGAGGAGGGGGAAGTGCCTAATCCAATTAACAGAAGCACTCTTGATAGGGGGGGGTCGATCCCAGCCCTTTCAAAGAAGAAAGGGTTCCGCAAGAACTCCTAACAATGAAGGTGGACAAAGCAATGGGGCCTGATGGAATTCACCCCAGAATTCTAAAAGAATTAAGGGGGGAACTAGTGAAACCACTGACTACTCTTTTTAATAAATCATGGGAGGATGGTGTGGTGCCTGAGGACTGGAGGAAGGTGGATGTGATTTCCCCTTCACAAAAGTGGGAGCAAGACAGAAGCAGGAAACTACAGACCTGTCAGTTTGACCTCTATGGTAGGGAAAGTGATGGAGTCACTTCTGAAGGAAAGAATTGTTGAGTACCTATGAGGCCAGTGGGGCACAGGACCCAAGGCAGCATGGGTTCACAGTGGGAAGGTCATGTCAGATGAATCTAATAGATTTCTTTGACTGGATGACCACAGTAGTAGACCAGGGAGGGGCTGTGGACATGGCCTACCTTGACTTTAGCAAGGCATTTGACACAGGCCCACACAAAAGATTAATAGTCAAATTAACCAGCCTGGGAGTGGGTCCCAGGGTGGTAGCCTGGGTAAAACATTGGCTGGACAACAGGACACAGAAGGTAATTGTAAATGGAGTCCACTCTGAAGAAAGAGGGGTTACTAGTGGGGTACCACAGGGTTCAGTACTGGGTCCAGTCCTTTTTAATGTCTTTATAAGTGACATTGCAGAGGGACTGAAAGGAAAATTATTCCTCTTTGCCAATGACACAAAGATCTGCAACAGGGTTGATTCACAAGGAGGTGTGGAAAGGATGAGAAGGGACTTGGCAAGGTTGGAATGGAATGGTAGCTAGGATTCAATGCAAAGAAGTACAAAATAATGCACCTAGGAAGCAAGAACCCAGGGGAAGATTACATAATGGGGGGTAGTAACAACAACAAAAAAGGAAAGGGACCTGGGGGTAATCATATCAGATGACCTTAAGGTTAGCAAGCAATGTAAGAAGGCAGTAGGGAGGGCTGGGGGATACTGGGATGCCTAGGGAGAAGCATCACCTGCAGAAAACAGGAAGTTGTTATCCCTCTGTACAGACAGTTGGTGAGACCCCATCTGGAGTACTGCATCCAGTTCTGGAGACCCCATCTCCGCAAGGACATAGACAGGATAGAGGCAGTCCAGAGGAGGGCAACTAAAATGGTGCAGGGTCTGCAAGAGAAGCCTTACAAGGAGAGACTAAAGGAGCTTAATATGTATACCCTTGAGGAAAGAAGGGAGAGGGGGGACATGATAGAAACTTTTAAGTACCTCAATGGAATCAACAAAGTCCAAGAGGGTAGGATCTTTCAAAAAAAGAGACATGCAAGAACAAGGGGACACAATTTAAAGATAGAGGGGGGGCGGTTCTGAGGCAATGTGAGGAAGTATTTTTTTACAGAGAGGGTAGTGGATGCATGGAACAACCTTCCTGAGGAGGTTGTGGGGTCTAAAACTGTGGAAGAATTCAAGAAGGCAAGGGACAGACATAAGGCAATTCTTGTGGGGGGCAGGAAGAAATAGGCTGTTGGTTAACTAGGATCTGCGGCCTATCCTGTAGGTAGGGAAATAGGCAGATTAGGTGGGCCAAGCGGTCCTTATCTGCCGTCAAAGTCTATGTTTCTATGTTTCTATGTTACACCCACCTGCCCAATTATTTATGTTTTGTTTTCAACTGTATATCCTCAGACTGTTTAAACAGTAGTTAAACACTCCTTTGTTTTCTTAATTCAGTCATCTTGTGGGGCATGTGGGTGGTGAAGAAACAGTAGGGTTCAGACAGTCAGTAACTATGTCTTAGACCTAATAATAGACAGCTAAAAGGATTACTTACTTTTTACAATTTAATTATTTTCCTGAAAATGTTTTAAAACAATGTATCATTTTGCTAACATATATACAATGTTTATTTTTATTTCTTACTAGTTACCCATTATATAAGCACAATAAAACACTTCAGGGTATAATTCCTGTTCAAGAACCATGCTTCCAGGTGGTTGAAGGCACTCAGTATACACACCTCATGCCTCACAACACACCTGGGCATGTGATACATGAAAAGGAACCAACACCCCATTGTGTCATAGTACTTACCAACACCACTGAAACATAAACACATAGAATCTGTCAGGAGA
This sequence comes from Neoceratodus forsteri, assembly GCA_016271365.2. Lineage (NCBI taxonomy): Eukaryota > Metazoa > Chordata > Ceratodontiformes > Ceratodontidae > Neoceratodus > Neoceratodus forsteri. Next base: position 1,049,436,248 of record CM028132.1, read on the forward strand.
AAAAAGCCTGTTGGCCCATCATGTCTGCCCATTCTTACCAAATATTGAACACAAGAACCCTAGACACTCTTTGCTCTTTCTTCCCCCCTCCCTTTGTGGCGTGGTCTTTACCAGACTCTTGTATCTGTTCAACTCTTGTTTGGCTCCCCCCACTGATTTCATATAGACCACCTCCAGCAGCCTATTACACATCTTCACCACCCCTCCACAAAGAAGTACTGCCTGGTATCTTACAAGGATCAGCTCAAGACACTTAACATGTACTTACCGGAGGCCAGACAAGAGAGGAGAGATATGACAGAGACCTTCAAGTTCCTAAAAGGAATGAACAAGGTATACTGTGAGGAACTATTTAGCATAAGAAGCAAATCAAGACACTGGAGCACATGTGGAAACTAATGGGGAGTGGATCAAGAGGTAAGTGAGAAAGTTTTATTTTATAGAAACTGTGTTGGAGCCATGGAACAATCTGCCAGCTGATGTGGTGGATGCCCAAACTATTTTTTAATCCCCCTGGTCCCTGTCCCACCATCTTATCAGTTCCTCCAGCCCCGTCACCCAGTATCTCATGGGCTTGCTTTCCAACTCCATCCTCCACATGTCATCTCCCTACCCGGGGGCTAGGGGCTAAGAGGCAGCAAGAACTTGCCCTGCACTAGCCAGACCAGATGGAGGAGTGTCACATTGCCAATGTGGTGCCAGCAGGGAGAAGGTATTAATCTACCGGGCCCCTGTCTTTTTCATTAATTTACAGTATGTGTCCTCCCACTTGAGCATGGGCATTAGGGGTGCACTTACGCATGCATGCGACCATGTGAGGTGCATGCCACCTGTCTGACTCACCCACTAGATGATCCTGACTGCACTACCAGCTGTGGTCTCCTAAAAGTGGTAGTGGAACTGTGGAGCCAGCAATCCTCCCTCCCCAGAGGAGGAGAGAGTGTCCTCCTGAAAGAGGCTGGGAGATCAGAGGGCTGTGGGTTCAGTTCCCACATCTGGCACTTGGGTTAATATTCCAGTACTGACACTGTAGTGCAGCATGAGAGGGATGCTGCACTTCTGAGGTGCCTTCTTTCGGATGAGACATTAAACCGAGGTCCCATTTGCCTGGATTGGTGGTAGTTCAGGTGGATGTTAAAGATCCCATGGCACTTATCGAAAAGAGTAGGGGAATTTTTATTGAAGTTGGAAAGTAAAATACAGTCAAATAATACACAAAAGCAAAAACAAATTACTCGAAACAAAATACATATGCCATCATACATAAAATACAAAACTAACATTGCAATAGACTCAAAACTTACTAGACATATTGAAAAAATAACCTCCCACCCCACTAAAAGAGTAGGGGAATTTTTATTATTTCAGTAAACCAAAATTGAAAACATACAGTGTTAAATCAAGCAAAATAATATATAAATCATATAGAAGATAATCTATTACAAAGATATATCATCCAAACAATGTAAAAGGAAAACTGCAAAACAGTCCCCCCCCCCCACTTACAAAATGAGTAGGGGGACTTTTGTTATCATAGACAGCAAACCAAACAATAAATTCAATCAATGTTAAGTCACATTAAAGAAAATGATACAGCATATTGTTATCATAATAGAAAACAAAGATTATACATAAAACAAAAGGGAAAAAAATGAAGAGAAGAAAAAGCAAATAGAAAACACTAATTCAATACATCCAAAATAATTATTCTAAATTAACCCAATAAAGTTATAGCCAATCTAATCCCATCTAGAGTGACATATAAATGAAGAAAATTTCCCATAATCCTGCCTTTTCAATCTCAATATTGCATTAGCAACCATACCAAATAATGCTTCATGTGAAAAATATTGTTGTTGAATGGTGAAACGGCATCTCACATGCCATATATAGTATTTAAAACAAAGCAAGATCAAACATAAAGTCACTTCATCATATTACACAGTGGTTACTGGCAGAATCCCTATACACAACATATCTAACGTCATAGGGTATATAAAGGAAAGGTAGGCCATTTTCTTAAAACAAGACTCCAAAATCCTTTTATAAAAGGACATTCAAAATAAGTGTTCCATTGTCTCCACTAATTCAAAACACGTACCCCTAGGCAATACCGATCAGTAATTTGCTTATGTTTTAGATTTGTCGGACATTTAATTTGCCATATAGGGATAACCATAACACATCCCACATATGAGGTGGAATCCGGGGGGAGGTTAACATATTGCCAATTGCAAGTTTTGTAGGAGATGGAAAATAATCAAATGGAGCCGAATCTTGAAAATACTTTTGTAAAATATATGCGTATAATTCCTTTCTAGTAAAATGCAAAAAGGTATGCCTTGAAATACCCATAATTTAATTTTCCCAAAACATATTTTAAGGGATTGTGGGAGATGGTTTATGGAACGTTGTCTCGGAATACCTCATATTCAGGCCAGAAAAGACATAAATTCCCAGAGTATCCTGAAGCCATGGTTTCCATTGTGTGTCTCTATCTATAAACAGAGGTTTTAAATTTGTATAGAGAAACATAGTAAAGAAAAAACTACAGGATGTAACATTTTAGCCCCTATGTTTTTCTCCCTAAACAACAAGGTTTCTCTTTATGGGTTCAGTCTACTGCCCCGTATACAAGCAAAAAAAACATCCATATAACTGTGTCTCCAAAGCTAAAGGAAGACTAAAACCACACTTAAATATAAAAATGGGTAATAAAATTTTTAACCAGTTGAATCGTTTCAGTTTAGGGCAGTCTCCATGTATTCTAGACATCTACCTTAGTTTGCGCTTCCCTTTAGTTTAAATTTCCAATTTAGATATGCTAAATCTCCTGCTCCGAATAAAAGACCCACAATTTTACAAGTATCTTTAATGCAGGAATACCTATAACCTGTGTAAGATGAAAATACTCTATCCCCAGTGTTATACAATTACATTTCTCATAGTTAATTTGTGCACCGGTATATAACAAAAAACCCTGTAAACCTTTTTTGAAAACCCTTGCAGAGGGAAGATCCCCAATCGAAAAACATAAATCATCCGCATAGGCAATACATTTAACTTCAGGATCAGTACTTGAAAAGGAGAGTCTACTGTCATGACCATACACCCGCCTAATTAAGGGATCTATAGTAAATAAATACAAAAGGGCACTAAGAGGACATCCTTGATGAACACCCCGTAATATGGGATATATAGTCCCTACCCACCCATTACAAAAAGCTTGAGCAGTAGCATTGGCATAACAGGTTTTTATCCATTCTATAACGTGTATCGGTACACCATACCCAACTAAACAGTCCCATAAATAACCATGTCTTACATTATCAAAGGCTTTTGCCTGGTCTAAACTCAAAATCAAACCTGTAAGTTCCCTGTAGATCCCTTTTGAAAAGTTCCATAAAAGTATTAGACTATTGGTAATGTTCCTATTTGGAATGGAACATGTTTGTGCTAGATGTAAAGGGAATGTGCATTAAGTAACAGTCTATTGTTTAATATTTTGGTAAATAGTTTAAAATCTGTATTTAATAGGGTTATAGGTCTCCAGTTTAACAAATCCCCTCTATCTCCTTTTTTATACATAAAAACTACAAGCCCCTCGTTCATACTTTTTGGTAATATCCCCGAGGATAGTATTTCATTCAAAACACCTGTAAATTCTTCCAATAATTGTTTAAAAATTATTTTATAAATTTCATACGGAATACCATCATTCCCCGGGGCTGTACCAGCTTTTACTTGTGCCAACACTGCAGCAACCTCTTGTGTTGTAATATGTGCTACTAAGTTAACTGACCCTGAATCTGAAATTTGGGGTAAATTACATCCTCCCAACCACTTCTCATGTGTGTGACTCAATGTTTCAGTAATACCAAAAGTTTCTGTACATGTAAATTAACAATCCGCATAACCTCTCTGGTATCTGTGCACCAAATCTCTGCCTGATCATTAAGACTTGTCATATGTTTCTGATGTCTTTGGGAAGCACTAAATTGAAATGAATTCAGAAAGGCCTTTGTGCCTTGGGTACCAAAACGGCGTTCATTTTCTAAAGATTTTTCCCAATCATATTGAAAATTATTCATCTTTTCTCTTATTTTGTATAACTGGGGAGGACTGAAACCTCACCATTGGCCCTATGGAGTGTAAATCCAAAAATTCCTTTCTATAATTTAGGTAAGTATCAGTTTTGTATTTACCATATAATCTCCCTATTGATTGAAAAACGTTTAATTTCAGTTTTGTCTCCATCCACCATTCACGTATAAGTATCATAGAGACATAACACAGATTTCCTGGCCTTTAAAATAGCTAGAAAGCCATCTTCAATTGTAGGAAGAAGTAATAGAGCCAAGTTCATTCTCCAGTACCCGGACCCGATGCTAGGCATATGACTTGCCACCATAGCTACTATAATTACATGGTCAGATGAAGTAACAGCCAATGTTCTAGTATCAGTCACCTGTAGGAATCGGAAAGAAACCAAAAATCTATCCTTGTGGCCTTATTGCCTTGAAAAAATGTTTTTGCCGGATTCACTGAAAGGGCCATAACATCACTAAGGCCTGTTTGAACTAGTAAATTATTAAGACAAGTACATCACAAAACATTTTGGTGGTTCGGCATCCCCTATCTGTATTGTATCTACTACAATTGAAGTCACCCCCCAAAAAAACATACTTTGAAGTAATAAATAAGGTTGAAATAAGCGAAATATTTCAATACGTGCAAATTTTGTTTGAGGTGCATAAACATTGATTAATCAACACTGTAAACCGTTAATCACTACATCCAACAACAATACACGACCAGGGACAAGATCAACTAGTTGTATCACCTTTGCAGTGAGACTATTTAGGGCTATACCTACACCACTACAGGGGTTTTCACCCATAGACCAATAGGTAACCCCCCATCTCCAGCCAGCGGTTGCTAATTCAATATCGAGTTTGGTATGTAACCTAGTATCCTGCAAAAAAAACACATCATAATCCTTTTTCTCAAAAAGGGATAAAATCAACACCCTTTTCCTCTCGAATAACATACAATTCACATTTAAAGAAGCTACTGAAAGATTATAAACTGCTACCATCAAGAGAGGGGAAATGACCAGCCATAGTTTTGAACACATTTTAGCATATTATTTTTTCTTGTTCCCTTTCCTCATTCCCAATCTATTTTTTTTCTCTTTGCCTAAATCAGTTTTTGCCAAATTTTGGTCTATATCAGACATACCATCATGTTGTGAGGAATTTACAGAAACTGAGTCAGACTCGGTCCCTGTGTCATCTTGTAATACAATAAAAGGATTATGTGTAGCCGTCATAGGGGTTCAGGAATCACCATGCTAGTATTGCCAGATCGAAGACTACGTCTTCTGAAAGATACCAGAGTAAAGGCCTCTTTGGGTGGGAGCGGTGGAGGCATTGAAATCAAACGGCCGCTAGAAACCTCCACTTGAGGGACAGGATTTTGTGTCACTGACAGAGGCTCAGAAACATCAGGGTGTATCTGCGACTGAGGTTCTTTTTGAATCAATGCACAACCATGATTACCAGAAATATGTGGTTGAGGTCTCCCAGAGGGTGTGGTAGGGTTTTATTCCTAAGGGCAGCTTTAACTGCTCGTATTGATGTAAAAAATCTTGAATACTATAGTCTCCAGATTTATTTTGCAGGCGAAAGGGCAATCAACAAAAGAATGTGCATCTTCACACAGTGAACACTTACTGGGGTGATGACAGTCAGTAAGGACATGTCCTTGTTCTCCACATTGAGCACATTTACCACTTCACATCCTACTCAGGTGCCTGGAGAGCCACACTTATAACAATGTATTGGTTGGCCTGGATAAAAATAAAACCCTTATCCCGACCCAAATAGAAACAACTAGGTAAATGCTGTAGACCTTCATCATTTGAAATAGATTAACCTTATATCTCCACCCTCCATTCCAGAAACCTTCATCATCAATATAGGTTCAGGATTCCCCTGAACAGTACATTTTCCACCCAGTACGTTATATCTTCTACATTTACTCCCTCATTCCGAAAAATACATTTATTACTTTAAAGGATTGTTTGTGAGAGGTATAGCCTGAAAATGTAACCACGCTGAGTTAGTTTTTAAAAGAGCATATCTCATCCAAAATTTATTTAGCAAATCTGTGTACGAAACCAATGTCATAATTGTTATCCCTGGGTGTGATATATAAGCATACACCTCCCTGGAGAAAACCCAGCATTTGCTTAATCAAAACCTCCCTACATAAAAACGATCTGGCATACCATCCATAGGACCTAGGAACCTTAACGCACTGCATTCCTATGTTTTGCCAAAGTAACTGGTTTTTAAATAAACTAGCAAATGTTAACAGGGGGTTGTGAGATAACAGGCTGATCCTGTACTGGATTTAACTCAGAATCGAAACATTCACGTAACTTAAAGCTTCAGGAGTGACAGTTTGCCCTAACGTGGGCTCTGATAGCAAAGAACCATTTGATAGTAAATTAGAAATACTGGTTTGAGGAGACACACATAAAGAAGAGTGTACAGTTATTACAGGGAAGTTTCAAAACAGTCTGGCCCATAGCTAGATACAGCATCCCTTGATGCAGGTTGGCCTTTCCCATCTCTACACTTGTTCCCGCAGAGGGATTATTGGGTCAGCTATCCAGCCTCCCTCATCTGATTGTATCTAACCTGCCTCCCAGAGAGCTTGTTGAGGGGACCAGGATTCATTAACCACCAGATTAGCATCCTGAGGTGGGGTTTCATCCGTCGATCAATCTAAAAAACTGGGGCCTTTTAGAACCTTAGGCACAGTACCTGGTAGGCCCAAAGGAGAGTCCAAAATGGGCCTTTTTCTTTTTCGATCCTCCTCAGCTTGTTGTTTTAATTCGTTGAACTCAGCCAAAGCTTCTTTTATCAGCTGCCATTTTTTTTCCAACAATACGTTAAGCTCCTCAGACCCTTGCGAAAGAGCTGGAGCTCCACACAAAACTGCAGCATTTTCACCCATCATTTCTCCCAAGATCCCAGGCTCTGTCAGAAACTCACGGTTTTGCTCCAACTCCACACTCCTGATGACTTCCGCATCGTGCACTAATACTTCAGGCCGCGGGGATTCCGGTATGCTATGCTGGCCACCATCAAGGTGCATCCCAGCTGTACCACTGTCCCCGCACAGATGATTTAGGAGTTGAGCAACATCCGTCCTACTTCCACTGCTCTCTGCAGCCATCCGGAAAGCTGTACCATGTTCCCCGCTGAGCCTTGCTAACTCAGCCACAGCATGTCCTCCTCCACTGTCCTCCTCCTCCTCCGCCATCTTGGTCCCACCAGAAAATGGGTCCCCCCTGCTCACAGGAAGCAGGAAGAAGGGGAATTTCCCTGGTGTCCTGGCCAAATTTCCCTCATTCACCAAAAATACCACCAACAGCTTAATCTGGTTCAAGGTCAGTTGTCATCTGTATCCCCTTCCCCCGGGTCATGCCTGAAAATAGGCAGGATTTGTCTAGTGCACTTACCTGGTCAACAAAAGCTAAATAAAATAAAAATAAAATAAATGTCCAATCCTCCTACCCCTGGTTGGCCTCTGCCACCCCACACTCACTCCAAATGTGGATCATCGGCGTTGCGAGTGGAACCACTACTGCTGTGCCGACAGACCAGCGACACCAACACTAATAATGGTTTTAAACATGTCTGTGACAGCGTGGAAATCTTAATGGTTGCTCAAGGTGGTAATGGTAGGGCAGGGAGCATGGAGTGGATAGTGTGGGTTAGAACCCTGTATGAACAATAGGCCCTGGGTTTGTTAAGGTTTTATGGGCAGACAGGATGGACCAATGGTCTTTTTCTGTCATCACTGCCTATGTTTCTGTATATATCTCTCTATACCACTGACTGTTTTAGAAACCTCTAACAATTGGCAGTTGACTTCAAAATTGCTGTAGTTGTGACATCCCAGTATGTTGTCATGGTAAGCGCTATGATGTCATACCAAGTGCACAATGAAGACATAAACTCCTGATGAAATATTGTCACACAGAGAACATGGAAGACTACACATTATATAATGGGGTCCCAAAATGTTGAAATCTGGTTGGCTGAGCAGCACCTTATCCCCATGGTACATCCTACAATATACCAATGATAAAAGGTGACAGCCACTATTCAGCTGCATCAGGACCCCCCCTGAAATCCCTCCAACCATGAACTAGCAAAGGAGATGAGGGACAGATGTTGCCAACATTATTTCCCCACTATTACAACAACACAAAATTCATGACTTGAGGTGTAGCAGCTAAAGCAAAGTACAATATGTTGTAAATGCATTAGGGAGACCCAAATGACAGGCAAACAACAGTTTTGTAAACTCATTCCCCCGTAACCACTTGACACATAACACCCGTGGTCTAATTTGTTAACTGGCTTCCTTTGGCACATCCCCAAAAGTGCTGCAGCTTCTTACTCCACCTCCATCATTTCTACTACAAATGATTCCTCACATTAAAAAAATGATGTTGTGTGAGGACACTGCTGTGAAGCTCAATCACCATCTCTGAAGAAAAGTCGCAAGGCTCGGTTCAGTTGTTGCCCTCCAAGTCCCGCCCCTTGAAGCTCACTGAAACTGTGGGTCTCATGTCATCACCACTCGTGTTTACTAAAAGGTGCTGACACTCTGCCTGTCACTCTCCCTGCCACTCCAGATGTGTTTGACTTTTCCCTTAATGATTGTTTGTAATGGGGAAATTGGTAAGGCTTGAAATTATGTCTAATGCTGTTTATGAAGTTTCCTGGTGCTGGAACTGAGATAGTGGCATATATTAGTTCTTGAACTTTGTTCTGTAGAGTTATTCTTTTACCTTTGATTACAACCAACCCCCTCTTCTGGTAACAATAACAACTGTGACATAGACACCCTGGATTAAATATTGAATTTGTGACAATGTGCTTTATATTGCTCTGTCATTTATGTTAATTTGCATTCCTCTTACTACCTAGCTCCCTGAGCTGGTGGCCTTAATGGAAGAGGGATGCCTGGATATCGTAGCAGTCACAGGAACATGGTACACAGAGAACCATGACTGGGATGTTAACATATCAGGTACGTAACCTACAGGAGAGACAGGCAGGGGAGGCGAGGGGAGGGAGTAGCTCTATGTAAAGGAAGGATAAAAGCAACTGAACAAAAGAGTAAACAGGGAGGAGAGGAGGCACTGTGGGTCACCTTGGAGACTGGAAAGGCACCACAATCCGCACAGGGGTTGTGTACAGACCCCATGTCAGGGGAAGGAATGGACAAGGATATGATGGAAGGAATTCTTAGAATGGCAGAGAAGGGAGATACTTTGATGGGAGACCTGAATATGCAGATGTTAACTGGAGCACATTTGCTGCAGCCACATCCAAGAGCAGGGCCATTCTTGATGCCCTACAGGTGGCAGGCATTAGGCAGCTAGTTTCGGAACCCACTCGTGAGGGAGCAATCTTAGACCTCGTACTCTCAAACAGGTGCAGTGAGAGGATCTCAGATCTAGAAGTAGGTTGCCATCTGGGGACAAGTGACCATCAAACAGTGTGGTTCATGTTAAACTCAGCTACAGAGTCAAGCCATACAAAAGTGAGGGTACTGGACTTTAGGAGGGCTGACTTTGGCAAGATGGGAGAGTGCCTCAGAAAAGCACTAGCAAACAGGCTAGAAGGAGGTGTGGAGCAACAGTGGGGAATTATCAAAACTGCCATCACAGGTGCAATAAGCCTTTGTGTGAAGCAAATAAACAAATCAAAATGAAAGAAAAAGCCACTATGGTTCTCAAGAGAGGTGGCTGTGAAAGTCAGGAAAAGAAAAGATAGCATTCGGAAGTATAAGGAAACATAGAAGGAGCAGGACAGAGCTGTACCAATTAAGGCAGAAAGAAGCAGGAGGGAAGTCAGAATAGCAAAGGCCCAAACTGAGGAAAAGATAGCCAACTCGGTTAAGAAGGGGATAAAACCTTTTATAGGTATATCAGAGAGTGTAGAAAGACAAAGGGAGGGATATTGAGGCTGAATAGAATGAACGGTGGGTGGGCAGAGAGGGACAGTGAAAAAGCAGGAATACTGAACAAATATTTCTGCTCAGTATTCACAAAAGAGGAGAGGGAAGTGCCTAATCCAATTAACAGCAGCATTCTTGATAGGGGGGTCGATCCCAGTCCTTTCACAGAAGAAAGGGTTCTGCAAGAACTCCTAAAACTGAAGGTGGACAAGCAATGGGTCCTGATGGAATTCACCCCAGAATTCTAAAAAGAATTAAGGAAGGAACTAGTGAAACCACTGGCTACTCTTTTAATAAATCATGGGAGGATGGTGTGGTACCGAGGACTGGAGGAAGGCGGATGTGATTCCCTTCACAAAAGTGGGACCAATACAGAGGCAGGAAACTACAGACCTGTCAGTCTGACCTCTGTGGTAGGGAAAGTGATGGAGTCACTCTGAAGGAAAGAATAGTTGAGTACCTAGAGGTCAGTGGAGCACAGGATCCAAGGCAGCATGGGTTCACAGCAGGAAGGTCATGTCAGATGAATCTAATAGATTTCTTTGACTGGGTGACCAAAGTAGTAGACCAGGGAGGGCTGTGGACATGGCCTACCTAGACTTTAGCAAGGCATTTGACACAGTCCCACAAAGATTGATAGTCAAATTAACCAGCCTGGAGTAGGTCCCAGGGTGGTAGCCTGGAAATAAAAACATTGGCTGGACAACAGGACACAGAAAGGTAATTGTAAATGAGTCCACTTGAAGAAAGAGGCGGTTACTAGTGGGGTACCGCAGGGTTCATGGGTCCAGTCCTTTTAATGTCTTCATCAGTGACATTGCAGAGGACTGGAAGGAAAAGTATGCCTTTTGCAGATGACACAAAGATCTGCAACAGGGTTGATACACAAGGAGCGTGGAAAGGATGAAAAGGGACTTGGCAAGGTTGGAGGAATGGTGAGACGTATGGCAGCTAGGATTCAATGCAAAAAAGTGCAAAATAATGCACCTGGGAAACAAGAACCCAGGGAAGAATACACAATGGGTGGGAGGTAGTAACAACAACAAAACAGGAAAGGGACCTGGGGTAATCATATCAGATGACCTTAAGGTTGGCAAGCAATGTGAGAAGGCAGTAGGGAGGGCCAGGGGTATACTGGGATGTATAGGGAGAGGCATCAGCAGCAGAAAACAGGAAGTTGTTATCCCTCTGTACAGACAGTTGGTGAGACCCCATCTGGAATACTGTGTCCAGTTCTGGAGACCCCATCTCCGCAAGGACATAGACAGGATAGAGGCAGTCCAGAGGAGGGCAACTAAAATGGTGCAGGGTCTGCAAGAGAAGCCATATGAGGAGAGACTAAAGGAGCTTAATATGTATACCCTTGAGGAAAGAAGGAGAGGGGGGACATGATAGAAACTTTCAAGTACCTCAAGGAATCAACAAAGTCCAAGAGGGTAGCATCTTTCAGAAAAAGAGACTTGCAAGAACAAGGGACACAATTTAAAGATAGAAGGAGGGCGGTTCAGGGGCAATGTGAGGAAGTATTATTTCACAGAGGGTAGTGGATGCATGGAACAGCCTTCCTGAGGAAGTTATGGGGTCTAAAACTGTGGGAGAATTCAAGAATGCATGGGACAGACATGGGCAATTCTTGTGGGGCAGGAAGATAAAGGCTGTTGGTTAACTAGGATCTGCGGCCTATCCTGTAGGTAGGGAAATGGGCAGACTAGATGGGCCTAGCAGTCCTTATCTGCCGTCAAAGTCTATGTTTCTATGTTTCTATGTTTCTAGCAACTGGGAACCACCTTTTCTGGCACAACACTAAAGTCAATGACATGCATTTAAACTGGCAAAAAATGCAATTTTCTTTAATTTTCTTTCATTTTTTCTTAAACATTAATAGGGACATTGTATAATTGCAATAAACCACTCCAGGGTGTGGGTTATGCTGGGATTTACCAACAGCTGACCTGGTTTGACCATTCAGCCTGCAGTCTCATAGTCAAACCATGCCAGCCGGGTAAATCCCAGCATAACCCACACCCTGAAGTGGTTTATTGCTTAAACATACCACAAAAAAAAAACTTGAGAAAGATGAGTGACATTTAAAAAAAAGATGTTCTCCAGTAATTTCTAATAACTGAACAGAGTACGTTTTTGAAATGATATGCTGAAGTGAATAGCTGCTCTTTAATTGCATGCTAAAAATGTATTTTTTTATTTAGTTTATTGATCGGAAATAGAGATCTAGGCAATTCTGCCTATTTTCAGCCTCATTTCATGGAAGGGGGAGATACAGATGATAGCCAAATGAAATTGAACTACTGCAGATTGAGCTGTTGGCAGTATTTTTAATGAATGGGGGAATTTTTTACAGCTTTTCTGATTTTTTTTTCCACAAATTAAGCAAATAATATTTAAAAACCTGGAAGATACTAAGATCCACTGACAATGGAAATAGAATCATCAATGTGAAGCCTTGGGTAATAGCAAAGAAAACAAAAAATCTTAAAGGGAAATTAGTGAAAACTCAATATTGGGAAAAAGAACAACCACCAACCACATGGTTGAACAGAGGAGTTAAAGGATTCTATGTATGTGGACACTGTACACATTGTAACAACAGAATAAAAACAAAAAACATAAAAAGTACATGTCAAGACAGAACGTTTGAAATTTGGGACTTGATAACATGTGATATAGATCACATAGTGTACTATATAATTTGTCCGTGCTCACTATACTACATACTGTAGGTGAGACCACAAGCCCCCTGAAAAACTGCATAATGGAACACAAGAGTCAGATTCACTGTCAAGATTTAAAATCTCCTCTAGTGGAACACTTCATAACAAATAACCATCAAATAGTATCACTGAAGTTTTTTGTAGTGGAAAAAGTAAAGAAACCCACTAGAGGAGGCAATTGGGAGTTTTTGCTCAAAAGAAGAGAAGCATGGTGGATTCACACTTGAACTCACAAAGACAGATATGTACTTAATGAGAACCACATTTGGAGCTCCTTTTCATAACAACATGCCTTGATGTACAAATATATAATTCTGTTATTTATAAAAGCAGCATAAATATTCTGTTTCCTCACCTGCACTATTTGAATGTTTGTCCATCTCACTCTAACCCTTTTTGATTTCTGTTACATTAACATATACATAATAAGCAAAGAACAATAATTATAATCACATTTGGCATAGCAGTCAATTTTTGCAATATATATAAATTATAAGAGTAGGTTGAGCATCCTCAAGGTGTCAGCTCAGAAGAAGTACCTCCCCACTAGAACCATTTTATTATTTGTTTGTTTCACCCAACCATCCAGATGTTTATTACATCAATATACATAAATAAGCAAATATTATCATTATCAGTTATATTTTATAATTTTCACAATATGAACAAATCATAAAGAACATGCTTGGCGACCTCACAGTGTCAGTTTAAGGTTAATGGTTTCCCTGACTGTTTGATTATACAAGATCAGGTCTCTATAGCAGTGGAAAATTCCACCTGTCACTCAAAAAATAACAAATAAATGATTATAGATACAATAATAGCCAAGATTCATTGAACTGAAATATCATACCTGCCTGCTGGCCAAAAAATCCATATCAGGTCTCTGCCCTCCAGGGGTCTCTGGACCCCTGCAGCAGGTTGCCCGGTCCTTGCCAACCCGTAACTCCACCACTGCCACCTTCATAGTTCCCAGAGCAAGGACCACTCGCTGCCAAAGATCCTTCCATCACTTAGCCCCGCCTTGGTTCAACTCCTTCCTGAGGCTATCACTAAGATCCCAGGGATTGGCTGTTTCCAAAATCGCCCTCCGCCAACATATTATTGACAGCCGATGTTGTAAATGCTTGTAGTTGCCCTAAACCTGTCTCATTAGCCCTTTTAGGTCGCCTAGACTACTGGTTTGGTACTACATAACAGACTGTGACTAGATGTTTAATTAAAAGATGTATCTGTTGCTATATAACAATGCATGTAACTCAACATATGTCCGTACCTGTACAATTACTACCTATAATCTCTATGTGTGTATTTATGTATCTCACCCGTATGTCATCCCTGTCCTAACCTCAATTAATTGTTGTCTCCCCCCTCCAAATGACGAGGTACCTTTGTAAACGAGTCCCTGACTCAAAGGTTGTAAAACTGATCTCTTCAATAAATAAATAAATAAATAAACTTAAAAGTAGAGAGAAGAAAACTTTAATGAAAGGGGGACCACATTATTTAATTCAGTGACTAAGCCTTCAAGGCAATTATGTGGTTTCTTTTAAGGGCTGAGCCATGGGGAACATCATTAGTGATGTCACACGCTCATCTCAGAGTGTGTAAACCTGTGGCTCATCCCCTTTCAGCTGACAGAAGAAGCAGCAGTTTCCCCACTCGAATTGGCATCTAGCGCTAATAGCAACTTTCAGTTCAACGTTTAGTCTACACCACATTAAGAAGTATTAAAAGACATGCCAGGATTTAAGTTTGGAATTCGGCTGGCTTATGGAAGCAGTTTACATTCCTGGTAAGATCAGCATTTGATTAAGAAAGTGCTCTATTAATGAATTACTATGGATTAGTGAAAACGCAGAGAACATACCTCTCAACTGTCCCTGATTTTCAAGGACTTCCCTGATTTTACCTCAAAATTTTACTCTATCCCTCCTAAAATTTGTGTTTCTGTGGCTAAACAGTGGAAATTGTAAGCTCAAAATAATGTCAAGCAGTAAAGTTACAAACTTGTTTTTCCTTAGAAAATGCATTTTGCACAGGGGAAACGCTGGACCTTGCCCAACAAATAACACACCGAAATATGGCCAATGGAAAATCATGTACTCAAATGCTCACAGTCTGGGATACAAGATCCCAGACCTGCAGGCAATAATGATAGAGGCTAAACTGGACATAGTAGCCATTAGTGAGAAATGGTTTACCAATAACCACACTTGGGAGACTTCAGTACCTGGCTATGTACTGTTCAGAAGAGACCGAGGTGAAAAAGGTGGGGGTGGAGTGGCCCTTTATGTCAATGAAAATATCAAAGCTACAGAAATTCAGAATACACACAAGGAGCCAGAAGAACTGTGGGTCACCCTGGAAACAGGAAATGGGACAGCAATATGAACTGGGGTTGTGTACAGGCCTCCAGACTGGAGAGGACATAGACACATTACTGCTAGAAGATATACAAAACATGACAGCTAAAAGTGAGGTTCTGATAATGGGAGACTTCAACATGCCAGATACAGATTGGTCAATACCAGCAGGGAAATCTGCCAGAACTAGACACATAGTAGATTCCCTGCAGGGGGAGGGCCTCAAACGACTGGTACAACAACCGACAGGGCTATCCTAAATCTAGTACTGACTAACAGGGAAAGGATCACAGATCTCCAGGTAGAAAGTCACCTGGGGGCCAGTGACCATCACATGGTATGGTTCAGTTTGACCACTAGAAGAAAATCATCCCATTCCAAGGCAAAAATATGGGACTTCAGAGGAGCTGACTTTGATAAGATGACCAACAGAGTTAAACTAGCCCTGGCAAAAAGAAATACAAGTGAGGGGGTACAGGCAAAGTGGGCAAGCATTAAAGATGCAATACTTGAAACAACATCTCATTGTGTTAGTGAGAAAAGGAAGTGCAAAAGAAGAAGGAAACCACTTTGGTTCTCAAACACAGTAGCAGAAAAGGTCAGAGCCAAAGGCTGGCCTTCAGGAAATATAAGGAACACAGCAAGATGAAGATGGGAGGCATACCAAACTGCCCTAAGGAAGCAGGGAAGGCAGTAAGGCAGGCAAAGGCCCAAACCGAGGAAACACTAGCACAAACAGTAAAAGAAGGTGACAAGACTTTCTATAGATACATTGGTGAAAGGAGAAAGTCCAGAGGGGCATTGCTAAGATCAAAGGGGATAAGGGAAGTGTAAGGAGGAGGACCATGTAAAAGCATCTATCCTAAATAGATACTTCTGCTCAATATTTACTGAAGAGAAGGTAGGGCAGGGCCCACAGCTCAGCACCATGGACACAGGCAGGAGGGAGGTGTGCACTAGTCCCTTCACAAAAGAAAGGGTCCCACAAGAGCTTGATAAGTTTGGGGTGGACAAGGCAATGGGACCTGATGGCATACATCCCAGGGTACTAAAGGAGCTAAGGGTGGAACTAGCAGAGTCATTATTAGAACTGTTTAGTGACTCTTTGAGCACAGGAGAGGTCCCAGAAGACTGGAGAAGGGCTCATGTGATCCCGCTTCACAAGAGTGGTAACATGGAGGAGGCAGGGAACTACAGACCAGTCAGTCTTACCTCAATTGTGGGCAAGATTATGGAGACAATCCTTAAGGAAAGGATAATGCAACATCTGGAATCCATAGGAGCACAGGATCCAAGACAGCATGGGTTAACAAAAGGAAGGTCCTGTCAAACTAATCTCACAGATTTCTTTGACTGGGTAACCAGAGTGGTGGACCAAGGGGGAGCAGTTGATGTTGCCTACCTTGACTTCAGCAAAGCTTTCAATACTGTTCCACATAGAATATTGATTAATAAGCTGGGTAGGCTCGGGGTGGGTCAGACATTGGTCAACTGGATGGCAAACTGGTTGATGGGCAGAAAACAGAGAGGGGTGGTAAATGGTATACAGTCAGAAGAGATGCAAGTCACAAGTGGGGTACCTCAGGGATCAGTTCTAGACCAGTCCTCTTCGATATTTTCATCAGTGACATTGCAGATGGACTGGAGGGTAAGGTTTGCCTGTTTGCAGATGACACCAAGATCTACAACAGAGTAGATGATCCAGATGGGGTGGGCAGAATGAGAAGAGATCTGGATAAACTAACAAAATGGTCAGAAGAGTGGCAACTGGGGTTTAATGCAAAGAAGTGCAAGATCATACACATAGGAAAGAGAAACCCTAAAGTCACCTATAGGCTGGGAGGGGTGTTGCTGGCAGTCACAAGGGAAGAAAGAGACCTGGGCGTCATCATCACTGATGACCTGAAATCTTCCAAGCAAACCATTAAAGCAGTAGGTAAGGTTAGATGGATGTTGGGGTGTATTAGTAGGGGTATCACAAGTCATAAGAAGGAGGTAATAATCCCTCTTTAGAGGGGGGATGGTTCAAGGGTAATGTGAGGAAATTCTTTTTCATGGAGAGAGTGGTGGATGCATGGAACCACCTTCCTGGAGAGGTTGTGGGGTCTAAAACAGTGGGGAAATTCAAACATGCATGGGACAGACATAAGGCAATTATAGTGGGGGGTTGCAGGAAGTAGGCTGTTGGTTAACTAGAATCTGCATCCTATCCAATAGGTAGGGAAATGGGCAGACTGGGTGGGCCAAGTGGTCCTTATCTCCCATCAAAGTCTATGTTTCTATGTTTCACTGGTTAGGCCCCATCTGGAGTACTGCATGCAGTACTGGAGGCCACACCTTCACAAGGACATTAACCAAATTGAGGCAGTCCAAAGAAGGGCAACGAAAATGGTGCAGGGACTGCATCAGAAAACATATGAGGACAGATTAGCTGAACTCAATGTGTATACCCTAGAACAAAGGAGGGAGAGGGGTGATATGATTGAAACATTCAAACACCTTAAGGGCATTAACAAGGTGAAAGAGTCTAACATGTTTCAATAGAAGAAAAATAGCAGGACAAGAGGACACAGCTTGAGATTAGAGGGAGGCCGATTAAGGGGTAATGTGAGGAAGTTCTTTTTCACAGAAAGGGTGGTGGATGTATGGAATGGCCTACCTCAGGAAGTGGTGGATATGAATACAGTGCAGGGCTTCAAACAGGCATGGGATAGGCATAAGGGAGCAATACAGATGAGTATGAATAGATAGGCAATTGACAGTGCAAAGGTCAATGGCACATTCATAAGGTAGAAAAAGAAATGGGTAGACTGGATGGGCCTTACGGTCCTTATCTGCCATCAACTTCTATGTTTCTGTGTTTCACTAAGCCCCATATTCTACCAGCTTTCTGGGTGGATATCTCTAATTTTGAAGATGTGTCCCTGATTTTGGTCCTTGGTCCCTGATTTTTTTAAGCCTTGCCCCTGATTTATGAGGCAGGAGGTTGAGAGGTATGGCAGAGAGTGACACTGTTTCCCCTCTTATGCCTTAAAGAAACAAGACTAAAATTAAATTATAAGCCACACAGAAGAGAGAGAGAGAAACAATGCCTGTTCAGGTAACCTTTTTCAAATCACAAGTGAGGTTGGATAATATTACAAAAAGCTTAATTCAAAGCACAAGGTTAAAAACTTAAATTCTTCATTTGCAGGCAACAAAGTGAAGTGAAGATATCAAATATAAAAAGAATGGTCCACAATTTACTAAAAATTTTGGAAGGTAAACTCAGGTTTTGTCATATATGCCAATTTGAAGGTAGGTATAAAACAATATAAAAAGTATCTAAACATTATTATCATTTTAAAAGAAAATTTCATTCAGTTTCTGATGCTAAAAATGAAATGGGTTTTCTCTTTCATTTTTAGAATATAAACTCCTGGAGAAATGTTTGTTTGAAGTGTGAAATGGAAAAGAGAAAAGAGATTGTAAGCTTTGGATCATAAACAGGTACATGTCTGAATGTAAAGTATAACTATTTAGTTCCTTTTTGAGACACAGGTGTAATGGCATGTTGATGGACACTTGTTTTGTGTTTTTTAGAAAAATAACCCCACAAAGTGTTCTTAAGAAGGGATATTTTAGTCCTGAAACATATGTTAACTCTAAAAAGATTGCAAAGGTGAATGGATATAGATACCATAGAAATCTATTTACCAAAGAATAAGACTTAAAGAGACATAATGACACTATAAAATAAACAAAAATAAATTGAAAAAGTCTACTGGTTTCTTCTATATCAGCTTTAAAAAGATAGAGGTGTCCTTTTGATGCTTCATTTTGTTGAAATGTTTTACAGGACACCAGGGAAATCCCCTTACTCTTTTCATGAAGTGCCAGAGGATTTTCAACATCCACCTGAACAAATATCAGAACCAGCAGACAGGACTTTGATTAAATGCCTCACCTGGAAGACAGCACCTCAGGAGTGAAGCAGCCACCTCATGATGCACTATAGGGTCAGTACTTGGATTTTTATCCCAGGTTTCTCATGTAGGGTTAGAACCCACAATCTTCCTATCACCTCAGAGGCAAGTGTGCAACCTGCTGAGCCACTGACAAAAAATAAAGTTAGAATCGATGTTTCCACTATATAGCATCTACAGAAATGATCTATTTTGGATAAAGTAAGCATAATTAGTGGTTCCAACTTTGTCTATCTTCAATGTGCATTTACTGAAATCTAAACTTTTCTTTCATTTTCAGTCCTTACATTGATGTAGCACCCTGATATTTTGAAAACAAGATTTGTTCTTATAAGGTCTTTCCACATAAAACACATTAAATGAATGACTGAATGAGTAGAATGTCAGATTTGTAATCATGTTATTGTAGTACTCAGACCACAAAAGAAATGGCTCAGACTACAAACATGTGGTACTACAAAAAAAGGATCTGTTTTGTTTCTATGTTGGAACAAGATATTTTTCAGTTTACATCAAAACATTCACAGTTGACATTAGCAATTCCTCCAAATATAAATTTCGGTACCTTCCTTCTGTATTACTGGTGATATTTTCATTAAAATAGCATCTGTTTCTATTAGACATCATCTATCCACATTCCTTATGTCTCTTTTGAAGTCATAATTATGTGCTTGTAACATTACAGCCTGTTGCCACAGACAGAATTCCTAAGTCACAAACAGAGGATTAAAACTTGAAAGCAGAAGAAGCAGAGAAGGATGATATCTAAAGGGCAAAGAGACTGTTTTCTTGCAAAAGTGTTCAGTAATAAATAATGAAATGTACAGAAATTCTAATTTGGAGGATCTTACAGTTTGAGTCCTGCAAATGCCAACTGTAACAGTTTCACAGAAACATAGGAAATTACAATGAGTTACAAAAGTTCTTTATTCCTGTTAACATTTGGTGAGTGTTTCAAGACCTTTTGATGCATGTAGAATACATGCATGACTTACACAACACTAAAGTTTTAAAGGTCCCTGTTATCTGGCCACACTGACTATGAATAATTTAAACATTTTGGTGCAGTGCTCTGCTGTTTACCATCAGAAATGTGCCCTAGTATGCCTTTCAGATACATCCATAGCATAATTACAGTACGTAAAGTCAAAAAGTAACCTCAAGGGAAGGGAATTTTTTAAAATAGCTAGTGATGGCTATCTTTAATAACTTGAGTAATTTTTTATACGATTGGTAATAAAAGCTGTTTTAAAATAGCCAAGAGAAATAAAAACATCAGATTTTTTTTCCCGATTGTTTAACCAGGAGTGACACACTAAGCTGAAAGCTTGTTTACAGGTGCCACCTGGGAGCACAGGGAAGTTAAGTGACTTGCTCAGGGTTACACAGTATGCAAGTGGGGCTGTGGAATTCAAATTCAGGTCTCCAGATTTGCAGCTCAGAGCCTTGAACCACTGTGCTATACTGCATTCAACATACAGTTGAATATAATTATGTTAGAAATGTATTCATTCTGTAAAACTATATGATGACGTTTTTGCCGATTATCAAATACTGTTGCTTAAATGCACCTTTTGAGATTAAACAGAAAAGCTTTTCAAGCTACAACTGTAGGTGCCTGCTTTAATTAGCTTATTTCATCCTTTGAGGGATTCATATACAAAAGCATTTATATTCAGATGTTTCTCCCCACAGTTCAGTTAAGTGTAGGAAATGAAAGGAGGTATAAAATAAGTTTATTTATGCTGTGTGAAATGTCTCTTATGGTAACACAGAAACATAGAATGTGATGGCAGATAAGGGCTGCTCATTTTTATTAACCTTCATTTTCTTTCTGCAGACCCAACTTGATCTACAGTGCAATCCTTCCCCTCCTTCCTTACCCCTATGAGTCCCTTGTGCCCATCCCAGGCATTTTTGAATCCTAGCACACATACCATCTCATGTAGTTTGGGTGAGAGGACCAAGAAGTGAAGCTGAAATAAGTCATTTCCAAAAGAAATAATACATAACAGTAGTTGGCAGAGATGGTGTTCAAGCAACCTGAGAACTGAACTGCACTGTATCAAAACATTCAAACTAGAGTGCACCAAATATCAAAGTCCAATATCTGCATGATGGAATGCAATGACTCATTCATAGAATGAATCATTGCATGTAGGCTGCTAGGATGTATCAGGAGGCATATTAGTAGCAGAAGGCAGAGGTAATACTTCCGTACATAGATCCTTAGTGAGGCCACACCTGGAATACTGCTCCATTCAGGTTCCTCACCTAAGGAAGTATAGAGATAGGCTGGAGGGTGCAGCATAGAATAACAAAAATGATTCAGGGCCAATAGAACAGGTCCTACAGCATGAGAGCACAAAATGCTTAAGTTGAATGCTAGTTCACTGTCATGTGGACACAAATGAAACTGACAGGAGGAAGGGAGGCTCAGAAGGGTTTTGAGGAAGTACTATTTTACAGACAGGGTGATGGAGCCATGGAACAGTCTGCCTGCCAAAGTGTGGTTCAAGCATGCTTGGGATAGAATGAAGGGTCTAATGGTTGCTTGAAGTGGTAGAAGCCAACAGGGGAATGAGGGAAGGATGGGGGAGGACTAAGAACATGGAGGGACAGTAGATCCCAGGGCTAAATAGGGAACTCGGACTGACTGATGGATCATTGGTCTTTTTCTGCCATCATTGTCTATGCTTCTATGACTCTTCACGATATAGGGTGGGGGCTGAACCGAAACCTGAATCTGCTTACTCAGTTCTAGTCATTATCCAGGGAACACAAGTTGCACCATCAGTAACAACACAAATACTCTGGGAGAGGTGCTGCATAAGCAGTGAAATCAACATTTGAACAAATACTGCATTGTTCTTGCTGATTTGTGACTAGGTACAGCTCAAAATCTAGGCATACAGTAGAGCAACAATAAAAAAAATCTGCCCCCTCCCCAAGCTGCACACCTAAGGAAATGTAGTTTTCTTTAGCAGATGTTTGTTAAACAATCATTAATCTTGATCAGGGCTGGTCAGCATTGCTAATCATTTTCTGTTCTAGTCAAGTGAGTTTATGCCAGAGAGAATGCATGGGAAGGGTGGGGCCAGGTGGTGTGGGAGGGGTATAAGGTTTAGTACATAAAATGAGTCAGTGCTGTGTAAGATTCTTGTTAGCTGAATGTTGGTTTTGATTTTAGCCAAATGGATCTCTAAAATATAAAAACATCTAAGTTAAAATCTGCCCCATTGACTTTGATGGAGCACACCACCCTGACTGTCTATTTAAAGACATAAAAAATGCTTGAGTGTGGGGCAGGGCTGGCAGTTCAGGAAGGAGATGGGATTGGATGGCTGACTCCTCAAAATCTAATTATGCTCCTTTCCTTTTCTTTATGTAGACTCATAAAATGTTGAAATGCAAAGGACAGCTCCCACAGAAGTAAAACAGCTTTGTTTATCCCTCACTAAAACTGGTACTCTTTAAAGAGCAACACTGCACTTATTCATGGACTTTCATAAACATGTTATTGCAACTGTAATACTTCACCAGACAATATGTATTTTTTTAATTTGCAGATTTTTTTTCCAGCATTTATAATGCATTTCAATAGTCTATCTAAGAAGCCTGTATAAAAAGCATTGGCCTATTTTCTATTGATCTCATAGTGCCTTTGTTTATTATATCATAATGCTCACCATGACAACAGACTGTGATGTCATAAATAGCAATTGCAAGGTCAGTCAAGATGCTTTTGACAGACCCATTGAATTATGTACAACATCATCTGAGATATTCAGTGGAAGAGAAAAAGTAAAAGAAAGCTAGAAAACACTACAGTTAAACATATGTATTGTAACTCTAGTCATTTTAAGATTTTACTTAGTATACAGCTGCTCATTAAGGCTACCAGCCTCTCATCGTATGCATGTTGTCCCCAAATCCCCTGATCATTTTGGCCCTGTCACTGTTTTAGTCCTTGTTCCTTCTTTTACTCACTCCACTCACTGTTGACTGATTTCCTTGTGATGGGGTGGGCAATGCAGCTATGAGTCTGATGCACAGTCTTACTTTTGTCATTCAAAAAGGGAGGGTAGGGCTTTCCTGATTCCTATGTCTACTACATGGCTGCCAGACTGGCTTTATTCAGTCACTGATTCTCCCACACTGGGATACTGGGCTAGTAATGTCTATAACTGGATCTGACATAGTCTATCCTTCTATCCCAAGTGGTTTGGATCTGGGAATAAAGAAAACAGAAGACAGAACTCTCAAACCCAGTTATCTCATGTGCAGATAGAATTTAGGAGTTAGTATAGGCATGTTTGAGGTTGCAGCAGGTTCTTTCTCTCCTTCACTCATTTATAGCACTATAGTTAGTTAAAATTTTATTTTTGACGATAAAGTTTTAGGCCAGAAGACCTATTTAACAAAGCTGTCCTGTATAGCAATACAAAGTTCCAACAAATCACATAACAAATCAAGATATAAACAATATATACTATAGAATGCAGGAGATGTTGTGGAGAATGCTGCTGCCATTATGTGGTCTTCAAGGTAGGGCTGGGGACAAATACAGTATCCCACCATGCTTTACAGAAGGAAGTGAGATAATGATGCTGCATTATTTTTTATTTGTGTCAGACGTTAGGGGGACAATACTGTATCCCAATGTGCTTTACAAGCTGAGAAGGGGTGCTAAAGCCATTTGTATGCAACTTGCAGAAGCAACTGCCTGAACATGGAATTACTAATTGAGAAGGAAGACTCCTGCTCAAGCTGCATGAGCATCTCGTGTATCTCTCTCTCTCTTTCTTTCTCACTATCTCATATATGTCCCAATCTGTATCTATCTATCTATCTATCTATCTATCTATCTATCTATCTATTCTATCTATCTATCTATCTATCATATATAAAGTACAGTGGATTCTACTTGTATGCCATTGTAATATCTAGGCAGAAGACACCAGGAGAAAGGACTGCTGTGTGACTGGACTTCTCTGCTGGGACTAAAGTAGAAGAACTTTTGTACTTGGACCTTTAATTTAGGGTAAAAAAAAACTAACATACAAAACAAAAAAAAGTGTGTGTGTCTGTCTGGGTTAACTGAACTGAATGGGTATCTGAATAGTTATAGGTGTAAATATCAGGTGATTGAAAGGACTTAACTGCTGTGAGATGTAAATTACTGGTAGAAAGATCTAGTAAGTAGGGGAGTGGCTTAGCTAGGAGGAAGCTACATTTAAAGACTGCCTTAGAAAGATTCTGATAATATCTAGGCAGAAGACACCAGGAGAAAGGACTGCTGTGTGACTGGACTTCTCTGCTGGGACTATATTGCCCTTCACCCCCCAAAGCTAGTTCTATTTTTATAGGCACAGGATTTGACTGACAACAGGAACTTCTGTTTGGAGCAGAAAGGAGTGATCACAGAACCACCAAAGACCCACCATCCTAGAAGGGCAAGAGTAGCTCTCCGGCCCCTCTAGCTGCTGGAGGTCTGCCTCTGAGCAAGTAAGTGGTCTACTGAGAAATATAGGCTATTCTTGTCTCAGAACAGGACAATCAGGAGCTTAAAGGGCACAGGCAGAAAGTAAGAAGAGAGAAAAAAAACAGAGGAAAAAGTAAGGATTGCAAACAGTTAAGGGCCAGAAATAAGACATGATTGAGTGGTGCAGTGCAGTGGCTGTGGGCAGCAGTTTTCGGGAGAGAGCGTTCTGGAGGATGCGGTGTTGTCCCATCTGCAGGCACCTCTCTGGGCTGAGGAGGAGGTTGCTCATCTCAGGCTGAGTTGACCAGGATTTGTGGGACCTCCTCTTCCATCCAGGGACCACCAGTGCCACTGCCGTTGCCTCAGAGGTTGCCAAGAAAGAGGCGGTTGGACCACAGTGGGCTCAGGGAGGTGAGGGTGGTGGAACAGAGCGCATCCTTCAGTTGTACCTCTCACAATTCCTATGCCATTCTGGCAAAGTGTGGTTCCTCTATGAGGCACCTGCAGTGGAGACCAAGGAGGATGCTGGGAACCTCCAAAAGGAGACCCACAGGAGGGTGGCAGGGGACCCTGCAGGGGAAGAAACAACTCCTGGTGGGGACTCCATTGTTAGGAAGGTAGAACTGGGGAGGAAGGGGAGAGGAGGGAGGTAAGGTGCCTGCCTGGTGCCATGGCTTGGAGGGACAGGAGCGAATCCTCAGGATTGCGAGCAGCTGCACAGGGAGGAGCTGGATGTCATTGTCCACCTAGGGACAAATGACCTGGCTAAGAAAGGGATTAGAGAAGTGCAGGAAGAGTTTGTGGAATTGGGGAGGGGCCTTAGTCAAGTAGCACGCACAGTAACCTTCTCGGAGGTGCTGCCCATCTATGGCATGGGAGAGGCTAGGGTCTTCCGCACCATGGGATTCAATCAGTGGTTGAAAAACTGGTGTGGAGCTCAGGGATTTGGCTTCATTTGGGACTGGGGGTCCACCTGGAGTGATGCAAGCCTATACTGGGATGATGGGCTGCATCTCTCCGGGAGGGGAACCAGGATCCTAGGTGATAGGTTTAAATGTTTCATTGGCAAGCTTTTAAACTAGCCAAGGGGGGAGGCACTGGAAAGGAGCAGGGAAATCCTAGCCCCCAAATAATCATGGTAGTAAGTGCGACAAACACCAACACAGAGGTGTCGATAGGGAGAAGGGCAGGGGTAAATGGAGAAAGTGACAAAGGCAAGAAGGACAGGGATGGGGCAAAAGGGAGTAAGGCCATCAGGAAATGGAGGGTAATGAGTACCAATGCCCGTAATCTGGGCAACAAGCTCCCTGAGCTGGTGGCCTTGATGGAAGAGGGATGCCTGGATATCGTAGCAGTCACAGAAACATGGTACACAGAGAACCATGACTGGGATGTTAACATACCAGGGTACATAACCTACAGGAGAGACAGGCAGGGGAGAAGAAGGGAGGAGTAGCTCTCTATGTAAGGAAGGGATAAAAGCAACTGAACAAAAGAAAACAGGGAGGAGAGGAGGCACTGTGGGTCACCTTGGAGACTGGAAGGGCACCACAATCTGCACAGGGTTGTGACAGACCCCCATGTCAGGGGAGGGAATGGACAAGGATATGATAGAAGGCATTCTTAGAATGGCAGAGAAAGGGGAGATACTATTGATGGGAGACCTGAATATGCCAGATGTTAACTGGAGCACATTTGCTGCAGCCACATCCAAGAGCAGGGCCATTCTTGATGCCCTACAGGTGGCAGCATTAGACAGCTAGTTTCGGAACACACTCGTGAGGCAGCAATCTTAGACCTCGTACTCTCAAACCGGGGCAGTGAGAGGATCTCAGATCTAGAATTGGGTTGCCATCTGGGGGCAAGTGACCATCAAACAGTGTGGTTCACGTTAAACTCAGCTACAGAGTCAAGCCATACAAAAGTGAGGGTACTGGACTTTAGGAGGGCTGACTTTGGCAAGATGGGAGAGTGCCTCAGAAAAGCACTAGCAAACAGGCTAGAAGGAGGTGTGGAGCAACAATGGGGAATCATCAAAACTGCCATCACAGAGGCAACAAGCCTTTGTGTGAAGCGAATAAACAAATCAAAATGAAAGAAAAAGCCACTATGGTTCTCAAAAGGGGTGGCTGTGAAAGTCAGGAAGAAAAAGATAGCATTCCAGAAGTATAAGGAAACACAGAAGGAGCAGGACAGAGAGCTGTACCAGTTAAGGCAGAAGGAAGCAGGGAGGAAGTCAGAATCATAAAAGCCCAAACTGAGGAAAAGATAGCCAACTCAGTTAAGAAGGGGATAAAACCTTTATAGGTACATTACAGCAGAATAGAAGACAAAGGAGGGATAGTGAGGCTGAATAGAATGAGCGGTGGGTGGGCAGAGGGGACAGTGAAAAGCAGGGATACTGAATGAATATTTCTGCTCAGTATTCACAAAGAGGAGGGAAGTGCCTAATCCAATTAACAGAAGCACTCTTGATAGGGGTTGATCCCAGTCCTTTCACAGAAGAAAGGTTCTGCAAGAACTCCTAAAACTGAAAGGTGGACAAAGCAATGGGTCCTGATGGAATTCACTCCAGAATTCTAAAAGAATTAAGGAGGAACTAGTGAAACCACTGGCTACTCTTTTTAATAAATCATGGGAGGATGGTGTGGTACCCGAGGACTGGAGGAAGAGGATGTGATTCCCCTTCACAAAAGTAGGACCAAGACAGAGGCAGGAAACTACAGACCTGTCAGTCTGACCTCTGTGGTAGGGAAAGTGATGGAGTCACTTCTGAAGGAAAGAACAGTTGAGTACCTAGAGGCCAGTGGAACACAGGACCCAAGGCAGCATGGGTTCACAGCGGGAAGGTCATGTCAGACAAATCTAATAGATTTCTTTGACTGGGTGACCAAAGTAGTAGACCAGGGAGGGGCTGTGGACATGGGCTACCTAGACTTTAGCAAGGCATTTGACACAGTCCCACACAAAAGATTAATAGTCAAATTAACCAGCCTGGGAGTGGGTCCCAGGGTGGTAGCCTGGGTAAAACATTGGCTGCACAACAGGACACAGAAGGTAATTGTAAATGGAGTCCACTCTGAAGAAAGAGGTTACTAGTGGGTACCGCAGGGTTCAGTATTGGGTCCAGTCCTTTTAATGTCTTCATCAGTGACATTGCAGAGGGACTGGAAGGAAAGTATGCCTTTTGCAGATGACACAAAGATCTGCAACAGGGTTGATACACAAGGAGGCGTGGAAAGGATGAAAAGGGACTTGGCAAGGTTGGAGGAATGGTCAGAAGTATGGCAGCTAGGATTCAATGCAAAGAAGTGCAAAATAATGCACCTGGGAAACAAGAACCCAGGGAAGAATACACAATGGGTGGGGAGGTAGTAACAGCAACAAAAAAGGAAAGGGACCTGGGGGTAATCATATCAGATGACCTTAAGGTTAGCAAGCAATGTGAGAAGGCAGTAGGGAGGGCTGGGGTATACTGGGATGTATAGGGAGAGGCATCAGCAGCAGAAAACAGGAAGTTGTTATCCCTCTGTACAGACAGCTGGTGAGACCCCATCTGGAGTATTGTGTCCAGTTCTGGAGACCCCATCTCCGCAAGGACATAGACAGGATAGAGGCAGTCCAGAGGAGGGCAACTAAAATGGTGCAGGGTCTGCAAGAGAAGCCATATGAGGAGAGACTAAAGGAGCTTAATATGTATACCCTTGAGGAAAGAAGGGAGAGGAGGGACATGATAGAAACTTTTAAGTACCTCAGTGGAATCAACAAAGTCCAAGAGGGTAGCATCTTTCAGAAAAAGTAACTTGCAAGAACAAGGGGATACAATTTAAAGATAGAAGGAGGGCGGTTCAGGGGCAATGTGAGGAAGTATTATTTCACAGAGAGGGTAGTGGATGCATGGAACAGCCTTCCTGAGGAGGTTGTGGGGTCTAAAACTGTGGGAGAATTCAAGAATGCATGGGAAGACATAAGGCAATTCTTGTGGGGGTAGGAAGTAATAGGCTGTTGGTTAACTAGGATCTACGGCCTATCCTGTGAAGTGAGGAAATGGGCAGACTAGATGGGCCAAGCGGTCCTTATCTGCCATCAAAGTCTATGTTTCTATGTTTCTATTAGGATGTATACACATTTCAGATGTATGCAAAAACTGAAGTCCCAATTCTTGCCTTATTCCAACAATGTTAATTATTTTGTTTGTATGCACACAGTTTTTCAGATATATGCACATTTTTATTTCATCTTGACATGCTCCCCAGCAGGTCTTTGTCACCTCTTTGACAGTTATACAGTTGTATTCAGTTGTCAATACCTTGCAGCCACTAGATTGTCCCCTGTAGCTAATCTACTAATCACCTGACAAATGCCAGAGCCCAGTTAAACCTGCCCCCCCCAACCATAGTGATAGTGATTGATGTTAGTTTTTAGTTCTGATTAACTCACAGAGGGTGATGGAATAGTGGCAAAGGATCTGACTTTTACAGTAAATTCATGCAACTCACTGAAAGCTGCATTCACTCTCGCTTGCCGCAGCTGAGGTGGGTCAGCATAAGTGTTCAGTTTAGCAAAAAACAAATGATGCATTATAGGCTGTTGGTTAACTAGGATCTGCGGCTTATCCTGTAGGTAGGGAAATGGGCAGACTAGATGGGCCAAGCGGTCCTTATCTGCCTTCAAAGTCTATGTTTCTATGTTTCTTTTGTAAAGGTTGTCACTTCATATTGCTGAAAATAACAATTAAGATGGCTTAGGTGTATTTGTGAGCATGTAAGTTTTTGTAAATGTGTCCCCATTGATTTCAATATGCACCCATTCATTTATATGACATTCTGGTTGTATGCACATTCCAGTTGTATGCACAAATTCAGCTCGTCATGGGCATGTGTATACATCAGAAATCCTCTGTATACAGCATTTATTTTAAATTGATAATTATAAGCAAGATAGAAGGATTAATGCCACAAAAATGCTCTGTTCTGTGGTGAGTGCCCTAAATGAAGTATCCACGCAAGAAAATAAAAACAACTAGTCATCATGTAAAATGTACTAAAGAAAATGGGAGGGGACACATTTGATCCTACATTCTTATTGTTGACTAGTTATAACATCCATTCATTAAAAGTGTTGTAGAAAAAAGAAAGGAGAAATAGATAAACCTTAGTAATGCTAATCCAGAAACTAATTTTTGCTCAGCTTGATACTCTATCAAATTTAAAGAAGTATAGTTTGTTTACAGTAGTATATTTTGTTTTCAATTCATTTATGTTAGATTGCTCGGTTGAGATGCAAGATCTCATTTTTATTAGGTCACCTTCTACCCAGTTCCAGTTCTAGGTGGACTGGAACACTGAAGGTTAACCATTAGACTACACTGTCTCCTTAACTAGCTGAGACACAGACTTGTTTTTTATGAAGGGTGTTCTGCTTTTACCCAGTCTATAGCTGGGAAGACTGAAGAACTGAAAGGTTTACAGACTTGCACAGGGTAACACAGCTAGCAAGTGTTGGTCTATAGTGAGATTTGACATGGGTCTGCTGGTTGCCTCCCTGTGCTCTAGCCACTAGACCATGCTACACTGCACTACACTGCCAATGAGCAAAGGCTGAAAATTATTGAAGTTGGCTATGAAAAAATGATTGTTTTTCTAAGCAAAACAGAGGTACCCACAAAGTAAAGTATTGTATTTGAGTTGGCCAGGGCAGGGCAAATACAATGGCCAGGTCACCAATTTCCACTAAAATTTGCACAGTTGCTGTTAAATTTAATTTGTAGCTTAACATTTTGTCAACTTCGACCTTTTCCTTTAGATACTGCATTAAGTTTCATTTATTAGTTCCAGACAAAATTTATGGTAAGAAAAACAGTGCATGGGGCTTTGATATTGGGTAGCAGTCGGTAGCTTAGCATTAATGGTTAAGAACATGATTAGTGATGGACACCTTTATAATATTGCCACCAGAAAATGGACTTGGTGACTACATTGTTTGCCAGGTGCCCATGAGATCCAGAGGTGATTAGTCTTACCCAGGGACAGAGTCATGTCCCTCAAAAGGGCATTGCTTTTAAACTGACATAATAACTGAAACACTTGCTTACTTGTGTCTTGTGTAAGGTCCAGACTATCTTTGTTACACAGATCTGCAAATAAATGAAAGATAAAAATATGTATTCTCAGATTGCAAACAAGTGTCTTTTATTTTAAATGATAGTAAATATTATACTACGTGAATTATCTTGCATTTGAGTATGTTGCTCCAAAGATGGAAAACATATCTGTCTACAGATGCAGTTTTCAACCTTATTCCAATTTAGATGTAGCTTCCTTAAGAGGAGGCCAGAGATTTGGGTTTATGCATTTTACCTCTCATCTCAGAAATACATTTTCATTTTGACTGCTTGTTTGGAACAGTCAGACTGATTCGTATCAGTATAAATGAAATAATTTCTTTTAACAGCTGAAAATGAATTCCTGAAACTCCCAAGCTGACAGAATTACCTGGAGGTGTAGTATTAGTAATTTCATTTGAAAATCAATTCCCATAAGCAGCAGGACATAAAGGACCATTTTAGAAATTATTTTTTTTATATCTGCAGCAGTGATTCCTAGAAGTGTAAAGAAGGTGGTATTTATAAAATGATTTTAAATGAGGAAGAAATCTTATCATTGAGAACGAGAACTGGGCAGAGTATCCAGAGGCCCATGGATATTACCAGATAAAGTCATTTTCAGTCAGATAAGAATGCTTAGCCTATCTATGTTTTCTGTCTTCCACTATCCATTTGCCCAACACAGAGGATCATTTGACTTAGATAATTACTTTCTGACTGGATATTAGCTATAGTAGTATGAATTTTATTTGGACCAAACATTTTTAAACAAGTGGGCATTGGGTGAATATTTAACCAGGTACTGTAGTTATTATTTTACTTTGATAGTAATTATCTTGTCTTGCATTTGGAAGTGGTGTTACTACTATCTACCTATTTACATATTAGTAACTTGTTGTTGGAAGGGACTCTAGGTCCATCAGTTCTGCTCCTCCCCTCTTCATAAGCTGGAATGAATGGGTATGCTGTGCAAACATGTATTAATTAACAGGACTACCCCAGCCACTTTACTAACCAGGGGATCCTTTGATTTCCTTGGCAAGAAGAAATGTGTCCAGGCTTATCCTGAAGGCTTGTACTGACTTCATAGCCACTGTTTCTTCTGGTAGGCTGTCCATAGGTTATCAACATTTGGGAGAAGTGCCTCCTAAAGTTACCCCCTGAATATCTACTTAAAAGTTATCAATAAATGTGTCCAGCTTAGCAAAGGTATCAAAAGTATTTCATTATTCATGTGTTAATAAAATAACAACACTACAGTAAATTTGACTTAACTTCTCTGTGCTCCCAGGTCATACCTGTAAACAAGCTTTCAGCTTAGTATGCCACTCCTGGTTAAACAATGGAAAACAAAATGTATTAAAGTTCTTGAGGCTTACTTTACATGCAATCTTTTCAGAACTGGATGCTGTACCTGTGAAAGTGATGCTCTTGCAGATAATTTTTTCTTTCATATTGTTGGTATTAAACACTTAAGATTGCTTCATCTTGCAAACTATACAGAAGGGAAGCTCTTAAATTTACTCTTTTATACTCCGGTATAGCAATACAATGTTTTATTCATTTATTTATATGAACATACGAACATACGAAATTTGCCAGCAGATAAAGGCCTAGAGGTCTATCAAGTCTGCTCGAATGTGCAGCTAGCACCCCTTATTCTGCAGCTGCCCCTCCCTTCCACCCTTCCCCTTCATTAACCCTCCCCCTTGTCCTGTCCCATCCTCGTTTGAAGCAGTCCACTGTTCTACTGCATACCACTTCAGCAGGTAACGCCTTCCACCCAGCCACCACCCTCTCTGTAAAAAAAGTGTCTCCTCATTTCCCTCCTGAACCTTCCTCGCTCCAGTCTCATATCATGGCCCCTGGTGGCCCTCCCCTCCCTTACTTTGAACAGCCCTCTGTATCTGTCTTGTTTATTCCTTTCATGTATTTAAAGGTTTCAATCATGTCACCCCTGTCTCTCCTCTCCTCCAGTGAGTACATGTTCAACTCCTTCAACCTCCTCTCATGTATGATAAGTCCCCCAGCCCCTTGATCATCTTTGTCGCTCTCTGCCATGGTAGCTTTTGTTGACTGGCATGGGGAGCTTTAGAATTCTGCTTATTTACGGCCTTGTCCAAGATGCAAACTGGCATAGAGAATCAGTGTATGCTGTTGGTGGCATTTTTATGGAATGGGGAAATTTGGCTATAGGCCACTAGGAAACTCACCATCTTTTTTGAGCAGTGCCATGGGATCATTAACATCCACCTGAACAATTAATGGGACAAGCAGAAGGGACCTCAGCTTTACATCTCATCTGAAAGACGGTACCTCAGGAGTGGTACAGTCCACTCATGCTACACTGCAGTGTCAGTACAAAGGCTTTACCCCAAGTTCCTAGGATTGGGTTAGAATCCTCAACTTTCCAATCTTCTTTTTCAGAGATGAGTGTGCAACCTGCTGAGCCACTTACACTGACAATATTCAGTTGTCAGTGTGTACAAAGACATTGAATTAGCTAAACAAGGCAGTTCAGTAATAAATCCCTTAAAGATGAGAGGTCATGGCTCAGTAGGTAGCACACTCGCCTTTGAGGCTCGGAGATCAGAGGGCTGTGGGTTCAGTTTCCACATCTGGCACTAGGGTTAATATCCCAATATTGACACTGTAGTACAGCATGAGTGGGTGCTGCACTTCTGAGGTGCTATCTATCGGATGAGACGTTAAACCAAGGTCCCATCTGCCTGGATTGGTGGTAGTTCAGGTGGATGTTAAAGATCCCATGGCACTTATCGAAAAGAGTAGGGGAATTTTATTGAAGAAGTTTGGACTTCATTACAGTAGAAACAATATACTATACACATAATCAAAAAGGAAGGCAACAAAAAACAACAATGTCAATAAATAAACAGAGTAGACATCAATCCTTATACAGAAAAAGGAAATCAGTCAATACACCAGAGATCTCTGTGTTTCCACAACCATATAAACTGTGGTCTAGAATTAACACAAAAATCATGAAATTTAACTGAAAGTTTATTTTTTTATTTATTTCAATTCTAGGATTACAATTACCTTTGAACAGGGCTCTTTACAAAGGTTCCACGTCAAGACATAGGTATCACATGACAATAGACAAAAATGTTACACAAATAAGGGTAAAGGATATCAAATTAATTTCGAACAGACAGGGAGAGGGTAAAGTGGAAAGGAAGACAATAGGGGGAGGGGTGGTAGAAAGAAATGGAGGGGCAAGGTGGGAGGTAAGAAAATGAGAAGAGAGGAGAGGTGGGGGTAGGTATGGATAAGAAGAGGGGTGGGTGAAGCAGCCAGGAAGGTGGCATTGTCAGGTGCTGTAGAGCGAGTGGGGCAGAGACCAAACTAGGGCAAGTGCGTTATGTAAGGAGCTAGATACAGGAAGAGTAGCAGCAGAGCGGAGTTGCATAGACATTATCCATGACAGTCGCAGATGCTGGAAGCAACCAGGGTGTTTCAGAGCCTGTATTTGAAGGCTCCTAGCCCAATGGTATTGATAGTATCATTGGCAAGACCGTTAAACCAAGTGGGTACCCTGTAGGTGAATGAACGCTGGCCAATGGCTGTGCAGCAGCGAGGGATACAGAAAAGTTGTTGCTTTGATCCCCTGGTAATTCTGGAGCTGGTTTTCATTTGAAGGAGTGAACAGACCCCAGGAGGGGCAGTTCCCAACTGTATTTTCTTAGCAACCATGCATGTTTGGTACTGAATTCTATTATCAAGTTGAAGCCAATTAGCTTGTGAGTAGAGGTCACAGGTGTGTGTGAGCCGTTCAGCCCCAGTGATGAGTTGACAGGCCTTGTTTAGGGTGGTAGTAATCCTTCTGAGTGCTGTGCTAGTGGCAGTGCCATAGATGACTAGATTACGGTCAATCTGGGAGATGATGGAGCTTTGAACTGTGGCAAAGAGGGCCTCTTTAGTCAGGTGCCGACGAAGCCGGTAGAGTAAGCCCAGTCTAGTGTTCACAGTTTTAGCAACATTGGTTGTATGGGTTCCAAAGGACAGGTGTGGGTCTAGGGTGATTCCTAGGTATCTGAAGGAGTCAACCTGCTCCATGGAGTCCCCGAGGCAGGTGTTTAAGGAGAGTTGGTGGTGTTTGTCTTGTTTTGGTGGCTGGTGAAAATCATGGTCTCTTTTTTTTTCTGGTTAAGGATTAACTTATGTTCTTTGAACCAGCTTTTAACAGAGGTGAAGCTGTGTTGAAGGGTTTGTTGCAGGTGGCTTGGGTCATGATGAGAGGCAAGAATCACTGCGTCATCTGCATAGAGTATGACTGGCTGAGAGGTGGAGTCAGGAGGGAGTTGAGGAACAGGCTGAACAGCAATGGGCCTAGGATGGAGCCTTGGGGGACACTGGAGTGAACCTGTTTAGTGTCAGAGACCACGCCTGATATTTTTACACATTGAGACCTGTTGTCAAGATAGTTATTGAACCATTTCACTGATTCCACAGAGAGGCCAATGTTCAGTAGCTGATGGAGCAGGAGGAAAGTACAGCAGTTTTGATATTATCAACAATTTCCTGCAATGAAATCAATTTCTGATGTAATACCAACATGAATCTGGCTTGTCATAAATAATAACGTATCAATGTCAGGACAATATACAGAGTTTCAGCATCATATGTCTGACATAAAGAACCATTCGTGCAAAACATAATGTTGTCATAAGATAAATGCTGCAATAAAGGTTCAGACCACAGACTAGCTAATTAGGTCCAAAAAAGAAAGCGCAAAAGGACATTCCAAAAATAAGTGTTGTTGAGTTTCTAGAATACCCTGACAGAGATCTCTGGGGCAATATCTAGAATCCAGTGCCTTATGCTTATGATTGCCCTTAACACCAGACATATGGGGGTAAACGTGGGTTACGAAGTTGCTTGAAAATCAAAGCAAAACAAGCAGGTGGGCAAAAGGGGAAAGCAACCTCCTGCTGAGCCTCTCGCTTCCAAACCATGTCATAGAGCATTTTACGAGACTGAATACAAAAATCCTGGGGGCTAAAGCCCCAGGACAAGAACCAATTTGAGTGCTTCCTTCCCATATATGGGAACTTCCAGAAATCTGGACACACAACCCTTTTTCCCAGATTCGAGTGGGAAGACAGGGCAACAACAATTGCAAAGAAAAGGTTTCCAAACCACCTCCCCAGGCTTCAAAGTGTTCCCAAAATGATAACAGAAAAACAAACTATAAAAAAAGCAACCGGGTGAACCATACCAACCACACCCTCACTCCAGTGGCCTATAGGTCACACAGTGTTTAGGTTCAACGGGACCCAAAATCCTTGAAAGAAAATACTATATAGTCTAGTAAATAAAGCTATCGTGGTGGAAAACATAACAAAGATATCAAAAAGGGAATTACTAATGTTTTAATCAAAAAGACTCACTTTTTCTTACCAGTTTGGTACTGCTTCCACCCAGAAATTAGACCTTCTGCTCTCCCCAAGTGCAGCCTGCCAATTGTGAGATTGCATATCCCCAGTCCCAAACAAAATGCCCAAACTCTTAAAAGGAGCAATAGAAATCTTAATGCCTACAAAGGTACCATCTATCGGAAGATTGAGGTGACCAATGGGAACTCCAATACTTTTTCCCAAATTAATGTGAGACCCTGATACTGAGAAATAGGTCAGCAGTACCCGCTCCAAACCCTGTTCCTCCGTACGGATGTCCACAGTCAAAACTAAATCATCAGCATAAGCCTATATCTTAATGGGAACAGAAGGAGAGGCTCCACGCAGCCCCACTATCTGAGGACAAAGGAAAATCGCCCTAATCAGGATATCTATGCAAAAATTGTATAAAATAGGACTTAAGGGGCACCCTTGTCTAACCCCTCGTGTAATCGTCACTTGCCTCCCCAACCAACCATTCACATTAGAAATAATAGTAGCCTCCGAATATAAAGCTCTAAGCCAATGAATAAACTGAACAGGAATCCCAAAGGCCTCCAAAACCAAAAATAAAAACCCTGGAGACCCTATCAAAGGCCTTCTCCTGGTCCAAATTAAATACCAGCCGAAACAGCACCCTATCACCTAGAGCACATAATTCCCTTAACAAAACCAGATTATCGTGTTGGCATCTGCCAGGTATGCCTGAAGTCTGACCAGACTCACTATGTCGGCAATCTTAAGTAATCTGGGCAACATTATTTGGCCAAGATTTTGTAAACCACGTTCAGTAGATCCAAAGGTCTCCAATTATTCAAATCAGCTGCGTCACCCTTTTTGAAAATCAAGACTAAAATAGCTTCTTTCATAGTTTTCGTAAAAGAGGCTTTAGACAACATGTCATTAAATAACAAAGTTAAAGCCGGAACCATATCTTCCGTAAAGGTGTTGTAAAAATGGGCAGTAAGGTCATCTGACCCTGGTGCCGAGTTCAAATTTAAACTCCTTATAGCCTGAGTCACTTCAGAGGCTGCAATATGAGCCAATAACATATCACGCTCTACTGGAGAAAGCGGAGGTAGATGCAAAGAGTCCAAAGGAAGCTGCCAACTCACAAGCTGGTGCAGTGCCCAACACAGCAAGAATATGCCATTCCACCACATCAACCAAATACTCCAGAGCTTTAACAAGCTACCTGGAGGGGGACCGTAAAGCCTGAATAAATCTCGCCTCTACATGTCCCTTACAGGCCTTAAAAGGGTCTAACCCCCTTTAGACACACAAGTCCCAAATCTAGCCTCTTGCCCCATAGAACAACCATGATCATATTGTAGGCTTTCATTTGATTACAAACTACTGCAATTTGCCCACTATAATCATGAGTCAAGGTATCAGACAGGAAATCAAATGCTGTAACTGCTGCCATAATGAAATATCTGTAAATATTGGGCACTACAATCAGCAGCAGCCTTCCCATGAAAAACTTGGCCTCCAGCTTATTTTAGAACCCTCCCAGCACTCAAACGGCCTCAAAGAGGTCAGCTACTGAGATCCTAGCCGCCTATTCCCTCCTCCACAGTTTCTGAATTTTAGGATCTACCAAGAGGGAGTCATTAAGTCTCCACCTGTTTTTCCTACACCTCAGAGCATTTTCCCAGGTGAAAGAAACCCAGAGTGCAGCATGATCCGAAAATTCCACACCAATAGTCTTACAAGAAAGAATATGTAAAAACTTTGAACAAAAACACATAATCAATACGAGTGTGCAGGTTCCCCTTAAAAAAAGTAAACCCACCAGACTCATGACATGATCTATAAGCATCCACAAGTTGAGCCGTAGAGACCTCATCCTTTAGAGCAATGGAATCACAAAATAATTTAGGGGTTTGCAGCCCTCTATCCCTTTGATGTAATCCACGGTTAAAATCCCCCACCCACAGAATCAACCTGGAAGTATGTAAGAAGGGATGCACTAAATGGAAGAGGAACTCTCTCTGTGCTTTAGTCTGGAGAGCATAAATAGCAATTAACCGAAATCTCTCCGAGGAGTAAGTACAGTCCAACAACAATGCTCTACCGGGCAGAATATCTACCAGCCTCAAAACATGCAAATCAGGGTTTGAAAATAAAATCCCAATACCATCACACTTGTCAGTCTCAGAAGACCAAAAGGAAGGACTAAGAGGCCACACCTTGGACGCCTGTTGTCATTCTTGATGAGATTTCAATCTCGTGTCCACAAGACAAACGATATCATACTTGAAATCCTGCATAGTTAACATCACACCCCCAAGTTTTCTGTGGCCTTTAATACTGTTAACATTTAAAGAACAGACCGATAAGGAAGCCATGTAAGTACCTAAAGGTGACTTACTTCTATGACATTGTCTAGTCCTTTTAGCAATGGGATCTGTCTCCCACCACCCTCTGTGTCAGTATTAGACATTATAGAGGAAGTGTCAGTTTCCTCCCCTTGAGTCCCTATCCGACTGTTTCATAGCCAATAAGGCAAATTTGTTGCCAGACTTCAAGAGCGAACCCTGCCTCTTTACCTTGTCCAGAGACAGCCAAACCTTTCCTGGTCTGTTTATGAGGCACTTGAACAAAGCCTGAAGTCTCAAGGCCTAAAGGGGACTGCACAGGGGAGGGGGGAGGTATAACACTGTCAGCCACAACAGTTTCCTCTACTATGACTGGGACTTTAGTAACAGTGGAAGTATCTGCAACCAAAGGCTGCTCCTGAGGGATGTGATCAGTGCACGCTTAGTCTCCCTCGGGGTGCAACCACCCAGGTGAAACTGCTAGCTTCTCGGGCTCGGAGGAAGCCAAACTAGCTTTCAAATCCCTAACAGCAACAAGTTTCGTCTGTGATTGCTGCGCCTTGTAATCAGTCCTCATGAGAGGGACAATCATCTCTATTATGAGACGCCCATGGACAGCGTCCATAGGCATGTCCTGTACATTCACATAGGTTACACTTAAAGAGATTCAAACAAGCACTAGAATTATGTCCGAATTCAACACAATGACCACACTTGATGGTATTGCAGGCTGAACTAAAGTGAGCATGGGATCCACATTTGAAATATGATTTAGGCTGTCCAGCATAAAAAATGAGACCTTTATCTTTACCCAGACAAAAAAAAACTTGGTAAATGACTGGGCCCTGCATTAGTAGAATATAACTTCACCCGAACCTGCCACCCTCCATCCCAAATTTGCTCACTATCCAATGTGGGGATAGGTTTGTTGAGCACCTCACACCTTTATGCATAACCAAAATAAAATATCCTCCACATTAACCCTTCATTCTTAAACATAATAGTAATATTCCTCACAGCTGGTTTAGTTAAAGCAATATCCTGGAAGGGGACCAAGTGGGAGAGGATTGACAGGCCATATTGTGCCCAAAATCTATCCAAGCTGGAGACCAATTTAAAACTAATGTCATAATTACCATTCCCCAGACAAATAAGGGCAAAAATCTCTGAGGAAAAAACCTCATGGAGCATTTAAGCAAAGTTTTGCCAACATGAATCCTATTAGGTGGTTCCACCAGGCCTCCTTTATACAACAATCGCACAGCATTGCACCTGGGGCAGGTTCTCCCTTAGTGGAAAATAAATCTGCCAGTTTAAAACCTACTGGCCTAACAGGGTCATCCTCTGAAGATTCCAACAACAAAGGAGCAGGCCCCATCCTGAGAGGAACCTCAGAATCAGTGGGTTGACTGATAGTACTATCAGAAGGAAGGGCTACATTATGCAGTGAGGAAGGTTGATCAACAACAGTAGGAACAGTAACAATAGAAACACCCCTAAGTCACCAGTAGTCTGTGGTAATGCAGGTTGTACCTCAGTAATAACACCCTCTGTGAGGCAATGAACAGAAGAAATACCCCAGGGATCGTTGGAGCTCCATTGAGAAGATAGGTCAGTGGCCACAGGTGCTGCAGCCTTTTGCAGCATTGTCAAAAAGTAGGATCCTGTGAATCAGGTGTCCAAGCACCCCCATCCCCAAGTTCATAA
Organism: Neoceratodus forsteri; assembly: GCA_016271365.2. NCBI lineage: Eukaryota > Metazoa > Chordata > Ceratodontiformes > Ceratodontidae > Neoceratodus > Neoceratodus forsteri. The sequence goes on from CM028132.1 coordinate 1,049,476,394, forward strand.
CCTGCATTCTGCAGGGCCATTTCAGGGACCATGGTGCCTCCTGTCGAACATCCATAGTAGACACAGACTGCTCCAAAGGTAACCCCATTGTCAGTGGCCAGCAGGAGCTGATTTCCCAGGCATTTACTCCAGCCGGTGTCTTAGATGAAGGAACAAAGAAAACACCAGCCGATGAATCCACAGGGCCTGACGCCACAGGCTGAGCTCCATGTAGTGCACCTCGCAGCTTCACTTGCCCAAGACATTGCTTCCCAGACCTTTTGGGTTTAACACCCATGGGATAGATCTGGGGCTGTAGGCACACTGAGGGAGCACGGTAAACTGCCAGCCTCAAACTAACTTCCGGAGGGAAGGAGGAACAGAGTCAGTGGTCAAAGACGGTGCAGAACTCTCTGTGTCAGCAGGGGACTTAGGAAGCTGCAAGTCCACTTCTGGGAAAGCCCAACTGATGCCTGTGGGAGTGCTGCAAGCTCCACTTACAAAAGTGCCATTTTCTGTAACAAATCAGAGCACTTCTGCAATAAACAGTCCTCATCTGGTTTAACATTGTGAAAAAACAATGATTCTCACATGAAGCAGGAGCCCCATCTTCGGGTACATCAGCCTCCACCACACTCACTGCAGCCACAGTGCATTCCTCCTCAATGGCCTCTAAAGCACCAAGCACAGGAGAGGAGGCCCGCTCTCCTGCACCTTCCACGTCCATCTCCTCTGAAGGATCCCTCACACTGGCCATGATGCAGCCGGTAGACAAGGCTCCCCCTACCCACGAGTAGGGGAATTTCCCCAGTGTCCAGGTCAAATTTCCCTCATTCACTAAAAATACCGCCAACAGCTTAATCTGGTTCGAGGTCAGTTGGCATTCATCTGCATCCTCTCCCCGGGTCATGCCTGAAAATGAGCAGGATTTGTCTAGTGCACTTACTCGGTCAACAACAAAAAAAAAATATATTTGTAATCCACAGCTTCTTGTAATGTTTGAGTTTCAGAAATGACATTTACCTGTAACTGAATAAAAGTTATTTGAAACCCCATATTTTGTATTGTTTTCTTTTATGGACAAATTTCTCTACAGTTCACTTTATGGATCCAATAAATTGGAATCATGACTATGCTGCAGTTTGTGTACAGACCTCTAAACACTGTTCTGATAGGTCAGCAGTTCATTATTTGCACTAGAGATGTGCAACGTTTGGAAAACTTCAACTTACAATAACTTTGCAAAGTCCTGCAACTTTGCAAAAGTCAAACTTTGAGGTATTGGCAACCTTCGTGAATTTGCAAATTTGCAGCTTCACTGGAGAACTGTATTGGTACTTAACATGGCTGATATTCAGTGCTGTTGCTGCACCATGTGATCTGCAAATCACATGGCTACATTGCAACAGGAAACCCACCAGAACAGCTGTGCTGAAATTAGGCCTGGTGGCACTGAGGGTTGACATGCTGAATGCTACACCTCATGTCACGCCAGCAACCTGGGCTCGAGAGTGATCTTGGGTTGCGGAGTCAGCACAGGATGGAAAGATTGATCATCCAATGAACTTCTCTCCTGTCTTGGGGAGGGAGCGATGGTCATCCCACTCCTTGGCTGCCTCCTGGTGGAGATCAGGTGGCAGCACTTGGAGCCAGGGAGGCAAAGAACATGGCAATGTGATACACGCATGCCACGATGCATGCTCACAGCTGCAAAGGGAGAGACAGATAACAGAAAAAATTGTCTGCATGCTCCATGAAGCTCTGCCTGCTAACCAGCATACCACTCCACTGCCTGTTTGCCAGAAGCCTCAAACTGGATTGGATGCACTGGAGGGGGGGGCACTGCCCTCCCCTTCCTGGCCACCACCACATGGGGAAATCCATGGGAGTACTGGGGCTAAGCGGCAACAGGGAGGGCAGTGGATGGACTTCGGTGGCAGGCAGAGTCCGCTGTGGTTATTGGTAGTGGACCTGAGTCTGAGAATGATGCAGTGGCAGAGTTGTGTGTACCACTGCCATGTCAGTAAAATGAGGAAGAGGAGGAGGAGCTGCTAAAGGAGAAGGGGGAAATGGAGGGTGAAGATGAGGATGATACTGTCATGGATTCTTCATGGAAGCCTGAAAAGAAAAAAAAGCGGTAATAGCAAACAGTACACATTTTTCAAGTTGAAGAGTAGGCAAACTCTGTCACAAAAGATAACACATGAAGACACATATCCCAGAACAGAACATGTGGGTGTGGTGGCTACCATAGTTGGTGCTACACACAAATTTGTCGTCCTTCAAAAACCCTTGTGTGGGACTTCTTTATTATAGATCAAAAGATGACACTATGGCAATATACAATCTTTACCAGGCCCAAGTAAGCCATGGCAGGAAAGCATCTTGTGCTGCCACAGGTGGACAACATACCCATCTTAAAGTCAAACATACTGCTAGGGTGACAAGCACTTCAGCAGAAAGCATCTGCAGGTGGTTTAGGAAGTAGCGATGTGGTGGAAAATATTGTGGTGGAAAAGACAGTTGAGATGAGGAGGTCAGTAGCACTCCTGAAAGTGTGAAATCACTGATAAGGAACAGCAGCAGAAGCGTTATCGTAATAAAACTCCTCAGTCGAGTCACATGTTTCTTGACACTGTCTCCATCCATGACATCCTCTGAGCAACATGATGCCTGCATGAAACTGTTTTAAATCACCCATCCAAAAGCGATCCAGTCAGCTATAACTAGTATTCTATCTAAGCAATGTAAATTCCCCTAGACATTCGTGTCGAGAAACTGAATGCTGCCATGGCAGAGATGATCGCTATTGATCTTCTCCATTTTATTTTGTGGAAATGTTAGTTTTCTTTGCTTTATGTCCAATGCATGCCAAATAGGATGTGTCATCCAGGACCTACTTTTCACAGCAGGCAATTCCTGAACTAAGGGATGTTGCTGAAAAAGTTTCACATGCCTGCAGCATTTCTCCAGTTCATACATCCATCTCACGCAGATATTGTGGAGCAGTGGGCCAACAACTGATAATTTGTTTATGTGCATAACAGCACATTGGGAAGAACTGAAGGGGTTGATCATTACCTGTAGCAAATGCAAGAAACCTAATAGTAATGGAAGCTACATGCCTGGAATTTTAAGCATGCAATACTGGCTATGAATAGATAGTCTGAAATACACACTGGGGACAACGTCTTGGCATCAGTGATGGAGGAGGCTGACACTTGGTTGAACCTATTATCCTCCAAAGGCAGGCTTCATACTCAGTGATAACAGTTGCAAACATTGTCGAGGTTATTAATGAATGAGATTTTGTTAGGATGGCCTGCTTTGCACTTTTTAAACCTGGCTGTGCATGAGTTCTTGTCACAATGTGACATTAAAGTGCCCACTCTATCATCAACTTTGTTGCCATTTTGCGTGGTCCAGAAGGCCAGGGACCAAGCATATGCACTGCAACTACAAAAACAGCCTGTTTCAGCACTGATTAAAGCAGAAGGTTGTCACAATGTGGAATTCAACCCTGTATATGCTGGAACGGATGTCTGAATAGTGTAAGGTCTTATCAGAGTATATGCTGTTTCATACAAGCCATGACAGTTCTGGAGCTTCTATGTCGCTGACAACAGAACAGTGGAGATTTATAGATGGCTTGATGTTGATCTTGAGGCTATTAGATCATGCCACACAGGCAGTGAGTGGGGACACTGCCTGTATTAGCCAGGCCATCCCACTGCTCCTGGCACTGAGGCAGACCATTTGTAATGTGCAGCAGCAGTCTGAAGCAACAAGTGACTCTAAGCTGTGCATTGTCTGAACACATGCTTAATGTATTGGATCATAACAGACACCTTAATATTATCCTGACATCTGTGGGTTTAAGTACTGCAACAATACTGGATCCAAGATGCAAATGGAGCTTTCAACCATAATTGATGGTGGAAGTCAAGCAAGAGCATTTTCACAGACTGCTGAGTAGGTGTGTACACAGTTTTCAAATGCTAAAAACAGTATATTGAGATGACATGCACTGTCACCCCTCTAGCAGTGAGAAGGGAAGTGACAGATGTAGAGATGCAGCTTCAAAACTAACAATAAGACAACAGAAAACCACATTCAACATCAAATTCTCTATTTATTTATTTATTTAAGTATTTATTTATTTATATTCACATCAAATTACAACCCTTTGAGTCAGGGACTCATTTCAAAACTTCTTGTCATTTTACAGTGATACAACAAACATAACATGACATTAAGCAGAACATAAAAGTACTTGCAGGTAACATATACATATATACAGTAACATAGCAGGACATAATTAGAGCAGCATTATGGACTTGGTTATGACAATGTATTAGAGCGAGTACATTTGTCGAAACTTTAGACAGTGCAGTTGCAGTCCTACTCCAGCAAAGGCTAGGTGGCTAACATAGTGTGGGTACAATGCCTCAGAAGGTGTTAAGGATGCAGTCCTTAAGGGGACATTGTCAATAGGTAGAGGAAAAAAAAAATAATTGCACTATCTGGGAAAGTGGGCACCCAGTATCTAGGACCACAACTGCCATGCTCATGCGCATTTATGGGTGGAGAGGATATAATTCCTAAGTGCGACTTTAAAGAGACCTATATTAGGGAGGGTGGAGACAGAGGGGGGGGAGGGCATTGAACTAGCAAGTTGCCCTATGACAGAAGGACCTTTGGGCAAGTGACATCCTAATTCTGGGCACTAGGAAGGTTGCCTTGGAAGAACTTGAAGTGGCAACAGGGGGTTAGAGATGTGGATACTCCGGGAGGGAGAGCCCAAGGAGGATTTGTTTTGCCAATAGGCAGGTCTGGTATTACAGTCTCTCCTCAAAATTGAGTACATTGGCTTGGGAGTATAGGGTGCATGTGTGGGTCCACTTGCCAGCACCGGAAAGTAGCTGGCAGGCCTTGTTTATGGACATTTGGATTGTGTTGATAGCAGTGGTGTCAGCAGCTATGTAGATGGGGAATCCATAGTCCACTAGGGACAGGACAGAGGAGGTGACAGCCAGGCAGAGGGCTTCCGGGAGCAGATAGTCTTTATGTCTATATAGGAGGCCGATACAAGTGTTGGTGGCTGATGTGAGTGTGGTGATTGTGCGTGAAAAGAGAGAACAAGGTCAAATGTGATACCTAGATATTAATATGAGAGGACTTGCTCCAGGGACTGAAGCAAGCTGGAGAGTATCTGGAGGGGATCATCTCTGGCTTTACTTTGATGGTGCGCAAACAGCATAATCTTGGTTTTTTGATGTCAGTGATAAGTCTGCAGTCAAGGAACCAGCTTTCAATTTGGTTAAAAGCATGCTGTAGTGAGGTCTGAAGTGAGGAGGGGTGTGGGTGTGAGATGAAGAGGACCACATCATCTGCATATAGAAGAACCTTACCTGGGCAGTGGCTAGGTAGGGCATTTAGGTAGAGACTAAAAGAAGTGGGCCCAAAATGGAGCCTGAGGTACACCAGAGTGGACGGGCAGGTGCTGGAGAGGTCTGTTTATTTTAATGCATTGGGACCTTGAGAAGAGGTAGCAGGCAAACCAGGAGAGGGGTCCTTGAGAGAGGCCAAGTTGATGGACTGAGCCCAGTAAGAGGGGGTGGCTGACCATGTCAAAGGTCTTGGATAGGTGTATTAATATGGCATGTGCCTTTCTTGCACAAGTTGGTAAAGCAGACTGAGAGGAGGAATAAGGAAGAGGATCTATGGGAGGATACAAGACTAATTTGCTGTGCATTTGCTGTGCATTCCCTCCCCAAGGGAAGGGAACATTGTTTAACCAGGAGTAGCACACTAAGCCGAAGCTTGTTCCAGATACACCTGGGAGCACAAGGAAGTTAAGTGACTTGCTTAGGATCACAAGTATCCACCTAGGCAGCTGTGGGATTCAAAGCCAGGTCTCCAGATCTGCAGCTCAGAGCCTTAATCCACTGCGCTATACTGCCTCCTAGAAACTAATGGTAGCAGCCAGATCTGTTGAGGCATATATGGCAGACCCAAAACACCTTGGAACTTATGATGAGCCCCTGCTGTATTGGATCAACAAAGTTAAAGAGTTGCTTGCACTGGCAGATGTGGCTTTTAAATATTTAACCTGCCCACCATCTAGTGCTAGTTCTAAATGTATGCTCGGTGCAGCAAAGGCAATCATCACAGACCGATGTACAATCCTATCCCCCCAAAATATTGCTATGTTGACATTCATTAAAATTAATAGTGCACATATACCTCCAGATTAAGTGCATCACTGTGGGCACCACTGACATACCAGGACAAAGCAGGGGAAGGAAATCACCCACCACAGAAGTAGATGTGGACTTAATGGATGCAAAATTCCCATGTGGTGAAAATTCAGATATTGCGGCTGCGGGGGGGGGGGGTATTCATCGTGGGGGATGAGGAGCAGTAGATTAATTTGGAGGACACAGAAAGAAGGAGGAGAATGTAACTCTGCACTCTGGCCTCCACTCCTCCTCTAGTCCTCCTCACTTGGGAATAATATGGGCCTTCTTCTCCTCCATTTCATGCATGCCTCCAGAAAAACCTGGACTCTTAACCCAGCAAAATGCCAGACACATTGACTATTTTGTGAACCTAGAAACATAGAATTTGATGGCAGATAAGGACCGTCTGGCCCACCTAGTCTGCCCATTTCCCTACCTAATGGATAAATTGCAGATTCTAGTTAACCCGTGACCTACTTCCTCCTACACCCACTATATTGCCTTATATCTATCTCATTCATTTTGAATTCCCCACTGTATTTGACTCCACAACCTCCTCAGGAAGGCTGTTCCATGCATCCACAACACTCTTCATGAAAAATACTTCCTCACATTACCTCTGAGCTGTCCCCCCTCTATCTTCAAATTGTGCCCCCTTGTTCTTGCACATCTCTTTTTTCTGAAAGATGCTACCTTCTTAGACTTTGTTGATTCCCTTGAGGTACTTGAAAGTTTCTATCATGTTCCCCTCTCCCTCTTTTCCTCTAGAGTGTACATATTAAGCCTCTTTTCATTATGTCGTCTGGTGCAGACCCTACACCATTTTGGTTGCCCTCCTCTGGACAGCCTCCACCCTGTCTATGTCTTTGCAGAGATGGGGTCTCCTGAACTGCATGCAGTACTGCAGATGGGGTCTCACCAACTGTGTACAGAGGGATAAAAACTTCTTGTTTTCTACTGGTGATGCCTCTCCCTATGCATCCCAGTATCCTCCCAGCCCTCCTTAGTGCCTTCTCACATTACTTGCCCGTCTTTAGGTCATCTGATATAACCACCCTTGTGTACTCTTCCCCTGGGTTTTTGTTTCTCAGGTGCATTACTTTGCACTTCTTCGCATTGAATGTAAGCTGCCATACATTTGACAATTCCTCCAACCTTGCCAAGTCCCTTCTCCTCCTTTACAACCTGCTTCAGTTCTCCTGCTGCCTCCTCCAGCCATCATGATGCCCTAATCCTCCTCCATCCCCAGGGCACCATTGTGCCATTACAGATCATAGCCATAACTATTATGATGGTAAGTATTTCATTTTGGGATCCTTTACTTTTCTATTTTCATTTTCCTTTTACAGGTACGAAAGACTGAGTGGGCTTAACTCTGTTTCACTCTTGTGTTCACAGGTCATTTCTTCTGCTGCCTCATCTAAAGCAGCCAGCAAGATGCCTCCTCCTCCTCCTCCCCCCTCCTCCTCTGGGGCATCATTGTGCCATTACACAGCATGGACATCACCAGTGTGCAGGTAAATATCATTTCAAAAGTTTGTCTTTTTTGTAAACTTTTTTTATTTTAATTTTGCTTTCATGGGTGCAACACGACACGAAAGGAAGTGGACTGCAGTCTAAATAATTTCACTCTTTTCTTTACAGATCTCTTCTCATCCTGTCATAAATTTCTGTCCACAAAAGTGCTTCAGTAGAGGTGCTGTGGTTGGAGATGAACACGGTTTAGCAGCATAAAGCTTGTATAATTTTTGGGGTTTAAGAAAATATGGCAATTAAAATTTCATATAGTGTGCATGCCTACTATGTCCGGTGTGACAGAGGGTGGACCCCCCATAGAGTTCCACCTTTCCCTCAAGGAGAGTCTGCTGATTTGAGAGAAGCTACTGGTGTGTGGCCTCCCTGGACTCACCTCAGTATCTGAGGTCCCCCATCTCAATGGGTAGTTGTGCTACTTGATCTCTTAATTGAGAAGGAAAAGGATCTACAACTGGGGTCTCAGGTTCTTTCCATGGTCACAGCCACCAAGCCCACCTGCATGTCCAACTTCTATCATTTAAGCCCCTTCCAGAAACTGTACATATACCATCACTTGCAGCAGTGCCCTCCCTGGAGCACAGAAGGACTGTCAGCAGTGCTACCACCTCCACCCCTCTCAGCCGACTTCTTGTATTCCTCCCACTCATAATGGTGCCTTACTCCAAGGTGGATATGCTTCCCACCAGTGCCTATGTGTCAGCCCAAGTTACTACGCTGAACAACTGTCTGTCATAGTTTGCATGTCACAACAACACTGTTACCAGTGGCATATAGCAGTATCGTATATTATTTTCTGTGACGTGAGAACAATGCTATGGTGGGAGAATGACTGACACCATGACAGTGCCATGTAGCAGTATATATAATCCCAGAAGGACATGAGAAAAAATGGGAAGTGAGATTTTTATATAGTTAGAGATGTTGTTACTGTGGTGGGAGACTGACTGACACAGCACAGCAGCAAGTAGAAAATGTATTTCTGGGACATGAGAAAAATAGTGAATGGGATTTTCATATAATGCATTTCTTCTGGGCACTAAGGTGAATTACAAGTTAGAGATGATGTTGCTGTGATGGGAGCCTGACAGTGCAGTGGCATATAAGTGAATTACAAGAATTACATAATAAAAATAGGGGAAAGGAGAATTTAAGACTTATGGGGGCAGATATTCAAAAGTTTGCGCAGACGCTAAAGGGTCTTTGCCACACAAACCAGAGTTTGCACTGGAGCCCCATGTTCAAAAGGAACAGTTGTGCAGGCAAAGGAGGCTTGTGCCCCTGCAAAACATAATGTATGCGTGTGGGCAAGAGAAGGGGCATGCCCATGATTATGCGCGCTACCCCATATTCAGTGGTGATGCGCTGGCTAAAGGGTTTGACACAGTCCTTTTGCGGAGTTCAAATACCACTGAACAAAACCTTGACTTAACTCTGGGCAACACTAGTGGCTGCCGGAGGTAATGCAGCCACTGAGCTGGTTGGCCAGTGGGGGAGAACAGTCCCCTGTGGTCCCTGCCTGCCCCCCTCCCGTAGATCACTGGCCCATTATGTAGAATATAATGTCCCTGGTGCTAGTGGTGTCCTCTCCCACCAATCCCCAGCCCCGTAGTACCTATATAGATCCCTGGTGCTAGTGGTCCCCCAGATCCCCAGCCCCGTACTTTGTAATACATTCCCTGGTGGTAGTGGTGCCCTCCCTCCCTCGATCCCCAGCCCTGTACTTTGTAATATATTCCCTGGTGGTAGTGGTGCCCTCCCTGGATCCCCAGCCCTGTACTTTGCAATACATTTCCTAGTGCTAGTGGTTCCCCCCATCACCAGGACAGAAGTAAAAAGAACCCCTCTTTGGTGTCCAGTGGCTCCCCACCACCCCCCATTGCACGGGACACCTCCCCATTCACTGTATCCACATTGTGTCCCAAAAATAAAGAGGCGCACTCCCTGTTTGTTAATGTGGCAGCCAGCCGAGGAGGTGTTAGGAGGGCTGTGCCAGTTGCCATATCTACTACCACCAGGGATTGTATTACAAAGTACAGGGCTGGGGATTAGGGGAGGGAGGGCAGTTTACCACCAGGAAAGTATTACAAAGTGCAGGGGATGGGGGTTTGGGGAGGAGGGCACCACTACCACTAGGAATGGATTACAAATGTGGGATGGGGATCGGAGTAGAGAGGCCACCGCTACCAACAGGCAATGGATTACAAAGTACAGGGATAGGGATTGGGGAGGGAGGCACCACTAAAACCAGGGCATTTAATTCTACCACGGGGCTGAGGATCGTGGGAGGGAGGGAGGGAGGCACACTACCACCAAGGAATAGATTACAAAGTATGGGGCTGGAAATTAGGGGAGGGAGGGCACCACTGACACTCACTATTTCTAGCCTACAGGCTCCTTACCTCCCTCAGTTACCATATAGTTGCAGTGGACTATGAATGCATTGTATTATGTATAAGACAAGGCCTCCCTGAGGCGGCTTACTACCAACTCATATCATGTATTGCTTTAGCTACCAATTGCATAGGTCTTAACCGCTCATTAGGTAAATATGTTGATAGCTCTGCCCTGTATTTGCTACCAAATGTATAGGCATTAACCAGTGCTCATTGTACTTATACTCTGTATGATTGCTCACCCACATTTATTCTATGTATGTACTGTATGGATGTCTATCTTTTATTCTGACATGGAGCCTTTGGAAATGAGTCTATGACTCAAAGGGTTGTAATTCCGATTTCATACACAAATAAATAAATAGGGAATAGATTACAAAGTCTGGGGATGGGGATGGTGGGGGGATACCACTAGCACAGAGAATTTCATTCTACTTATGGGGCTGGGGATCAGGGAGGGCACCACTAGCACCATGGAATTTCATTCTACTTACAGGGCTGGGGATTGGGGACCACTAGTACAAGATTATATACAGGACTGGGATCGGGCAAGTGGGGGGGGTGGCGCGGAATAACATGATTTACTACCCAGGCAAATGAGCTTATGATGGGCATGCATATGGCCCTTATATGCATGCCCAATGGGCTCATTTGCATGGGTCCTTTGAATATTGCAAACTGTGTGGCACTATCCATTCTGGAGTGTAATTCAGGAGCCCTGTTGGGGCAGCACTAAGTGACTTTGTGCTGGGCTGACATGGCCCTATTCCTACTTGAATAGCCAGTGTGCTGTTTGACTGAATATAGCATCTTCAGGCACCCGTACAAGCTCAAGACACTGCAAATATCTGTGCTTCACTTTGCCGTATTTAAATATGTGGCCACTGTGTTTATTCAGTACTATGGCCTGGGTGGGATAGAAGGTACACCCCACCACGGGTTCTGCCATTCCCTAAAAGCAACATCTGCTGCTTTGACAACAGCATCTGAGTGTGGCTTCCATGGACATAGCTCTGCATCTGAGTGCCACATCTGCTACCTGGAGTTGTGCCACTTCATCTCTTAAATGAGATCATGAAGGAGGAGGATCTGTAGCTGAGGTCACTCATGATCTCCTGGCCAAAACCCTGAGTCCAGCTGCAGGTCACACTTCCCTCATCAATGTCCCCTCCAGCAACTGTACAGCTCACCATCACTTGCTGCACTGCCCCCATGGCACAGAAAGACCACTTAGAAGTGGCACCTCCTTCACCCCTCTCAGCCACCTTCTTGTATTCCTCCCTCACAGCAGTGCCTTATGTGGGCATGTTGACCACCAGTGCCTAGATGGCTGCCCCATTTACCATGCCGAACAACTGTCTGGCACAGTTTGCACATCACAACACTGTTGTCAGCAGGGTCAAAATCAAAACATTCCCTAGCTGCCTAGTGGAGGAGCTAGAGGTGGATGATCTCAGGGGCATTTCTTCAAGGGGATCAGCCAGTGGAGGCAGTGGTACCATGAGAAGGGGGCAGAGAGGAGTTATCCCTTTCAGGTTCTTCCAGTGGCAGAACAGTGGTGATAATGGGAGGCAATGATACTTGTTGATGCACTGTTGGTGGAGAGGGCTTCCAACAGACTCCATTCCAAAGAATCCATTGCTACTATAGGATTCTTGATGGCCCATCTTCCAACAACCAGTGCTGTTGGTGCCACCCATAAAGGTGTACTCTTCAGACTGATGAGACAGCATGTCCCATCTGACAGCCCATGACCATCCCTCTCTCTCTCTCTCTCCTCTGACTCCCACTCCTCCCACACTCTTCTCCATCTCCACTCATTTTATTTACAAGAAAAAGTAGAACAGTAAAAATAATACAAATAATGTGAACTTGTAAAAGACATAAAATGAAAAAAAAACTAATTATAAATAATAACTAAACAGCAATTCACAGAACCAGAGCATCTGAACACAGAAGTAATAGGAAAATATGGATAGAAAGCTGTAGAACAAAGTAGAGAAACATAAATAAAAGGAGACCTAAACCACAGAGAACCCTCCCTAACAAACTACTACGCAAAGAAAGGATGTTAAAAAAAAAAGCTGAAAAAGACTGGTTTTAGAACTCTTTTCTAATGCTCAAAAATCAGCAAGTCTACATTGACCTGCAGGAATAGTTGCATGAGACTTACAGCCTCTTTCTGAGGAAATTATCTTGATGTCTCAGCATCTTTTCAACATTAGGAAGTGAAGAGTGCTCAATCTTTGTGTTTTGTATGTTGCATTGCTACATCCCCTCCCACTCTGCATATTTCCAACTCTCATCAAGCGTCAAACTTGACCTAAAATCTTGGTTTCGGGTTGATGCAGCTGCCTTGCTCACTAACACCCCTCCCACTCTCCTGTCTTTTTCCATCTCCTATTTCTGCTTCCTTTTCCACCTTTTCTGTCTCTCTCTTGGGCATTGCTGGTCCTTATTTGTGTACCTTCAAATGGAGTGTGGTTTCCCAATTTTTTACCTACAGAAGAATCATTGGCACTCCTGTACTAATCCTCTTGAAATGCCTCATCTTGTAAATAATGTACATATTATCTCTACCTTGTACCCAACTATTGTGCAATTATTATGCATTTCCTGTGTAATTATGTATTTCTTTTTTAATGTAACCTTGTAATTTGATTACCTACTGCTACTGTACCTACTAGTGCCTGTGGCCTGGATCATGCCTGTAAACGGTCCACTGGACCAGTGCACCTACCTGGTTATCAAAGTCATAAATAAATAAATTAATTCCACTCAGTCATATAGACTGCAAAGTGAAACCAAAGGATGCCATGTACATAGAACTGTATCACATGACCTGCAGTAACTGTTGCATGTGACTTGCAGCCTCTTTCTGAGGAAACATCACCTGAATTCACCTCAACGTAGATGGCAATGTTACATGCAATGTGCCAGTGAAGTTTCTCATGGTCAAAGTTGCCACAAAATGGCCAATTTAACTAAAGGCTTCAAGAAGTCAAAGTCAATGACTTCGTCAGAACTCCGTGATTGAAGTAAAACTTTAATTCATTTCTAGTAGGTGACAGCTTAAAACCATTATCAAAGTATTATGGTCAATATCCATCAACATCCTTCTGAAAAATGTCTGTGATGACCAACCCCTCTGGCATCTTAATTAATTGGAGATCCAGAAAATGTACAGACTCCCCTACTTACAGTGTAGAAGAACCTGAAATTTGAGTTAGTTGATGTAGATACTTGATGAATTCTTCAAGGTCAGTAATGTCCCCATGCCACACTGCCACCACATCATCTATATAGTGATGCAAAATGATGATCTATGGACATGTAATTGTGGGAGAGATACCATGTATGAGAAAGGGGCAGCAGATCTAGAAAAGTGTTTCAATGAAAGGCGATATAATTGTGAAAGGGAAGGGGCTTTGCTACAGGAAAAGACAGAAATGACTTGATCCAAAATGTTGAAGATTGAGATAGAGATTGAGATTGAGACAGAAATTGAGATTGAGATTCAGTTTTGCCACTGCCTTTTCAGCACATGCATAATATCTGGAAAATATCCTTAAGAAACATTGGCATGTCTTTGGAAGTGACAGGGTCCAGAAAGGTAGCAGAATACCCACCTAGAATGGCATATCAAAAGTTCCCACTATCAAAGATGCCAAAGGGTTCAGCTACTCAGCTGGACAGAAATGTGAAGGGATGTCACCCATGTAAACAATGTATATATTGTAAATACATCACAAAAGGTAACTCTTTCAAAAATCCCACACAGAGAAAATGGTTGAAATTTGCCAAATCATAATTTGAGACACCACTTGTCTCATTTACTTAGCAGAATGTACAAGTGGGACATTCTATTAGGAGAAGACTACTACCAGGAGTTTTTAAATCAGAATTGGGGAGCATTGTTGAGCCATATAGAGAGAGAGGTGATCTCACTTATGCTGCTTTCCTTCATGTGCATGAGCTGTAACTAGATCTGATCATACCTTCTGATGTAGAGAAATATATAAGGTCTGCACAAAACTGAGAGTAATACTTTAAAGAGCTGTTGACACGTTCAGGAGAACATTAACAAAACCTAATATTTAGGCACAGTCCACCTTATGTTTCCCATTAGCGCTGTATTCCTTCTTCCCATGATTTATTATTGAGGTCATTTGTATGAAAACAGGATATTTGCTCCTGAAGAGTTTGTCTAATCCTGCTGCTTTCTCCCTACCTGAAGTCACAGAGCACTTCTTGTGATATCACAGTTACTCCTATGGCAACAGACTGTGATGTTACAACAGAGGATTATGACTTGAAGTAGGGAGCAAGCTGTAGAGGCAGATGGACTCGGAAGGAACTCTAAGAGATAAAGATCATATACTCATGCAAATTTCCTTAGTAGTAAATAGTAGGGAAGAGAAATATATAAAATATAAATGGAGTGCAGGCAGAATTGTACCTAATTATTATGCTTTTTAAAGTTTTCTTTGAGGCATCAGTAGCTGTTTAGTAATTTTGTTCTCAGAAGGCAAGTGTTCTGGATATTTAGCCTGCGAGCTACTAAAACAGCAGAGTTAAATGTTAGCTTTGCTCTTACACCATTTCTGAAACAACACTGAGCACTGTATTTTTGCACACCCCATATTAAATATTGTATCGCTGTCTTTCTACTTCCTTTTCGGCATTTCAGAATGTTTGTGGATCAATTACATACCAGTATGATTAGAGGACCCTGGAAGTGTTGATTAATCAGTAAAACTGTACCTGCTTTAATTACATCTGTGCTATTTATTTTTTTTTAACTGTATCCAGTGACTCTGTAAAAACTAGCAACAAAAAAAAGCATTTGCATAAAAGGTGTTATATGGAGAATTCCTGGCTATAATGTCTTTCATTAATATATTAATGAATGAGATAGAATATGGCATTAAAAAGTTATAGTTTTTAATCTGCTTGGATGCGCACAGTGTTTTTTTTTTTTTTGCTGTGTACCTCTTGTAAATATTGTACAGTATGTTTGCTGACAATGCACTTTTTTCACCTTATTTACTATTAATGTTAGTTGTATTTATTAACTGTCAATATAATTATATGTTTTTAATATCAATTTGGGAAAGATAACCACTTGTGTCATCATGACGTTATGTATGACATCATAGATGTGGACATATTTAACAGCACTATCTGTATGTTGTGAGATACCTTTAAGAAAGGATCAGTAGATTCAAAACATGTCAGGCGAGTTTATGGGCTTCTGGGTCATGATGTATTTTTGTACCAAATAAAAAGGCACCTTTTGCAGTGTGGCAATTATCTTGAAGTCCAAGTGACTTTTCAACATTTGGAGGTGGTGAGTGCCCAAGTTTTGTGATTTGTATGTCGTATTGCCACAACACAAGTTAAAGGGGTACTGTCATCAATAGGATTTCTTAATGTCTGAAAGACCATAAACAGCTAATTTGAGTGAGCCATTGTGTTTGTGTGTGGGTCTTTGCAGTCCAGAGTTATGCATATCTAAATCAGTTTGTAATTAAGTGCTGGGGGCAGCCATATGTTTTAGACTCCTGACAGGAAATGATGCCACTGAGGATCTTGGCCCTCCATTAACTGAAAGTTAAATAGGGAATTGTGTGTTTTATTATGTGTGTTTTAAGGTGTTATTACAACAATTTCTACATTTATAATACTTGTTTTGTATGTGCATTGAAACTAGTGAGTTATCACCTTTACATTTCAAACTGTTAGTAAAAGTAATCCATCTTTAGGACTGCTTTAACTTCTACACTATCCTGCCAGTTGATCATCAAAAACTACACATCTCAAGGCTGGCTCTGTGGTGCCAACAGGTATTTGGGCCCCATATAAGGATTTCCAAACCCTGTCCGTGTTCATGTCAGTATAGATTTCTGGGGTTGCCACAGCACCAACTTCTGTCTTTTTCCATTCCCTCTCTTACAACCCTTTCTCTTACAATTTTGAGTGTGAACTTAGGTCTACAAGATGCAAATGTGGCTACATACCTACTGGCCTGGCATCATGGGGCCAGCCTTGAAAAGTGAAGTTTTCGCTTATCAGCTGGCAGCATAGCCTAGAGGTTAAAGCAAAGAGCTGTGAGCAAGCTTCGTTCATCCAGCAGAATGGATTTTGATTCCATCATGCTATACTTGTATATTGTGTGACCAGAGCAAGTCACTTAACCCTCGCCAGGCTCCCAAAACAAATCCAGGAACAAGCTGTAGCTGTGTGCCTTTCCTGGCAAAGACAGTAAAAACAATCAGAGCATGCTTATGATTCTAAAAAGTATTATGCTCTTTCTATCCAGATTTAACTTGAAAAGAAAAAATAGGACACCATTGCTTGTTTATTAATTGCAAAAACACATAGATGGACAACACAGTTAAGACATGCATAACTTGAAATGCATTATTAAAAGAGTACTTTACTTCTTTTGATGAAGTTAAAAGTATAACCATAAAGGAAAAAATCAATCTGGTTGATCCTGCTGCCCATACCCTTGAGCATGTCTTGCAGCTATGCCGACAGACCACAACTTTCCAGAATGCCATTCCACTGAAATGTGAAGAAAGAAAGAAAGAAAGAAAGAAAGAAAGAAAGAAAGAAAGAAAGAAAGAAAGAAAGAAACCAAAGGGAGATACAGTGTGTGTGTGTGTGTGTGTGTGTGTGTGTGTATATCTGACAGAAGTGCTGCACTAACTGAAGTGTGCTGAAAGTGAAGACAATTATCACCATTAACTAAATAAAATAATATATGGGTGGGTGGGTGTAAAAAACAGAATTTTGCACACACCCTCAGTATGGGATGCTTTTATAAACTACTAGGATTTTGCCATCAGGATTTATGCAACATCCCACACCTCAGGTGTATGTAAAATTGTGGTTACACACACACCCATATATTAGTCTATATTTTAACCAGGCCCCTGGTGTTCTGTGGCAGAATTTTCTGATTTCTGCGGCAGGGCTCCTTGACTTCTGCGGCAGCATTTTCTGATTTCTGCGGCATGATTTATTCATTTCTCTGGCAGAATGCAGTCCTGTCATTGGCTAAATATGATGCGATGTCATCGATGACATCATAAGCTGAGCATAGAGGAGGGCTTCAGGATAAACAAGGTAGAAAAGAAAGCCTGACACCATGGAAAAACAATATATTTAAATGAAAATTCACCAAAAACAATGAATTCTGCAGCACTATATATATTCTGCGGCATGATGCACATTCTGCTGGCAAATTCCGCAACTGCAGAACCGCAGAATTCCAGGGGCCTTGATTTTAACCCTTGCTGTGCCACGGAATGATATGTCAGTCATGAATTCCTATATGTTCTAGTTCTGTTTGCAGCCTAAGGGTAAATAATACAGTTCAGAATTTGTTTTTTTTAAACAATGTTGTCCATCTATGTGTTTTTGCAATTAATAAACAATTAATGGTGTCCCATTTGTTTTCTTTTCAAGTCTAATCTGGATAGAAAAGCATAATTTTTCAGAATCATAACACATACTCAGATTGTTTTACTGTCTTTGTCCAGGAAAGGCACACAGCTACTGCTTGTTTCTGGGAGTGTTTGGGAGCACAGGAGGTTAAATTGACTTACTCTGGTCACACAATATACAAATAGAGCATGTTGGAATCAGTCCCATTCTGCTGGATGAATGAAGCTTGTTCACAGCTCTTTGCTTTAACCTGTAGACCTCTAGATCGTAGCGCCAGCTGTTAATCAAAAACCACACATTTCAAGGCTGGCCCCATGATGCCAGGCCAGCCACATTTACATCTTGTAAACCTGAGTTCACACTAGAAATTGTAAGAGAAAAGGCTGTAAGAGAGGGAACGGAATAAGACAGAAGTTAGTGCTCTGGCAGACCCAGAAACCTGCACTGACATGAACACAGCCAGGGTTTAGAAATCCTGATATAGTATAGGGCCCCAGTATCTGCTGGCACCACAGAGCCAGCCTTGAGATGTGCAATTTTTAATGATCAGTTGGCAGTATAGCCTAGAGGTTAAAACAATTCTAAAGATGAACTGTTTTTTCTAACAGCTTGAAATGTAAGGGTGATGACCCACTAGTTCCAATGCTCATACAAAACAATTATAATAAAGGTAGAAAGTGTTGTATTAACACCTTAAAACACACTTAATAAAACAGATGATTTCCTATTTAACCTACAGTCAGTGGAGGGCCAAGATCCTTGGTGACATAATTTCCTGTCAATAGCCTAAAACATAACTGCCACTGCCATTTAATTACAGACTGATTTACATATAAATAACTCTGGACTGCAAAGACTCACAGATAAACACAATGGCTCTCTCAAATTAGCTTTTATGGTTTTAGACATTAGAAACCCTGCTGTTGACAGTTCTCCTTTAAATGTGAAAGGTAATGAAGCACAAACAGACAAAACAAGTGTGCAAAGCCAGGTTGCAACAATCAGCTGGAAACCATGGAACATCTTTCCTTCAAATGTTCCTATATAATGGGTTTTGGACTTGGTTTCTACCAGTGGGTAGAATCCCAGTTCTGGAACATGGACAATGAGATTTTGATGTATGGTCAGTATAGCAGTGCATGGGTCAAATGGAACAACAGCTCTCTTTATGTGATGTTTACTTGTTTCATATGGCATCCATGGTTAAGCAGATGCCATTTTTCTTTGCAACAGAAAATGTTTAAACAATCTGAAGTTTTTAACATGATTGTTTCTGAGATATGCATGATATACTGCAATGAATTTAATCACTCCTTTTACGTTATAGTAAGGTATGATATACTGCAATGAATTAAAGCACTCCTCTTCTATTATATCAGCAGAAAGATGGCATGACATGATATGGATTACAAGACCAAGCAAACTTGTGATTTGAATGAGGGCTTTTTTTTTGTTTTGGCTTCCCATACTACTTTGTGCCCCCCCTCCTTTTTTTTGTTCTGTCCTGTGTTTTGATTTTTCAAATTAGCACTTAGGAGTTCTCTTGTACACTGATTAAGATTTTGCCATATTTCTTTGGGATATGTTTTGATTATGTTTGCTTTAGTGTGTATATTTTCTCCTGTGTATTTTGTTGTTATGTTTATAAACATTCCCATACTATTTTTGAGAAGAATAATAATCAGCAGTTATATAGTGCTTTTCATACAAATGTATCCCAAAGTGCTTTACAGGAAGTGCCATGGGATCTTTAATGTCCACCTGGACAACCATCAGAACAGACAGACATTACCTCAGTTTAACGTCTTGTTGTAAACACATCAGCTCAGTAGTGCAGCCACCCCTTGTACTGCACTACATGTTAGTACTGGGATCTTACCCCAAGTTCCTGGTGTGTGGATAGATAACACAGAAGGTGGTCTAAGAGGGTGGATAGTAAACTGTGTCAAAGGCTACACTTAGGTAAAGGATTGTGAGGAGAGAGAAGGAACTTTTACTAGTAGTAAAAGGAGTCACAAGTTACAAAGATGACAGGAGTCCCATGCTGTAGTCTGTGTGAAAACCAGACTGAAAACAATCAAGTGTAGCAGTATTTGAGGGGTGGTCAGGCAGTGATATGAGTGAAAGTCACCTTCATGATTACCTTGTTGAAGAAGGGAAACTGGAAATGAGGCGGTGACTTGACTTGGTAGTGAGTAGTCAGAACTGGCTATGAGCACATCGAGACTGTCTCCACACAGTGTGGGACATATGTTGCCTAGTAACCCAAGTGTATATCAAGTTCCCTTTTAAATGCATTAAAATTTGTAATATTAACAAGGTGTTGGGGTGTTTATTCCATTGTGTTGGTACTCTGACAGTAAAATAGTTGTCCCTTTTTTTGTATTAGTCCTAGGTATTTCAAACTGGTTGTTATGTGATTGTAGATTTAACTGTTGGCATGGACTCTAAATACCATTGTCTGTCCTAAGCATCTTGTCATTTATTATATTATGGAACAGTAGGTAACCACCTCTTATTCTTCTTTCCTTTAATGACATGAGGTTCAGTTCTCTTAATCTTGTATCATAGGGTTTGTTTTTAACCTTGGGATTAACTTTGTGGCTCTCCTCTGTATCCCCTCAGCAGATTAATATCCCATTTGTGTACGGAGACCACAAGGGTGATGCGTAGTCCACATGTGGACAAATATAATTCCTATGCAGGTTTAATATGCAATGTTCATCTCTAGTTGTAAATGATTTTTTTTTATTATATTAATATTTTTTTGTTTTCTGTACAGATGACCTTGTCTGCGTATGCATATTAAAGGAACTGTCAATGATGATGCCTACGACTCGTTCAATAGTTACAACAGGTAAATTGTTTATTGTTTATAAAGTATGGTCTTAATGGATTATTTCAACCAAGGTTTAACACTGTGCATTTGTTTTGGTTTAGTTCCATCTTATTGTCTATTGTCCAACCTGTTACTAATTCCAAGTCCCTTGTAAGAGAATGATATTTACAGACTATATCTACAGTACCTCTCCTGTAATTTTTGCATCTTCTGCAAATTTTGTAGTTTTGTTGGTGATACTAGTGTTTAGGTCATAAATGAAGCAGTTAAATAAAAATGGACCCAGGATAAACCCCTGGGGTACCCCACTAATCACGTCCCTGTCAGATGATGTTATCCCCTGTATTCTAACTCGTTAGGTCTGATTACATAGCCAGGATTGTACCCATTCAACTAGATAGGGGCTATATCCCATAACTAATAACTTGTGTATAAGTTTAAAGCATGGGACCTTATCGAATGCCTTTTTAAAGTCAAGAAATATGACATTTTAGGGTTTCCCATCATCCAGACTTCAGCTGATTGATTCATAGAATGCAATCAGGATGGTTGTACAAGATCTGCCTTTCATGAACCCATGCTGGGTATTTAGACTGAGGGCAATGTTTCTCTCCTCAAACCTGCACTTAATTAGTTTCTGCATCACTTTTCCTGGCAGTGAAGTGAGGCTAATGGGTTTGTAGTTTTTTGGAGATGTTCTATTACTTTTTTTAAAATAGGAGTTATAACAGCATTTATCCAGTCAGATAGTACTTGGTCAGATTTCAATGATTTATTATACAGCAATTTTACTGGTTTACTTAAACTTTGAGCAAGATTTTTGAGGTACCTTGGGTAGATCCCATCTGTTCCAGCAGATGAGTGAGGTTTAAGGGTCTGAAGACTTGCCTTAACTTCTTCTACTGTAAGTTATGTGGTAGTTACTTTTGTTTTGTTTCCTTGTTGGTGGGAATTGTCCTTTTTGTCACCACAGTGAAAGGCATGAGTGGTCTCCTTAAGACCTTGCCAAGGTCTTCTCATTGCTCAGTCACAGGAGGTTCTTGAGGGTGATGCAGTTCAGCTCTCCCTTTCTGTAAAGTGATCATATTTCCTTCATGACATGACCACCCTCTGTCAACCCAGTGATTGGGAGACGCATGGTCATTCCCATACCTTAGTCTCCTGCATGGCAACACAGTGAGCTACTGACATACTGTACCATTGGGACGGAACACATTTAACAGTTACTGGTCTGAAAATAAGGTCAGCCTAATTTAGAAGGTCATGAACAATTTGTTTACTGTGCAAAACTATGGGTTTTTCTGATGTTATCTGACAAATGTTTACATCTGTTCCAGTAAGTAGCTATAATACTACCTGAACACCATTTATATTGATTCTGAGACATCTATGTAGTGCTATACGGTGTACAAATGCAATCCCATTGAATACTGTAGTGAGGTGCTTCACATCTTTATATTAAAGGGCGTGTGTCCCCACCATTGGCTCCATGTCATGACAGCGATCACTATACAGCGATCGCTATCATAATGAATGTATACTGCTGAAAAGCATTTAGGCAATATACAAACGGAAGCGACCCAACTTCCGGCCCTATTAAGTGTTTTAGCGTGCCCCCTCCCACACACTCCTTAATTAGGATTGTTAACTCCAGGGGGGGTGGATGTCGAGGAGGGGGCAAAACATGTGGGAAAAAAAATAAACAGAGAGCCACAAGCAGCGGCAAAACAATCACCCCCAACAGGCCCCGAACCTAGTCCCTGCTGCACCGTAGACAGCAACCTCCACCACCACATCACAGGGATGTCTCGGCTGCAGCAGGATCCCCTACCCATACAAACCCTCCCTCCTATCCTTCCCCTACACCTCCCTATCCCTCCTCTTCCAGTTGCTTTCCTCGCTACACCATCGCTACCCTTGCAAGGTAGCTGATGATGACAGTGCTATTAATGAGTCACTATTTTTACAGTCACTCATTTATAATTGCTATCATCATGGTATACACCCCACCATCTACCATGGTTACATTTGTACAGTATGTGAACTATTCCAAAACAGCAAAGCATTGTGCCCCATTCCACCTCCTGTTGTCCAAGGGAATAGCAGGTTTCCTAGTTATCTACTTTTTGAATTGAATTCAAAGAGAGGAGGTTCAGATCTTGTGTTCCTTGTTTATTGCAGCTGCTTTGAAAGTCTTTGGCCATCAATACAAATCAGTAAGATATATGTGTTTCACTAAGTAAATGTGCACAAAGGTCTCTATTCACTATACCTACACACTGTGAGTACACAGTACACAGGCATGACTATGTGCAAAAAGCCACTCTGCTCATGTCTGTCTGAACCCCCAGCAACATGCACTAAAGGGAGCGCATGACCCTTCTGAACCTAATTCCAGTCTGTCTGCAGATCTGCTCATGCAGATGGACCAGGAGAGTGACCAGGGATGATCCTACAATCTGCACCATGCACCAAGGCACAGAGTACTGGGAGAGGGGGCATAGCCTATGTGAGCAGGGACCCTGCCATAGCTGCTAAGTACACCCACCATCTCAAACTGTTGGCCATGGAGTGGCAAGCAACCTCCCACTGCCATACTGCCTCACTCCTGAAGACATGCAGAGAGGCCTGGGGGCAGACACTGGGGCCCTCATCCAACATTGTTGTATTACCAGGACCCACCGTATCCCACAGTCCCAAGCTCCATGCAGACCAAGGGATCCACTCTGCCGCCAGAGCAGGCATCCAATTGGATGCCCAACTGTGTCTGCTGGTCTGCCCTGCACACTAATGTGCCACCAGGGTGGGGCCATGGACAGGTGGCCAGCAGTAGAGAATGGCATGCCCTGTGCATCTGTCCACAGGTGCAGACAAGCACAGCAGAATAGGTGCCTGTTGCATGTACCTGGCCTGCATTAGTGCATAGGGCCCAGTATTATGAATTGTGCCATGTTGTTGTAGATCTAATTAATTCTTAATTAATTAAAAAAGTGATGCTATCCCTTACCCACAAGGCACATGACTGCAACCATCGGTGACTACTAGGACATGGTCTGTAGACGTCTTAGCAATTTTCCATAGGTCCTTGGGGTAGCTTGGTTTTCACAGATAACATATGCCAACACTCAGTAGGAGCAACTCCCTATCTTGGTAGTGCAATACAGCAGCAGAGGAAACAAAAGAGGAAGACACAAGTTAAAACAGGTGCAACATCCTAGCTGAGGTAGGGTGTAATTGCGTTAAATGGCTGTAATTTCCTATTCAGGGTTGGGTGGTACTGTACTGTGAGAAGACAGAGACCCAGAGTAATTAGCAGTAAATGTGCAGAGTTATGATTGGATGAGTGGGGGGCACAAAGTTCAATGGGACAGGGCAGGTGACATAGGGTTCCAAGGGTTTTGGGAGGAGAAATGCAGCATGGAGCACTGGAGAATGGATACTGTTAGATGTGGGGCTATGGGACAGCCATTTTTAGAGCTCTGCTATGGAAGAATGATACATGTCCCTATGTAGGAGACAGGCTGTGCTCAATGCAGAGCATGTGGCAGCATGTGACAAATATGAGTTATAAAGTGGACTGGATTTGAAACTGTGGATATGTGCTAGCCCCCACTGCCACAGGGGCCAACTGGTCAGATGACTGGAGGGTGGTAGGCAGGGTAAGGGAACTAAGCTGAAGACCCAGAGTGCAGGTATGAGTCCAAACCAGTGACAAAAAAGTTTGAGTCCCTAGCTAAGGCAGATCAGCCATCAGCTCCCAAGGAGCACAACTCACCAGTCACAAACCAGCCTCCTGGAACAGCCATCAAGGCAATACCCACTGTACTGTTGGAGGAGCAGAGGCACAAAAATACAGGAAGGGTGACATTGGTAGTTGGTGACTCCATTCTCATGGGCATCAAGAAACTGGTGTGCAGCCATGGGCTGGGAAGCTCAGGCAGATAATTGGATGTAAGACAAGAGAGAAGATAGGGAAACCAAGAAAGCAGCAGCTGAAAATGGGACTTGTCCAGACTTGCCCACCCACAAAGCCTTTAAATTCTGACAGAGCCAGCAAGCTAGGAAGACAGGAGAGAAGAAAGGGAAACCAAGGAAGCAGCAGCTGAAAACAGGTCTTGCCCAGACTTGCCCATCCACAAAGCCTTTAAATTCTGACAGAGACAACAAACTAGGAAGACAGGAGAGAAGAAAGGGAAACCAAGAGAGTAGCAGCTAAAACTTTTTTTTCAGAGTATATTTTCTGTTCAATTGTTGTGCTGGTTGTCTTGCTGAAAGGAAGGAAAGCACATACTGGAGTGGTGGGTCAGAGCTGTAGCTGATTGTTTCTGGAGGGCATGGGCTTCATCCCACCAACCCTGCCCACCCCAAGTGTGTAATTTCCTTTATACCAGGGGTTCTGACATCACTGTCCCAAAAAGGCAAAGGACATACACCTGTCATATCCTTAACAGCCCAGCACACTGTGTAGGGGGTAAATGCATGCACATGCTTGCACTCACTAACAAACAACAAAAAGTTAAACAGGAAGGGAGAGAGACATGTGGGGAGTGGTGCAATGTTCTGGCTGTGGGGTGGCAGTCTTCTGGGAGATATTCTGGAGGCTGCAATGCTGCCATATTTGCAGGCACCTCTCTGGTCTGAGGGAGGAGGTTGCCCGTCTCCAGGACAACCTGGCAAGAATTCTGGGAACCTCTACTCCACCCAGGGACCACCAGGGCCACTGTCGCTGCCTAAGAGGTTGCCAAGAAAGCGGACCGGTTGGACCATGGTGGGCTCAGGAGGGTGAGGGAGGAGGAACAGAGGCCAATCTCTCAGCTGTACCTCTCCACAATTCATATGCCATTCTGGCAGAGTGTAGTTCCTCTATGGAGGCACCCACAGAGAGACCAAAGAGGATGCTGGGAACCTCCACAAAGGAGACCTACAGGAGGTGTCACAGAACCCACAGGGAAGAAAACAACTCCTGGTGGGGACTGAATTGTTAGAGATAGAACTGAGGGAGGGAGGGAGGAGGGAGGTAAGTGCCTGCCTGGCACCATGGCTGGAAGGACAGGAAGCAAATCCTCAGGATCATGGGAGCAGCAGCACAGGAGAGGGAACTGGACATCATTGTCCACCTAGGGACTAATGACCTTGCTTGGAATGGGATCAGAGCAGTGCAGAAGGGAGTTTGTGGAGTTGGGGAGGGCCTTAGACAAGTAGCACACATGGTAACCTTCTCAGAGGTGCTGCCTGTCTATGGCATGGGTGAGGTTAGGGTACTTTACACCATAGGATTCAATAAATGGTTGAAAAACTGATGTGGAGCTCAGGGTTTTGTCTTCATTGGGGACTAGAGGTTCCACCTGGAGGATGCAGGCCTATAATGGCACGATGGTCTACATCTGTCTGGGAGGGAACCAGGATCCTAGGTGGTGGGTTTAAATGCTTCATTGGTAGCATTTAAACTAGCCAAGGAGAGAGCACTGAAAAGGAGCAGGAACTCCAAGCCCCCCACAAAACAGGGTAGTTAGTGAGGTAAACTCAAGGTAGAGAAGTCAATAGGAGCAGAACTGGGGTAAATAGAGAAAAGCAAAGGTAATAAGAACAGGGATGGGGCTAAAAGGGGTAAGGCCATCAAAACATGGAGGGTGATGAGTACCGATGCCCATAGTCTGGGTAACAAGCTTCCTGAACTAGTGGCCTTGATGGAAGAGGCATGCCTGGATATCGTGGCGGTCATAGAAACATGGTACACAGAAAACAATGACTGGGATGTCAACATACCAGGGTACACAATCTACAGGAGGGACAGGGAGGGTAAAAGAGGGGTAGGAGAAACTCTCTATGTAAAGGAAAGGATCAAAGAAATGGAACTAAAGGGTGGACAGGGAGGAGAGGAGGCACTGTGGGTCATCCTGGAGACGGAAATGACACCACAATCTTCCCACAGAGGTTGTATACATACCCCATCTCAGGGGAGAAATGGACAAGGAAATGATAGAAGGCATCCTTAGAATGGCAGAAAAGGGCAGATATTGTTGATGGAAACACCACAAAAGAAATAGTTGCATTCTTCCTTCAAGAAATATCCAGGTCCAGACAGGTAAATGATATCCAACAATTTTATTTAACAAACAAATATCTGGACAGGAGGTCCACTGAGCGTCTTCAAGCTGCCCAGCTGACAAAGGAGGCAACATTGTTATATTAAATTCCTCACATTATAACAGTATTGTTTTAGATCTTCTGAATGATACAATTAATTACCAGAAGTTAGACTGGGACCCCATTATCCAGTTCAAGAAGGAATTGTTCACTTTGCTAAAAATGGCCCTTGATAAGGGTGACCTTAGCAATAAGGAATATGAATACATTTGGCAGGAAAACCCCACTATTCCCAGCTTCTACATCCCCCCGAAGGCTCATAAGAACCTAGACAATCCACCAGGAAGACCTATCATCTCTAGCTGTAACTCCCTTACCCAGAATTTTAGGACTGTTTGTGCTGGTTCAGGCTGCTCTAAGATTAAGACTATAATAAATCTATATCTGGGTCATCCTTCAATGATCAGGCATGGAATTCAATTCTTAATGGGCTCTATGCACGAAGAGCACAGAGTGGCTATGTACGTTCAACTGGGGTGTGCAACCACTCTGCCCTCCGCACCCCCCTGCGCAGTGCACAGATGAGCCAGCCCCGGCTGGCGTGGAGCAATGCGCCGGGTGGGCAAGGCGTCAGTGGGCACCTATGCACCATGCACTAATGCGAGTAGCGCTGGCCATGTGGATGCTTAGGGGGTCGCTGGGTACACCACCAAGACCCAGCCATAAACCCCTTACACACCCCACTGGACAAGGCAAACAGCCCACTTACCCCCCAGGGTTGCAGGACCAGGACGCCGGATGCCACCCACCCATCCCAGCACACAGTAGTGCATTTGGAGACTCCCTGAACATCATGGGCACTCTGCGCAGGTGCACGGGCACAGGGTTGCCACCCCAACCCCCTGCAACCCACAATGATCCCCTGTGGTGCTGGGCACCTGAGCCCCTCCGCCTGGCTGCATACCCCTATCCATCCCACTGTGCTGATCGGTGCCAGCGGCTGGCCAGCAGCATTGCCCTCCCTCACCTGCCACTGCTGCCAGACATCAGGTTTCCATGGGGCACTCTGCCAATGTGTGCCTGCTGCCAAGGGATCCAGTACAGGTCCCAGTACATTCAATAATGAAATATTCATCCTTATCTCTCCCTGGAGTGGCAAATGCCAATATCATGCCAGGGTTTTGGCAGAGCAGAGTTCCCAGTGTCTCTGCCAAATGTACAACTCTGTATGGGCCTGAAGAAATGGCACAGCCATGAAACTGTCGCCCTCATATTCAGTGTGGATGTTACTGGCAAATAAAAGCAGTTTTTTTGCTGAACAATTCCAATGTTTAGTGGAGTTCATCCTTATTCATATTAAGAATTCCTTACCCAGAATTTAGGAAAATTTATAGATTTCTTCCTTCAGTTCCAGTGAAACATAGAAACATAGACTTTGACAGCAGATAGGACGCTTGGCCCACCTAGTCTGCCCATTCCCTACCTATTGGATAAGCTGCAGATTCTAATTTACCAACAGCCTACTTCCTCCTACCCACCACTATAATTGGCTTATGGCTGTTTCATGCATCCTTGAATTCCACACTGTTTTGACCCCAATCTCCTCAGAAAGGCGGTTCCATGCATCCACCACTCTCTTCGTGAAAAATATTTTCTCACATTGCCCCGAGCCATCCCCCTTCTATTTTTAAATTGTGTCCCCTTGTTCTTGCACACGTCTTTTTCTGAAAGATGCTACCTCTTGGACTTTGTTGATTCCCTTGAGGTACCTGAAAGTTTCTATATGTCCCCCCTCTCTCTCTCTCCCTCCTTTCCTCAAGGGTATACATATTTAGCTTTCTTAGTCTGTCTTCATATGACTTCTGTTGCACATGCTGCACCATTTTAATTGCCCTCCTCTGGACTGTCTCCATCCTGTCTATGTCCTTGAGGAGATGGGGTCTCAAAACCGCACACAGTGCTCCAGATGGGGTCTCACCAACTGTCTGTACAGAGGGATAACAACTTCCTGTTTTCTACTGGTGATGCCTCTCCCTATGCATCCCAGTATCCCCCCAGCTCTCCTTACTGCCTTCTCACATTACTTGCCTACCTTTATGTCATCTGATATGACTACCCAGGTCCCTTTCCATTTTTGTTGTTGTTAGTACCTCCCTTCCCCCATTGTGTACTCTTCACCTGTTTTTTTTCCCCCAGGTGCATTACTTTGCACTTCTTTGCCTTGAATCTAAGTTGCCATACTTTTGACCACTCCTCCAACCTTGTCAAGTCTCTTCTCATCCTTTTCACCACCCCTTGTGTATCAACTCTGTTGCAGATCTTTGTGTCATCTACAAAGAAGCATTATTTTTTCTTCCAGACCATCTGCAATGTATCCTATAAAGACATTAAAGAGGACTGGTTCCAGTACTGAACCCTGCAGTACCCCACTAGTAACTCCACTTTCTTCAGAGTGAGTTCCATTTAATATTACCATCTGTGTCCTGTTGTGCAGCCAATGTGTTACCCAGGCTACCACCCTGGGACCCACTCCCAGGCTGGCTAACTTGTTTATTAATCTTTTGTGTGGGACTGTGTCAAATGCCTTGCTAAACTCTAGGTAGGCCATATCCACAGCCCCTCCCTGGTCTACTACTTTGGTCACCCAGTCAGAGAAATAAATTAGATTTGTCTGACATGACCTTTCTGCTGTGAATCCATGCTGCTTTGGGTCCTGTGCCCCGCTGGCCTCTAGGTACTCAACAGTTCTTTCTTTCTTTCAGAAGTGATTCCATCATTTTCCCTACCACTGAGGTCAAACTAACAGGTCTGTAGTTTCCTGCTTCTGCCTTGCTCCCAGTTTTGTGAGAGGAATCACATCCACCCTCCTTCAGTCCTCAGGTACCTCCATTCTCCCATGATTTGTTAAAAAGGTAGTCAGTGGTGTCACTAGGTCTCCCTTAGTTCTTTTAGAATTCTGGGGTGAATCCCATCGAGCCCCTATTGCTTTGTCCACTTTGAGTTTTAGGAGTTCTTTCAGGACCCTTTCTTCTGTGAATGGACTGATGTCAACCCCCCACCAGAGTGCTTCTATTGTTTGATTTAGGTAACCTCTTCTTCTTCTTTTGTGAATACTGAGCAAAAGTATTCTGTTCAGTGTATCTGTCTTTTCACCATCTCTCTCTTCCCACTTCCCCTCCCCTTTACTAAGCTTCACTATCCCTCCCTTGACCTTTCTTTGTGCTCTACTGTACCTATAAAAGGTTTTATCCCCCTTCTTAACTGAGTTGGCTATCTTTTCCTCAGTTGGGGCCTTTACTATTCTGACTGCCTTCCCTGCTTCCTTCTGCTTTAACTGATACAGTTCCCATCTCCCATCACATATCAAGGACAGTACTGATGTTCTTAAAAAACTTAAAAATATTAGTTGGCAGGAAGAGTTCAGGTGGCTCAGCATACATGTTGAGTCACTTTATACATCTATTCAACATCACCAGGGAATTAAATCTATTAAATTTTGGCTTGCTATAATGTCAAGCACTAACAACATCCCACATGAGTTTCTACTAGAAGCAATTGAGTATCTTTTAACACATAACTACTTTGAATTTCAAGGCCAGTTCTATCTGTAAGGATGTGGCACTGCGATGGGTGTGACAATGACACCAGCTATGCCAACTTATTTTTGGGCCATTGGAAATATCACACTGTGTTTAATTGTGACATTAACCCATTTTTTGATCACATCCGACTTCAGTACCATTTTATAGACGATGTGATATGCATGTGGGAGGGTGATGACACTTTGATACCACAATTCATCACATGGTGTAACTTTACTGACCTGAATTTAAAATTCACACACACAACTGATGATTACAGCATACACTTTTTAGTAATGTAGAAAATGAATGCTATTGGAAGCCTACAGCCACAAACTCATTGCTTCTGGCCAGTAGTGCTCACCCCCCTAATTTAAAGAATTCTATACCCTTTAGTTTACTTTTAAGACTTCAAAGGAAATGCAGTATTGATAGTACCTATAATAAAAAAGCTAAAGAACTTAATGGTAGGTTCAGAGAAAGGGTGTATAACAATGAGATGTTACTGGGAACAAAAGAAAAAGTCTTTTACATGGCAAGGGACTTTCTACTATTAAGTAAGGATCAAACCACTGTCAGGAGGTCTAAACCTCACTCTTAGGTTCTTGGCAATAATGGGCATGCAATGAATCACAGACACGTTGCATAAGAGTAACAAAGCTTGTTTGTTACTACCAAAAGGATAATCACAGTTGCCCTAAGCAGTTCTTACCAATAGGAACTGGGAGCCAATGCTAAGTGTTCCCTATACCTCGAGGAATCTCCGTATCTCCTGGGGTCTCCAAGGTAGAAGACATAATGTGTTATGTTGTATACCTATGATAATTACCATGGTTTCTGTAAGGTAGAAACATTTCTAGTTACAGAGATGAGCCCTATTAGCTAAATTAGAGGTGGCTCCCCAGTCCAAGATAATATTATGCAATTTTGTAGTAGTCATCACTTTGTAGAAACAAAGAGGTACAGTTTGTACATAGTCGTATAATAATACAGATCATCAGAGGATGGCAATGCAGGCTCATATATCATAATCATTACAAGGACACAGATGTCCTAACATCTTGTAAGCAAGAAATACATGTGTATATTAGAAAGTAAAGTGTATAACAATAATGTGAATATGTATCCCTGACATCTAATCTTATATGGTAGATGCCCTTAGCCCTATATGTTCGTATAACATATGCCTAAATACTAGCTGTCTACAGTGTACCTCTAGGGGTACCAATTAGGGTGCAGGGACCTCGTGTACCATTTCCCCCTTGTTGCCTCACAAGAGGCAACACAGCAAGAGTAAGGAAGTGGATAGGGAGCAGGGGTCATTTACAGACCCGACGCACCAGCCTTGTAAAGGAACTCCAGCTGCTTACGGTGTTGGTGTAATGTGTGCCATAGGCTGCAGAGCATAATAATGAGAAAAAATATCAAAAATGCTTGTATAATAACAAAACCTTTAAAGGTAATCTCTAACCAAGTGTTAGTAAGAGCACTATTCAATTCACCATCATTAATAAGTGCAAGGACAGCTTCGTTAGCTTTGGAAATATTATTGCTGATGTGGATGAGATGGGTGTCTTTTCTTTCTAAAAGTGATTTTAATGTCAAAGTGAGAGGATCGATGTGTACATTAAAGTAATGTAATACTCTGAAAGAGTAAGCAGATAATCAGGGTTACCATCAGTGATGTCAGCGTCCATAATGGGGATGGGTAAGAACTGTGCCCAATCACTGTTGTCTGATAGGGCATGAAGCAAAAGTCAGAACTATCAATAGAACATGTCTTTAAACCATAGGTTGGACTTATAATTAGTAACAACACAGTATTAGCCATCTGAATTATATTGCATTTTTCACCGTAGGCGGTATCCATTTTTGCAACTGTACTGGGCAAGTATAAGTCTGTTTGAAATCCGTGTTGAAGGCAGTGAGCCTCCTCCAATAAGACTGGTATAACTTGGAGATCACCTGGAGCAGATGTGGATTCCTGGTATTCTGTGCCATTAGTGGTGATGTAACGATCAGTGAAAGAACCATATCGATACTGTCTGGGGGCTAGCCACATACAGGTTTAATAACATCAAATATGTCACATCGACACAAATAAATATACCCTTTCTTTTGCACAGCAGTCTGTGTGTGCACAACCCATGAGTCAGAAGATGATGGAAAACCAAAGAGGAGACAACTCAAGGATTCTCTGTAGATGACTTCATTAAGGTGCCCAATGGAGTGTACAGATGTGTTTTCAAATATAGCTGTAGTAGGATCAAAAGCGTGGTAAAGAAACAGTGAAAGACACAAACATAGTATCCTTAATGGAACATTTCTTAGAAGTAAAACATGGACCAGTGATAGGGTGCCTGGTCACAAACCAAAATTTCTAGCAGTAGAAATTGGAATAGTTAAAGTCTGTAGCATACACATGGCAACACAGTTGGAGGATTACACTGAGGACAATACCATTTAGAGATACCGTCCATCATGTGACGATATCAGGGATTCTTCCAGATTCTAGATCATGGAGAGATTGTTGATAGTAGCGATAATGTAAGAGCCATAGGCTGAGCATAATATCTCACAGGCAATGTATTGCTTATCTGCTTCTTTACTGTTTTGTGCATTAAGTCATTAATCTTATCTTTAGAATCATAAAATGCCTGAGCAATGTTGTGCATATTGTATACAGTGTATCTTTCTTCCTGACTAAGGCCATCCACACCATGCAATAATGGAGGTATAATATCATTTACCAAACCAGTTTGTAATTTCTGTAGATGGGATTTGATAGCAACAATGTCGGCTTTGTTCCAGATGGACATGTCTGTACCAAAAACACCAGTGACAGTGCCTGTGGCACTGGTGACATCAGATGTGTCATGTGTATTACATTTATGACTTTGATCATCGGGATTAGGTTTTCTTTTAAAATTGCCTCTATGCTCACTGGTGTGTACCCCGGCAATAGGGTCTTGGTTGCAGATTTGAAAAGCTGCTAAGCTATCAAGTAACAAAGTACTATAAAACAATGAAGTATAGTAGTATGACACATACCAAATTATTTTGTATTCTAGTAAGTCAAGTTAAACAAAACAGGTATATGCATAAATTGTAAGTTGTTAATAAGTGTACCAGGTAAAGCAGTGGCTGTGAGACCATTATGAGGACCAAGGTGTGTTTTGGACATTCCAAAAGCTGTTTGTCAGTAGGGGATAACACAGATAAATACATGGCAGCTGAGACCGTGTTGTGTACAGCACAAAATTTCTTGGCAGGGTCATTAGACAAGGAATTACAATATGAGGGGTCAATTAAAGCAGTAATATTGTATAAACCAGAAAAATCCCAGCCTCTCCCTACAAAACAGGGTACTAAATGAGAAAAAGACCAAGGTAGAATGGTCAGTGGGGATGCTGCAACAAAGGCAAGGCCATCAAAAAATGGAGAGCAATGAGTACCAATGCCCGAGTCTAGGGTAACAAGCTTCCTGAATTAGTGGCCTTGATGGAGGAGGAACATCTGGATATCGTGGCAGTCACAGAAACATGGTACACACAAACCATGACTGGAGATAAACATACCAGGATACACTATCTACAGGAGAGACAGGGAGGGTAAAGAGGAGGTAGTTCTTTACATAAGGAAGGAATAAAGCAACAGAACAAAAGGGTAAACAGGGAGGAAGAAGCACTGTGGGTAGAATTTGGAGACAGGCAATGGCACCACAATCCACAGGAGTTGTATACAGACCCCTTCTCAGGAGAAATGAACAATGAAATGATAGAAAGTATACTTAGAATGGCAGAAAAGGGAGATATTGCTGATGGGTGATCTAGAATATGCCAGATGTTAACTGAGGCGCTAGTTGCAGCTGCCACCTGAAGAGTGCAGTTATTCTAGATGCCCTACAGGGGCATGCCTTAGACATAAGTATGGAGCCCACTCAGGAGGAGAACAATATTAGACTTGATACTCGAATGGAGATGGAGAGAGGATCACAGATGTAGAAGTGGGTAGCCATCTGGGAACTAGCAACCATTGAACAGTATGGTTCACAATAAACACAGCAATAGAGTCAACCATACAAAGACAAAAGTACTGGACTTTAGGAGGCTGACTTTGCCAAAATGGTGTGAGTGCTAAGGAATGCACTAGCAAATGGGCAGGAAGGAGAGGTGGAAGAACAATGGGGAATAATAAAACTGCCATCACAGAGTGTAACGAGCCTTTGTGTGAAGCAAATAAACAAAACAAGATGATGTGAGAAACCACTATGGTTCTCAAAGGAAGTGGCAGTGAAGGTTCAAGAAAAAGAAAGCATTCAGGAAGTACAAGGAATCGCAGCAGGAGCAGGACAGAGAACTGTATCAGTTAAAGCAAAGGAGGCTGGGAAGGCAGTCAGAACAGCAAAGGCCCAAACTGAGGAAAAGATAGCCAACTCAGTTAAGAGGAATAAAACCTTTTATAGGTACATCCAGAGAGCAAAGGAAGACCAAGGGAGGGATAGTGAGGCTTAATAAAGGGAGGTAGGGTGGGCAGAGGAGAATGTGAAAAGGCAGAGATACTAAACAAATATTTTGCTCAGTATTTACAAAGGAAGAGGGGAGGTACATAAAACAAACAGTAGTAACACTCTGGATACAGAAGTTGATACCAGCCCATTTACAGAAGAAAGGGTTCTGAAAGAACTCTCAAAACTGAAGGTGGACAAAGCAATGGGGCCTGATGGGATTCATCCCAGAATTCTAAAAGAACTAAGGGTAGAACTAGTGACACCACTGACTACCCTTTTTAACAAATCATGGGAGGATGGGGTGGTACCCGAGGACTGGAGGAGGCGAGATGTGATTCCCTTCACAAAAGTGGGAGCAAGGCAGAAGCAGGAAACTATAGACCTGTTAGTTTAACCTCAGTGATAGGAAAATGATGGAATCACTTCTAAAGGAAAGAATTGTCGAGTATCTAGAGGCCAGAGGGCACAAGACCCTAGGCAGCATGGATTCACAGCGAGAAGGTCATGCCAGACAGATCTGATAGATTTCTTTGACTGGGTGACCAAAGTAGTAGATCAGGGAGGGACTGTGGACATGGCCTACCTGACTTTAGCAAGGCATTTGACAAGTCCCACACAAAAGATTAATATATAAGTTAGCCAGCCTGGGAGTGGGTCCCAAGATGACAGCCTGGCAAAGAATTGGCTGGAGAATAGAACACAGAGTAATAGTAAATGGAGTCCCACTCAGAAGAAAGGAGGGTTACTAGCGAATACCGCAGGGTCCAGAATTAGGACCAGTCCTCTTCAATGTCTTTATGCTTACATTGCAGAAGGACTGGAAGGAAAAGTATGTCTCTTTGCAGATGACACTAAGATCTGGCAACAGAGTTGATGCACAGGGTGGGTGGAAAGGATGAGAAGGACTTGGCAAGGTTAGAGGAATGGTCAAATGTATGGCTTAGATTCAATGCTAAGATGCAAGGTAATGCACCTGGGAAACAAAACCCAGGGAAGAGTACACAATGGGGGGTGAGATACTAACAACAACAAAAATGGAAAGGGACCTGGGGGTAGTCATATCAGATGACCTAAAGGTGGGCAAGCAATGTGAGAAGGCAGCAAGGAGGGCTGGGGGGATACTGGGATGCATAGGGAGAGGCATCACCAGTAGAAAACAGGAAGTTATTATCCCTCTGTAGAGACAGCTGGTGAGACCCCATCTGGAGTACTGTGTGCAGTTCTGGAGACCCAATCTCCGCAAAGACATAGACAGGATGGAAGCTGTCCAGAGGAGGGCAACTAAAATGGTGCAGGGTCTGCACCGGAGGACATATGAGAGAGAGACTTAAGGAGCTTAATATGTATAGCCTCGAGGAAAGGAGGAGAGGGGGACATAATAGAAACTTTCAAGTACCTCAAGGGAATCAACAAAAGTCCAAGAGGGTAGCATCTTTCAAAAAAGGTGTGCAAGAACAAGAGGCACAATTTGAAGATAGAGGGGGCGGCTCGAGGTAATTTAAAGTATTTTTCACAGAGAGGTTGTGGATGCATGGAATGGCCTTCCGGAGGAGGTTGTGGAGTCAAAATCAGTGGTGGAATTCAAGCATGCATGGGATAGTCATAAGGCAATTCTGGGGGTTGGGGGTAGAAAGAAGTAGGCTGCTGGTTAACTAGGATCTGCAGCTTATCCAGTAGGTAGAGAAATGGGCAGACTGGGTGGGCCAAGCGGTCCTTATCTGCCGTCAAATTCTATGTTTCTATGTTTCTATGTCTAAGAGAGGTTTGGAGCAAGGACAAAGAACCATTTGGGGATAATTTTGCATTGGGCCAGCTATGGAAAGTTCCTTGGAAGCTTGGACATGGGAGTATTTGTCCTTGAGACATGGTTTGCCACTCAATTTGTAGGTAGAGTTATCAGGAGCAACAACCGAGGCAGTGAGGTAGGCATCTGAACCTTCCTGGACAGTAATCAAATTGTCAGGGATATTGATGGAAACTCCATCTGGGGTAGTTGCAGGTGGATCAAGGTGAGGAAGGAGGTGCTTTACCATGTGTTGGATGCAGGGGATAACTCCTGAGATGAGGAGAAAATGGACCAAGATAGCCATCTTGTCAATGTATCTGAAAAGGAAAATCAAACATTAGTGAATTAGTACTATTCTGCCCAATGGGGTGAGGCAAAGTAATTATACTGCCTTATACAGTTTCAGCTGGTTTGCATGCAACCATTTGTCAGTCAGTTGTTGTTTTGCATGAGTCTAACCTGATGGACTGCTGGACTGAGCTTATTGACAATGGGGTAGGTTCCCATTTATTGGAGAAGCAGTGTGTGGGATGTGCAAATTTAAGAACCATTACCTGATTCCCAACTCCCCAATCCACTTCTTGCATGTGTTTGTCAAACTGGATTTGGACTGTTGCTGGGCCTTGCCCATGCAGTTAGCAGCATACAAGTGAGTGCGTATGAGGTCTTGTCTGAGTTTTGCCAATATTGGTCTACAGACACATGGGCTGGATATTCAAACTGCGCCATTCAAGGCAGTCCTTGCGCTGCATAAGGCAAGGTGCATGAGGGTGTGTCCCATGTGATATTCAAAGGAGTTGCGCTGGCAAGCTCCTTTGAATATCGCTCCCAAGCCATAGCCACTGTGCATGGCAGCTGATGGAACTAGCATAGCGCAAGTTGACAGAAGTCGGAGCAGTCAACTTGCGGTGGCACAGAAAATACCATTAAGCCATGCGCAAAATCACGATATTCAAAAGGTGACATGCAAATGGGGCCATAATACATGCCAGGCACAGGGGGGGCCATTTGCATGTCATTATAGCCCCATTTGCATTCCATTAGCATGTAGGTGCACCGATCCCTGAGGACTTGCGCCTGGCGCCCTGCCAGGCAGCAGCCATCGGGGACCGACTCACCCTGCAGCCTGATCTCGGGCAGCAATGTGGCTCCCCACCTCCTCCCGTACATCTCCCTGGTGGTCCAGTGGACCGAAATGCCCGATCGCGGGCAGAAAGTATACAGAACCCCCACATCCCATGTGCCCGATCGCGGAGCAGAAAGAATGCAACCCCCCATCCCATGTGCCGTCTCGGGCAGAAAGATACAGAACCCCCCATCCCATGTGCTTGATCAGTGGGCAGAAAGAATACAGACCCCCACATCCCATGTGCCCGATCATGGGCAGAAAGAATACAGAACCCCCACATCCCATGTGCCCGATCGTGGGCAGTAAGTAAATTGCCCCCAAAACATCTCCTGGTGTCTGGTGTGGCCCCACCCACCCACCCACGAAGCCCCACCACCTGCTCCCCGGCAGCGGCGGGTGGCAGCATCCACCACCTGCTGCCCGCCACTACGACTGACTGGCGGTAGGGCTGCACGCCCATTGGTGCAGAGCTAGAGCCAATGGGCATGCAGCCTATATCAGATAGATAACTAGACGGTGGAATGAATGTCATTCATCAATCTGACTGTCACAGGAAAGCGGCCGCACACCCATTGGCCTTAGCTCTGCACCATCGGCGTGCAGCCCTACTTAGCCAGTCAGTCAGAGGGCGGCGCGGGCGGCAGGCGGTGGGATGTTGCCGCCGTCGGGAGAGCGGGGTGGTGGGGCTTCATGGGTGGGTGGGTGGGGCCACACTAGACACCAGGGAGATGTTTTTGGGGGCAATTTACTTACTGCCCACGATCGGGCACATGGGATGTGGGGTTCTGTATTCTTCTGCCCACGACCGGGCACATGGGATGTGGGGTTCTGTATTCTTTCTGCCCGCAGATTGGCACACATGGGATGTGGGGGTTCAGATACTTTCTGCCCGCCATCGGGCAGCTTCTCGTCCACTGGACCACCAGGGATGTGAATGGGAGGAGGGGGAGCTACATTGATGCCCGCGATCGGGCTTGGGGGCACAGGGATTGGTTGAGGCCAGCCACAGGTGGCAGCTGCTGTGTTGCGCTGCCCTGCATGCAGCAGTTCACCTGTGGGTGGCCCTTCAACTTGTTTTTTTTTGGCTCAAAGTTGTGCAGGTACAGGTTGGGGTTGCGCTTTGTTATTTCTGCACAGCCCGATTGAATATCGGGCTGTGCAGTTTATGCATGGTTCCTCCCTCCTGTTGAGCATGCATTCATTTGCATTGCGCTGTTGCTCAGCCTGTTTTCAGTTGCACAACTGCCTCCCTGCTGAATATCGCAGAATGGCGCAATGTAGGACTTGAGCATGCGCAACCCTGTTGCTCATGGCGCAACCCTTTTGAATATCTGGCCCTCGGTCTGCAGTGGGGGTGTGCAGGTCAAACGACAGGTGTTCAGGTAATCTCATATTCCTACCAGTCATCACCTTGAAGGGTGTCAGCTGGGTGGTGGCTGAGGGTGTGCCTCTAATTGCCATAAGGAGTAACAGCAGTAGGGAATCCCAATCCTTGTTATTGTCCTCAATGAATTTGAATAGCATTTGCTTAATCTGTCTGTTGGCTCTCTCTATTTGACCTGAAGATTGTGGGTGGTAAGGTATGTGGAACTTCTGGTGAACTCCGAGGAGTTCAAGTGCTGCTTTTATCAACTCACCTGTAAAACTGGTTCCTTTGTCTCAGTCTCCTTGAGACATAGGCCCCACTTGGAGAAAATCTGTTCCACCAGGACTTTGGCAATGGTCTTAGCAGTGCATGTCTTCATGGGGAAAACTTCAACCCACTTAGAAAAGAGATCAGTGACCACAAGGGTGTATTTGTTGTTTCTGCTGGTATTGGTCAGGGGACCAATAAAATTGATCTATATGGCACACCAAGGGCAAGAATGCTTTTGTGGTAGCAGTTTGACATTTCATTTGGTAGGGATGGGGCTGTTTTGTGCACAAACAAGGCAGTTGTCTATGTACTGTTTGACATCCTTGATGACACTAGGCCACCAGGCAGTGGTCTTAAGCCTTTGGAGTGTGTTTTCCACTCCCCGGTGTCCACCAGTGAGGGTGCCATGCACTTGGTTCAGAAATTCAGGCCAAAGATGATGGGGAATCACCCACAACTTGGTGGGGGGTGTCATCTGGTTGATACCAGATGAGCTTGTC
This sequence comes from Neoceratodus forsteri, assembly GCA_016271365.2. Classification (NCBI taxonomy): domain Eukaryota; kingdom Metazoa; phylum Chordata; order Ceratodontiformes; family Ceratodontidae; genus Neoceratodus; species Neoceratodus forsteri. The sequence goes on from CM028132.1 coordinate 1,049,516,067, forward strand.
ATCAGGGGACAGGTGTAACTTACCTTCATGCCTTTGGTATGGATTGTGGGTAGGCAGATTCTTCTCAGTACCTTTGCCCAGGAATCTGAGCACATCTTTGAGTCCAGAGTCAGCATGTTGGACCTCTGACAAATCCAAGGGGGGAAGGGTTCAGGTTTCTTCCTGACTGCTGCAATGTGTACAGCCGCTCTGGCCTCTGGATGGTCCATCATTCGAGTGTCCCCCAGCCCTTCCTTTGCAAGGGTGTCAGCAGTGTCACTGAAGGCATGATAGGGATTGTGTATGAGTGTGCCTTAACGTTGTGCACATAGAGTTTGTGTGCAAACTTGTGTGCCAATGAATTAATGTATATTACCAGTTCCTTGTGTTTCACTAGACTGCCATCAGAGGAGGTAAAGAAGTTCTTCTGCCAGAAAGGAAGGAATTATGTAAGGGAACAACAAACCCAGTTAGAGTCTGTAAAAATGATGGTATCCTCAGTTCCATGCTGGATGAATTCAAGGGCACAGGCCACCACTGCCATTTCAGGATACTGTGATGATGCTACACTGCAATATGCCCATTCCTGCTATCTGTTCTCCCTGGTAGTAGGAAGCTGAGCCATCTGTAAAGACATGACACAATGAGGTGTTCTTGAGTAGTTGTGGTGTAGAAAAAAGGAAGGGACCTGGATCTGGTAGAACTGGTGGCTGCAGTGTACAGTCATGGGGTTCTTCCTGGAAAAGGAAGCCATGCACCAGCATGGATGGCATTTTGGTTGGGTGGACCTTAATGTCTCTATCCTGGAAAAGGAGGGACCAGTGTGTCAGTCTAGTATTGGAGATTTATCCATCCTTTACTCTGTCTGATAGCAAAACGGTTGTTGGGGTGTGGTTTGTATTAATGATTGGGGGGGGGTACCCAATGATATACAGAAAGTGCTTGACCACCCAGTAGGTGGCCAGAAGGTTCCTTTCACAAAGGCTGTACTTCTGTTCCACTGGGGTCAAGAGCTGTGATGCATATGCAATGGATATCAGCGTACCATGGACCTTCTGGGCCAACACGGCAGACATAGCAATGTCACAGGTGGCATATTCCAAATGGAATGGCAGGGCTAGATTGGGGTTCACCAAAGCTGGGGCCGAGGCCAAGGCCTGCTTCAGTGACATCACAGCTTGGGTGTGCATAGGACCCCAATTCCAGGAAACATCCTTTTTCAGTAGTTCATACAGAGGGACAGCCTTCTGAGCAAAATCACAAATAAAATCTCTAGAATAGTTTAACATATCTAAAAACCTGAGGGTGGCCACACTGGTGGGCAGTGGCAGCTCTTGCAATCCTTGTATCTTCTTCTTCCAGGTAGGGCTTCAGCCTTGGTCTGTTATCCTCAGGCCCAGAAAGAGTACCTCTTTCTGACATAGTTGTGCTTTTGCAATGTTACATTTGAGGCCTGCCTGCTGGATGAGGGTCAGTAGTTCATCCAAGAGATCCAGTTGTTGTTCCTATGTGGTTGTAGCCAACAGAAGATCATCCTGCAAGAGAAAATGGGGTGTAGAGAAACCCTCAAGGGATCCATCATGTGTAAATGGAACAGGGAGGGGCTGTTGTGGAACCCCCTGTGATAAGCAGGTCCACGTGTATTGCCTTCCCTCAAAAGATGAAGGCAAACTTATATTGACTCTTGGGGGCCAATGGCAATGACCAGAAACTATTGGAGATGTCCAGGGCACTAAACCAGGGGTCAGTAGTTGTAGTATATCTGGTGTTGATGCCACAGTTGAGCACAACTGGGGGTGACCTGGTTTAATCTCCTGTAGTCAATAGTAAGTCTCCAGCCACCTGTGGGTTTTTTCACAGGCCACACTGGGGAATTTGCAGTGGAAACACATGTCCTAATTACACCTTGCTTGAGGAGTGATTTTATTGTTTCCCTAAGAGAAAGGCAAGGCCTCAGGTGGAAAAAGGTATTGCCATTGCCTCTCATGTGCTAGGCCTGTCACTTCGATGACAGTGTGCATCCTGCCACAATCATGCTTGTTGGTGGCAAATGGTTCCAGATGTCTTTGTAGAATGGGGAGGAGCTTTGGGAAAAGCTTGTGGTTCTTGAACAAATCTATGATGTCATACTCTTTGTCATTGGCAGATATTGTGGCAACCACATGTGAGTCAGGGATCATGATGGTGTGATATTGTCCCTGAAATTGTATCAGTAACATGTTGGCTAGGTCTACCACACATCTGCGGTGCTAGAAAGTCAATTCTGATTATACTAGGATGATCATGCAGTACCATTAACTGAAAGGTGTGATAGGCCTTCAGGTGTCCCAGTGTCACCAGTAGTGGCAGGGAAACGGTATACTGGCAACCTAGTTCCATCTACATCAGACATATTGGTCCTCTGTCCGTGAGACCAAGGTGATGTGTCTGGGTGGTCATCCTGTAATACAGACACAGCTGCACCTGTATCCAGTAATACTGTCAGTAGGCGGCACCTGACCTCGACCTCTGTGCAGGGCCTTCCATTTGTATCCAAGACCAGCTTGTTTACAATATGGACTGGGGCCTGTAATTGTCAATCTGTACCAGTGGAAGCATGAGGAAGCTCTTGAAAGACAGCTTGGGCCTGGTGCCTTTGAACCATCTCACCATGTTGCACTGATGCTATATAGGGAGCTGCTTCTGGGTTTAGGCTTGTAAGGGCCTGAGAGCCTGGACTTGTGGTGTCTCCATAGCCTGTTGTGGCCTGTTCTCCCAGTTGTATTGCTGCAAGGGCCCGAACAGGGATGGCATCCATTATAAGTGCACTTGCCCGAGAAGGTCTCAGAACTTCCAGTTCTCGTCAGCTATTTCCCAATACAGAGGGCCTGATCTTTGTTGTTTAGCCTTCTTATTCTTATGGTGTTTCTTGTTTTTGTGGTAGTTCCGGTTCCCACCCCAGGATTATTTGTTGTTGGGCCTGCTGGGGGTATTGGTTGTCTGTGGGGAGGGGCTGCTTCTCTTGGGCCTGCCTCTCCACCACGTAGTGTGTCATGGCCTCCAGGATGGCTTCCACGGCAGCTACTTTCTTGGAACCGGAGCCTGAATCAAGGATGTAGAGTTGATAAACTCTCTCTCTGTTTTCCAAAGAATATTGGCAAACCTCTCTGTGATGGGATAGGTGGTTGGCTCTACCTTTTCTCTTACTGCAGGGATCATGTTCCTGAGGAACAGGGTCTTATACTCAATGAGGTCCACATCTACGGCTTCTCCTGCAAGGTGCTTCCCTGCTCGGTAGGCCATCCAGAGCCTCTGGTGGAAAGTTGCTGGACTTTCTTTCGCATTCTGTTTTACAGGGTATGCGAGTATCACTCCTGCTATACCTGAGTTGTGTGCAGAAATGAGCTCAGCTGCTACTTCATCAAAGGTGGCTTGGCCATCCTGGCAGATGGCATTGGGGAGTTTTGCCCACAGTCCAGGATCAATGGTCTGGTGTAGGATCTGGACCTGGTAGTCTGCAGCAAGACTAAGCATTCCACATATAGCACGCACCTTTTCCAAGTGGCAACTTGAGGTTGTTGGATGGGCTCATCCGACCAATGCTGTCAGCTATTTGCTGAACAGAGAAGGCCATTTTAAGGGGATTATTCGGATGATCAAGTGAAGGTAGATTACCTTGGGCACCATCTAGGGTTGCCTGAGCAGCAACTTCTGTGCAGAATGAACCATGCCCTCCTGCATACCAGCCTCATGTAGAAGCTGCCTAATCTGGGTCTTGAGATCCTGTTTGTTTCTCTCAGAGATGGGCATGGTGCCTAAGGCACTCTCGATCATTCTCTCTATCTCCTGCCTGTCTTCCACATTAATAACAGCTATTGGTTTTGCTGTTGGGACTAGGCCTGGGCCTGCTCCCTCCTATCATGGGGGTCACCATGTTGGCGTCACCCATGATGTGCATCATGCCGTCGGTGACATAGGGTATGGGTGTCATGTGACATGGATCTGCCATATTATGGATGGTGGGGAGGGGTGTCTGGGCCATTGTAGGGGTGTGACTGGGTGTCATACTGTGGAATAGCATCACCTGACTCCTCCTCTTCAGATGACATCGTCATGACAGGGGCTATGCCTCCCATTGTCTTGACGTGATCAGCCAGCACCTCTCACTGATGGCTCAGTTTCACCTTTTTGGATTCACATTTATCATGACTCACTTTTGCAACATTCTGATCCACTTCATCCTGCATCTGCTTCTGTAACACTCTATACAAGGTGCTCAATTCACGATTGTCCCTAGTAACTAAACCTAAGTCATTACGTACCTGGTTTATCTCATCCTGTAACTCTCCCAACTCCTCATGCATCTGTTCATTCATTCTACTTAACAAGTCATTCACTTGCAAAGCCTGACCCTTATCCTGTCTCAAACTTTCACACTCCTGTTTCAACATACAACGTTCCTGCTTGCCTGCTTGAGCAGAATGATGCAAAAGGGGAATCCTTTTCGTTTCTCGGAGTATGGAGTTCAGACTCCAAATCCTGCTCTTGGCTTACACATTCAGTTTCCTGCAACCCCATCTCCTGCTTAAGAGATGAGATGTACAGTTCAAGGGATCAAAACCTCACTTCGGAGGCTTTCAAAAGCAGCATAGAAAGCCGTGACCAACAGCCCTTTAGCTTGTCTCTTTCTGGCTATTTGTCTCATCTCTGTGTACTGGGTTGAAATCCCCAGAACAGGGTTGTCGGATTGACTTGCGTCCCATGTGAAGTCAGCCCATCCTCCATGGGAGGCAAGGAAGTTTGAGACATCGAGACTCAGTTCTGCGGAGATATTTGATATGGTGGCCATCGTGTGGGAGGGAATGAAAAATCAAACTGTGAAAAGGTGCAGTGCTGTGTATTGATCCACAACAGGTGCACTTATTCACAGTTGGGCTATTGTGCACTTGTAAGCTTGCAATTCAAAACTGCTGTGAGGTGGCTTGAGTTGGCATCGACAACACACAGTAGGCAGCCTTTTTTTGCAAGGAATTACAAATTGGGTGAAAAATGGGAGAGGTGATACGGGAATGCACACTTACTATACAGTCCCCGTTGGAAAGGGAAAAAGTTTAAGCAACAAGTGAAACTTTGCAAACGCCAAATAGTGCCTGCTCGCGGTCGCCAATTGTCAGGAGGTCCAAACCTCGATCTCAGGTTCTTGGCAATAATGGGCATGCAAGAAATCACAGACATGTTGCATAAGAGTAATAAAGCTTGTTTATTACTACCAAAAGGATAATCACAGTTGCACTAAGCAGTTTTTACCAATAGGAACTGGGAGCCAATGCTAAGTATTCCATATACCTCGAGGAATCTCCGTGTCTCCTTGGGTCTCCGTAGTAGAAGACGTAATGTCTTACATTATATACCTATGATAATTACCATGGTTACTGTAAGACTGAAACATTTCTAGTTACAGAGATGAGCCCTATTGGCTAAATTAGAGGTGGCTCCTCAGTCCAAGATAACATTATACAATTTTTTGTAGTCATCACTTTGTAGAAACAAAGAGGTACAGTTTGTATATAGCTGTGTAATAATACAAATCATCAGAAGATGGCAATGCCGACTCATATATCATAATCATTACAAGGACACAGATGTCCTAACATTTTGTAAGCAAGAAATACATGTGTATATTAGAATGTAAACTGTATAACAATTATATGCATACATATCCTGACATCTACTCGTATACGATAGATGCCCTTAGCCCTATATGTTAGTATAACATATGCCTAAATGCTAGCTGTCTACGGTGTACCTCTAAGGGTACCAATTAGGGTGCAGGGACCTCGTGTAACACCGCTGACACAATGAAGAATGCCCCTTGTACTTTCATCACTGAATTTAATCATTTAGCATGACGAATAGGGAATGTGATACATAAGAACTGGCCTGTCCTAATGGGGGACACAGAGGTGAGCATGGCAGTTGGACTAAAACCACATGTCTTTTAGAAGAGGCACCAATCTGAGAGAAAAACTGGTGAAAAGCCATACTCAGAAATCTGACCCCATGCTTTCTATGTGGCTGCCTATAAGACCCAATGGTTTTTACAAATGCAATCGATGTAATGTGTGCAAATATGGCCTAACTAGCATAATCTTTACACACCCAAGATTTGAGGATGTTAAATATGACATAAGGGAATTACATGTGATACCCCTATGTTGTTTATGTTCTATTGTACCCATGCAAACTAATTTACGTAGGTAAGACAGTTAGACCAGTGAAGGAAAGACATCAAGAGCATGTTCACTCTATTGTAAACAGCAGAGAAGACACCCCAGTGGAAGTTCATTTTACCCTTAAACATAATTCTCAACATGATGACCTTAGATTTATTGGTTTGGAGTGTCTGCCCCCCCCCCTTAAACTATGGGGGTGTAAGACCAAATATGTTGCTGGAAAAGAAAAGCAGATGGATTCATATGCTTAAGAGTGTCAAACCATTAGGTCTCAATGATAGATGGGGCCTTAAGCCATTCCTTAAAAAGAAAAAATAATGTGTATATTATTGTGGGACAGCTTAAACATGGAAACTATGGACTGATGCTTAATGCTTAATACTTTTTGTTCTTATTTCATTCTCTTCCAGGTCTTAAAGTCCAAACCTTCATGAAGGACTTATTTTCCATGGATTTGCCTATTTGCAAGGCAGTCCTGTGATTGTTGCCATGACAAACACTCTTTTGTTGCCATGATACTGGAAGGTTTGAGCTGTTTCTTTCCCCACACAGACTCTGCTTAGATGTACTGCATATTTTTGATTGTATTTTGCTTTAATTTTGCAACATCTGCTTAGTATTTTACACTAGTTTGTTATTATAAGTTTTATTTTGACTTTTACATATATACATATTGTTGCTCTCATACTAACTGCCAGGCTCATTTGTGTTTTACTATTATAGAGTGATGTTTACCTCCTGCTAACAAATATGAATTTTGAGGAGCACTTATAGCAGCCCCAATAATTAAACATAACAGCCTGTAAAATGGGTTTGCTAGTTTGTACTTGGAAATATTTAATTATCAGCTCCATCTAGTGTCCATATTGGGGATTTACTGATGATGTTTTATGTTTATTGTTTTACATGCACTGATTTCTTGTATTTAGTTCACACTGGTTTGTTTAATTGATTCACCTATAAATTAAGTAATTATACCCAACAAGCTCCACCCCCTTTGGAAGACTCATTGCCACTTGAAGCTCTGGAATAGCTTAGGAGCATGTTCTATGGACCTCCTGTCCAGATATTCGTTTGTTAACTAAAATTGTTGGATATCATTTACCTGTCTGGACCTGGATACTTCTTGGATGAAGTGTGCAACTATTTCTTCTGTGGTGTTTGTATTTTTTGGGCTTGTGAACCTTCCATAGTTGCACCACCCTGCTTTTCGCTGATTGCAGCACCTCACCTGGACTTGATTGCTGATGGGGACATGAAGATTTCCAGATGTTAACTGGAGCACCTTTGCTGCAGCCACATACAAGAGCAGGGTCATTCTTGATGCCCTACAGGGGACATGCCTCAGACAGCTAATGTTGGAACCCACTTGGGAGGGAGCAATCTTAGACCTGGTACTCTCAAACAGTGACAGACAGAGGATCTCAGATTTAGAAGTGGGTAGCCATCTGGGAACAAGCAACCACCAAACAGTGTAGTTCACAATAAACACAGCCTTAGAGTCAAGTCATACAAATGTGGGGGTATTGGACTTTAGGAGGGCTGACTTTGGCAAAATGGGAGAGTACCTCAAAAAGCACCAGCAAACGTGTGAGAAGGAGGGTGGAGGAACAAAAAAGAGGCAACAAGCCTTTGTGTGAATAAATAAAACTAAGCAAAGGAAAAAAAACACTATGGTTCTCAAAAGAGGTGGCAGGGAAGGCTAGGGAGAAAAAGATAGCATTTAGGAAGTACAGTATAAGAAAACACAGAAGGAGCAGGACAGAGAACTGTACCAGTTAAAGCAGAAGGAAGCGGGGAAGGCAGTCAGAATAGCAATGGCCCAAACCAAGGAAAAGATAGCCAACTTAGTTAAGAAGGGATAAAACCTTTTATACGTACATTATGGAGTGAAGAAAGACCAAGGAGAGATAGTGAGGCTTAATAAAGGGAGGGGGGTGGGTGGAAATTGACAGTGAAAAAGCAGGGATACCGAATGAATACTTCTGCTCAGTATTCACAAAACAAGAGGAGGGGTAGGTACCTAAACCAAACAATAGAAGCACTCTGGATAGGGGGTTCAATACCAGTTCATTCACAGAAGAAAGGGTCCTGAAAGAACTCCTAAAACTGAAGGTGGACAAAGCAATGGGGCCTGATGGGATTTACCCCAGAATTCTAAAAGAACTAAGGGGAGAACTAGTGACACCATTGACTACCCTTTTTAACAAATCATGGGAGGATAGTGTGGTACCTGAGGACTGGAGGAGGGCAGATGTGATTCTCCTTCACTAAAGTGGGAGCAAGGCAGAGGCAGGAAACTACAGACCTGTTAGTTTGACTTCAGTGGTAGGGAAAATGATGGAATCACTTCTGAAAGAAATAATTGTTGAGTACCTAGAGGCTAGCGGGGCACAGAACCCAAGGCAGCATGGATTCACAGTGGGAAGGTCATGTCAGATGAGTCTAATAGATTTCTTTGACTGGGTGACCAAAGTAGTAGACCAGGGAGGGGCTGTGGACATGGTCTACCTAGACGTTAGCAAGGCATGTGACACAGTCCCACACAAAAGATTAATAAACAAGTTAGCCAGCTTGGGAGTGGGTCTCAGGGTGGTAGCCTGGGTAATAAATTGGCTGGACAACAGGATGTAGAGGGTTGTAGTAAACAGAGTCCACTCTGAAGAAAGGGGGGGTTACTAGTGGGGAACCACAGAGTTCAGTACTGGGACCGGTCCTCATTAATGTCTTTATAGATGACATTGTAGAGGGACTGGAAGGAAAAGTAACATAGAAACATAGACTTTGACGGCAGATAAGGACCACTTGGCCCACCTAGTCTGCTCATTTCCCTACCAACAGGATAAGCTGCGGATCCTAGTTAACCAACAGCCCATTTCTTCTTACCCCCCACAAGAATTGCATCAGCAAAATCTCCCCACACAGTCCATCTATTTATTTATTTATTTTTTTTTTTTTTTTACCAGGAAAGCACACTAGACAGTGAGGTGCCTATTTTCAGGTGCGACCCGGGAGAATTACAAGGCACAGGTAAATAACAGTACAAAGACAAGGCACAGGAGAATTACAAGGCACAGGCAATAACAGTACAAAGTTAAGGCACAGCAGTCAACAAGGGACAGTCAGGTACAGGTTAAATGTTACAGAGTCAAAGCATAGCAATCAATAAGGAACAGACAAGAAATAACATCAGATAGCACCAGGGCAGCTAGGTGGGGGTACCCAGCTAGAGTACACAAGAGGAAAAGAGTAGGGAACATGAGCAACAGGGAGGGGAGACATTTGCAGAAAGTTGTTCCAAGAGGAGGGGGGCATGAGAGAACAACTCAAGGCTGCTAGACTGGCAGGGGACACTTGCCCCTAAGAGGGGGAAGCAGAATAAATCAAGTGCGAAGCAGGAGCTGATGACTTAGGCATCAAGCAAGACAGGCCAGGGAGCTCGGGGATACAGAGCATAGAATCCCTGGCCCAAGACGCAGCAGCCCAGAGACCAAGAGGCTTTTTGGCACACCACTGCATGTGGGGGCACTAGGTGCAGGAGCAGGTGAATGCATGCTTCAGGTGGCCCTAGAGGGAGGACCTGAAACTGGTGTGGAGGAAGGATCTCTTACCTGGGTAGGGAGAAGGTTCCAAGTTCTAGGAGCAAGGGCAGCAAAGGCCCAACCCCAGTAAGGGAGCGAGTTTTGGGGACCTTAAGGGCCTGGGAGTCCCTGACCTCAGCTGGTAGATGGGGGGGGGACAGGCTTGAGCAGTTCAGCCAGCACCGGGGGGATGGACATTCTGACAATATTGTCGATGAGGTTTCCCATAACAAACGTTCGGTGGTTATCAGGGGAGAGCCACCCGAGCCTGGAGTAGAGATAACGGTGATGCATGAGGCGGGGGGGCTGACAGGGCGAAGCGACAAATGTTATTGTACACTGTGTCTCCATTTGGAGAGCCAGGTTTTTGGAGCATTCAGGAAGAAGGGGAGCCTATAGCAGAGTGTGGGGAGAAGGAGTCCTTTTGCAAGGGCCATTCGAGCAGTGGGTGTAAGGCAACTTTTGGCTCTGTAAGCCAGGCTCAGCTTACAGTTTGTGGCCTTACAAGAACTGCAAATGTGGAGGGAGAAGTCAAGTAGAGGATCAAGAGTGCCCAGGTTCTTGAATGAGTCAACCACTGTAAGGGAGTACCATCAGCTCAGCGATTTTGAGAGTGGCCGTGCATGCTCTTGTCCTGGCCAGGAACCAAAGAGCATGGTCTGGGTCTTTGGAAGTTGAGGACAAACTTACAGGCCTTCAGCCAAGATCGAATGAGGTCAAGGTCGGTATTTAGCCTGGAGTTAATGACATTGATGTCCTGTGAACTAGTTAATATCACAAGGTCATCGGAGTACAGGGTGGAATGCCCATGGCTAGGGACCAAAGGCAGCTGATTTATGTAGAGGAAGAACAGTATAGGGCCAAGGACAGACCTTGTGAGCCCACAGGTCACCACAGTAGGCCCGGAGAGGACTTTTTGAAACCTTGTGTACTGCTGCCTGCCCAATAGATAGCTTGAAAACCAGGCAAGGACTGGAGTGGAGAGGCCAAGGGACCAGAGGATGGAGCCAAGGAGTGTGTGGTCGACCAGATCAAAGGCCTTGGACAGGTCTATGAAAATGGTGCCAGTAAGTTTGCCTTGGTCAGTTGCAGTGCTGATTTCAGAGGTGACCTGAGCGAGGGCAGTGGCAGTATTGTGAATTTTGTGGAACCCATGCTGCACTGGGGAGAGGAGGCTGTGGGTGTTGATGAAGAGAGAGAACTGGGAGGCCACCACCATCTTGAGCAGCTCGGTAACAGCTGACAAGATCGCTGTGGGGCGATAGTTTTCTGGCATGATTGGGTCACCGTGCTTGAGGACAGGGACCACATGAGCCACCTTCCAGATGTCAGGGATAGTCCCAGATATAAGAGAGGAGTTGATGATATGTGAGATAGGCCGGGCCAGGACAGGGGCCCCCAGGCAGAGCAGCTTAGGCTCAAGATTGTCGTGCCCAGCACCGGAGTGAGGGAAGAGTCCAGCTAGTAGCTTCCATGTCTCACTCCAGGATACAGTCTTAAAGTAGAGGGGGGGGGTGATGAGGAGTCACAGTAGCCTCAGAGGGGCTACAGCTTGGAGGCAGGAGATGGGGGAATGAGGGCAGACAGGTCTGAGAACTGGGCTTTGAAAGCTTTGGCGATAGTCAGGGCATTGTTGCAGCTGACTCCTCCAATTTGAATGTTGGTGATCTGAGTACTGGCTGGACCACTCACTGTGTGCTTGATGGTACGCCAGAAGCTCCGAGGGTTTTTGGCAGAAGCTTGAAGGGAATGATTTGCAGAATTCACTCTTTTCCGAGTGGATAGCCCTCTTACATGAGTTCCTGAGCTGCCTATACTATGAGAAGTCAGAGCTATCACCAGAGGCTTTGAATTTTAGCCAGAGTTTATCCCTGAGCTTCATAAGGGCAAACAGGCCACCATGCAGCCATTTGGTGACAGTGCCCCTCACCCTCCTTTTTGTGAGGGGGGGCATGCTTATCCTGAAGGGGGGAAAATAAGGAAAGGAAGCAGTCAAGGGCAGCTGTGGGGTCACTAGCAGCTGTAACCTGGGACCAGTCAGTCATACGGAGGTTGGCAAGGAAGTTATTAGTGTTGAATTTAGAGTAGTCCCTCATCAGGATCACTTTATGGGGGACCTTGGGAGACAGGACTTTTCAGATACAGCAGATGGAAGAGTGGTCCAAGATGGAGTCAGGGAAAAGGCCAAATGCAGAGATGTGGTCTGGCCTGTTACTCAGCATCCAGTCAATGAGGGTGCCTTTTACCTCTGAGGAGGGTGGCCTGGTAGGTTCAGAGATAAGTTGGCCAAGGGCAAGGCCAGACAGTAGGGCCTCATATACCTTGGAGTTGCCACCTAGCCAGTTTAGGTTGAAGTCTCCGAAGCAAGGAGTTCACTAGTACCCATTGTAGGACTGAGGCAGTCGAGGAGGTAGGAGAGGCCATGGGTGCCACCTTTTGGAAGATTGTAAACACAGGCCAGGTGGAGCTCTTTGGAGTTGCCCAACAGGAGGAGGGCATGTAGGAACTCACATGAGGGGGAAGCAGGGTGGGGTATGAGAGACACATTAAGGTGGGTCTTGTAGTAGAGCAGAACCCCACCCCCTCGTTTGTTCCCTGCCCTATCCTGCCTGGCAGTGTTGTACCTAGGGAGGGTGCAAACAGAGTCTATGGAGGATGGCTTGAGCCATGCTTCAGAGACCCCTAGGATGTCCGGGTTATAGTGAGCAACCCAAGCAATCAGCTCAGGGAGGTTAGTTAGGAGGCTGTGGATATTTATGTGGGCAACTTTTAGGCCCTTTTCATTGTTCCACTGGGGAGGGGACACGGGGGAAGACATGATGGCAGGGGGGCACGGGGAAAGATCAAATCAAGTCAAGGCAAAATAGGGGGAAAGGACAGATACACAGGAGCACTGAGGGAGCTATGGAGGAGGGGTCAGCAGTTTAGTAAAGCACCCCCTTCTGGAAGGAGCCTATGACCTGTAAATTACAGTGGTGGCAGGGAAGGGAGAAATATCTCCCCTTTGTGATGCCCAGAAAACAGGCACACCATCCATACACAGGTTAGACATAAGCTAGCATAACTAGTAGTTGAGGCTAAAACTATATAAAAGCAGGTTCCATAGACATTGAAATTACTTATACAGAAATAGATAGCATTGCAATTAAAGAAGAAAAACACTATATACTTGATAGGGTAGAACCCATAAAATGACTTAGCTTAGCTAGACTAAGCAGGTAACTGAGGCTTATAACTATATATATATATGTATATACAGATTCTGTTGATGCTAAATTACTATAAGGAAATAACATTGCAGTTAAAGATAAAGTCAGTTGCATGCTGAGCAGGTAGGAAGGATTGATCTGGGGAATGAGCTTAGGCAGCAGTGAACAGAGTGCTCAAGGTCAGCAGATCCAAGCGTAGCCGCTAATGATTGGCACACCTGAGGAGAATAGGCGGGGGCTTCAGAGCATGTAACGGAAGGAGGGAAGGAATGGGGGGCAAAATTTTGCCACAGAGATTCAGTCCCAGTGTCCTTTGCAGGGGGAGAGGGGACTCGAATGCAAAAGGTCTTCCACTTCACCCCAGCTCAGCAAATGTAATTTCTCCCTAGCCGCGGTGCTCAGAGATGGCCCTATTGAGCTTGCTGAGCCAGGAGTCACAACAGTAGCAGCAAATCAGGGAGCACTGTGTATTTTCAAATCTGACACCCAAACCTGCCGACACAGGAGCTCCAGTTTCCGACTGAACAATGAAGAGGCAGCTCAGGGAAATTCTGGTAGGTGGTCAAAAGTTTGTGCAGGCACAGAGGCTCCTAAAATTTCATCCCAGAGATTCAGTCCCAGTGTCCATTGCAGGGGAAGGGGGGACCCGAATGCAAAAGGTCTCCCGCTCCTCCCAAGCTCGGTCAATGCAATTTCTCCCTAGCTGCAGTGCTCAGAGATGGCCCTTTTGAGCTCACTGGGCCAGGTGTCATGACAATGGCAGCAAATCAGGGAGCACTGTATATTTTCAAATCTGGCACCCAAACCTGCCTACACAGGAGCACCGGTCCCTGACCGAACAATGAAGAGGCAGCCCAGGAACTTCAGGTAGGCGGTTGAACATTTGTGCAGGCATAGAGGCTCCTAAAATTTCACTCCAGAGATTTAGTCCCAGTGTCCGTTGCAGGGGAAGGGGGAACCCGAGTGCAAAAGGTCTCCCACTCCACCCCAGCACAGCCAATGCAATTTCTCCCATCTAACATCCAGAGATCAAAAGTCCAAGGATCCTCACATCATCAACTTTTTAAATATGGTAACCCAATTGCAGGATAGTGGTCAGACTGTGAATGTCCTGTACTTCAACTTTCATTACGCATGGGTGACTAGTGATAAAGCTGAAAAGCCTGTGAGTGGGGGACAACTTGGATAAGTGGATTAGGAACTGGTTAGGGGATAGGACTCAGAAGGTGGTGGTGAATGGAATCCAGTTGAGGGCCCACAGGTAACAAGTGGGGTTCCTTACAAGTCAGTCCACAGACAGCTACTTTGAACATATACATCTGCAGCATAGGAATTGAAATTCAGGATAAGATTAGCCCATTTTCAGATGATATGAAGTCATTTGGTAAAGTCAACACAAAGGAGGGAATCAGGGTGCTGAGGAGTAATCTGGCAAAGCTGGAGAAGTGGTCTAGGATCTAGCAACTCAAATTCAATGTGAAGAAAAGCAAGGTCATGCATATTGAAAACAAGGTCATACATAACAGAAACAAGAACCCCAAAATGCTATCCAGTTATATGGGTGAAGTAAATTAAGCCACTGAAATTTGAGTGGCTCAGTTTGCACGCCCGTAGGAGCAGCGACTGTGAGGGCTTAGCGAGGGAAAGGAATAGTGAGGGAGAAGGGACAGAAGAGCAACAGCAAATGATTGGGATTTGCTGGTGCTATGGGCTAATTGGGGAAGTGCAGCATGTTGCTGCTGCTGAGTTGGCTGCATGGTGTGGTGGGCATGGACGCTGCCTATGGTGCCAATGGTCCTGAGTTTGGGACTGCTTGCGGGTAGTTTTTTTTGTAGTGTGCCTGATTTTTTTTGCTGTGTTGCCATGCTATGGGTCTGGTGCTTCAGCAGCGGTATCCCCCGTGTTTACTGCGGCCCCATCCCATGTAGTCTCCTGTCCTCCAGTGTCCACCCCCCCCCCGGAGATGTTTATTTTAGTTTGGGGGGTGTGGGGGGAGCATAGCTCCCCACATTAAATATCAAATTCAAGGTCCCGTTTCGAGATGTATTTGCATCGCTGTCTTGGTATTTGCTGTGGTGGGTTATGTGCTTGTTTGACATTAAGCGATATGTACTCGCTGTTTTGCGAGTTGCCGAAGTATTTTCACCATTATGACATGGAACCCTCCAAAATGGAGTATTGGATAGGGTTGTCAGTGCTAAATGGGACTGAAAATAGAGATTGGGGGTCATCATTAGTGATAGTCTCAAGCAAGCAGCCTAGTTCAACAGGGCTTATGTGAGGACCAACCTGATGCTGTGCTGTATATCGGTAGAGACATTACATGCTGAATGCAAAAGATGATCCTGCCACTGTACATGTCCTTGGCGAGGGCACACCTGGCATACTGTGCACAATTTTGGAACCCTCCTAAGGAAAGCATGTGAGCTCTTAGAGACAGTGTGAGAAGGGCCACAAAAATGCTGTGGGGTATGCAGGGAAAGTTGTACAAGGAGTGGCTTTCTAGCCTTAACATGTACATGTTTGAGGCAAGACTGAAAAGAGGGGATATGACAGAGTCTTACTGTACAAATACATACTGAGGTAAACAGATGTGATTGGTCAACACTGTTAAGAAGTAGCGATGGGTCAGGCATGCTAAAGCCTTCTAAAACTGTATTGCCTACCTCCCACCCTGCTGCTGTTGTTGCTGCTGCCACTGCTGCTCTTGCTGCTCACGCCAGTTCACGGCAAGAGAATAGTAAATATCATAAGTAAAAACAAAACAAAAATATCACCTTTCGGGCCATAACACCTGGCCAATATATCCATGCTGCCTCCGCCACTACTAACTGATAGCCGCCCATTCCTACACATGCACTCTCTCTCTCTCTCTCTCTCTCTCTCTCTCCTCTACAAAGCAAGCATGTGTTCTGAATTCTTGATCATGCAGTAGCAGTAGTGGTGTAGCAGAGTTTCTTTTTTTGTGGTCAGTTACATGGGAGGGGTCTGTTTATGCAGATAGAGGGGGTGATCTAGTAAAAAGGAAAAAAACTGGCTGTTAAAAACAGCAACGTGGATCTGGTACACTGAACAAAAGTGTTCTGATCTACTTGGTTCTGTCAGATCCTGTGAGATCCAGGGGGATCTGATTTCAAGTGGACAGGTCCGCCCATCCCTATTCAAAAGTAAGTCCAAGTCGTCCAGGGCCAGCTGGGGGCAGAAGGGTTGAGCAACCTACAGGATGTTTCTCTTCCTCCTGGGATGGGCGGTTGTGCACTCTGCTTTGCTACCACAACCTGGGTGACCACAGGTAGTAGGTAAAGGCTAGAGCCAGAGTTGGATGGATGGGCACATGCTTCCCTCAACATGAGCACTCTTGTGTGATCATGTCACTGCCGACCAAACAACGAAAGCCTACAAGGCACCCGGAGAGGGGAAGGGGGTTCAAGGACAACAACTTAAGACCACCAAAACAAGCAGTATGATGCAGGTGAACCATCACAGGCTCTGCACTGCCTACTGGGCACCCTGCTTCCACCAAGCTGAAATATCTGGAGGAGCTTGGGAAACCAAAAGGCCTCTAACAGGGGGATAAGCTGTGCAGGATCAGAGGTAAGGAGTTAAGTTTCAAAGACTGTGTGTGATGGGGCTGGATGGGTTACTGTAGAAGACACAGATCAGTTGAGCAAAATAAAAAGTCAGGTGCCCCTGCAACACCTTGCCAAATGTGACAAACAGCTGATTGTTACTACCTCTGACACCCTCTGTTATAGACTTATAGCAGCTAAGGGCTCTCCTCACATCCGTGGTATGTCATTCTCCTCTCTTATATTGGTATGGGGTCTGGGAAAATACACTGGCAAAGTAATACATTCATTTAAATGGAATTCTGAGACTACTTTAATGAGTAGTGGAATACTTGCCATTAACACTACCTTTTACTAATGCAAAATCAGATATGAGGGATCAATGCAGAGTGCTTGCAACTCACGTACTCTTCTTGCTGTTTGCCACCAAAATTAATGTTTTCCATATGAGGTACTTCAATTTAGTTGGGACCATGGTCTCAAAAGAGAAAGGACTGGATTTATATCCCATGGGTATCCTCACAGGAGGGCACATGTGGGATAGACACCTAAAGAATCTCTTGAAAACTGCACGTGTAAATAGGGACTCTGTTGTAGTCTTGGACCTACATACAGGTATTACTGACAAATGTAGCTTTACACAAGATGGCCTCAGGCCTCGGGATTTAAGGTATATCGGGCAATTGAGGATTAGTGATATTTCAGTATGATCAGCTGAATGCAAAATGTTCTCACACCAGATAGAGAATCTTTTCCAATCTGAGGCATATGTTTTCCTGGTGGCAGGCTTCCTAGACAACTTGAGAATTTTCTTAACCTGAGTTGAGAGATTTAATTCTGAAAACTCCAATTTTTCAGGAGCCATGCCTTCAGGTAAAGTGATTCTTGAGTAGGTTGGGTCACCTGACCCTGGAGATTGTCATTAGGTCGTGACACAGTGGTAGTGTATATGATCTGCTGGACATCTGGAGTAGCAGAAAGCAGCATGGTTGCCCAGCTAGTCTGGGGCTATGAGAATCATTGCCACCCATTCTCTCCTCATCTTGAGGAGAACTTTATTAAAGAGAAAAGATGGAAAGCACAGAAGAACTACCCCCTGCCAGCATGCTCAAAGCCTCTCTGTAAGTGTACCTTGATATGGCATTCTGCAGAAAAATAGTAGAAGTTTTTTGTTCTGCCACAATGCAAACAGATCCCCTTCTGTTATACCCCATTTCCTGAATACTTGCCACAGCACATAGTTCTTCGGTGACCATTCATTTGTGATGTGGCTCATTTTACTTAGTTAGTCTGCCAGCACACTGCCCTACCCTTGTACATGGACTGCTGCATTCTGACCCTTGAGAATGCAGGACAGATCCCAAACTTCCCATGCTTCCTTGCACATCTTTGAGAATCTCGCACCACAATGCTTGTTGATGTAATACTTTGTAGTGGTATTGCCTGTCCTGATTTGCAGGCCCTGATCGCTGACTAGGTCTGAAAGCAATTTTATGGAGATATAAAATGCTCTGAGATCTGGCAGATTTATTTTTATTTTATTTGTTAATTTGACAATGTTTCACCAATAAAGGCATACTGAGCTGCAATAGCTCGTTTCCAGATGTATCCTGGGGAAAGGGAGGAATGGGATACAATATGCATAGCAAGACACAAAATACAATGAAATGAATAAAACAAAATCAAACAAGATACAATTGAAACACATGATACTGTGGGTAAACAAAGATGCACAGGACACATCCATCCATACAAATATTCATATAGATATATATTACGGGGTTACAGTAGCACCTCTATAGTTAGGGTTGAGCAGGCACTTTAATGTTAAACCTCAAATTTTGCACTTTAATACCTTTGAAACCAATCAACGGATTTGCAAAATAATTTACATGTGTGGTCTCCTGAGGTAGATCTCTTGACATACCAAGTTGCGTGTTGATCGGATGAGTGAATTTTGTGCTGCTCATAGTGAAAAAAAGTGGAAATTTGACTTTTTTTGCAGTTTTTTCATCATCGTGTTGCTGCCAAATGGTTTAGAATTTTGGTCTAACATTTTAAGTGTGGAAAGTACTTGTCTCACAGAGTATGTCAGCACTGGTTTGCTGAAAAAATATTAATCCATTCCAAAGTTATTTAATTTAAAAATTTTGGATTCTGAGCATGCTCAGTTTAGCCTTTTGGATAAAGGAATGGAACGAAAAAGGATATTTTTTTTGTCAATCTTGATTGCCAGGTGATCCTTGGTCACCAGAAAAAGTCCTATTTTGTGAGCGCCATCTTATTTTTTCATTTTGGGGCAAAAAATCTGTCATAACTCTGCCAGCAATGTTTGTTTCAGGTATCTTAGTATGTTTCTTGCTCATCAGGAGTTGATGAGCAGTTCTTTGTGGTTTCTGATATCTGTATGCCCTACAATTTTTTAATAATTTAAATCCTTTCTCATCACTTGCTAACTTCCTTTTCACCATTCCTTGTTCATCATGGCCTGCAGAGCCATCTGGTCGGCAAAAGGACATCTGGTCTGTAGTGGAAATCCTTTTTCACCATGACAAATAGGGATGGTGAAAAAGGAATCTGAGTAGCGAAAAAGGATTTTTCCATGGCCATCTGGTCATGAAATTGGGGCCATCTCATCAGAAACCGGGCCATCTCATCATACAAATGGATCCTTTTTTGTCAGACAAATCCTCTTCTGCCTACAAAGCAAAGGATTGGTGGAAAAGGATTGCTGATGAAAAAGAATTGCCGCAGATGAAAATTGTTATTTTTATATCTTTTTAGAATGGGTCCTCTTTTGAACCCATTTGGGGAAAAAAAATCCCTGATGTCTAGTGGTATCCCTCACCCTGTATGGTATGATGTACTCCCCCATTTGTTTTATTTTATTTTGTTATGTAATATTTTTAAAGCTCATACCCCATTTTTTTCCTTGGGGTGGGGCTTACTTTGATGCCGGCTTTGTTCCTGGTGTCTACTGCCCCCCCCCCCACCATCCAATGTGTTTAATTTTTTTGTTGGTGGTTGTATGATGGAATCCTCCAACCCTCTCTTTTCTTATTTTCTACCTGAAAATAAGAAAATGGTCCCTCAATGTTGTACTATCTTTTTTATGCCTGTAAAACAAAAGTCCTTCACCAATCATACCTGTACCCCCCACCCGACCACCCATGGTGCAACCACCTCCTGACACCCCACTGATGCCCCCACAGACCCTCACTCACCTCCAGAGGTCCCAGGTTTGAGACCCGCTCCACCAATCATGGACATGTCTTGCTAATGGAATCAGCGACTGCAAAATTAACTAAGGTAAATGCGCTTCAATGTATTTCAATGGGGGGGGCCAACTTTTACCTATAACTTGGCCGTTGATTGGAATTTTGGCCCAACATTTTTAACATGGGTGTTTGGGGACCCCGCCTCATTAATAACATGACTGTCATTAGGCAACTCCCACCAGAAAGGTGATTTCACCAACCAACCAACCACAAAAACTCCCACCAGAAAGGTGATTTCTACCCACCAACCAACCACAAAATCACCTTTCTGGTGGGATTTGTATAACAACAGTCATATTGTTCATGAGGTGTGGTCATAAGAAGGCTACACGTTGAAAAATTTGGGGTCAAAATAATTAGAACTACGCTGCGTATGGGTATTCATTGCAATCTCACTACACATGCTCCTGACTTTGGAAATGTTCAATATTTTCAACCATATTTTCAACACAGTTTTCTTATTACCCCACCTCATGTATGTCACAGCTGTAATTTTTCAAATCCTGTCCAAAATGTGTTTTGAAGAAGACATGAGATGCCGTAGTCTAGGTAGCAGCTCTCTCCAACTGTGCTCCCTCTCACTCCTTTTACTTTTGCTGTTTTAAGCTGAAATTCTGAGAACTTCCTAACTACACGTCTACACTCTGTGTTTGTAGTCATTCTTCATATTTTGCTGTGGTTTTGGTCCAAAGATTTTACTCTCATGGATGCAGAAATACAGCAAGTGCCACCATGGCACACACCACCTGTGACACCCAATAAATCTTCGAAATGTACCAAGGGCCAAGGCTTAACTGCCAGGTGCTCGAGTAATGTGAGTCCAGTGCCTACTCCATTGACTGAAGAAAGATTTTTGTTGGAATACCAGCCCTTTAAAGAATCCCTTCAAGAGCTTACTGCTGAGCTGAAATCTTTACATTCAGATTTGGGAAGCATGGACTGTCATATCGGAGATGTAGAAGCCCTTACTTTTTCACTTAACCAGTTGTGGGATCATATAGACCCAGATATCTGCAGCCTCAAATAGAACTAGCCAAAATGGAAAATAAAATGGAGGATCTTGAGGGGAGAAGCCAGCATAAGAACATTGTCATATTTGGCCTCCCTGAAGGTGCCAAAGGGTCATATTCTGTCCTTTTTGCCCAAAAGCTCCTCACTAAAATTGCTGGACCCTCTCTGAACCATCCTACTTATGTTATAGAAAGGGCACATTGCTCATTTTGCCCAAAGCCACTGGAGGATTCCCCATCTTGACCCTTTATTATGCAGCTTCTGAATTTCCTGGACAAGCAACATCTTTTGCAAAAGGCTCGGGAGCACCATGAAATTTTATGGGAAGGCACCCGGCTCTGACTTGCTCAGGACTTGCCTCCAACCATACGCCAAAAAAAGAGCTGCCTATCACTCGGTTATAACCAAATTAGTTCCTGCTGCAATTCATGTTCGGGTTTTATTTACCCTGCCTGATTACAAGTCTCCATCCAAGGGTCCTGATACTCTTATGACTCGGCTGAGCAAGCTTCAAAAGAGCTCAAGGTGCTCTTCCCTGACCTATACAAAGGCCTTTGAAGTAAGTGACCCAGAATTGTTTTGGTAATCATAAACTATGTCTGTGCTTACTAGATTGTTTAATGTATTATTGTTCCTACATTGCAATCCAGCATCGATTCAGGATTGTAGCTCGATAACTGGACATGTTCTCAAACATTTTAGTTCATTCCTGCCACGATTGCAATTTTGCATTATCCTTGTTTTGTTGGTTTTATTTCCACCTCTTTACCTTTTGGAATGTTAGCTTTATGGGACGACATTACAGAGTGGAGTTTTCTGTGGCTGCCTCTTTGTGGCTTCTTTGCCCCTTAACCACATTTTCTGGAGATTCAGCATACTATTCTATTTAGATATAGGATCCTAGATTGCATATGGATTCTCCTTCGATAGAAGGCACATGCAGACCTTGGAATTTCCACTTCCGAACATTGCAAAACTCACAGCAAGCATACTACTTCTAAGTATTACTCTGGCTCTTTCTATGAATGTGGTTTTCAGCTATTACCCTACTATTTTGCCTGTTCTACAATTATTTATCGATGAAGGAGTGTGGATCAACTCAGCAATTCCCCAACACCTATCTGAGCTGATCACTCTTAGAGATTAATTCTGTGCCTTTCAGGTCTTTTATGGGATAGAATGGGCATTGCTGGTTTATTTTTAGGTGACAGTTTTACTGCCTTTGTGATTGGCCAGCTTTTCAAGGAAGCCGCTCACCTCATTCTTTCAATCCTAGATCCTACGCTGTATAATGATCCTTCTTCAGATGAGGATTTTGTGCTGAATCCTTTATCACTGAGAATCCTGATACAGACTTTGCTCCTTGTTTTATTTGGACTGCTACAGGCTTTGCTCTGACTTTTTTGATGCTTTAGTAGATATGTCAGATGAACAGATCTACAGATGATTGGGATAGTGGACTCCTCTTCTTATCTCTATGGAATGTGTTTTCTAGTCATTATGTGGTATGGCATACACTGAACCAGGATTTTGATTTTAATTAGAAGCCATGGATGGAAGAAGAGGCCCTGCTGCAATTTTTTCTTTTTCCCTCTATGGGGAGCAGTACATATATACACTGTGCTTGGTTTACTTATTTTATGCTGCCCTCACTGGTGGATGGATATACAGTATGGGCTGGATATTCAAAAGGGTTGCATCATGCCGATAGGGTTGCACCTGTGCAAGTCCGAAATTGCACCATTCTGCGATATTCAGCAGGAGGTAGTTGCGCCCAAGTCATGCTGGAGCAACAGCAATGCTAATGAAGGCATGCTCAACCAGAGGGAGAGGAACCATGCATAAACTGCACAGCCCGATATTCAGCGGGCTGTGCAGAGTGTGCGAGCACAACCCCAACCTGCGCCTGCACAACTTTGAGCCCCAAAAAAGGAGTAAGTGAGGGCCACCCACAGATGAGCTGCCACATTGCAGGGTGCAACACAGCAGCTGCCACCTGTGGGTGGCCTCCACTTCTCCTGTGCCCCCCCTGCAGCCCGATCGCGGGCATAATAGTAACCCCATGTAGCCGATGCGGGCAGAACATAACTGAACAACCCCCACTTGCCCGATGGCGGGCAAAATAGAATGAGCCCCCTCACCTGTAATCGTGGGCACAACATTAGTAACCCCCACTGGCCCATCGAGGGCATAACATTAGTAACCCTACCCTCGACTGGCCCGATCACCGGGCAAACAGAACTGAACCCCAACCCCACTAGCCAGATCACTGGGCAGAACAGAGTTCAACCCCCAAAGACCAATATCCCTGGTGGTCCAGTGGACTGCAAAGCCCAATCACGGGCATTAGAGTCAACCCCCAAAGACCAATATCCCTGGTGGTCCAGTGGATCACAAAGCCCTGATCACGGGCATTAGGTCAACCCCCCAAGACCAATATCCCTGGTGGTCTGGTGGACCTGACCAGTCGCAGGCATTAGGGGTCAAACCCCCAAAAGACCAATATCCCTGGTGGTCCAGTGGACCATGAAGCCCAATCATGGGCATTAGGTCAGCCCAGGTCAAGTACCCTGGTGATCAAGTGGCCCCACCCCACCCACCCACCGGAGCCCGCCACCCGCTCCCCGCCAGCGGTGGCAGCAGCACCACCCACCTGCCCGCCCCTGCCAGCGACTGACTGCTCGGTAGGGCTGCACACCCATTGGTTCAGAGCAAGACCAATGGGTGTGCAACCCTATACTGTACAAAGCAGTCAGATATGTGAATGAATTCATTCATTCACATATTTGGACTGCCTTTAAGGTATGGGCTGCACGCCCATTGGCTCTTGCTCTGAACCAATGGCAAGCAGCCCCACCGAGCAGTCAGTCAGCGGGCGGCAGGGTGGCAGGCGGGTGAAGTGCTACCTACCCGGCTGGATGGGATGGTGGAGGTGGTGGGCCTCTGGTGGGTGGGTGGGGCTACTAGATCACCAGGGTACTAGGACCTTGGGGTTTGACCTAATGCCCGCATCGGGCTTCGGTGGGTCCACTGGACCACCAGGGATATTGGTCTTTAGAGTTACCTGTTTGCCTGTGATTGGGCTAGTGGGGTGGGGTTCAGTTCTGTTTTGCCCACGATCGGGCCAGTCGGGGGTTACTAATGTTATGCCCACGATCGGGCCAGTCGGAGGGGGGTTATTGATGTTATGCCCGTGATCGGCCAGTCGGGGGAGTCTAGTTCTGTATTGCCCATGATCGGGCTAGTGGGGGATTCATTTCATGCCCGTGATTGGGCTGGGCGGGCCTCGGTCCTCGATGGCTGCTGCCTGTCAGGGTGCCAGGCACAAGTCATCGGGGATCGGTGCACCTGCATGCTAATGGCATGCAAATGGGGCCATAAGTAGATGCAGATGGCCCCCCCCGCGGCTTGCATGAATTATGGCCCCATTTGCATGTCACCTTTTGAATATCGGAAATTTGCGCATGGTGCAATGGAACTTGCGCCACCGCATCTTGAATGCTCCACTCTGACCACTTGCGGTGGTGCAAGTTCTACTGCGCCATGCACAGTGGCTGTGGCTGGGGGGCGATATTCAAAGGAGTTGCTCAATAGCGCAACTCCATTGAATATCACCCCAGCCACACCCCAGCACAACTTTTTTGAGCAGCACAAGGGCTTGTGCCACAGAATGGCGCAGTTTGAATATCCAGCCCTATGACTTTATTTCTGACTTGACTTAATTTATTTATTTAGTTTTTGTTGACCGGGTAAGTACACTAGACAAATTCTGCCTATTTTCAGGCATGACCAAGGGGAAGGGGATACAGATGAATGCCAACTGACCTTGAACCAGATTAAGCTGTTGGTGGTATTTTTAGTGAATTGGGGGAAATTTTGGCCAATACTAAAGGGTGTCAAGTTTCATATGTACGTCTTTCAGTCTATATAAGCTTTGGGTGTTTTTTCATTTCCTGCTATTGTTTAATCTTTTAAATGGAGTCTAATGGGAATTATCTACACTGTTATGAATGTTTGAGGTTCTAGGCACTCGATCTTAGGGAATTTTGTCAGATCTTAGACGTGAGTCTTACTCTGTTGAAGTTCACTTGTTGGCCTCTACAGCCCCTAGAATGGCATACTGGGATAATTGAAAAAGGTTCATTTTTGATTTACAACTAACATCCAAGATTTAATTTTGAATTGTAATGCCCACACACAGGATAGTTATATTGTTTTGTGGTATTAATCCACCTATATTCCTGTGCTGGTTATATTTTGACATTTACCGTAACTTGTTTTGGGAATGTATTAGTTTTAGTATTTATCTAATTTCCTGTTTTAAAGATAACAAATATGGGGGGTCTGCCACTACTTTCTGTAGTCCTTTGATACAGCCCACAGTTGGTTTCGATGTGTATGGGACATGGTTTCTCATTCTTTTTTTTGGGGGGGATGACCAAATTTCTAAGGATATCTGAATAATTGGGGGGAGAGTATGAAGTTGGGGGAGGAGAAATTAGTTGCCCTGCACTAACGGATATCATGAACCAGGTTAGGGGTGGTTAGAGCACTTATTCTTTTGGGTGGGGGCGGGATTGCCTTGCATTGGTTTACAAAATGCCTGTTGTGTTTGTGCCTTCTATGAATGAATTGTGTTTAGTTCAGCTTTTGTCATCATCAAGAAGGCTCTAGTTATTTTGTCCCTCTTTGGATTACTGTACTTAGTTTATGCAGCATAGCAGAGGACTTTGTTTCACTTAGTAATATGGGGGAGTGTGGTGTTTTTTTTATTGTTGTATTCATTTTTATGGAGGGTATGAGAGGATGGTCTTTACTGTTATTAAGAAATGTGGAAGGGGGTATGAGAGCTGACCTACATGGGAATTTGTATTATGCTTTTTATGCAGACATTGGTTTCTGTGTTGCTGTTAAGATATGATAATGTCTAGTCTTTTATGTTATGTTTCATGAAATGTTAAATGATCTTGCTCCCACCTCAAATGTTATCAGATACTTAAACACCTGACACAGGTACAATGTAATGCAGCATTTTACAGAAACTCACTTCCTTTCTACATAAGGTAGTTTATTTCATAGGCAATCAATGGGTCAGGTTTTTGTGGCTGGAAATAGCACAGCAAGTAGGGGTGTGGCTATTCTAGTCAACAGAAATGTTAGTTTTCAGAGTCTGCACCCAGAGTCTTTTGGATCCTCAAGGGAGATATGTCTTTTTTAAAGGGGTATTGGACCAGGTGGAGGTGGTACTGCCCAGTGTTTATGGTCCCAATTCGGATGACCCTTCTTTTTTATGGAGCTTGCATCGCTTCTTGTCCTGTTTCTCCTGGTGGCACTGATTGTGGGGGGAGATTGGAATATTTCTCTCACTCAGGATTTGGAGGGACTGTCAGGCCCCTGGTTGGCTTGACCCCTGCTCAGTGGTCCATCTGTGATATGATGGAATCCTAATGGCTCTGCGATCCATGGCAGGTACTTCACCCCAGATCCATGAATATAGCTTTCACTCTCCTGATAATGGGTCATATTCTTGGATTGACTATATCCTGATTAGTCAAGTAGGGATGAGTGGAGTACTAGACAGTGGGATTGACCCCTGGTTCCTGTCAGACCACTCCTCAGTGTGGTTGAAGATTTCCTTGATTCCAAACATCCAGAAGGATGTCTTAGAAGTTGAACAACCAGCTGCTTAAGGATGCTTATATTATTTTGAGAATTAAGGAGCAAATTGAAGTTTTTATGTACCAAAACACTGGTTCAATAGATAAAGGTGATTTAGAATGGTGTGCTCTTAAATGCTTCCTTAGGGGAGAATTTATCCACCTGGCGTCTAAGCAGAAACAACTCTGCATGAAGGAAGCCTCAACATTACTACATCGTAATAACGAGTTAGAACATTCTTTATCTCCCGAAACTCCTGATGAGGTTCATAAGAGTTGCTACTCCTGGAGGTAAATATGCTTATTTTTATTTTATTTTATTTTACCAGGAGAGACACACTAAGCTGAAGCTTGTTTACGGTGTGACCTAGGAGCACAAGAAAGTTAAGTGACTTGCTCAGGGTCACACAGTATGCAAGTTGAGGCTGTGGTATTCAAACCCAGGTCTCCAGGTGTGCAGCTCAGGGCCTTAAACCACTGCACTATACTGCCTATTTATTACGTGAAAAGGCAGAGTACACTATTCTAAAATTGCAGTCCAAATATATTGATCAGAGGGAGAAGGCAGGCCATTTATTGGCCCTTCACCTTCAGAAACAAGGAGCTCCCATCTGATTTCATTTATCACGCTGATGGGATGGTACAGTTCACACCTTATCCAGAGATATTGTGAGGGAGTTTGAATCCTGTTATAAAGGCCTTTACAGCCCTATGGCTCATTCGCAAGCTGATTTAGATGTTGACGGATTTTGAACTAATATCTCCCTTCCAAAGTTAATTGATGCACAACAAGCTTACCTAATTCAGCCATTGACCCCTTCTGAAATTACATCAGCCATTGATAGCCTGGCCCTTGACAAGGCATCCAGACTGGATGGATTTTCATCTAATATCTATGACACAGAAAAAGCTTTTGACAGAGTCAATTGTAATTTTTAATTTCTTACCTTAGTAAAATTTTGTTTTCCTCTGGCCTTTCTTCACTGGATTAAGGTTATTTACTCCTGTCTGAGTACTAGAATTTACTGTAATGGGGTGTTTTCCTCCAGTTTCACCAGTGTCAGTGGCTCAGTAGGTAGCACACTCGCCTCTGAGGCCGGGAGATCAGAGGGCTGTAGATTCAGTTCCCACATCTGGCACTTGGGTTAATATCACAGTACTGACACCGTAATGCAGCATGAGAGAGGTGCTGCACTTCTGAGGTGCTGTCTTTCGGATAAGACATTAAACTGAGGTCCGATCTGCCTGGATTGGTGGTAGTTCAGGTGGATGTTAAAGATCCCATGGCACTTATCGAAAAAGAGTAGGGGAATTTCCCCAGTGTCCTTGCCAAATTTCCCTCATTCACTAAAAATACCACCAACAGCTTAATCTGGTTCAAGGTCAGTTGGCATTCATCTGTATCCCCCTTCCCCGGGTCATGCCTGAAAATAGGCAGAATTTGTCTAGTGCACTTACCCGGTCAACAAAAACTAAATATGATATAAATATAACATTCTGGCACTCGACAGGGATGTCCACTTTCCCCTCTGTTATTTCATTTATGTTTGGAACCTCTGATCCAGAAGCTTAAGGATGAATTGGAACTGATTGGGGTGGTGGTGGGCTCCAAATCCCTTCAGCTTTCTGTATATGCGAATTATATTTTACTTTATGTTACTTACCCTCAAATTGCTATTCCAGGCTGGTCCAGTGGTGCTGGAGGTTGAGATGTTGAATGCCACACCTCATGCCATGCCAGCAACCTGGGTTTGGGAATTAGCCTGGGCTGCTGGGGATCGGCAGGGGTGAGAGAGGAACAAGTGTCCAGAGGACTGTTCTCCTCTCTCGGGAAGGGAGGAGGGACTGCCACTCTGCTCACTGATTGCCATCTAGAGGCAGCTGGAGGGAGATACAGGTTGGCAGGCACACAACCGGTGCATGATGTTGGAGGGAAGGGGTTGGGGAGAAAAGAAAATGGAGCTGGCTGTCTCCATGATGGCCCTGGCTGTGCCCACACTGAACCCTGGAATCTGGATTCTGGCTATCTGGGGAAGGGGAGAAAGCTGACGCTCCTCGCTCCTGGCCATGTCATGGGGGGGTAACCCATGGGGGATTTCCCGGGGAGATTGGTGTGGGGATGCAAGGCCTGAGAAATGAGTTCCCTGATGGAGGAGCCATAGCCACCTACCAGCTCTCCCCATAAAGAGAGGATTTAAAAAAATTGCTATTCCGGCTACATTGCGGATTATCAAAGAATTTAGTCAACTCTCTTAATTAAAAACTTAATCTTGTTAAATCTGAGGTTATGCCTCTTATTTCAACTATACTAAAATCTGACATTACATCTCTAGGGTTGAGTTGGGCCCTCAGCATATTAAATATTTAGGTATTTATCTCACAAGGAAGTTGTCCTATTACAGAAACTTAACCTAGATAACTTGATAATCACTTTGCAGCAGGATCTGAAGAGGTGGCAAGCCCTTACACTAACAAAATAGGGGAGGATTAACATTGTTAAGATGAATATCCTTGCTAGGATATTTTACCCCATCAATATGCTCAACCTTTGGCTGCCCTTCTTATGGTTCCGACATCTCCATGACTTACTTTCTGAATTTATCTGGTCCAACAAAGCACAGAGCAAATCCTATAATAAGTTGGCTGCCCCTAGACAGTCTGGTGGTCTTAGACTTCCCCACTTTACAGCATATTATTTTGCTTGTCATACTAGCAAGTTTTTCAGGTGGCTTACCCCATTCCCCCAGGCCGACTCTTCCAAGTATATTCCTATTTGACTGGAAGTATAACTGGGATTGATTAATAAGACCAGCCTCCCCCCTTATCTATACTCTTATTTTTCAAAGGCACTCCCTGGGGCTCTTGGAGACTCTGTAATAGGCACCTCAATTCGTGTCTACTCACAGTTTTGTTCATTGTTGAAATACTCGTTCACTAAAGATGCTGCACAGCCTGTTCTATGGAATCCTAATTTTAAAGTGAGGGGCTGGGTAATGATGGAGTTCTGGCTGCCTCAATTATTCAATGTTAAAGTCTGTGACCTGCTTCATCAAGGATTCGTATGCTCCTCCAAAGATATCCTAGCATATTGTCATCTGGGTAATATTGCAATTTTTGAGATATTTCATTTATGTCATGTTTTAATGCAATGGTTTGGATCATGTCTTTGGGAGATTGATCAGTCTGAGTTCTTGCAATCCATTAAAGAACTAGTTTTAAAACTGCATGCAGTGGCCACCTTATATTCCCTTTTCTTTTCTAAATTATTTTCTGAGTTAGATGGGTTTTCCTCACATTGGAATGTCCACTTTTCTCTTAGTCCTTTCCAGTGGCAGAAAGTATGACATTACCTTTATACATTTGTTTCTCAGGATAAACTGTGGCTTATCCAGTTTAACATATTTAATAATATATATTTCACACCCATGATACGCGCTAAAATGGGTAGGCCACCATCTTCTCTCTGCACTAGATGCAGACAAGAAGATGGCACCCTTTTACATATCTTTTGGACTTGTCCCAAAGTAGCTCCACTATGGAGTCTGAAGCAAAGCTGATCCTGTCTTAGGAATATCTGTCCTTTTTACCCCCAAGGTCTGTATAATTGGTGATTGCAGTTTCATTTGGGGTTAGAGAAAGGAAGTATTACATGGCCTTAATCTCTCTTTCTTTAGAGAAGGTGGTTCTGCGTCACTGGTTTGATCAGATTCATATTTCATGTAGGGAATGGTAGCAGGAGCTCCTGTTCAATCTCCAGATACAGCAAATGATTGCAAGCCTCCGTAACAGACCTAAAGTATTTGATAAATGCTGGAGTAAGTTACATATTCTGTATACGATTTAAATGCTCTGTTTTGTACTGTTTTGAGTATTTTCTGCAGATTTTTTTTTTTTTGGAATGGTAGGGCTGGGGTGGGCTCAATCTCTTTTTTGTTATACTGGCTCATTATAATTTTCTCATGGAATGTCTGTGCTGCTTTTGATTGGTCGCCCCACAGGGCGGGGTTGAGGGTTGGGGAGGGAGGTGGGTAGTTAATTTTATTTGTTTTGTTTGTTTTTTTATTTTGTTATAGGTTATCATATTAACTTTAAAGTTTATTAAATAAAAAAAAATGTGTTTTCACACCTGTGGTGTAGAATGGCATTGCAGTTGCACAGAATTATGTTTTGGCAGGGATATGAACATTTTCTGGACTGGGTGCATGCGGTGATGTCATAAGAATGCTATGTTGAAAATTTGGGATCACAATGATTAAAAATCACAGAGTTATGACTATTTGTCACAATTTCACTATGCCTGTTCATAACTTTGTAAATTTTAAATATTTTGAATCCACATTTTCAACATAGGCTTGTTATTACACCACCTCATGTATGTCACAGCTGTCATTTTTCAAATCCTGTCCAAAATGTGTTTTTGCACCTGCGCTATGGATTGGCATTGCAGTTGCGCAGTGTTACATTTTAGCAGGGATTGAAAAAGGATTCTGCATTGGGAACATGAGGTGGGGTGGATAACATGGGTATGGTGACAATTTGGTAAGTGATGTGCTATAACTGGAAGCTCAGGGCCAGAGGTCCCTGTGCTTCCACAAGTACATACATATATGCATCCATGAAGGAATGAGAGAGTTGGGTCCAAAGGACCCTGTGCTCCCACCATAAAGTAAGGATACTCTTATACTATCTCAATGGAGGGTCCCACCATAAAATAAGGATACTGTTATACTATCTGAATGGAGGGATGGCAGTGCAGGTCCCGGAGCTGCTACCATAAAATAAGGATACTATTATACTAGCTCAAAAGTAAGTAAATAAATTGCAAAAACTTTGTAGAATGCATCAGTTAGCTTAAAGTGACAAAAGTAGGAAATGTGGCATTAGGGTTTCAACGTAACACCCATTCCCATCCTGCACAGACCCACAGGTGGGGGAGGTATGTCTTGGGGTCATGAACCCTAATGCTCAACCCAATCCAGTACAAAATTAGGTGACATGGGTACAGCATAGCTGAATGGGGTGTGTTAGAATTCATGATCCCTAAGACAGACCCTCCCCTCGCCTGTCGGTCTGTGCAGGATGTTGAATAGGGTGTTAGGGCGAAAACCCAATGCACATTTCTAGTTTTGCCACTTTAACACTAACTGATGCATTAATGAAGTTTTTGCTATATGTATATACATACACGTATGTATTATATACATACATGAACACAAACATATATATAAACATAATAGAGTAGAGGCAAAAGTTATGTAAGGAGAAGAAAATTTAGGAAGAGCATGTGGATTGGGGGAGAGGTAAGCCCTAACCTACAGGAGCTGAGCCAAAAGTATACTGAGCCAATGTAGTAGGCTAATTAGATGCCAGAAGTGGGAAGGGGCAAGGTAGATATAGAAACAGATAACACTAATAAAGAGAGTAGGGGTCAGGAGCAGTTGCAGGAAGGGAAATATAGTTACGGAGAAGACAAGACAATGAACTAGAGGATGGAGTAGAGTGGATATCTAAGGTGAGGGAGTTCCAAAGATTAGGAAAATGATAGGAGAAGGCAGCCTACCTGAAGTGGAGGTTCAGGCAGGGAGGGCTAGAGTCTTGTGTGGGGAGTTACAGAAGGAGTAAGTGATGGAATTTATGTTCATGTCTTTCTGCTGAACTTCATACTCCATTCACTGTGTAGTGGCTACTGTTACTGTTAGTTTGATTTTATTGGTCGACCATATATTCATTACAACTTTACAAAAGAGCATTAAAAACGTACAATAAAATAACAATTACTAAAAGGAACAATACATGTCAACATGCAGAGCAATAAATATCAATAAAAATGCTGTACATCCCAAATTAAACTATTATGTTTAAATCGGTAGTATCATGCTATAGACTGTTCGATGAAATATCAGCTGTATGTACAGTAGAATAATTTCCATTTACAAAATTCTTAACTTGTCCTCAGTTTATATGTTGTGTTCTCATTAGCACCACCTTCATTAAGTCATAATCTATTATCAAAGAATCCAGTTAAGAAAAGACACATTAACCTTTAAAACTCTAGAACATTTTTCTGTTAGACTACATTAGAGACAACATATTTGTTTATCTTGATTATATTATAATTTACCCATCATATTGTGAAATAGCCTTTTAGTCCAAGACTTCATGTAATTTATAGATTACCTAGATCTTGGCATAAGCACATTTATCACCAAAGATGTATGTTTAATTTACTCTAGGAGATACTAACATGCTAAGAAAACAGTCCTTGCAATATTTTTCTCCTTTTATCTAGTTGCTGTCTCTGTCAGTCCAACCATAATTCTAAGAGCTGCAAACATTTGCTAAAAGTAGCTTAAAAGACATACAAACAAGACATGTTTTTATAAGCTGATACTTTTAACAGCAGCACCCATAACAGCTATAGAATCATTCATGACTGCATGCATTTTAAGTCTTCAATGGGATAAAACAGAATATAAATATTATTCCAACTCATTAATAGTTCATGTACTTTTAAAGAGTTCCAGGTTAAGCTGAGGAATTAAGCTCTAGATTTCTTGAATGCGAGGCACATGTGAGATCAGTGCCATTCAATGTATATTCATATGGTCCAAGGCATTTCATAGAGAAACTAGCACCCAAATGTTAAAACAGGGGACTCAATACAGAGCCGCTCGAGTTAAACTAAATCAGCTGTGCTTCATTTCAAAGCATGAGTTCCCTTATTTACTGTTTTGCAAATCAACATTCTAAGAATATAATTCCTTTGCTGTCAATTAAGAGAAAAAAAATGTTCAGATTAACTATTTTCCTTCTGTAATTTGGCAGGAGTCACAGATTTTTTTGTATAGAGGTGAGTGGTCAACACAGAAGAAACAGAAGCACAGAAATACAAAAAAATATATAAGGGCTCTGTTGACCCATCCATATGCTCCCAAAATATACATGTCAGTGAAAAGAACACTCCACTACATATGATTGCACGTATATCAGAGACTCTGACTCATGTATGAGAGTCTCTCTTAGCATTCTTATATTAAATAAAGCATGTCACTCTGTAAGTTAAATCAAGGATTGTGTTCAGTGTCCATAAAAAGTATTCTGGCTCCATAACAGGGAGTTTACCTACAGGTGATCTCTTCAAGTCTCCACAAATCGCTAAAAAAATTCATTTTAGGAAGTTGCAACAGAAGATCACAACACAATGGAGTCCAGCAATTAAAATTTTGAAGGACGGTATTGCTAATAGCGCCACTCAAGTTCCATAGTGTTAACAAACAAAACATTAACAGAGCATTCAGGCCCAGATTTTTAATTCAGCAAGTGGACTGAATGTCTAATCAGTGGCTAAAGGAAAATATAAAGTACCTCTGAGGGGAGGTTACCCCTTATCCACTTTCACCTTCTGTCACAGATTGCCACACAGGAGAGCTCACAGCCATCCTCCACTGGTTGCTAGAACTGTGTATTTGTGAAATTAGCAAAGAAGATCACAGCTGCTATGATGCTGACAGTTAACAGCTTTCTCTTAATCAGGGAGTCCAATGACAGCAGACGTTTTAGGGGGCAGCCATAGATGATCCAAAAATTCTCCATTCTAGCTCGTTAAAGGCCCCTTATAGCCCTTGGACCGCTGTACAGACAGTTGGTGAGACCACATCTGGAGTACTGTATGCAGTTCTGGAGACTCCGTCTCCACAAAGAATAGACAGGGTGGAGGCTGTTCAGAAGAGGGCAACCAAAATGATGTAGGGTCTGCATCAGAAAACATATGAAGAAAGACTAAAGGAATGAAAGATGTATAGCCTCGAGGAAAGGAGGGAGAGGGGGGACATGATAAAAACTTTCAAATACCTCAAGGGAATCAACAAAGTCCAAGAGGGTAGCATCTTTCAGAAAAAGAGATGTGCAAAAACAAGGGGGCACAATTTGAAGATAGAGGGGGGACGGCTCAGAGGTAATGTGAGGAAGTATTTCTTCACAGAGAGGGTTGTGGATACATGGAACAGCCTTCTTGAGGAGGTCGTAGAGTCAAAAATAATGGGGGAATTCAAGAATGCATGGGACAGATATTAGGCATTTCTAGTGCTGGGTAGGAGGAAGTAGGCTGTTGGTTAACTAGGATCTGCAGCTTATCCATTAGGTAGGAAATGGGCAGACTAGGTGAGCCAAGTGGTTGGCTTTATCGAATCTGGTACCCTCTTGGGCTGTTTTCTAAGCTCCCTGTTTGGACTCTTAGACTTTCATTTAGACAAGTTTAGCTGTAACAAAAGAAACACTAAAAATGCTCCTCAGCGCAACATTATTTATAAACAATTCATGTGCAGACCCCCTGTCCCAGGCAATGTTAGCATACCTTGTCTACATTTAGATGTGCCTTTAAGCACTATAGAGTGCTACCAGTCTCCTGAAAAGGAAACAGAACCACAGGTGCTCCTTGTCCAGCTGTTTGGTATCCTTTCTGGCCCATCTTAGGGGGTATCCAAAATCAGCTCTGGCTAGTGCTTAGCCTCATGAGACCACGCAAGGACTCAGTAATGACTCCTAATTCATAAAGTAGCTCCTTTTCCATGTAAAAAGCTTCCCAATATTAAATAATATAATTTATGCTAGCTTAAGAATGCTACTACATGCTAGGACAGGAAGCCGACAAATGCTTCAAACATATCAAGCCACAAAATAAAAAATAAACTTTTAAACGTAGGTTCACAGAAATAATAAAGTGAGGGAAACAGAATTATTACATGAAACTCAAAAGCTCCTACATTTTGCGAAAGTGGAGAGCAGAACAGTGTGGAGCAGCATGGAACGGAGCAGCACAGCAGTCATCTTGCTGCTCTGCCCTGTGTAATATGAAATGTGTCCCTCCAGCCCAGGAGGAAGGCACCTATAGACAGAATCATATCTATTTTTAGTTGAAAGGAATCCTTTTTCAGAGGTGTTGCACCTGCTGCCACCACTGGAGGGTGTCTAATTACCTTTTGTGAACTGGTATCAGAGTACCAGTGTACTGCCCTCATGTGTTGCCTTGCTCAGCGTACCACTAAGATTGTGGCTGACCTAAGACATAATAGTAGGAAAAGACCCTGTGCAGTCATTTTTGCCACTGCTTGACAAGAGGCTGCATAAAGGTTCAGTGTTTGTGTTCTTTCAGGTGGGAGGAAGGTCCTTCCTTGTGTCCAGTCCTGCTAGTATAGATACATTGATACGTAGAAGCTGATGGCAGAAGGGCGACAACGTCCATCTAGTCTGCTCAGGATTTGTTGGTTGCTACCCCCCTCCCTGATTACCTGTTCTGGGTAATGATGCCCCTATTCCTGTCCCACGCTCGCATAAACCCCCCCAACTGTTTTGGCCTCAATGACCTCGGGGGCAGGCTGTTCCAGGCTTCAA
This sequence comes from Neoceratodus forsteri, assembly GCA_016271365.2. Classification (NCBI taxonomy): domain Eukaryota; kingdom Metazoa; phylum Chordata; order Ceratodontiformes; family Ceratodontidae; genus Neoceratodus; species Neoceratodus forsteri. Next base: position 1,049,551,953 of record CM028132.1, read on the forward strand.
CCACCCTCTCTGTGAAGAAAAACTTCCTGATATGTGTCCTGATCTTCCCCCTTGTAGCCTTAACTCATGCCCTCATGTTCTACTACCTTCTTTGAAGCGAAAAGATTATCTACCCGAACCTTGATAACACCCTTGATGGATTGGTACATCTCTATCATGTTGCCCTCTCCTTCTCTGTTCCAGGGGTACATGTTTAAATCCCTTAGCCTATCCTTGTATGGCTTTTGGTTCAAACCCTGAATCATTTGTGTTGCCCTCCTTTGTACTGTTTCCATCTTGTCTATGTCTTTTCTGAGATGTGTTCTCCAAAACTGTACACCATACTCCAGATGGGGCCTGTCCAGTGCTCTGTACAGTGGCAACACCACTTCCCTCCTTCTGCTCATGATCCCCCTCCAGATGCAACACAGCATGCCACTAGCTTTTAGTGCTGCTTTTCACACTGTCTTCACATCTCCAGGTTGTCTGTTATTATGATCCTCAAATCACGTTCCTCACCAGTTATTGCTAGTCTTTCTCCCCCCAGATAGTACTCAGTTCTTGAGTTGCTCCTTCCTAGGTGCATAACCTTGCACTTTTTTGTGTTGTATTTCAGCTGCCTTGCTACGGACCATTTTTCCAGTTTCTCTAGGTCTGACTTCATTCTTGTCACTCCTGTAGAGTCCACTCTGTTGCATATTTTGGTGTCATCCACTGAACAGACACACTTTACCCTCGAGTCACTCTACAATGTCAGCTATGAATATGTTGAATAGTAGAGGCCCCAAGATGGAGCCCTAGGGCACCCCGCTGGTTACCTCCCATTCTGTAGATAGCATACCATTTACCTGCATCCTCTGTGTCCTATTGCGTAGTCATTTTTTTACCCACATTACTACTGCCCATCCTACCCCATGCAATTTAACTTCTTTACCAGCCTTCTATGTGGGACTATGTCAGGTTTGCTAAAGTCAAGGTAGACCACATTGATGACCCCTCCCTTATCCACAGCCTTGGTCACCCAGTCAAGAACTCGATTAGGTTAGTTTGGCATGATCTTCCTGCTGTGAACCCATGCTGCCTATGGTTTTGTTGTCCACTGGATTCCAAGAATGCTATTATCCTCTGCTTAAGTAATGATTCCATCACTTAACTACCACAGAAGTAAGACTTACTGGGCATAGTTCCTGCCTGCTTCCGGCTCCAGCATTGTGCAGTGGAACCACCATCGCCTTCTCCAGTCCTTGGGAACCTCCCTGCTCTCCAGTGATTTGGTGAAGAGTTCTGCTAGGGGTTCTGCCAGTTTATTCCGTAGTTCCTTTAGGATTCTAGGTGCATGTTGTCTGACCCTAAGGCTTTGTCCACCTTAGATTGTTTAGTGCTTTCAGGACTTCATCTGCCATGAAGGAGCATGTATCAACCCAGGTATCTGGTGAGTTGTTCCTTTGTATCACTGGTCCATTTCCCTCTTGCTCATCAGTAAATACCGAACAGAAGTACCTGTTTAGGACCTCTGCTTTTTCCTGGTCCACCTCCACTATAGTCCCCTGTTCTGCTGCCAGTCTTATCATACCTCCCTTAGTTTTTTTTCTCTCTTTTATGTACCTAAAGGTCTTGTCACCTTTCCTTACCCCTGCTGTAATCCTCAACTTGGTCTGGGCTTAAGCATTCCTCATCACTTTACCTGCTTCCTTCATTTTCTGTTTGTATGCTTTTTTTGTCTTTTTCATTACTTGTCGCTCTGAACTTCTTGTAGGCTGCTCTTTTCTCCTTCACAATGGTTGCCACCTCCTTGGAGTACCATAGTGGGTTTCTTTTCTTCTTTGCCTTACTTCTTCTTCTGGTGTATAGGTCTGTGACCATCTCAATAGCTCCTTTAATGTTCTCCCACATTTCTTCCACCTTCCCTCTCATTTTACCCTTTAGGATTTCTGCTATTCTGCACTTCATTTCCCACAGGTCTGTTGCCCCGAAATCCAGTACCTTAATGCTGGAGTATTTTGCTTTGTAGTGATACCAGTCCATTTACAGAAGAAAGAGTCCTGAAAGAACTGAAAGAACTCCTAAAACTCAAGGTGGACAAAGCAATGGGGCCTGATGGGATTCACCACAGAATCCTAAAAGAACTAAGGGAGGACCTAGTGACACCACTGACCACACATTTTAACAAATCATGGGAGGATGGAGTGATACCTGAGGACTGGAGGAGGGCAGATGCGATTCCCCTTCACAAAAGCGGGGAGCAAGGCAGAAGCAGGAAACTACAGACCTGTAAGTTTGACCTCAGTGGTAGGGAAAATGAAGGAATCACTTCTGAAAGAATGAATTGTTGTGTACCTAGAGGCCAGCGGGGCACAGGACCCAAAGCAGCATGGATTTACAGCAGCAAGGTCATGTCAGATGAATCTAATTGATTTATTTTACTGGGTGACCAAAGTAACGGACCAGGGAGGGGCTGTGGGAAATGGCCTACCTAGACTTTAGCAAGGCATTTGACACAGTCCCGCACAAAAGACCAATAATCAAGTTAGCCAGCCTGGGAGTGGATTCCAGGGTGGTAGCCTGGGTAGAAAACTGGCTGCACAACAGGACACAGAAGGTAATAATGAATGGAACACATTCGAAAGAAAGGGAGGTTACTAGTGGAGTACCTCAGGGCTCAGTATTGGGTCCAGTCCTCTTTAACATCTTTATAGGTGACATTGCAGAGGGTCTGGAGGGAAAGGTATGCCTCTTTGCAGATGACACAGAGATCTGTAACAGAGTTGATACACAAGGGGGGGTAGAAAGGATGAGAAGGGACTTGTCAAGGTTGAAGGAATGGTCAGACATATGACAACTTAGATTCAATGCAAAGAAGTGCAAAGTAATGCACCTGGGAAACAAAAACCCAGGAGAAGAGTTCACAATAGCAGGGGAGGTACTAACAACAACAAAAATGGAAAGGGACTTGGAGTAGTCATATCAAATGACTTAAAGGTGGGTAAGCAATGTAAGAAGTCAGTAAGGAGAGCCAGGTGGATACTGGGATGCATAGGAAGGGGCATCACAAGTAGAAAAAGGGAAGTGGTTGTCCCTCTGTACAGACAATTGGTGAGACCCTATCTGGAATACTATGTTTTCAGTTTTGGAGACCCCATCTACGCAAGGACATAGACAGGATGGAAGCAGTCCAGAGCAGGGAAACTAAAATAGTGCAGGGTCTGCATCAGAAACCATATGAAGAGAGACTGAGAGAGCTTAATATGTATACCCTTGATGAAAGGAGGGATGGGGGGACATGATAGAAACTTTCAAGTACATCAAGGGAATCAGCAAAGTCCAGGAGGGTAGCATCTTTCAGAAAAAGAGATGTGTAGGAACAATGGGGCACAATTTAAAGATAGAGGGGGAACGGCTCAGGGGTAATGTGAGGATATTTTTTTTTCATGGAGAGAGTGGTGGATGCATGGAACCGCCTTCCTGGGGAGGTTGTTGGGTCTAAACAGTGGGGGAATTCAAACATGCATGGGACAGACATAAGGCAATTGTAGTGGGGGGTTGCAGGAAGTAGGCTGTTGGTTAACTAGAATCTGCAGCTTATCCAATAGGAAAGGAAATGGGCTGACTGGGTGGGCCAAGTGGTCCTTATCTGCTGTCAAAGTCTAGGTTTCTATCTATGATAACCTGGAGTCTGATAATATGATGATTGCTATTTCTCAGATGGCATCCCACTTCTACATTTTAACCCTCTCACTGTTTCTGAGTACTAGGTCGAGGATGGTTTCACCCCTAATTGGAACTTCCACAAACCGCATAGATGTGCTCATGCAGGGCATTTAAAGGTCCTTACTTTTTGTTGTTGCAGCTGTTTGTGTTTTCCAGTGACAATCAGGTAGGTTAAAATCCTACTATTATCACTTCACCCTTACCAGCTATTTTGTGAATTGTCTCAAGCAGTTCCTTGTCCTGGCTCTATGTTGCCGGTTTGATAACTATGTTGTCGACCGACATCACAGTGAAGGATTTATGTCAACCGCAAGTTGTGGTCGACATAAATCCAGAAGAAACCCCAATTGTTTTTCTATTGGGGGCTTTTCCTCCCCAGACTTAAAGATTATCAACTCCAAGTCAGAGTTGATTCGGGGAGGGGGTGCAGGACTGGGGGACAGAGTGCCAGCTTTCAGGTGGACCATTACAGTGAACTGTCAATGTTGTCAGCATCAATGTGTTCACTGTAATGGTGTTGCCATGCAGGGGGCATACCCCTTGTCCTCACTGTCATCCTGCATTGGGGGCCTGTAGAAAATTTCTATTCTGCTTGACCCTCTTCCAGTCTCTACTGTCAGCCATAGTGCCTCAGTGAGGCTTGGGGGGCCCTGGCATCTCTGTGGTTTTATTTCCTCCCTGACATACATTGCCACCCCCCTTTTCCTCTCCTGTCTTTTCTGAAAAGATTGTACTCTGGGATTGCTGTAGTTTTCAGTGAACCAGGTTTCTGTTACAGTATAGTTACGGTAAATGGCAGCATTTGGAGGACAGAGATTAGGGGGGAGTAAAAGCAAGTGCCACAGAATGGCTAATGTATAAGAAAAATGTTACCATGTTGTGGGGGTCAGAGATCAGGGAGGAGTTTGATTTAGAGCAAGTGGTGCACAGCTCTGTGAATAGCAGCAGTATGGGGGGCAGATATTGAGCAGGGGGAGAGTAAAAGCCACAGAGTGGCAAATGCATATTGAGAATGATGATATGTTGGGGGGTCAGAGATGGGTTTGAGCAGGCATAGAGCCAGACAGCATGTCAGGTATGGGGAGATTGGTAGTATGTTGGGGAGCTCACAATGTATGGAATACAGAGCAAATGGCATACAGTGGGTAATACAGTATACTGTATAAAGTACCAGGAGTGGCATTTCAGGGTGGGTGGGAGAGAATAAATATCACAGAGCAGCTAATGTATACAGAGAATTGCAGCAGTTTGTGGGGGGAGCAGAGATCGGTCAAGGAAGGAATACAAATCAAATGGTGAGCAGCGGATTATGTGACTTGGTGGGAGTGTTGAACATAGTGGAGGGTAAATATCAAGTAGTGTGAGGGGAGAGGGCAAGTGGCAAACAGAAACAATCAAGTAGTGGAAGGGGAGAGAGCAAGTGTGGCAAACAAAAGTTAATGAAAATTAAGGGGAATGGAGGCATTTTGAGGTGGGGCATATGTTGTAGAGTGGGAGAGATAGCAACTGCTGCAGAAAGACAAGTGTATACGGGCCATGGCAGCTGGTATGTTGTTTAGGGGGGTTCAGAGATCAAAGAGGGATAGAGAACAAGTGGGAGGAACAGATCATGTGTTGCACAGGGGAAATGGCAGAGATTGACTAAGGGTGTAAGGAGGAAGTGTCTTGCATGACAAATGTAAAGTAGCAAAGAATGCTGTTCCATGTGTTCACTGCAATGCAGAGTGTGTAGAAAGCACTGAGCAGAAGCATAGAACTGAACTAAAAGCAGGGCCATGGTCTTGTGCAGGTCTTAGGAACTGCACAGGAAAACACTCTGCTATGTATCCCTTGTGATTCAGTGAAATATTCTAAAAGGAAGAGAAAGGCAGAGAGTAAGTGGAATTAGGAAGTTTTTTCTGTATTCAGGAGCTATGCTAGATGAAGAACCCCTCCCCAAAAAGCCCTTTACAGTTCAGACTCATACCTATGTATTGGAATTTATTCACCTTGTAAAGGTGATTATATGAGTACAGTACGCTTTGGAGTACTCCACAGTCAACATCAAATGGATAGTCCATGTTTATTCTACAGGCTGATGCATGATCCAATCAATTTGGTGGCTGGAGGCTGACCCCAGCCCATCGCAGTAGCTCCAGTGTAACACTACCTAGCAGAAAAGGAGAAAGGAAAAATAAAACACAGGCAAATAAGGCAAGAGTCAATACTAGAAATCTTGGTATTAAAATCCAAACCATAAAATAATTGCAGAATTGTTGATGAGAGTGTTGGACAACCTTTGTTATGAACTGAGGAGCGTAAATAGAGGAATCTGATTGGCAGAGAGCTCTTTGAAGCCATGATGATATCGGGCTACATCATCACAGCTTCAAAAAAGTACCGGTGCCACCAGCCTCCTTGCTCTGTTCTGTCTGAGAACTATTTTTTCAAAATGTACTCCTCCATCAGCCAAAAACGTGTTCATAAAACGTTTAAAAACCTGTTTGTTTTATTTTTTTTATTTATGAAAATTCAAACTCAGTTCATAATAGCAATAAGTCACTCCAGGGTGTGGTATATCATGGGATATTGTCACTTCTCGGGTCATTGGATGCACTCGACCTCAGGCCTCGTGCCCAACCACCCGAGGTGTGATGATATCCCATGATATACCACACCCTGTCGTGACTTATTGCTTAATTAACTACTAATGCACACTAGTCACTATGACATTCACTAACTTGAAGATGTATAGAAAAAATACAAACCCTTTCAATACTGATGCTTTCATTTCATATTATGAGCATATACAACAGGAGTCGGAGTAAAAATTACACTATAAAAAAGATATCTTAGTGACATGAATAACAGCAAGATATAAAAAAATATCATTGTTACTGTTGTCACAATGGATATCTTTTTAGTTACTGTCATCATAGTGGAATACTGAACCAATCAGAGAGCAGTTTCTGCAATGCTGATGGCATCATAGTGCCTAGTGCAGCACTAAAGCAGGCAATTAAAATCTAAAAAAGCAGCAACATTTTAAATAAACTGCAGATTTGAAGCTATAACTTGTAAATTACCATTGTATATATCAAATATATAATAGCCTGATTCAAAATAGGCAATTTATCATCACTTGTGAGTGGGCAGGACTTTCATAACTCACTTGGGCTCTGCCTCCACTTTGAGTTATGGTCCTTCTCTCACACTTGAAGATAAATTGCATATTTTGAGTCAGCTTTTGTATATTCTATAATATAGCAAAGAATGTTCTCAATAATTCTGGAAACAATCAACATTCCGTCCAAGATTACCCACTGTGAATTAGGCTGCATTGGGGTAACTGCAGAGTACTACACAGGGCACTAATACAATCAACTTTACCTGGTGAGTAAACTACATTGCATATTGTACCCTTTGTAGTACTCTGCAGTCAGCAACAATGGGACCATAGTAGCAATGCCTTAAATCTCATCTGCAAGGATACAATACTTGAAGCAACATCCCATTGTGTTAGAGAGAAAAGGAAGTGCAAAAGAAGAAGGAAACCTCTTTAGTTCTCTCAAACAGTAGCAGAAAAGGTCAAAGCCAAAAGGCTGGCCTTCAGGAAATATAAGGTAACACAACAGGATGAAGATAGGGAGGCATACCAAACTTTTCTAAGGGAAGCAGGGAAGGCAGTCAGGCAGGGAAAGGCCCAAACCGAGGAAACACTAGCACAGACAGTAAAAGAAGGTGACAAGACTTTCTACAGATACATTAGTGAAAGGAGAAAGTCCAGAGGGGGTATTGCTAAGATTAAATGAGATAAGGGGGCATGTGAGGAGGAGAACCATGTAAAAGCATCTATCCTAAATAGATACTTCTGCTCAGTATTTACTGAAGAGAAAGCAGGGCAGGGCCCACAGCTCAGCACCATGGAGACGGGGAAGGGAGATGAGCACTAGTCCCTTCACAAAAGAAAGGGTTCTACAAGAGCTCGATAAGCTCAGGGTGGACAAAGCAATGGGACCTGATGGCATACATCGTAGGGTACTAAAGGAGCTAAGGTGGAACTAGCAGAGCCATTATCAGAACTGTTTAGTGAGTCTCTGAGCACAGGAGAGATCCCAAGAACTGGAGAAGGGTTTTATGTGATCCCGCCTCCACAAGAGTGGTAGCAGGAGGAGGCAGGGAACTACAGACCAATCAGTCTTACCTTAGTAGTGGGCAAGATTATGGAGGCACTCCTCAAGGAAAGAATAGTGCAACACCTGGAATCCATAGGAACACAGGATCCAAGACAGCAAGGGTTTACAAAAGGAAGGTCCTGTCAAACTAATCTCATAGATTTCTTTGACTGGGTAACCAGAGTGGTGGACTAAGGGGGAGCAGCTGATGTCGCCTACCTTGACTTCAGCAAAGCTTTCGGTACTGTTCCACATAGAAGATTGATTAATAAGCTGGGTAGGCTCGGGGTGGGCCAGAAGTTGGTCAACTGGGTGGCAAACTGGTTGACGGGTAGAAAACAGAGAGTGGTGGTAAATGGTATAGTCAGAAGAGATGCAAGTCACAAGTGGGGTACCTCAGGGATCAGTCTTGGGGCCAGTCCTCTTCAATATCTTCATTAGTGATATTGCAGATGGACTGGAGGGTAAGATTTGTCTGCTTGCAGATGACACCAAGCTCTGCAACAGAGTAGATGATCCAGATGAGGTGGTCAGAGTGAGCAGAGATCTGGATAAACTAACAAAATGGTCTGAAGAGTGGCAACTGGGGTTTAATGCAAAGAAGTGCAAGATCATGCACATAGGGAACAGAAACCCTGAAGCCACCTATAGGCTGGGAGGGGAGTTGCTGGCAGTCACAAGGGAAGAAAGAGACTTGGGCATCATCATCACCGATGACCTGAAATCATCCAAGCAGACCACGAAAACAGTAGGTAAGGCTAGGGGATGTTAGGGTGTATTAGTAGGGGTATCACACATCAGAAGAGGGAGGGAGGTAATAATCCCTCTTTACAACACACTGGTTAGGCCCCATCTGGAGTACTGCGTGCAGTACTGGAGGCCACACCTTCACAAGGACATTAACCAAATTGAGGCAGTCCAGAGAAGGGCAACCAAAATAGTGTAGGGATTGCATCATAAAACATATGAGGACAGATTAACAGAGCTCAATATGTATACCCTAGAGCAAAGGAGGGAGGGAGAGAGGTGATATGATTGAAATATTCAAGCACCTTAAGGGCATTAACAAGGTGAAAGAGTCTAACATGTTTCAATATAAGAAAAATAGCAGGACAAGAGGAAACAGCATGAGATTAGAGGGAGGCCGATTAAGGGGTAATGTGAGGAAGTTCTTTTTCACAGAAAGGGTGGTGGATGCATGGAACGGCCTACCTCAAGAAATGGTGGATATCAATACAGTGCAGGGCTTCAAACAGGCATGGGATAGGCATAAGGGAGCAATACAGATGAGTATGAATAGATAGACCATTGACAGAGCAAAGGCCGATGGCACATTTATAAGGTAGAAAAAGAAATGGGCAGACTGGCTGGGCCTTGCGGTCCTTATCTGCCGTCAACTTCTATCCGGGTGGAAAATGGTGCTGAGCTAGTCACAGTGGGTCAGAAGCTGCCTGCAGAACTGCTCTGCCAAAGAAAGCCCTACCTGCAGATACCACATCCAAGTGGTGGCCAGCAAGCAGATATCAATGGAGGATACTTGCCCTCTCCTGTCCCAGGAGGTGGCCACTGTTCAAGTGGAGTGGGCTTTAATGCCAGCTGCTGGGTTCAGACTAGCCCCACGGTAGGCTTCTGCTATGGTACACCTCAGCCATCGGGTGATTGTATCCTTGGAAGCTGCATGGCCCACTTTCTTCCCAATCATCAGGATGAATAATCAGTTAAACTTGTAGGTAGCATCAATTATTACGGAGTTACATTGCTGTTGTTGACAAACATCAAGGGGATGAGGACTGGAGCTCGAGCTTTCCTGCTCTGATGCCAGAACTTGTATGTGTATCTCCTGCTCCAAATGAAAGGGAGTAGAAACCTTTGGTACAAAGGAGGGAAATGGTCTCAGAGTTACCCTGTCATTATGGAAAGCTAAGCTCTGCAAGAAAATGTTCAAGAAAACACTTGCAGCTTGCCTGTTCTTTTGGCTAAGCATATAAATACCAGAAAAATGGTTTTCCATGTGCTCCAGTAAAGGAAGTCCTTTTGAAAAGAGGGCTCTTAGAGAGTCTATAGGACAATATTCAGTTGCCATGGGGCACATAGTGGCCTGACTCATGGTGAGGATAACTGTGTGGCCCACATAAGGTGGACAACATCTGGGTGGGCTCCAATGAGCCCTATTCCTGACAATGGGCCTCTAATGACTGATTTAGCAGAAGTTTGTTCTCTAGAAGAAGCAAGGCTTAATCCTTAACTTGCCCCATCACTGATAAAGTCTAGTATTTGAGGAAGTCCAGCAATGGAATGTTTTGTTTCCTTCTCAAGACACTACCTCTGGAAAATTTGCCAATGTCATTGACATGTGTTGTTGTTGGATTGCCTTCATGACTGCATGAGTCATTCAACCACTCATGGGTGATACCCCAGTTCTAACAGTATTTCCCTCTCAGCAGCTATTCTGTCAGACTGAGTGAAATCAGACTATGTTGGAAGACTAGAGCCTGGTTCAGAAGATCCAGCCACTGTAGTAGTGGGAATGGTGTGTCTATCAACATAGCTTGTGTCAGTGAGTACCACGGCCTCCTGAGCCAGTCCGGTGCCACCAGCATTACTGTAACTCCTCTGGATCATATCTTGTGGAGCTTCTTGTGGTTCATCAGTGCTGGCCCTGTGAAAGTTCCACCTTGCTGACATGCTTTCGATTTCCTGTGCTCTGTGATCCTGGAAGCTAAAATGATATTGGTAGCTTGGTGTTGTTGTGGGAGACTATCAGGTCCACCTGTGAGGGATCCCATTTGCACTGGATCCTGTGAAATGCCCATGGGTTGAGTTTCCACTCTACCTAACTCAGGGTCACCTTGCTGAGTCAGTTCACTTGTGTGTTGGCCTTCTGTGCCGTGTATGTTGGTGATATCAAAGACAGGTGTTGTGCCGGCCCAGTGGCGCTGACAGTTGAAGCACTGGACACCACACCTCACACCACGCTGGTAACCCGATTTTGGGAAGGAACTTGGACTGCTTGGGGGTCAGCAGGGGCGAGGAAGAACTGAGTGTCCATAGACAGCCCTCCTTTCTCAGGGGAGGGGGATCATGTGGCACACTCTAGACTGACACCCAGCGGTGGCTGGGTGTCAGCACAGGTGTGTTGCCAAGAATGGGGAGGGCACAAATTCAGGGCTTTAGGCTGCCTCCTCGGAGGTAGACCCAGCCACTCTGCCCATCACACGATCATGGGCCTGGGGACAAAACAATAAAATCAGGAGCCAACAAAGTCTATGATGACCCGATTATTGGGTCGGAGGATGAGTCCTTCCGAGGGATGGACAGGAGCTCCCTGTCAGTATCTCACAAAAAAAAAAAAACAAGACAGGTGTTGTTCTGCCCATTAGAGGACCTTCAGCGATTCTCTGATCATGGCCTGGCTGTGTATGCCACCTTATTTGTTTAGGTATGTAACTGTTACTTGATTGCCTGATCTCACTAAAATTGACTGTTGAGAAATGATTGGTTGAAAAATCTCAGGGCATGGTAGACTGCTCGCATTTCCAGCACATTTTTAAGGAGTGAAAATTTCGCTGGAGACCATATGTCCTGAGTGATGTAATGATTGCAGATGCCCCACCAGCCTTGCAAACTGGTATCTATGATAATCATGGCCATGGTTGGTTGAAACAGTGATTGTCGTCTTTTCAGATTCTCCATCACTGCCCACCAGGATAGGATGGACATGATCTTGATGGTTGGAGATAGCCGAAATCTATAATTTTGTGATGACTGATCCCACGTAACTAGTATGAACCTCTGCAATGGTGTCACATAGAGTCTGGTCCATGGTACTGTGTTTATCATTGCAGCCAGGAATCCCAGTTTCTGGAGGTAGTCCACACTGGCATGCAGGTTGACATCTGGTCTTGCTGATGTGGAAAATCAAGTTGTGGATTTTCTCCTCCACTGGCATTGCTTAGTCCTGGAGTGTATATATTATCATTCCCAGACATAAAATGTGCTAAGTCTGTGTCATTTGGCTCTTCTTTAGATTTAGGACCTACCCATGCTATTATAGACACTGAAGCACAATTTTTATACCTTTCTGGGCATGGATTCTCATTCTCGCCAAAGCAGCCAGATGCCTAAGTAGGGAACGACATGTGCCCCCTTTTTCAAGATAGAAACACAGAAACAAAGACTTTGATGGAGGATAAGGAACGCTTGGCTCACCCAGTCTGCCCATTTCCCTACTTGTTGGATAAGCTGCAGATCCTAATTAGCCAATAGCCTACTTCCTCCTACCAGGTGCCACACTGCTAGCACTATCAATGTCTTGGTGAACATGGTGAACACCCTGGGTGCTGATGCCAGGCCTAAAGGGAGATAGTTCTCCCCTTTTATCATGAACCTCAGATATTTGTGTTGAGCTAGGCATATGGTGATGTGAGGTGAATGTCCTTCAGATTGATAGATGTTAGGAAGTCCTCTGACTGAATGACTAGTAGTGTTGACTGCAGAGTCTCCATTTTGAAATTCTCATAGGAAGTTCCGTAATTGAATGACTAGTAGTGTCAACATTAGAGCCTCCATTTTGAAATTCTTGTAGAGTATGAATTGGTTTAAATACTTCAGGTCTAGCACTGACTGCATGCCTCCCATCTACTTTGGGACCACAAAGAAAATAGACAATGATGTGCTGATCTCCTCTTGTGGAACTGATGAAATAGCCCTGTTCTTTATCAAATCTGAAATTGCCAGATCTATGGCCTCCCTCTTCTTGTAGCAATTTATGTGGCACAGTCTTGCATTAAATCTCAATGGTGTACCATTGAGGGATTACTTATCTGACCCATTTGTCCATCATTGTGTTGACCCATTGTGATACAAACCACTGGAGTCTCCCTGCAACTGGAGGTGGATTTGCTTGGGCCCAAATTGTCTCACTGTTTTCTGAAATTGTTGTGGAAGTTGGGCTTGTCTCCAGAGTTGTTAACATTTCTGAACACACAAAAGAAAGTCACACTGGATTGGTGGTGCTCACTATGTGAATCAAAAACATACGACAAATAGAATAAGGCACTCAGCACCAGTATAAATGATGCTCAGTCTCAGGTTACAAATTATAGAGCCATCTTTATTAAGTGCCAAAGTAACACACACAGATGCCCACTATTACCTGACGCATTTTAGATGAAACTATGCTTTCTCAAAGGTGATCAACAAGTGAAATACCCTTTCTTAAATAGGTCCCTATGAACTGACATAATTATGAACTGTATTTAAAAAAAACAAGTTTACATGTGCTATTATGATGAAATAATGAAATAACAATAATCAAGTCTTTAAATAAAAAAAAAGAATTTAAAAATCCTTTAATTAACTGATGCAAGGTAACATATTAAAAATAACCTAAGTGGCTTAATAACATATTCCCGTCCAGTTTAATATATAAATGCTGCACTAAGTTGAACAATAGTAAGCAGCATGAATAAATGTATATATTCACTCATTCCATTACTAAATTACCATCACTAAAAATATCTTGTAATGCAGCAGATGACTATAGCTTAAAAGTATGCAGTGTTCTTCAAATTAACTAATTGTCATATCCAGGAAACTGCAAATGAAAAGAGAACAGCATGACACCAGCTAAACCACAAACAAGTATTATTTTAAGTATGGTTTCTACTCAAACCCCATGTTTAGACCTGTTTATTTTATCAGTTTATAAATTAATGATCCAGAAACCTACTTTCTTCAGGACAAGATTATTAAAGTCAGCTCCCCTTGGTTTTGGGCAAACCTTATCAATAGCTATGAATGTGAAAGCATGTTCTTATTTATTCAAAGCTTAATTATTAAGCTTAAAAAAGTACAGTTACATAAGAACTTACCGTAACAGTAGATCTTCGAAAGAGGTTCCTTCAGTAGGTCATCACATATAGGACTGGTGCCACCTGGCATCAGGTCCGCACGGCAGACTTTTCTAGCAACCCTGATGGTGGATCATTAATTCATCGCCATACGATCGACCGCCAGTGTGACTGTATATAATGGAGTGTCCCTAAGCCAACCCTCCAGTTCTCCCACCGGAGCCAGGAAGAGGCATGACAGCAGGAGTGAACAGGATTTGGAGACCCTGTAAAACATAAAATGAGGGGAAGGAAGGAGGGAGGAGGGAAAAATATGACCTACTGATGAACCACTCTCGAAGATCTACTGTTACAGTAAGTTTTTACATAACTTTACTATTTTACTTCAAGAGAGTTCCTTCAGTAGGTCATCACATATAGGACTGAGTCCCAAGCAGTCCCTCTGAGGAGAGACCGAGAGAAACTAGGGAGGAGGAAACCACCAACTCCAACGGAAAAGACGTGAAGTCCGACAAAGGACCCAATCTAGGACACTTGGTCCTGCAGGATGGTTAGGCCACAGCCAACCCTCCACCTAGAAGCAATGTCCAGACTATAATGCTTGGTAAAAGTATGGACAGTACTCCAAGTAGCGCAGCACAGATGCCAGCCTTGGAAACGTTCCATAGGAAGGCCATGGAAGCAGCCATGCCCATAGTAGAATGACCTCTGATGGTACCCGGCAGAGGTTTATCGTATTTCTGATAACCGTATTGAATACAGTTGCCTAACCATTTGGAAAGGCCCTGCTTAGAAACTGGTTTGCCTTTTGATCTCGGGCCAAAAGAGACAAACAACTGGTCACAAGAGCAAAACTCCTTAGTCCAGTGAGTATAACACCAGAGAATCTGATGGACATCCATTGTGTGAAGGAGTGCCTCACCTCTGTTAGAGGGGGATGGGTAATATGCTGGAAGCTCTACCGACTGGTTCAGCATGGCTTCTGACACCACCTTTGGGAGGAACCTTGGATGGGTTCTAAGGACTGCCCGGTCCCGATGGAAAATCAAGTAAGGCTCCTTACAGACTAGAGTGTGAAGCTCCGAAATCCTTTGGGTTGAAGTGATGGCCACCAGAAAAAGCACCTTCCAAGACAGGAAGCGCAGATCACAGCTCATAGCCAGCTCAAAAGGAGGAAGGGTGAGCTTTTCCAGGATGAAGTTCAAGTCCCAAGGTGGAGTTGGGCTGTGGTTGGGGGGTTTCAGATGGAGAATCCCTTTCAGAAAGGTTTTAGAGACATCCAACTGAGCCATGGGTTTACCATCCACTAGCTCATGGTATGCTGAGATAGCCGAGATATAGACCTTTAAGGAAGAGTAGGATAGACCGGAGTCTGACAAGTGAAGGAGGTATTCCATGACTTTCGGGGCCGAGCAAGAGAAGGAGTTCCAGCCCTTAGCGGTTGCCCATATGGAAAACCACTTCCACTTCATGGTGTAAGTGTAATGGGTAGAAGGTTTTCTGGCCTCAATGAGGAGCTGTGCAACCCGAGAGGAAACCCTGAATCGGGATATTGCTATGCCTGCAGGAGCCATGCATGAAGATGCAGGGTCCTGAGTCCCGGGTGAACCAAACGGCCTTGATCCTGAGTACGGAGGTCATGAGTCACTGAAGTGGAACCGGTGGTTCCCTGGAAAGCTGCTGTAGCAGGGGGAACCAGATCTGTCTCGGCCAGAGAGGAGCGATGAGGATCATCTTTGCCCTCTCTGCCCAAAACTTGAGAAGAACCCTCTGCAGAATGGGAAATGGAAGGAAAGTGTACAAAATTTCCTGTCCAAGATAGAGACAATGCTTGCTCCAAAAGCACCTTGTTTGAACAAGTGAGCAAAACTTGGGAAGTTTTGCGTTGCCTTGGGAGGCGAAGAGGTCGATTTCTGGATGCCCTCAAATTCGGAAGATGGAGTCCACCACTTCCTGATGCAGTTCCCACTCGTGAGCTAGGGTCCTGGATCTGCCAAGACTGTCCACCAGCACATTTAAAATGCCCATAGCATGCACGGCTACCAGGGCCAAATGGTGCTGGAGTGCCCAGTTCCACACACTGGTTACCTTCCTGCAAAGAGGGTACGACCGGGTCCCTCCTTGTTTGTTGATATACCAAACTACCAACATATTGTCTGTTTGAATCAGCAGTGTTCCCTTTGGAAGGAGGGCCTGAAAGGCCTATAACACGTACAGAACCGCCCTAAGCTCCAGAACATTGATGTGGAGAGAAATCTCCAAGCCGGACCAAAGTCCCTGGGCTTGATGTTCCCCCAGATGAGCACCCCACCCCATATTCGAGGCATCCATGGTGAGGGTAGCTGCTGGTGCTGGGTTCTGAAAAGGAAGTCCCAAGGAAAGATTAGAAGAATTCATCCACCATTGCAAATCCTTCTGAACTGCTGAGGAGATCAGAACCAGATGGTCCAGATCATACAGAAGCTGGTCCCATTGCACCCGCAAGGACCACTGAGTGATCCTCATGTGTAGCCTTGCCACAGGAATGGTAGTGATGGAGGCCACCATCAGGCCCAAAAGGTGAAGGACTTCCTGGGCTGTGATAGTCCTGTTGGAAGCCACTTTGGAGGCTTGACAGATAAGGGTCTTCACCCTGTCTGGAGGGAGGAAGGCTCTGCACCTGACCATATCCAGGACTGCCCCAATAAACTGGAGTTTCTGGGCAGAGATAAGGGATGACTAGGGCACTTTGACCATGATCCCTAATTGACTGAACAAGTCCAGAGTAAAGGAAAGAGCCTCCAGCAAGGAATCCCTGGACAGGGCTTCAATCAACCAGTCATCCAGGTAAGGGAATACCGCAATTCCCTGGCAGTGCAGGAATGCTGCGACCACTCCCAGGCACTTGGTAAAAACTTAAGGTGCTGAAGACAGACCAAAGGGGGCACCCGGAATGGGAGGTGTACCCCTTGGAAAGAGAAATGCAGGAATCGGCGGTGGGTGGGGAAAATAAGGATGTGCGGGTAGGCATCCTGCATATTCAGGGCTCAGAGCCAGTGATTCTCCATGAGGAGAGGAAGGAGGCTTTGGAGTGTCAACATTCAACATTTTTTGTACTCAACAAACTGGTTGAGCTGACTTAGGTTGAGTATGGGTCGGAAGTCCCCGGTCTTTTTTGGAACCAAGAAAAAATGGGAGTAAAATCCCTTTCCCCTTTGCCCTGAGAGGATGTGCTCAATCACTTCTTTGAGCAAGAGCTAATTTACCTCCTTGCAAATGGGAAGTGCTTGGTCCTGAGAGTACAAGGACTTCTGTGGAGGATTTCCCAGCTGAAACTCCAGGAGCTCTATGGTGTGTCTGACAGACACTAGTTGCAGCACCCTTTCATCGGAGGTAATCACCCTCCACTCCTGCACGTGGTGGGTGAACCTAACCCCCACCTGCTCCCCGTCACAAGACTGAGGAGGCAGTGGGGCTGGGGAGTTAAGAAGTGGTGGGACATTTAGGGGAGGGCATCCTCAATGTCTCTGATTCTTGGAGGCAGGAGGGGTGGCTGTACCCATGGCCTTATGCTTCCCCTGGTGGTGCACTTGAGCATTCTTCCTTTGCTTCCAGGTCTTTTTCCAAAAGGGCTGCTGCTGCTGTTGTTGAGAGCTTGAGCGGTACATAGACCTAACAGACCTAAGAGCAACTCCTGTGTCATGTAGGTCCATTATGTTGTCTTTGGTGCCCCCACCAAAAAGGACAGAGCCCCTGAAAGGGGCATCTTGAATCATCAACTGGACCTTGTTAGCGAGGCCTGAAAGGCAAATCCAGGAGTGCCATCTAAGGGCAACAGCAGTTGCTGAGGTATGGGCCACAGCATCAACAGAATCTTAGGTGGCCCACAGAGCATGCCTGCAAGAGATCTTGGAGAGGTGGAGATCCTTGGCATGCTCCTCCTTAAGAGGTGAAGGATCCATGGACTGGACCTTCGTCTCCAACCTGGCCATAGTCACTTTTTGGTGGGACACCATGTGGGACACGTAACTGAGGGAGCGAAGCATGTGTCAGGAGTAGACCTTTTTCCCGAACTGGTCCATCTGCCTTAACTCCTTGTCCAGAAGAGTAGTGCTTATGTGCTTAGCAGCAGAGGAGCAATCATGAGCCACTGAAATGACTACAGAGTCAGCCTTAGGATGAGACTTTAAGAAAGGGGCATCCTTCGGCATCTGGTAGAGTCTGTCCACTCGTTTGGGGACAGCCGGAATAGACTGAGGCATCTGCCAGATGGTAGTGGTGAAGTCTTGATGGGGGCCCATCCACGGAGGAACTAGGATGGGAGACAGAGACTCCAAGTCTAGGTGTTCAGTGAGTTTCTGTCTCATTGGGTCCTGTTCCTCCGACTCCGAGTCAAAGTAGTCTCTCAAGGCCCTCAAGAAGTCCAAGAAGGAAGGGTCTTCCAGCAGTGATTTTGGCAAGGCCTTACCTTTCGGTTCCTCAGGGTCCTCCAGGATCTCCTCCTCTGAGGAATCTTCCCTCCATTCTGAGCTGTCATTATCAGCCTCCTCATAAGGGCAGTGCATAAAAACCAGAAGAGAAATGTCTTGCAGAGTCTTCCCTGAGATGTGGACAGTCGGAAGTGAGCTGCTCATGGAATGGGACCTAGGAAGCTGCGGTTGTGGGAGTATAGTTTCCAGGTCCAAAACCAGCTCTGACCTAGCCCCCTGATGCCAAGACTATATTAGGGTCATGAAATCTGGAACAACTGGAGGGGAGGAGGTGGGGCCAGCTGAGGCTGGGGAGGAGGTGGAGGAGGGGGAAGGGCCACCGGTGGGGGATAATAACCCTGGCATCCCATGTAGAGTGAATAAGGATTAAATCATGGGTAGAACTGTCCCAGATAACTCCAGTTGGGAGTGGAACCCAGGGGTGTAGCCAGAAATTTCCGTTTTGTACACAGTCTCCAAACAGTTACACCCCCCCATTAAAAATGTGCATACCCTTTCCAAATGGCACCTCCTTCCAAACAAGTCAGACTGTTGTCATATGATTCCTCTAATCTCTGAAGCGGTTATACATGTATCTGTCTCCTGAACAGCAGAAGTTTAAATAGAGACACTCCTCTGTGACCTACACTAACCCAAATACTACAGATTAGAATGAAAATGTTAACAGAAAGGCATATGGTTTGTGACAGGCACTCAACAAAACTGTACACAAATGTGTACAGTGAGTATGCCTGTCTGCACCATTGGTGGAACCCCTTGGGTAAGGATCCCCAGGATACCCTGGTGGACAGTTTGGGGTCGGGTGTAAATCCCTGTCATCAGCCCTGATGTTGGGGGAACCCATGTCAGACCCACCATAGTATAAATCAGAGGAGGGTCCAGCGTTGGGACAGTCCACGTCAGAGGGACTGATGCTGGCACTGGCGTTACCCTATCAGGCACTGGAAGGGGGTCCGGCATTGGAGGGGCCGGCGTTGGGACCGGTGAAGGGGCACTGACATCGGAGTCAGGTCTGGCATCAGGGCCAAAGGTATAGGCTAGACAGCCGGTCCCGGCTGAGAGACTGTCGTCAGGATTGCCAGCATCGGAGGAGCCGGCAGTCCACCATCAGGCTGAGGAGGGCTTCCACAGAAAGGCCATCTGGCAGAGAAAGAACCTCCTGCACCTGGACCCCAGCAGGGGAGCACAGAGAGGAACCCAACATGTCAACAGGTTCAAGGGTGTCTCCGTGCCACTGCCAGACATGTCCGCGGGAGAATGCGAGGACATGGGCGAAGAAGGAGTAGGAGGGAGAGGGGCTTTCTCCCTCTGGTCCTGCCAGACATCGGGTGTGGAGCCGTTAGGCCCCGAATGGGGAACCAAGCCCATGTGGTCGTCGGAGATGGCTGACTTAGCAGGTGGAGTCGGGTGGCCAGGGTGGAACCCGCATCTTATCGATTGGTGCTGGGCGCTGTCCCCAGCCGGGAGCTGACTTACTGACGCCACGCATCTCCAGAAGAGCTGGGGCAGATTTACTGGCTGAGGCAGCGCGGTTGCTGGAGGAACCAATGATCGACTTATCCGCTGAAGTTTTGTCCAACTCACCATCCTGTTTCTGGGGCGGCAGCTGGGCCTTACTCGTAAGGGCCTGACATCGTCTGTGGAGTGAGCCCACTCCCTAGACATCTCCTTGTGTTTTTTTAGAAGGGGAAGATTTTTCAGACGAGTCCCTAAGCTGATCCAACTTTTTCTCTAGAAAAGCTAGGCGGGCTTTGAGCAAGTGGGCCTCCAAAGCCTGCTGTCTCCTTTTTTTTGTGGCCTGGTTGAAGGACTGGCACTCCAGGCAAGAGGAGACTGGATGGTCTGGGCCTAGGCAGATGACACACTTCGGATGACTGTCTTTGTGCGGGATCTGGATGCCACAGGATGAGCACTTCTTCTTAGGAGAAGACATCAAAAAGTACAGAAGTTTTGAAGAAATAAAGTAGCGAGGGATTACCGACGCGATGAACTTTCATGACGATCGCAAATGGAAGTCTGCAGAGAGACTGACACGAGGCGACTGTGGGAAAGAACTGGAAGGCGGGTGTGGAGACCGCCGATAATATACGGTCACGCTGACGTCAGTCACGTGACGTTGGGTGGGCGGTCCCCCATCAGGGATTGCTAGAAAAGTCTGCCGTGCAGCCTGACGCCAGGTGGCGCCAGTCCTATATGTGATGACCTACTGAAGTAACCTCTCGAAGTAAGCTCCTTCAGTTTGGACCCCCCTGAAATCAGACACACCCACACCAATTTATGGTTCAAATATTCAAAGTTTTATTTAGGTAGATTCTCACAGATCCATTTATATCACATTTTAAAACCCATCACCATCATCACATTTTTATTTACATATACCTTCTCTGAGGGTTCTCCCTTTACTTACAATTCCATCATTTTATCAACCACGTATCTTTAGTACCTTCTCTTCCCGGACCCGGGTGTAAAGGACCCGATGCCCCTATACTCCTTACTCTTCTTTCTAAGCTCAGGTGTCCCACCTGATCCCCAAGCCCTGTCCTCCTTGAGGTGAATACCCCATAGGGAGACCTCCCCTGTCCTGCTGTACCCCAATGTGGCTGGATCCCCCTTTTTTCCCCTCAGTCAAATCAAACTGTTGCTCTGACACAGCAACCCAAAACTGACACCCCAGGTGTTCCTGTAGTCTTCACTCGGCAACCCTTTGAATGAACCCACTCACTGGTGTACTGTTATGCTTAGGGCAGGTGGGTGGGAAGTTGAAAACCAACAGCTGCAGTAAAGAAAGGGATTTTCTCTATCTGGAGCCCCTTTTCTACTCCTTTACAACCCCTTCCCTAGCTTTTCTTTCTCTAATCACCTGTGCCCTCAATCACCTCATTACTTTTCTTAGCCCTGAACCTTTTGTGACCTCATCCCCCGTGATGTCATCCCCCCACCTCCCTTCCTACTCTGCCTCTCCCCTCCAGCTTCTTTTTAGCTAATCCCAGTGGTGCCAATGACAACCTAGGCTGCCTTTTAATAGGGCAACCTCTTTTGTCATTTGGACCCCCCTGAAATCAACAACACCCACACCAATTTATGGTTCAAACATTTAAAGTTTTATTTAGGTAGACTCTCACAAATCCATTTATATCACATTTTAAAACCCATCATCATCATCACATTTTTATTTATATACACTTTCTCTGGGGGTTCTCCCTTTATTTACAATACCATCATTTTATCAACCATATATCTTTTGCACCTTCTGTTCTTGGGCCCGGGTGTAAAGGACCTGATGCCCCTTGACTCCTTACTTTTCTTTCTGGAATCAGGTGTCCCACCTGATCTCCCAGCCCTGTCTCCCTTGAGGTGAATACCCCATAGGGAGCCCTCCCCTGCCCTGCCATACCCCATCCAGCTGGGTCCCCCCTTTTTTCCCACTAGCCCATAGGCCAACCCCCAGTCCAGCCTCAGGGCTTCCTCCATTTAAAACCAGCAAACATCCCCCTGAAACTCTGCCACTTCTCGATAGCCTCCCTAATTGTCCCACTGAGTGCTGTATTACTGACTATTGACATGTACACTCCATCTGTGCGGTTCATCCCCCCCTTCCACTCCTCCCTCCCCACTCCTCAATATAAGCAACACCCTTATTACTGATCACCACAGTGTTGCTACTGAATTTAACTCATATTTCACCTTTGTGCCTCTGCTCTCCTATCCTCCTTACCGTCTACTAGGCCAGGTGCACCCTCAACCTCACCATGCACACTGTCCCAGTCTACTTGTTTCTCTTTCTTTAAAATTGACCTTCTGACATCTTGGATGCCTCGCATGCCTTAAACCCATCCAAAGGCAGTTCACCTGATGGCTTGGATCCCAAGCTGCTATATATCTCAGCTACAGCTATCTCTGCCCCCACTGCCTGACCTCTTCTGCCTCTCATTCAAAATGGCAGCCATTCTACCTGTTTGGAAGCATGCCATTTTTCTTCCTCCACCTAAGGGCGGTGATCGTTCTTCACCTGGGAACTACCATCCACTATCCCTCCTTCCCACCCTTGCCAAACTGCAAGAACACTTGGTTCTTGCCCAGCTCTCTTCTTATCTCTCTAACTCCAACTTTTTCATTCCCTTCCAATCTGGTTTTCAGAAAAAACACTCCACCATTACCCCCCTGATTAGGCTTACCAACTTCATCCTCTCAGGGATGGACAGTGGTCAAATCACGTCTGCCATTTTTGTCAACCTAGCTAACGCTTTCAACACAGTTTCCCACACCCTACTACTAAACTCCCTTTCCTCAGCAGGTCTGACTGACTCAGACACTAACTGGTTAAGAGCCTACCTTGTAGATTGGACCAAGTCACTCAGAATCGCTGACTCCAAATCTCCTCCCCTCCCTATCAACACTGGTGTCCCTCAAGTGTCCGTGTTGGGCCGTATACTTTTCTCCACATTTCTTAATGACCTGCTATCTGTCTGTACATCAACCTCAATACATATGTATGCAGATGACACAGTCCTCTACACTTCCGGACAGTCCTCCACTGATGTTGCAAACAGACTTCAGCAGGACTTCAGCAATGTTCAGCATTTGTTTTGTTCTCATCAACTTTGTCTAAATGGCAAGAAGACACTCTCCATGAACTTCAGCACTAGGCAGAGACTCTCTAGGCTCCCCTCCTTGTCTTCCTTCCATACCCTTGACAGGATAGTCCTTGAGGACACCTTCTCATTCAGATATCTGGGTGTTTGGCTTGACCAACATCTCACTTTCTCTGGTCATGTGGATGCCATCCTGAAAAAGCTGCACCCCAAGCTCAACGCTCTATACAGAAACCGGAACTGCCTCCCTTTCCCAGCTAGGTGCCAACTTGTCCAGAAGATGTTCCTACCTAAATTTCAACTACTGTGATGTAATCTATAGTGCTGCTCCCAAGATATCCTTAGCCAGATTGGATACCCTCTTTAACTCCTTCTGTTGCTTCGCTCTGGATTCTCCTCCTCCTCTCACCTACCCACCACTGTCAACTCTACCACTCACTGGCATTTTCTCACTAGAAAATAGACTCCTCCATCATTGTGTTAAATTTGTCTCTGAACTTGGTTTCTCCTCTGCCGAAGCTTGGTTTAAAGAACACAGACTAGTAGTAAACTATGAAAAAACAAAGACCATGATCTACTTCAGCTCCCTTAGTAAGCATAAGGCCTTCCCCTGTTTTTCAAAAATGACAGTGGTAACACACTGGATCTCATGCAGCACTCTAAGTACCTGGGTATCACAATTGACTCCACCCTGTCCTATGCCCAGCAAATAAACAATACCGCAAAGGCCATCAATTCCAGAATTGGGATACTCTACCATCACAAACACAACCTAACAAATGAAGACTTGAACCTGGCCATCAATAGTTCAGTTGTCTCCCTCATTGATTATGGCCTGGCCATATACAGGTCAGCAATGGACACTGCACTCCGCCGTATTTCTTTGGCACTAAATAAGGCCTGCAACCTCCTCACAGGTGCTTCAAGACTCACGCACACCTGTGAACACGATGTTCAGGCAGGTTGGCTCCAACTGAAGAACAGAATTTAATACCAAACCTGCCCAATTGCCATAAAAGCTTCACTAAATCTGCTGCCACCAGGAGTTCAGAACCTGCTCACATGACACATGAGTGCTACGCTGACCAGAAGCTCCAACAGTCAAATCTTTAGCAAACCTAGATGCCACACTGCATTGGTACAACATGCTTCTCCTACTGTGCACCCCACTGGATCAACGCTCTATCACCTGCAATCTCCGGAGTAGCAACTATTGGTGTCTTCAAGCATAAGCTTTGTCAGCATCTCATTGCTGAGGACAACTGTGACTGCTTCATCTAACTTTTGGTGCATACAAGTGAAGTCTTTGTCAGCACCTCATTATCAAGGACACCTGTGGCTGCAACTGCTTACCCCCCTCCCATAGTAATCACCTGCTGCATTTAGATGCACCCCTTGACCCAGGGGGTACCTCCCAACCTCAGCACTTCACTGATCCCCACCCTGCCCCTTGCCTACCCCCTAATATCTCATGGCACACCCCTTCCTCTCTCTTCTCTCCCTCCATTTCTCCACTATGTCACCTTTGTCTGTTGCCATCTCTGTGTCTATCTTCTCCAGGGTGTTCGGACTCACAGACGCAGGCATATGTTATACAGTGGCTCAGCAGTGTCTACTTGTGTGAACCTTTCTGTAGCTTACTGTACCATCTCTGTAAATGTACAAATTGTTGTCCTCTGCTATTTTCTGTTCAACTGACGTGGAACCTACAAAAGAGCATCCGCTCACGTGTGTTTTCCAAGAACCAAATAAATAAAAAAAAAATTTTGGTTTGGATTGCTTCCATCCTATCTCACTTCCTATCTATCTGTCTTCCCTCCCTCCCTCTGCCAACTCACTTAGATCTTACGACTCCTGTTCCTTTGTTGTCCCTTACTGGTCTAACCTACCTGGTATTCCTTACCTGCTCCCCAACCTCTATCAATGTATTCAGTAAATATTATGAATTGCAGCTGCCTTCCAGACCCACTACTTTCTTTCCCTGCAGAGATCCCTACCTGGCCATTCCTTTGGGTTATCTATAACTACCAATATAGCTATAACTTTAGATTCCTATCAATCTACAGCTATCAATGTATCTATATGACCTTGATTTCTATTCATCTGCTCTCCTCCCAGCCTTGCTACTTTTCCACTTCTGCTGTTACTCCCTATCCACCCCTTCCTTTCGAGCAAAATGATACCATCATCATGAATTTATGGTGTTATCCTAATGTAATGCACTTGACCTGTCCATTGTGACCTCTGTAAACAACTGTACTCTTATGCTGCATTTAATATGTTATTTCTGTTATTTGCTATTCACCGCTGTCAATATTGTTGTAATAATGTTTGCTGTTATATGCATGTATTTCCAGTACCCTTTCCCCCAGGATGCATCGTGAGACAAGCAACTTGTTGTTCAGTGTGCCCCTCCTGGTGAAACATCTCAATAAATAAATAAATAAATAAATAAAATCCCTGGTGTGTTGTGCATGATCAGCTTGTGTTTTATGTATAAGCCCCACGTCATTCTAGCCCAGTCTGTCATCTTCCTGTTTACCCTCTTCTTAGCATTATCCACTGCCAGGACATCCCGGGCAAGTCTCCAGTTTCTGTGTGGAATAATTTCCAACCAAGCTATGGTCACCCTTGGCCACCATAGTTTTATAACCTCCAAGTCTCTCAAGATCATGTGGCCCAACCCCACCCAAGGCAAGGTGCCCAAGTCATTCCCCTCGGCATGTATGTTAATCGAATCTGGTGCTGGCAGAAGTCTGCTGCTTTCATCCAATAGCAGCCATTCTATCATGGTCTTTTCTGGATCCTGTCCCAGCTGGCAGCCCCTGGCCATAGTAACAGCCCACTGCCCTGCCCAATGGATAAATGAATGGCCGACAATCCACACCACCCTTCAATGTCCGACCCTTGGAAAACATAAAATACATACGTTAACAGGCATTTCTGCACATACCTCTTATAAGCCTGGGAAGTCCACCTTCCCACTTGCAGTACCTCAGTGGGGAAGCCACCCAGTCTAGCTACGTCTGAGGCTGTCCCTATTCTGAATGAGTGAGAAGCAAAATCCTGAGTCCTCACTGAGGAAACCCATTCATTTTTTTGAGCACAGCTGTGACCTGAGATGCTGTTACCGGATCCACATTGTCATGCCGAAAGAACACCCCCCCCTCCAAGATCTGACTGCTACATAGTCTTCTATGGCTTTCACTACTGCCTCCCCAGATTCGCCTGTACTGGTGAGCACAACCCTACACACCCTTCCTGCCTGGTCTGTCTTGGATCACCTAAGCCAAACTGTGGACATGCAAGCTGACCATGAAATGTCCTTCTCTTGTAGTCCGTGGGTTTTGTCCCCTTTTCCTTTCATTACCACCTAACTAACCAGGAAAGCTTCCTTGTACATCACTAGAAAAATGGCTCCAAACAAACTTGCCTCATAAGCCGAGGAGCACACACATGGAAGCAGGCTACCAACCTACTCAGCAAATCCCCATCTATTCGTCTGCAACTATTCAAACTCTGGCCCTGTAATCTAATCCACCCTTGCTGTATCCGGCATATGGCTGGTGCCCTGGTGGGTGTCCTCCATCCCCGTAATTGGCAGACCATGCCAGTACTGTCTAGGTGTATCCCTAAGATAGCGCCTGACATTTCCACCTCCCACGTATCTACCATATACCTCATGACCTGGGATTCAGTCAGTGGGCCACTTACCAGCCAACTCCTGGAACCTCTGGAAACTCCTCCACACTGCTTCATAGGCACTCAGCATGTTCAGGGCCCAGGCACTCTGGAAGAGTACCTGGGCTTGGCCCATCCAATCTCCCAAAGGTGAGGTGGCACCTGTATTCTCTGGATGGCTGCTTTCGGGGCCAAGGCCTGGAACCTGTCCAACTGTAAATGTGAAAGACTGTCAGCTATTTCATTCTTCACCCCCTCCACATGTCTAACCTTAAAGGACAAGTTCAGCTTCAGCCCTTTCCTCACTAGAATACATGCCACTCTCAGCACTGCCTCAGTGGACCCTGATTGCCTATTTATAACAACCACCACTGCCATGTTGTCACAACTAAAGACCACTTTATTGTTCCTAAACTGGGATCCCCATACTACCAAAGCTACCCATATGGAGAAGGCCTCCAAGAACATGATGTCCTTGGTCAGCCCCAGCTCTACCCATCTGGGTGGCAATGATTGAAATCCACTCGCCCTGGCAATAGGTCCCCATGCCATAACCACTGGCTGCATCCGTGAAGAGCTCCAGGTCCTCCCCATCTTCCCACTGATCCCTCCAGAATGTCATCCCATTATAACCTTCCAGGAAGACCTCCCATGCTAGCAAGTCATCCTTCACCCCTTTGCTAATATCCACCCAGTGGTGGAATTTGGTCTTTGCTGATGCCCTGGACAAATGTCTGGTGAACACCTTCCCCAGTGCCACTGCCCCACTGGCAAAATTTATATGACCCAAAACCTGTTGCACTGTTCTGAGCTGCACTCTCTCTGCTCTTTTATCCCCTGGATGAGGCCTTTTAACCTATCCACCTTGTCCACTGGCAAACGGTCACACTGGTGATCCAAATCCAACTATATCCCAAAAAATTCCAGCCAACTGCTTGGGCCTTCCATCTTGTCCCCAGCCAGGGGGACTCCAATTTCCCCACATATAGCCTCAAACTCCATGGCCTGTGTATTCTCCTGCCTTCCCATGAATAAAAATCATCCAGATAATGGACTACTGCTTCACTTCTGTCACACTGTAAACACCCATTGCAACCATGTACTAAAGGTTCAAACCTGGCACAAGCCACCGAACACCCCATGGGCATTGCCTTATTGAAGTATTACTTCCTTTGAAACTGGAAACTCAGCAACTCCCAGATCGGCAGCAGCCAGAAAGCATATTTTATGTCAGTTTTGGCTACCCAGATACCTTTTCTGGCTTTTATCAGGTCTACCGCGTTATCCAAAGTGGTGTACGACACCGTGCTCCTCTCTAGGACAATGTTATCATTCACCAACTCCCCATCCGTTATGAGAGGTTGTGTATCAATCTGTATTCCCTCAGTGCTTTCTTAGGCACTGTACCCAGAGGAAACCTAAAGTTCTCAAAAGGAGGGGATTCGAATGGGCCTTCCACCCATGCTGCCTCTCACTCCTTCCTGATCTTCTTCTCCACTGTCTTCTCCTTCCCCGTAATCAATGCCAGATTCTTCACCCCCATAGCCTTCCTAGACTTGGAATAGTATAAATTAAAACCCATTGTAAAATCCTCCCTCAGCATCAATCCCACTCCATGCTCTAAGTAATCCCTAGTCCATGCAACTACCATTTGTGGTTTAACCAGAGATCGTGCCAGGGGAAAACCCCTCCACCCAGGAATCTCCAATTGGCATGGTTTAACACCCACCATAGCCTCCCATCCTGTTCTGCCATCTGACATTACCCCCTTGCCTGTTGTACCCACCTCTACCCAGACCGTGGCCCACAGAAAGGACTGCCCTTGAGCAGGAGTCATGTTCTGTCCCCATGTGTCCTATATCTGTAAACCAGGTGTGCCCTCAAAGCCTGACCAAGTGTACTATACTTGCAGTTAGTCCATGTGCAGTTGGTTTTAATAATGCCCAGCAGGCTTTTGCCCCTGCCACTCTACTGCTCTTCTTCTTCGCCTCCCATTCCTCCTTGTGCTGACAGTGTCCTAATCCAGAACTCAGATAATGTAACATCCCTTCTCATGTAGCCATGTAACGCCACCCCCTGGTGGAAATTTTCATCATAAATCAGTCAGCCATACCCACTCTTGACCCTATAGGTGTCCCTAATGATGGCTGAGTATGTAAGGAGAGGGATGATCAGCTCTGGCTTTTTCTGGAGCATAATGTGTGAAATCCTCCATCCATGCCCCGAGCATCTTACCCTTGCAGCTAACATCCTCTCTGGTCTTACCCACTATGGCCAAGGCCACCACCATCTCAGAGTTGCCTACCGACTCCTTCTGCTCATACTTTTTAGCCATATCTTTATCGATTAGGAAAATATGTCCACATATTCCCCCTTCCATATTTTTTCTTTAGGGCTTACGATACATGATCCCCCAGAGTCATCCCAGGTGGTCAACTGTAGCTAGCCTTGCTGCATTCCTCCCCTGCCCCTGTGTTATCTACCACCTTCTCAGTTTTCTCCTCCTCCTTCTGCTCTTTCCAATCTTTATCCACCTCCTCCCAACCTTTTTCGTTCTGCTTCTCCATAATACCTGCCAGGTAGCCTTTCAAACTACCTTTCACCGACAGGTCCTCCACCGGTACCTTTCCCTCCTCCGACTGAGGCTCACCATCCTCATCCGGGTTGCTCCTGGTCAGCCTCTTGTTGAGTCTCTCTTTCCTGGCAGGTGGGTTCTTTCTCCTGCCCATCTTCCTCTATTTCTCCTCCTCTGCCCTTGACTACTTGATAATAGCCTGGACCTGTTCCATCAGCTCTGCTGCCTTCTGTGCCAGCACCTAGCTGGCCTTCTGCTTAGGAGCCTTCTTGGGTGCAATCCTGGAACCAACATAACAAATGACTAGCCTGTCTGCTCCCTGTGTAAGGCCGTGATTCATGTCCCCCCAATGGCTACCACCATAACCACTGTCAATGGGGTCCCCAAGTCAGCCCCAATGGTTCCCAATATGAACCCCCTCTGCATTTGCTTCTTTCTTGTTCTTTTTTTTCTTTTTAGTATCCCTTTGTCCCTTCTGAATGCTGGACCACAGCAGTTCCTATGCTCCTGGAGCTGAGCTCCCCCAGCTGCTTGCCGCCCCTCCTATTTTTGATGTTGTCACATTGTCACATCCTGCCTGTTTGGCTTGTTACCCATCTCTATTTTCCTTTCCATCTCCTTTTCTTTTTTTTGGGTTCCCCAAACTGACCAGTTCAGCTCCCCAACCCACCCACCCCATATGGTTGCAACTCCCCTTTCAGGTTGTTTCATTTGTCTTTGTTTTTTTTAGCATCACCAGGCTAATCGGCCCCATCCATAAGTTCTCCTTCCAACCCAAGTGGCCAGATCTGCCTCTTTCCTGTGACCCATTCTAAAATGGTGACCACCCACTGGACCGTGGCCCATCACAAAATGGTGACTCAAGCCTCCACACTAGGCCCCAAGGACCTCCTCAGTATCCTCTTTGGGCATTCTCACAAGTCTCCCCTGCACCTGCCCCTCCTTCTGCCCATTTGGCCTTCTTAGTTTTTATTTATTTTTTTGTTTTTGTTTTTGTTGACCAGGTAAGTGCACTAGGCAGATTCTGCCTATTTTCAGGCACAACTCAGGGGAAGGGGGATACAGATCAAATTCCAACTGACCTTGAACCAGAGTAATCTGTTGGTGGTACTTTTTAGTGAATGAGGGAAATTTGGCCAGGGCACCGAGAAATTTCCCTACTCTCCAGTAAGGGGACCTTGGTACTGCAAGAAGTTTCACTTCACGGCTGGTCTTGGAGGTGGATGGATGTATAGGGCTGAGGAGGCCCAGGATACATAGAAGCCTGCACCAATGTCTCAGGCCAAGGGATCTGCTGCAGAGGCAGCTGGGATGCACCCTCTGGGTGGTCAGCAAATCGCCCGAGATGGTGGTCCCTCATTGGAAGAAACCTGCAATCAGTTAAGTTTGGAGCAAAAACAACAGTGTCTGGCACCTGAATTGCTCCATGTTAGCGAACAATTGTTGAAAGAAAGGCTTAAACAAGCAGAGGATAGAAAGAGAAAATGCTCAGAGACTTCACCGAGCTCAGCTGTTTCAGACTGTCCTACAAAACTTTTTATGGCCGACGAGCAGCCAGGAGTAAATCCACAGACAGTCGAATCACCGGCCCAGGTAGACTGAGCACCAGCAGAAGAATCCTAGTCAACGGATAAGGCCCTAATGCCGAGGGTGGATTCCTCGTCTAGTGGTCATTGGAGACCCACTTCTGAGTTGCTCTGCATCAGAGGGCCAGTGCCCGCACAGATAAGTACTGCTCCTGTTTCTTTAGTAAGGGGATATGGATCTCAGTGTTTCTCCTTCAGATGCTCTCCCTGCCCTTCTTATGGGACAGGCAGGTCAACAATATATGGAAAACAACATGGACCTCATTGTGGTCAATATTCCTGGCCTCACACCAGTACCTAATCCTGGAGAACCTGAAAAACCAATGTACGCTAGTCATTTTCACCGTCCTGTGGAACTGGCGAAAAGGCAGAATGCTATTCGCCTCAGATATGTGGGCCCTGGTGAAAGTCCCCCTGATAGATTTTATGTAGGGAAAATCCTACTTAAAAAAAGCATGTGATTTTCTCCTTCAGAGGTATATGCCTTGATTCATGTGCAAGGAGAGTTTACCTTTGACATTAGTTTTTGCACTCCAGAACTATTGGAGACCATTTGGTGTCAATATATAAATTTTAAAACAAACCCCCTTTGGACTGATTTCATCGTGTTACCCCTCACCAAACAACCCTTCAGGGTTATTACGATTCTCTTTAGAAATGAGGAAGTCAATATAGTGGACATAGTACACTGGTTGGAGAAGCAATGCGATATTCAGGGTAACCCAATGCCTATTATGGACGCAGAGGGGTTTTGGAATAGTGGGTGGAAATTTTGAATTAAATTGCACCATACAGATCAAGATCTGATACATTTACCAAATTGCTTCTTTATTGGGAGAGATAAGGGGTTTCTTTTTTTACCCTGGGCAGCCGAGAGTCTGCTTTAAGTGTGGATCCTCTAAGCATATTAGTACCTCCTGTGATGTTTTAAAGTGCTCACACTGTGGGGAGATGGGACACCCTAGCGCCCACTGTTTTCAACAACCCAGATGTAACCTTTGTAAAGACATGGGACATATCTTTGAGGATTACACTTCTGCAGCCAAAAATACAAAGGATGCAGACTTTGGTGTTCAAGACCATTACATTCACTTGGCTGTGAAACAGGGACAGGCTCCCCCTGTGGGAGGTTTGCCTTTGCTGCTCTTGAAAGGGGCCCAGGCTTCAAAGAGACAATTACCTGTGGATCCTTTAGATCACGATCCAGTTATCCAGGATCCGATAAATGTGGTCCCTATGACTGTTGTTGTTCCTGCAGAAAAGTCGATTACTATGGACCCTTCCCT
Organism: Neoceratodus forsteri; assembly: GCA_016271365.2. NCBI lineage: Eukaryota > Metazoa > Chordata > Ceratodontiformes > Ceratodontidae > Neoceratodus > Neoceratodus forsteri. Next base: position 1,049,583,835 of record CM028132.1, read on the forward strand.
TTCCCCTCCTCCTGAGTCACCTTCTGGTTGTGTCGATTTCATGTTGGTTTCAGGAAAGAAAGGGAAAACTTCCAAATTAAGGACAAAGCAAAAGAAAAATAGCTTGGCTGCACCTTTGGAAGACCAGAATATGTATATGGTTTTGATAGAGGATCCCATAGACCGGGACAATGTGGAGATGCCAGTTGATGCGCCTTCTCTGTCTGTAAGCCAGGATGCATTGGTAGGACAAACCGATCACAGTTCTCAAGGCACCAAAAGTGAAAGGGTAACAAGAGCTCCAAGTAAAGTGAAGTGAGGTCTTCTGCACTTTACTTGTGACCCCGGCTCCATTTAAGTTTCATGTGGCCTCCTTGAATGTAAATAGCATTCAGTCCCTTGCAAAATGTCAAGATACTTTCGCACGCTTCCTAACCAGTAACTTAGATTGTGTGTTTTTGCAGGATGTTCATATACATTCTTCTGAAGAGATAACTGTCGCCACTACCGGGTGGATATGGGGGGGATTGCTTTTGGTCGCAAGGGGATGCAATATATTCTGGTGTGGGGATATGTTTTTTCATCTCAAGTACAGGTAATCCATCAGTTGGAGTTGCTGGAAGGCAGAGCGTTGTTATTAGATGTAAAATGGGGAAGCTGGATTATTTGTCTAATTAACATCTATGCCCCTCAACTTAAACAAGATAGAGTAACCCTGTTTAGATCTCTTTCCCCTTTTTTACTTACTAATGATCCGGTCATCTCGGTTGGGGATTTTAATGTTGCCTTGCCCTCTCAGAATCTGACTCCTTTAGGTAAAAAAATCTATTGTGATGGGCTGTGCCCTGCTCAACTTATCAAAGATGTGGGGTTTGTGGATGCCTTTGGTTCTCTCACTCCTAACAGCCGACACACTTATTTCTGTGGCCCTCGAGCCTCTATGATTGAATTTTTTTTCATTTCACAATCTCTTTGATTATTCGATCTGCTGCTTTACAGGAAGTTGCTACCTCTGACCATAGGCTTTTAGATCTTGTGCTTGGTGATCTCCTGGAGGAGAAGCATGGGCCTGGGATATGGAAACTGAAAATTACTTTACTAAATATTCTCCCTATCAGAGAGGATTTTCACTGGTTCTACAGACGGAAAGTCGTTTTATTTTTCTCTATGAAGATAGTAATTCTTGGTGAGAGGATACTGAAAAAGATATTAAGGCATTTTTTTGGACTATGGGACATATTAATGGGAGATTTCAGCGGGATGAGCTAGGTTATCTGAGGGATAGAATTTCATTTTGGACAGCTTTTTGACAAAATTGGGGGAGGGAGGGACATCAGCTAATTAAGGGGCTAAGAGCCGAATTGTCTCGTAAACAAATGTAGGTCATGAGAAATATGGAACGAAAGCAAAAATATGGAACTACTGGGAAATCAAAGGATACTTTGCATTTCTAGTCTCTGCAACTCCTCCAGGAATGCCGAAATATGGAGTACTTTCTTACATCTACTGGAGGTCAGGTAATGGATAATGTTGGGATTTTAGGGGAAATTCATATTTTTCTCATACCTTTGCTAGCCAGTCCTTACCGGTCAAGGAAATGAGGAGGTGGTTGGCCTGTAGGGATCTGCCACAAATTCTGCTGGATTTGAGGGTTCTTTTGACTAAGCCTATTTCACAGTTAGAACTGAAAGAAGTGATATGGTCATTTAAATCAGGGACTGCCTCTGGGTCAGATGGGCTCCTGCATGACCTTTATAAAGAAATTTGGGAAGTTTTGGAATCAGAGTTGGGCAACTGTCTCAACAATTGTTTATTACAGGGCAACTTGCTAAGAGTATGTTGGAACGGCTATTGATTTTGGTATTTAAGGGAGGGAGCCGGGGAAATTAGAAAAATTGGAGACCAATATTGCTCCTCAACACAGATTATAACATTTTAATGAAAATTTTAAGTAATCGGTTGAAAAATGTTTTGAATCAAATTGTGCATCCGTCTCAATATAGCGGTATCCCAAGAAGATTGATTCAAGATGCTCTTATTCTCCTACATGAGATTCTACATAAAGGAGCTTCACAGGAAATGTTTGGGCACCTGTTCTGTCTAGATCAATCAAAAGCATTTGATTGGGTAGAATATCTGTACCTGTGGGAAACTTTAAAAAATTATGGGTTACCATCCACATTTATAGCTTGGCTTCAGACTTGTTATCAAGGGATTAGTCTCTTACTAAGTATAAATGGCTGGGCTGGTAAAGCTGTTATGGTGCATAGAGGGGTGTGACAGGGTTGTCCCCTAAGCCCATTATTGTATATTTTATCACTGGACCCACTTCTGCATGACTTACATGAGACAGATTTGATTACAGGGCTTTCTGCTGGGTGTGATGATAGGCAGATTATTGCAATAGCCTATGCTGATGATTTAGGTCTTTTTGTGGCTGATAAATCCTGTGCGGTGGTGGCACAATCAATTTTTCATAATTTTTCTGTTATCTCTGGGTCGGTAATTAATATGCTAAAAAGTGGTATCCTGCCTTTGGGTTATGATGCTGTCGATGTGTCCTTGGTTTGGGGAATACCTGTGGATTTGAGGTATAGGAAAATATTAGGAATTTATTTTGGTGGGGAGGACCCTCAAAAATATAATTGGGAACTGCACTTAAAGATGGCAAGGGAAAGAGTAACCTGTTGGAATTAATGGCCCATGACAAAAGTCAAACTTATTTATTTGATCAAGACCTACCTGCTGACATACTTTCTGTTTATAGCAGCTGTTTTCCTCCAGCTGACCCTGGAGGCATCTGTATAGTGTTTTCTTCAAGTGCCTGTGGGGAAGTAGACTGAACCCAGTGAAAAGAGGATTACTTACTTACTTATAATAGAGGGTGGTTTGAGGATGCTAAATCCGGTAGTTTTTTCTATGTTACTTTTATCTATTATAATTTACAGCCCCTCCTAACAAATGTCACTAAAGTTTGGACTCCATGGGTTGAGGACGAAATTGGGCCCTTGTTGCCAAGCTGGGATCTCTCTACCTTTCTCCCCTCGTCAAACACGGATGTCTCAGTTGCCCAGTCATTTTTCTGGAGTTATTAGAAAATTGAAATTGTGGAAGGTAGTAAAGAACTTTCTCTGCACCTCTTCCTGGAAATCCTTCTATATTTGGATATTGGAATCCTTTTTTTATATCTCTCCCTTGTTCTCAGTGTTACCTATTGAGCATCAATCCTCAATAACCCTTTTCTAATCAAGTAAATGAATTCTGCATTACATGTAGGATTTTTTATGGTTATGTACGCATAAAAATTGGGGGTTCAGGGTAACTTAAAACATAAAGATCTTACAGAACGGTTTTGTCCAAGAGGGAATGAGTGTGCAGGGATTGTTGAGTCAATCTCGCAGTTTTTGCTGGATTGTCCCTTTGCTATGTCCTTTTGGGTAGAGTTTCATAAAATATGTCCCTTGAACCCTTTCACACATCAGTCTCCTCAAATCTGGACTGAGGGGGTGTTTCTAAGTGCATGGATTAAATTTGATGCAACCACAATTCAACTTTTGATGGATTTTATCAGTTATCAACTCTGGCTGGCACGGTGTAGCTGGACTTTCCAGAAAAAACTGATATCAGGTGAACAGGTAGTACTATTGTTACAGAAAGACGTGATTAGGTGGCAGGCTTTAGAAAAAGGGAGAGTTATCTCTGACTTATATAAACTGTGGTGGAGAAACATGTTCTGGTTGGACACCGGTTGATTACACCTGACATTGTATGTTTTTTTCTTTTGTATTGTTTGTTTCTTCTGGGGGAAAATTAGAGGCATTCCCCTATTTCTTTGGAGGGGATTTAGGACGAATCAAGTGTGATTATGTTTTTTAGTCACATGAGTGATGAAATACTATTCTGTTTTCCTGAATTTTCCATTTAAATTTTTAGTCCTTTTTTGTAATATGTTTTGGTATGAAGTAATACCATTTCTTGTTTGAAAGTTTGTTTGAGTTAAAGAATAGTTCCCCTACTTTATTAGTGTGGGGGGGGGGGATTTAAACATCCTTCATATAGGGAAATTGTATTGGTCGGTATGATGAAATAATTTTTTATGTTTTTTCCCTTTTTGTAGTATATTTCTGTGTGATGAAACATTTATATGTATGTATTTTGCTTTCCAGTTTTCAAAAAAATATTCCCCTACTCTTTTCAAGAAGTGCCATGGGATCTTTAACATCCACCTGAACTACCACCAGAACAGGCAGATGGGACCTCAGCTTAATGTCTCATCCGAAAGATGGCACCTCAGGAATGCAGCACCTCCCTCATGCTGCACTACAGTGTCAGTATTGGGATATTAACCCAAGTGCCTGGTGTGGGGATAAAACCCACAGCCTTCTGATCTCCCGGCCTCAGAGGTGAGTGTGCTACCTGCTGAACCACTGACACTGACAGTTTCTGTCCCTGCATTGCAGTGTTAGCCTCTCCATTTATTCTTATTAATCTTTTTTTTTGTGTGTTTTAAAATTCCTTGCCACCTGGGTCCAGGCAAAATGTACTCTGCCACAGCAGGAAACATAGCCATCTGCCTGGTGATGGGTCCCTCCCCCCCACCATCCACCAGTGGTGGCCCCCAGGCCAGATACTCACCCTCCAGGCACCCAGTGGCCCACCCCTCATTACCCCTCCACTCAGTAGGCCCCCACTCTTGTATAAAATTATTATCCCAGTGCACCTCAGTTTTCTCATATTTATATTAAATAAAATTCTTTCCTTGTTTTTATTAATTATTATTGGAATGGTATGAGCATGCCATACAACCCATAACTGCAGCCTGCCTGCTCCAGTGGACACTTTTGAGCCACGTGGCAAGGCCCACCTTGAGATGCCATGGATGTCCACAGCCAGAAAACTTCCAGCCCATATCACCCAATATGGAAAGCCACCACCTTGTGATGAAGAAGCTCCTCAAGCGCTGCCCTGAAAACATGCAGGAGCCAGTGGCTCTCCAGTAGTGGCTGCACCCAGCCCCTGAACAAACTTCCAGTCACTGGGGGCGGTTAGCAGCTGAGCTTGCAGCAGCAGAATAGTGAAGCTCTATCGGAGAAAGCCTAAATACTTAAATAATATGCTAAAAAATTAAAATTTAAATAGCAGTTTTTTATTGGTCTGACTATGGAAGATTTGGTGAACATTTTAAAACAACTCCAAAAGAGATACTTGCATGGACACTGCAGATATGGGACGCACTAACAAAGCAGGTGCTGGTGGAGATGGGGCCCAGCAAAAAGACCCGAAGCTGACCACTAGCAAAGAATCGAGTACGGGGCCAGCAGAAGACCCAATGCTGCAGCCCTCCAATGCAGATCTTCTAAAAGTGATCCAGAGAATTGATCAAAAAATGGATGAATTTACCTCCCAATTTAAAAACATGGACACAAAGGTGGGTTTGCGTGAAGAACAAATGAAGGAGGCAGTTAAATTGGCCACAACAGCACTTACAGTTACTATGGTTCTAACTAAAGAAAATGAGGTGCTCAGACGATGACTTGAAAATTTAGAAAATGCCTCACATGTCTGAATCTTGGGGTTGCGAGGAGTGGAGGAGAAGACCTGTTACCCTTTCTGGCCACATTCTTCAAGGAGACCCTTCAGATACAAGAATCAATGAACATCCTAAAATGGTACAGAATCACTCCTCAAGGTGGTGGAAAGTGGACAGTGACAAATCAAACCCTACCTAGATCTCTTCTTGTAGTTCTGGGCTCAGTTAGAGATCACGATCTAATCATCATACAAGCAAAAAAAAGAGTGTGTTGGACTGGGAGGAGAAAAGTACATATTTTTCTGGACCTAAGTTGCTCTACCAGGCAACATTAGAATGGGCTTCAATGGCATCAGGGCCCATTTGTGGAGTCTGGGGTGCATCATGTCCTACTAATGCCAGCCAGCATGTAGATAGTGTATGGGGAAAAAGCCTATCAGTTCTCTGACCCTGGAGCAGCATCTAAATTGATGGATCACATAGAAAAGGAGTTTAGAATGAAGGAGGACACATCAGATAGTGATATCGGGACAGTGAGTAAATACTTTTGGGACAGTTCTATCTCACTGGGCTGTGCATGACAGAAATATTTCTCTGATTTCTTCCCTTGCACATATGGACTTGGTCTATTTCCCTGTCCAGCTTTGGAGCAGTATTGTTGGACACAATCATAGTTTTTAGCTACATTTAAGATTTAAGACTTTCTTACACTTGATCTGGGAGGGTGGATGGGCTCATTTAGTAAATAAAGTGACGACTTTGGTGAAGTACAGTAACTATAGGAACCCATTTCTTCTCCGGACTAAGATGGAGTTTTGGCTCCTTAGACTTGGCAGACATGCGCATTACGCAGTCTTCTGAACACTTCGGTAAAGCAGGAATGTATTGGGCTATAACCAATTGGGAGCACTGTTATATGTTTCTCTTTGCCTATGTTAATGGTAATAGGGATTTTGTTGCCCAGCAATCTGGGTGCTAGATACAAACGTTGTCTTTCTAACTAAAAATCCCTGCTCATGGCAGTAATTAGCCATTAGTAAAATTGTTCTTGGGAAATATATATGTTATTATAGCAATTTCCTCTCAGTGTTATACCTATGTACAGGACCATGGCAAATCCTTCCTGTAAAACTGATGTATTCATTCTTCATGAATGTATAATAATGCTACAAAATTTTCTATGAAGGTGGATTACTGTGTATTGTATACAGTTAAAAAAAACCTTCCAGTCGCTCGCTTTCAACTCCCTGGGCTGCAGGCTGGTACAGGGCCGATAAACTGCCTCTGCCTGATTGGAATCCAGATGCCGTCCCAGCGGTAAACAAACCACTCACTGGTGACCTGGCTTCTGAGGAGGCCCGCCAGGTGGAAAAACACTGCCGCATGCTGCAGGCTCACACCATGTGGCTTGAGGATGCCATGAAGCCCAGTATGCCCCCTGACTGGTTTCCCCTGAAAAAACATGCCCAACCATCACAAAACCAGTCCAATTCTCTTAAACTAGGTCGTGAATTGCCCTATAGACCCAGGGACACCACAAACAACTAAAATAATTTATTTCTCTCATAGGAGGACTGCCTCACCAGCAACAGAAGCCACATGCCCAGGCCCACCTGGTGGGATGCCCCCATGCTCCTTGTCCCTGCCTTCTTAAGGCTGCTTGCAATCGAAAAACGCCACAAAACTTTATTCTCTTCTTTTCAGTACCTTACTTGTTCTTGAAGGATACTTACCTGTGGCATCAGGGGTACCAAAAACTGGACACCAACCCAACCAGTACAAACAGTTAAAAAAATGGGTAACCATGAAAACTGCAATTAAATATAAAACATACATTATTAACCACCTCATTACAGCATTATCTAGCAAAATCTCTCACCCTGACCATGGCTCTGCATGCCCTCAGCCAGATGGCCTACCTGAGGCCCCCCCTACACTGCAAGGCCTGATCATCCAATACCTTACTTATATTTCTGGAGAGAATCTACTCACTTTGATATAACTTGTGCAGAAGAAGTTGAAAATCAACAGCTGCAGTAGAGAACAGGACTTTCTTTTTCTGCATCCCCTTTTCTACCCCTTTACAACCCCACCCCTAGCTTTCCTTCCCCCAATCACCTACGCTGTCAGCCACCTCATTACCTCCCTAGACATGCCCCTTTGTGATCTCATCCCTCATGATGTCATCACCCACCTCCGTCCTACTCTGCCTCTTCCCCCCACCCCTCTTCTGCTTCTTTTCAGCTAATCCCAGGGTGCCAATGCAATGACAATCTGGACTACCCTTTAATAGAGCAACCTCTTTTGTACTTTAAACAGGGTAGCTCCTTTAAAACCTACATAACAACAGTACATTTGAAATCAAGTAATTTATTACATGTGACACCTCTGGGATTATCTATTTAGTGGAATGTAAACATGGGGCATTTTATGTAGGTAAAACAATTAAGAGTTTTAGACTATGGGTAGGAGAACATTGCGGGCTATAGAAAGGAGGATGAGACATATCAACGAGCAGCTCATATTAAAAAGCTATAAATAAATCAGAACATGATTTCACATTTATAGCTATCTTTCAGGTCTGCCCAAAACCAAAGGGTGGTGACTTTAATAATCTTATTCTGAAGAGAGAAGGTTTCTGGATCATTAATTTACAAATTGATAAAACAAACAAGTCTAAACACGGGGTCTGAGTAGAAACCATACTTAAAATAATACTTGTTTGGGATTTAGCTGTTGTCGTTTGTTCTCTTTTCATTTGCAGGTTCATGGATATGAAAATCAATTAATTTGTTGCAGAACACTCCATACTTTTAAGCTATAGTCATGTGCTGCATTATAAGATATTTTAGTAGTAAGTAATAGTAAAACCTTTATTTTTATACAGGATAGTAGATGGGAAAAAAACACATCATTAGGACTTTACGTCCTATTTACAAGATGGTCCTGTTATTGCAAAGTTTCAAAAGCTAAAAAACTTACAAATAGTAACAACATTTAACAAAGACAACATAGAGACTTGTTACAGCATATAGTATAAATACAATCATTCAGAATCATACAGCACTAACACCAACAGGTAGTATAGCACATTTAAAAATGTTATATATCTTTCAGGCAGGTGCAATTAAACTCATATTCTAATAGAGAAACGATCTACCCATAGCACTCACATCTAGTCTTCAATTCAATGTTCAAACTAGTTGATAAGGTCTTGATATTCACATATTGCTTGACTGTAACTGATTTTAGGGAATTCCCTATTTTATTCATAATTATAGGAAAGCGCATATTACTGTATTTATTCTTAAATTTTGGAAACTCAAAATTTCTCATATTTATACCTCTCAAATTATGAGCATATGCTTTCCTTTCCAATTTCTCATAAAGATATGTTGGCTGGTTTATATTTACAACCTTATAAATCTGATTTGCCCAGACTAGCCTTCTTTTATTATCTTGAGACAGCCAACCAAGTTCCTCATATAAATTACAATGATGTTCACAATAATCCTTTCTCAGTATAAATCAAGCCAAGAGATTGTACATGGCATCAGTTTTAGACAACATTCCTTTAGTAGCAAGGACGTATACATGGCTACTGTACTCAAGAACAGGGAGAAGGAGTTAGCTTACTATGATCTCCCATATTAACTTATTTATACAAAAGCTGGACCATCTAAATGGACCCATCTTTTATTAACCTTTGATATTGTTTCAGTTATATGATATTCAAATTTTAAACTATCATCTATACATACCCCCAAGGTATCTATACTTGGAGACCAGGGCAAGCACTTCATTCTGTGGTGTTATAATCTGTACTTGTTTTTTTATTTTACCCTGAACCTTTCCCTTTTGGAATACCATAAATCTTGTTTTCTTACTATTTACTATCAATCCTGAGTCTGATAGCTATGTATAGAGCTCTTGAAATCTTCTTGTAGACGCACTTCCATAATCTCTGGAGTTTTGCCACTAGAGATCAGGATAGTGTCATCCGTATATAGCGAATGTTCAAATGCTTTACACTGTCAACTAGCTGATTTATATATATAAGGAAAGGTGTTGGCCCCAAAATAGAGCCCTGGGGCATCCCTCGCTGTACCAAGGCTTTATCAGATAATGTTCCATCAATATATACTTGTTGAATTCTGTTCTCTAAATAAGATCTAAACCAATCCAATGAATTTTCCACAATGCCTACCTCTTCTAATTGTTCTCCCAACAATCCATGTGCCACAGTAACAAAGGCCTTTGATAAATCCACGAACACCACACCCACCGACAGGGCATCCACTAATTTTGAGGCTATAATATCTACCATGTCGGTGAGTACTGTGCCCTTGGAAAACACCCTGTGGAATCCAGACTGGTACTTAGTCAATAGTAAATATTTCTCCAGATGGTTACCAAGGTGTTTCTGTACCAGTCTCTCCATAATCTTTGAAAGACCCAATAGTAAGGCGATGGGCCTATAGTTTGTAGGCACAAAAGCAAACCCTTCTCCTTTGTAAATAGGAATAATCTTTGTATTTTTCCAAGTACAGGAAAAGTTCCTTTTAAGTGCCAGTTAAAGAGTTTAGTTAAACTGGAGCAATAATCTGTAGGGAATCTTTAAGAAAATGGTTTTACAGTATATAGTCCAGCCAAAAAGCCTTTTTTGTTTTGAGCTTTCTTATTTCATCCTTAACCAGTTTACAGGAAAAATATTTAAATCTAAATTTGGGAACATCTAACTTTTCTTTTAAAGAAACATTATTTTTTAATATAGGATTTGGAATATTTAAGTCCGGTAAATTTACAAAGTAATTATTAAGAATATTTGCAGACTGCCTAGAGGGCTGGAGAATTCCCTTAGTTAACATTTGGACTGGGTGTCTTGAAATAACAGGAGAATCAAATGATCTAATCAAGGTCCAACATTTTTTAACATCTGTAGTCTCATTTGCCTTAGTTTCATAATATTTTTGTTTAGACTTTCTTATTTGAAATCTTAATAAATTTCTGGCTCTTTTATATCTTTCTCAGTCCTCTGATCTTAAGGTCTTTCCTGCAATACTCCATAACCTATCTTTCCCTCGTATCATACTTTTAAGCTATAGTCATATGCTGCATTATAAGATATTTTAGTGATGGCAATTTAGTAATGGAATGACTGAATATATACATTTATTCATGCTGCTCACTATTGTTTAACCTAGTGCAGCATTTATACATTAAATTGGACAGGAATATGTTATTAAGTGCACTTACAGTAGGTTATTTTTAATTAGTTACCTTAGATCAGTTAATTAAAAGGGTTTAGTTTCTTTTTTTCAATTTAAATGCTTGTTTATTGTTATTTCAGTATTTCTCAATGGCACATATGATATTATTTTTTTAAATATGGTTCATTGTGATGTAATTATGATGTAATTTCACAGGGGCCTATATAAGGGGGCTATTTCACTTGTTGATCATCTTTGAGAAAGGGTAGTTTTATTCAAAATGCATCAGGCAATAGTGGGTGTCAGTGTGTGTTACTTCAGCAATTAATGATTGCACTATAACTTTTAACCTGAGACTGAGTGTCATTTTTACTGGTGGTGAGTGCCCTATTCTATTTATTGTTAGCATTTCTGTTGCTGTTTTACCATGACTTTTTGCTCAGTACATTGTGTTGAAATTGTAGCTTTGTGATCCACTGTTTGGCCCTTAATTATGTTGGTGTCAATTTTTTTGTTTTGAAGGCTTTAAATCTGGGTCAAAAGGAATAATTTGATGGAGGTACAGATCTTTGTCTCTTTGAGACTGCCTTCCCCCAGATTTATTTTTGAGAAAATGGGTAAGCACCTCGCCAAAGACATGTCCATCTTTGAGGGGCAAGACAGCATCATTAGGGTGGTTTTTGACACATTATCCACCTGCTAGAGTTTTAGCCAAAGGGCCTATCTGCCTCTGGTCACCAGTACAGTGACTCAAGAACCAAACATGAGGACATCAGAGAGGAAGTATCAGTTAGGTATCTTGCTGCTTGTAGGTCACACTCTGCTGTGTCTGCATATGTTGACCCCTCTGGTATAGATTCTACCAGAGAGTCCATCCATCTAAGAAGTGCTCTGCTAGTGAACCAGACTGCTTCATGGATTTATCTTGGTTCTCCTCATCGTTCTTATCCATTGGGTCCTTCAATGGAGCAAGGCTTTTGATTGGGATAGCTGTGTGCTTGGAGAGGGCAGACACTGGCTGGTCGACTCTTGGTGCCCTAAAGCAAACCTTCTTCCTAGTCACGGATACCAAGTAGGATTTTATTATCATATTCCTTTTTGGTAGCCTGGTTGGTTCCTGTGCCTCATATTTCTTCTCAATAATTGTATTAATAACTTGATAGGAAGGGAAATGGTGTCTTTCGATTGACTGTCTGGTTAGCAGCAATGGCTCTGTCAAAGTTGTTGTTTCTGGCACCTCTTTAGAGATCTTAAGTATGTCTCTTAGCATTCTAGTTAACTAATCCACATTCTCTCCATGGAAAAATCTGTTGGACTTGTCTGAATCATCTTCAGAGTCTGAGGAGTGCAGAGATGTGTCTCTCTCTGGAGAGGTTTTCCTTTTCTTAGTGTCAGGGTCACACGATGGTGAGCTTGCTGCCTTTTTCTTTGATGGGGATGTTGGAGACTTCAATTTCAACTTCTGTAAAGGTTCGTATAGAGGTTGAGCTGACTGGCATCTAAGACAAGTAGGGCAGGTTGCCATGGTAATTATTGAACTGGTGAACCCTGATGTCCTGCAGGGCCAGTACACCATCCTATAATTTCTGTCCTTTGGTTATTGTGCACACAATGCATATCTTTCCTCCCATATAGCATTTAGGTAGTGACACTCCACAATACCAACATTTAGCCATGACACTGGGATCTTGCACGGTTCTGCAAGAGGAAGAGAGAATAAATGGGATCAAATACGGGCTGCTTGTATAATGGGATACCATTAAAAGTTGTAATGACAGACAGTGACAAATGACAACAGACAACCAAATAAGTCATGCTTGATGGTTGCCAGATACTGTAGATCCAGAAGCAAGACCTGATAAAAAATTTTGAAGGCAGACAATGACAGACAGTACTAAAAGTTGAGCTGTGCATGACGCTAATTTGAAACCCAGTTCTGAGTGCTGGGAACAATGACCAGGCACTACATACCTAGTAAAAAAGGAAAATAATGATGTCCTTTCAAAGCATACAAGGATAAATAAACAATACCCCAAATGGCCACTCTCAGTGCTTGTCAGAGAAAGAAGGAACTCTAAGATGGCCGTCACATTCAAAACATAAAATGGCTACCCAAATCTCCTGAGACTTGTAGCCTGCAGTGGGTCACTGAACAGCCTCAGGCAAGATGGCTGCTGTATCTGTGAACCCATGAGACTAGGGGCTGCTAGAAAGGCACATATACCCTGCTGAAAGATTCCCACCAGAACTCCTGCTAGATTTCATGGTGAAATCTCATGGTCAGCCCCATGAAGAAGGTGGAAGAGGGACCACTCCTGGGAACAAGAACAAAGGAGATCATATGGCTGCCTCAGAACTGCAGAGGTTAGTATGGCATGGCTGGGAAATTTTCTGAGTGCTGCAAGGGATGGTGCATCAGCTAAGTGGCATTCAAAAAACCAGAAGACTGCATCACCATGGCAGTGTTTTTAAAAATGTGACTGTATAGTCAGGCAGTGAGAGACTGGAACCCATGCACTCAAATTAGAAAACAGACTACCCCAGATGCCAAGGTAGGGATGTGGGGGGCTGGGGGGGCTGCAGGAACCACATGGGTTTTACTTTGTAACACCAATTGCAGCATGCAAAAGAATAAATGGTGCTTGAAGACTTATAGGTTGGATACCACAGGAGGGTCCACCCCCAAAAAAGACTAAATAAAAAGGCTGGAGGAAAATATTCAAAATTGTGTAATCCATACATTGGGAACAGACTGGGATTGCAAACAACCTCTCTGGATGCACAAAATAAACTGGAGATCCTAGAACAGGCTAGAATTTGGCCTTCAGCCAACTCAAAATTGATTAGATCATAGCGTCCACCTATAAAATGAACAGGAAATATGCCACTGGTATTGGCTGCTAAGTACTACAAGAAGTACTATGTAATCATGTGCTTTATTAGCAAATTTATTCAGCTTGCTTCCTTACATCTGTTGAACTTTGTTTACTTATGTTGTAATGACTAAAATGCTTTAATTTTAGTGTTCAAAACACATGAAAGTGAAGTAACACTGCACCTTACCTAAAGTGAACAATGAGTGTAGAAACATGTTAGAACATGTTTTACTTTCTTTTCACTACCTATGAGAATACATTAATTCCATGAGTTGCAAACATTGCATCATGGGTATACAAATGATATGGGTTGTGCTACATCTTTGCCATTCTCTGAGAAACAATCATTTGGCAATGTTGAAGGTTTGCTGCTTGTTAAATATATATTTTTTTTAATTTTGACCCCAATGTTTGAAGATACTTGTTTTATGATAGACATGACATGTACCATTTATAGTATATTGGCCAAAATCTCATTTCATGTAATTCAATGTCATGGCTATACAAGTATGCATATCAATGCAGTACTTATGCGACATATTCTTAAAATTACAGAGCTTTTAGTATTTAGAGAATAAATTCTGCAAGTGCTGTATTGCTATACCAGCTAGTAGGGTGATACAGGATTTACGTGCAACAGACCATGGCTGGATGTGGAGTTGAGTATAGAAATAGTGCTGGCTGCTGTCTTGGGACTAGGGTGGGAGGATTTCTTAGGAGAAACACTGGACACCATGTACTCAGCCTCTGTGAAGAGAGGCTATGGACATACTGGGGACCTGAGGACAAACATTGAAAGATAGGGCTATGGAAATACCAAGGAACTGAAGATGGACACTGAGAGATGCAGGATATGGACACCGGGGATGATTTCAGGGGGCAAGATGTGGGTACCAATGAATGCCAGGGAGTGTTAAACTGGAGAGGAACTCAGGAAGCTGAAAATAGATAAGGCAATGGGGCCAGATGGAATTCACCCTTGAATATTACAAGAGCTCAGAGAGGTACTGGCAGCCCCACTGACCACCCAATTCACAGATCACTGGAGATAGGGGCAGTCCCAGAAGACTGGAGGAGGTAAAATGTGGTCCTTCCCAACAAAGGTGGGAGCTGAGAAGAGGCAGGCAACACAGACCAGTCAGCCTGACCTTGATGGTGGAGAAATTAATGGAGCCACTGTTAAAGAAGAGGATTGTGTCACTCATTGAATTTAGTGGAGCACAGGATCCAAAGTAGCATGGATTCACAGTAGGAAGTTTATGTCAAGCAAATCTAATAGATTTCTTTGAATGGGTGACCAAGGGAGGTAGATCAGGAAGGGCGGTGGATGTGAACTACTTAGATTTCAGCAAAGCCTTTGATACTGTCCCACATAGAAGTTTGGCAAACAAGTTAGGCAGCATGGGGGTGGTCCCCAAGGTGGTAAACTGGGTGGGAAGTTGGTTGAGGGGTAGGGCACAGAGGGTGCTGGTGAATGGTGTTCAATCAGAGGAGGTGACCAGCGGAGTACCACAGGGATCAGTCCTGGAACCAGTCCTCTTCAGTGTCTTCATAAATAACATTGGGGAGGGGCTGGTGAAGAAAGTATGTCTTTTTGCAGATGACACGAAGGTGAGCAACGGGGTTGACACTCCAGAGGGGATAGAAAAAATAAGAAAAGACCTAAGTGGATTGGAGGAGTGGTCAGAAATATAGCAGCTGAGATTCAATGCAAAAAAAAAGTGCAAAGTTATACAGTTGGGGAGCAGAAATCCAAGGGAAGTGTACAAGATGGGGGGGTTACTGGCAGCCACCAAGCAGGAATGGGACCTGGTGGTACTCATATCAGATGACCTAAAGACAACCAAGCAATGTGAGAAGACTGCAGGGAAAGCCAATGGGATGCTGGGTTGCAAAAGGACAGGTATCACCAGCAGAAAGAAGGAGGTGGTCATGCCACTGTAAGTAAGTAAGTAAATCTTAATTTATATAGCGCCTTTCAATATCAAGGTGCTGTACAGAATATAAAGCCATAAATATGCAGGCAGACAACAATACAAATTAAAATCTAAAATCAGTCTGGGAAGGCCAGTGAAAATAAATATGTTTTTAACAGAGATTTAAAACTACTGATGGTCAGGCATTCTCTTAACCGATGAGGCAGCAAATTCCACAGGTTGGTGCTGCAATGAAAAACACAAGCTCCAGGAGTTTTAAGACTAACCCTGGGAATCTCTAGTAATCCCTTGTCGGTGGATTGAAGGGGCAATTTTGGAGTAGGGAGTCAAGAGATCTTTCAGATAGTCAGGTCCCTGTTCATGTAGGGCTTTAAAGGTAAGCAAGCCTACCTTATAGGTGATCCACCACTGAACTGGCAGCCAGTGCAGTCCATAACAGAGCATTATGTGACTGGATCTAGGTACCAGTCAGTAACCTGGCTGCAGTGTTTGCACCAGCTGCATGCAGCAGATATCAACCCCAGATAGCCCTTAGTAGAGGGTGTTGCAGTAGTCAAGACAGGTAGTAATGAAAGCATGGACCAATGTTGGAAGGTCACCCAGTGGAACCAGGTGTTTCACCCAGGTGATATTCCTCAGATGGTAAAATGAGGATTTAACCACAGCTGATTCCTAAGATTTCATGGTCAAGCCATCATCAAAAATAACAACCAGGTTCCGAACCTGATCTGAGGCAGTGAGCTGGATACTGTCAAGCTACAGGCCCAACATCTGCCCAGCTCCCAGACCTGCCCCCCGGGCAACCTGGGTCCACAACCAACACCTCAGTCTTATCCGGATTCAGTCTCAGCCAACTGGAACTCATCCAGTCTTTGATTTCAGAGAGGCAATTATTTAGCACAGAGATTGCATCAACCTGTCTGGGCACAAAGGACATATACAGCTGAGTGTCATCTGCATAGCAGTGAAAACTCAAGCCGTATTGACTGATGATATATCCCAATGGCAGCATATACACTGCGAACAACATGGGCACCAATATGAAGCCCTGTGCACCCTGCAGGACAGGGGCAGGGCATCAGAAGAATAAATTCCAGTGACCACCCTCTGAACCCTGCCTACGAGAAACGATCGAAATCATTCGAGGACTGTGCCCGACAGTCCACAAAGAAACCGCAGGGTCTCCAAAAGCACCCCATGGTCCACAGTGTCAAAGGCTGCTGAGAGATCAAGAAGGACCAAGATGGTACGAGCCTTTTGATCTCTCGCCATTAGGAGATCATTTAGTACCCGAACAAGGACTGTCTCCATGCTATGCCTCTTCCTGAAACCAGACTGAAGGGCTTCATAGACACTGTGAGTTACAAGATGATCATCCAGTTGCAGCGCAACCACCTTCTCAATTACACTTCCCCACAAAGGGAAGGTTAGAGACAGGTCAGTAGTTAGCTGGATCGTCGTGATCCAAGGAGGATTTTTTAAGGAGTGGTCGAATTACCGCCTCCTTGAGGGGGTCTGGAAAGACACCCCTCTCCAAGGATCTCCATACAATTTCAGCTAGGATTGGGCAGATAACGTCTATATACCCCATTAAAAGGGATGTAGGGCCTGGATCCAAACTACAACAGATTGGGCCCAGAGTCTGGACAATCTTCATAATGTCCATGAATTCCGGTCAGCTAAAATATGCCCAGACTAACCGGGTGCTCACCAGCTCCTGTTGACCTTCACAATCCCTCATTGAGAGAGTAGGACCAATTCCGGATCTGATGCTGTCACCCTTATTTGTGAAGAACCAAGCTAACTCATCACACTTAATTTCTGAAAAACCTTTTCTGGACTGGAGACAGACTGGATTGCACAATCTATCAACAGTACTGAAAAGCTGATCCGGTCGAGTCTTCACAGTAGAAATCTCCCTGGACTGGAACTCTGCCTTCTTACGGGTAATTTCTGATTGATAGCCCTCATCATATTCTATCAATCTAAGCCTGTCAGCATCCAGGCCAGACATACGCCATGCTTTTTCCAGCCTTCGACCAACACGCTTCAACTCCTTCAAGGACCCATCATACCAGGGGGACCTTGGGTGATGAGTGAGTGGTTGAACTCAAACAGGAGCAATCAAATCCAGGGCATCTCCCACTGCCTTATTGTAGTCTAGAATGATATCCTCTGGACTTGTGCTTTCACCCAACAATCCCGATAGGTCCAGTATCGCCGATAGACCATCTGGGTTAACTCCTCTTAAAGGGCGGTACCAGACCATCTCCGAAGGGTAGGTCTTTTTAGGGAAGGCCCAAAACTGAACCCTATGGTGTGATGGTTAGACTAACTGACTGGTTCCACCCTCAAATCAGAGATCTCCATCCCCAGGAGGAAGAGAAGATCCAAAGAGTGACCCCCTATATGGGTAGAGGAGGTAATGACCTGTGTAAGGCCCAGTATTGTCATTGCTGGAGGAGATTTTGACCAAATGGCGATAGTTCATCATTGACCTATGCATTGATGTCTCCCCAGAATTATCCATCTGGGAAACTCCAATACTGCATCGACAATGAAGTCTGCAATCTTCTGGAGGAATAAACACCCATCACCTGGTGGACAGTAAATGAGGAGTATCCTGCAACCTACACCCTCTCCCATGATACACTCAAAGGATCTGGTGATTCCCACTGGAACATCCACAAGTCCCAGTTCAGTCTTAAAAAAGATAGCTACACCCCCGCCTCTACAATCCAACCTCAGGCGGTGAATCACCAAGAACCCAGCTGGAACTGCAGAAGCCAATACTGGGCCTGCATTTTTGTCCAGTCAGGTCTTGGTGATACATGCCAGATCCATGGTTTCAACAAGATCAGCTATAATAGCAGTCATGTTTCTGATGGACCTGGCATTACATAACACCGCCCAGGTTGGATGAGATGCTGAGGAAGACCTCGACTCCTGACCAGTATTAATTACTGGGCCCTTGGGTATGGGGACAAGACAGGGATTACACCTGTCCTGGTGCCATTTTGCCCCAGGGTGTCGCCTGGTCCCCACCACCCCAATATGTCCTCCCCTTTCTAATCCCCCACCAGGCCCAGTTCTCACCCCTTTCCTGCACCTTCTAGCAAACCCGAAGGACAGACAACATTTGTAAATTTCCACTGACAAATAAAGGCAGTCAAAAGGGTGCAATTCCCTGAGCCTGGTGGAGGAATACTGCCTGACCATCTTTTGGCCTCCCCAGCACATTCTTAAAACACCCAACAACTTAATCCCAATCAAATCAAATAATCAATTCCAAATTATAATAAATAAATCAAAATAAAATATACTATCCAAAAACTACATAATACTCAAATTACATCACTGGTGAGACCTCAGCTGGAGTACTGTGTCCAGTTCTGGTGACCACATCTCCAGAAGGACATAGACAGACTGAGGTGGTCCAGAGGAGGGCTACAAAGATGGTGCAGGGTCTGCATGAAAAGCCCTATGAGGAGATGCTAGGGGAACTCAATATGTATTCCTTGAAGGAAAGGAGAGGAGAGGAGAGGAGGAGAGGAGAGGAGAGGAGAGGAGGAGAGGAGAGGAGAGGAGAGAGGAGAGGAGAGAGAGAGACATGATAGAATGTTCAAGCACTTAGGTACAAAATGAGGTACAATAGGGTAGTATCTTTCAAACAAGAAGATGTTCAAGAACAAGGGTAATGGAATGAAGTTGGTGGGACAGTTCAGGGTAACATGAGGAAGCACTTTTTCACTGACAGAGTTATGGATGCTTAGAATGACCTCCCAAAGGAGGTGGTGGGGCAAAAACTGTGGGGGAATTCAAGAATGCATGGGCTAGGCATAAGGGTATGCTTGGGACAGGAAAGAAAGGGCAAGCTGCACATTAACTAGGATCTGTGGTTTGAAATAAGTAGCCAAAATAGGCAGACTGAGTGTGTCACACGGTACTTATCTGCCGTCAACTTTTATGTTTCTATATTTCTAGCAAGTGAGGAGGGTGATGACATTAGTGAGGCAGTAGCATCAGGAGACAGCTGGAGGCATTGGGCTCTTTCTGTTGCTTTAAAATATGCTTTTTAGAAGTCTTAACTAGTGCTATGTAGACAGCCTGTTGGTGTTCAAAACAGGATTTGAATATGCCATTGTTCTCTTTCTGCATGTCTCCACCTTTTATTTGCATTTGTGCCTGGTGTTTCTTTGTGTTCTTGCACTAATGACTTTGAACCATACTAACTCTGCCGTTGAAAAGGGTACCTGCTGTACTAGCCCACTTTCAGGTCCACAAAGCATAATAAGTGCTGCAGAAAGTCTGTTAACGTGGTACAATGTGTTCAAATATGGAGGCCATGATACTAAAACCACATTAAAAAAGCATTAGTTTTCTGAGCTTTTATTGCCAGTTTTGATGTGTCACCCATGTCGAGAGCCAGTGTCAAACAGTGACCAAAGGTTGACTGCAGCACTGGGATTTTACTGTTGACATCTTGGCAATGTTATGATTTTCTAGACCATGACTGGACATCCAATAAAAAAACAACTAAAAAACAGACTGCTAGTTCACTTCCATATGCTTTCCTGCAGTTCATTGTATTACGTAGTGTGTTCCTAACAGGGTTGAATTGACAACTGGTTTTGGATTGTATTTATTTATTTTTAATGTTACAAGATGTATGAGACTGGGTTGAAAGACTCCCTGTGGGTGACGCTGCATATTCTGTAATTTATCTGTATGAGATCCTGCTTATTTCAAATGTCAGGCAGTTTATATGTGACCATAAAATGTTTGTTTTGTGTGTGATTGAGCTGATCCTTTTGGTGACAGCAGTTCATCGGATAGAAAAGACTTACTTGAATGTATATGACACTATAATATGTCTCATCTGGTTATATACAGAAATAAATGTTTTCTGTAACAGAAAGTAATTCCCTGTGTTTGTGGTCATTCATTTAGTTTTCTGGTGGTGTACGGTGGATCTGGATGATATATATTACCTATTGGTTCATTACTTGCCAAAATGAATGATTATTCATAAAGTTTGCATTTTTTGTACATGTATTTCTGTATGTGCAATCATTTATTGCATCCCCCCAGCCACAAATATCACTTCCCCACACCAGTTTATTTCCTCCATCCTTGTCCTCTGTCAGTATGATTCCACCAACATCATCACATCAATATCCACCAGGAATTATTGCTGCATTCTTCCCATGGTACATATTTGAGACCTGTGGATACATAATGGTGGTGCACAAGTTGAAATGGTATTCTGCTTCAGTGCTGAATGAGCACCTGACCAAACGATCATGCTATAAAACTCAAGGGAGAAAAATTAAGAGGAATGTGAGGAACTACTAATTCACAGTTGGGGTGGTGGCATGCAAGTACAAACTACCAGATTAGATGTTGGGGTCTGCAAGCAGGCATGGGATTAACCTAGTAAAGACAATGATGTAGTACTATACAGGTAAAAAATAGGTACATTACATGGGCCAATATGACATATTATACTGCTCTATGTATAAAATCCTACATGGTGGCTAGATGTTCCACATGCACAGAAACATACTGCCCTGGACTTCTGGATACGTCACCAAGGCTGATGGTCGCATAGTAAGAGAGCTTCTCTAAGCCTCCACAAGATCAACCTCCTTAAAACCAGCAATATTGAAAATGATATCTCTATAAACACTACAAGGAGGAGGCTGCTATACCAAATGAGATCCTCACAAAAAAAATGGATTTACCAATGGAGGATGAGAGGGGATGGGAAGGTGAGGGCTCTGACTCGGAAAGATCACAGACATCAGACACCATGAGGCCCCCACATTGCAGCTCAAAGGCCTGGGGAACACCCGCTACAAAACAGGCAAAAAAAGTAAAACTAGATCTGATCTATGAAGAGCTGGTGTCTTTAGAGCAGAAATGAAAGAAATAATAAAAGACCTTACAAAAGACATGCAGTACTGAAGGACTGGACGGACATCCTGGAGCTCCAAACCACTCTAGTTGAAAACTGAATGGATGACATAGAACAACAACTGCAAACAATATAGCCAACCAAACCTCATTACTAAACCGGCAGGAAGATGCCAAAAACAGAGCCAGAAGAAATAATTTAAGGCTATATGGATTACCCGAAACTTCAGAAGGCTCCAACATGACTGCTTTTCTTCTGGCCTTCTTTAGAACCACTTTGGACCGCCCTCACGGCCTTCCAATTGAAATTGAGAGGGTCCACTGAGTGCTAGGCCCCAAGCCAATGGATTTGGTGGCCCACCCATGCTCAGTGATCCAGAAACTGCTGAATTATACCACAGAAGAAAAGATACTGCAGCACACCTGGAGGAAGCAGAAAGTTTTTCATGATACCTCCAGGATAATTTTTGATAATGACTATACCCTGGAGACAATGAAGCAGAGGAGTGCATATCTGCCATTGTTCCCAGTATTCAGACAACACTCAAATTCAAAACTCCCTATCCTGCTAAGCTCATGATTCACTATACAGAGGGGTCCAAGCAATATCAGACTGCAGCTGAAGCTACTACACACTTGCAGGAGAGGGGACTTCTAACTGCAGCACAGACAGCTTCACAGAATCCCAGAGCCAGCATCCTGACTCCTCGATGGTGACAGGTTGCTACACAGACACAAGGAAGAAGGCAGAGCAAAGAAACGATGGCTGCCATAGTCACACACCTGAAAACCTTCCAGTGCACAGAAACCCCAACAAAATAGACCCTTGATGGAGAACTTTGCTGTAGAGGCACCCTATGAAGACCTGAAGTACAGCAGTGAGGTAGATAGTGGGGGACAATTGCCTGATAGGGAGGGGAAGGGGGCCTTGGTAAGCACTCGGAGAAGGAGTCTAGGAACATGAGGACCCAAGGGAAGGCAAGATGCAAAATGGGAGAAGAACACAGAACCCCTGTGGCTCTAATGCTGGTAGGGTGCAGCGGACATGGGCAGGGCCTCCCAGGCTGTAATCTAACTACCTGGTGTGGGCAGTTGTCCTCAGGGACTCACAGGCTGGGGACTCTGGAAAGTTTGTCTGGTGGGGCTTTCCAACTCCTCTTGCTCTCCCACCTCTCCCCTACACTCATGCTGACTGTGGCCCCCTTTTCTGGACAGTATCCCACCACATGGCCTGCTTGAGGGGAGGGGAGGGAGGCAGTAGGACACAGGAAGGAAATCAAAAAACAAAACCGACATACCGCAGTGATACCTGCAGATGGGTTTTGGTCGCTTCTCCCCTTTGTTGGGGGATGGGGTGGGCCATTTGGTGGGGATGTTGGTGATGGGGGGAGGAGAATATACTGATGGCCCCAGGTTTGACCTATCATGCCATGAACTAGAGAAGAATGGAGAGGCTTGTACCCCCAGTGGGGTGATGGGGAGGGGGAGAGAAGGTGGTAAGCCCTCCACAGCAGGAAAATATAAATACTGGACTGGAAGGAGTTGGAACAAAGTTTGCAGCCCACAAGATGGAGTGAGATAAAAGATGGGGTTGGGGGGGAGGAAACCGAGGTGGGGCAGGTAGCGGGTAACATCTCCTCCTGCCTGAGGCAGAGAGGAACTGAGGGGAAGAGGCCTTTGGGGTCAGGCTGCTACTCTGAGGAAGTGGACCAAGATATGTGCCCAATCGCACATGGCAGAGTGCTGTGGAGGAATAGGCAGGAGCTCACATCGAGTGGCTGTTTGTCCTCTAGGAGCCTCGGGGAGTCTTAGGTGTATCAGATCTGAACAATATTGTACAGGAAAGGTTTTCTAATTTTTTCTTTTGAAAGGATATTATGAAGGGAAATACTTTGGAAAAGAAAATCTATACATGATAGGGAGGGAATGGGTATGGCCCCAAAGGCACTACACTAGAAAAGATATGTCCTTACCACAAACAGCTGAGAGGTAAGAAACCAGAGGGATAGCCAGATGAGAATGAGAGTTAAAGAGGGATAAAGTGCCTGTCATCAGGAGGAGGAGGGAGGAAGGAGGGATGGATACTTTACGGATTGCAGACATAAATCAGCACCACACAGGCAGGGCCAGGCTGAACCAAGACAAATGACACAGGGTCTGCAACTGGTGTAGCCCTACCCCTGGGAAACTAGAGATTACAGGGGTGTGGAGTCAGGCCTACTGGATGCAGGATGGAGTGTCATTTCTTGGACAAAGGGTGGCTTGATGTAGAGGTACACTGAAATCTAATAAGGAAATTGAAAAATGATATGGATACATGTTCAAAGAGCTCCCATCTCTGACATGGGGTCTTGGAGCTGGGCAGATCAGGCTAAGACCCTTCCCCCTAAACACAGGATCATGTTGGAATGAGAAGAGTCCCAGAACTGTAAAGGTATCCTCTGTGGGGCCTGGATTTATTCACAGAGGTCAGGGCATGGCTGGACCGGGGGAGGAGCTGAGATGTGTGTTCCTCCCTTCCTCCTCTGGTCTTAATCCTGGGGGGGGAGCAGGACCCACACCAGATAACCTGGAGGAGGGTTGTCTCTGGCCACTTCTCCCTCCATATTCCCCCCCCCCCACAGTTGGGGGTCAGACTGTTGAAGGGGAGACCGGATCACCCCAGCAGCTGATTGGAGATAAGCCGGAACTCCCCACACCCATGGGGGTCCTCTGTTATACATCATGAAGATCCAGGAATGATAACAGAATGGATCATTACACTGGAAGGAGACAGTGAATGGGTTATCTGACCATTCCCCTATCTGAATATCGGAGGGATGGAGGAACTAGACTAAAAGGAAAATGACCTCCCAGGGTAACACACTACTTTTTTCTATCCATTTTTTTTTTTTTTTGCACAATTCCCTATGGACCCCTTGTCTGCTATCATGGGAATTCCCCTTACCTTGTGGATTTTTGGTTTATGTTGGGGCAATAATCCACCCCAGGAGGGCAAGGTGAAATTACACCATAGTAACTCCTCTGACCCATTCATGCCTACCAGAGATCAGGAGGACAGATATGGGTACCCTGGGCAGATATGGAATCTGACCCAAACTTTGAAAGTCTTACAGTTTAGTTTGAATGTATATAGTTGAGCAGTGCTTATATGTTATGGTTTGGAAAATTTAAGAAAAGAAAATGGCACAGAACCCTTTGTTTACAGTTGCCACAATTGGGCATACCGTAGAATGTATATAAACTATAGTGGCAATTCTATAAACTGGCCAATCTACTTCATGTGAATAAATATTATGGGAAACTGAATCTAAGCTTACACACTCCTGGGTTAAAAATAAAGAGACACATGCATAGATTAGGATGGTACAAGGTTTTAATATATAGACATATAGCACTGCAGGGTACTATAGATACAAAAAATGAAAGAAATCTGGTTGACAGGAGAAAGCGACATGGAATTTAAAATTGTGAATCATTTCACTGGAAGGAAACCTGGATGGTGCAGCAGGCCGGGGTTGGACTTCAAAGTTAGGGGAGAGTGGTGGGGCACCATCCTCTTACACTGCTCTGGGACCAATTGTAACCTGGAAAGAAAAACGAAACAAAAATGATAAGTAGCCCAGTCAGTATATTCTCCCGAAATATTAATGGTTTACACAACCCCATTAAAAGAACTAGAATGATGCAGTACATCAAGTGACACCTCTCAGATGTGTATTACTTACAGGAGACACATCTCTCTCGCCAACTGAACATACAAAATTATATTGGGGGGTAGATACAGGGTTATGGCGTTATCACACCCCAGTGGCAGGAAAAGAGAGGTAGCTATTTTGATTCCAGCTCAAACACCTTTGAAGCCAAAACTATACACTCTGACTCCCAGGGTCGATATGAAATAGCCCAGGGCCACCTTCACCAGCAGAAAGTAGCTCCTGTGTCCACTTCCTCCAGGGACAGACAGCAAGGCAGTGGAGACTTTTTTGACAAAACATTTGGAACTGATGCATGGTTAGTTAATTATGGGTGAGGATTTAAATGTTGTCCTTTCCCTGGAGCTGGATGCCACAGTCCTGAAGGCACATAGGACCACGTCTACCCAGAAGTATATAAAAGAGAACTTTAAACATCTGGGCCTAGTAGACATATGAAGATGTCTCTTCCCATCCCAATAAGCGTACACATATCTGTCACCCCGATTCCAGTCATACTCTAGAATTGATTACTTTTTTACAGCTATAGAACACTTTACAAATATTCGTGACCTCAGTTATGGACTCTGAATTCTCTCAGACCATCACTCCTTAACGCTAAAATTAGATCTAGGTAAACAAAGACATACCTCATTCTGGAGATTAAATCTCTCCCTGCTTGAGGATAAGAAGTTCTGTGAACTTATGGTAGCAAGAATACCAGAAATAATAAGGGATAATGTAAATAGCACAACCTCTCAAACCATCGAAACAAACAGATCTGATTTATTCAAGGGGCTGTAAAATAAGGAAGGGGAAAATCAGGTTAATTAGGTTAAACACTTTAATAATCACAGTACAGTGCACACTTAGAGTCCCAATCAGTCACATTCTCTGGGTTACCCAGGATGGATAAAGGGGCTAGCCAGGTCCATTGCAGCTGGTTGGGGCCCTGTGATGGAAAAAGAACATGCACACACAATTTGTAATCCAGAGCCGATGGCTCCGTTCGTGAAAGAAAAGAAAAGCAATCAGATGACACACTTTGATGCAACAAAAGTTGCGAGGAGCAACCCTGATAATTACTCATGATACCCAGGCTAAACACAGGAGGGCTGATGACTGACTTGCTAGCTTTCCAGAAGAAGCTGGCCCTGATGATGGATCTTTCTGTGCAGCAAGGTAGTGAGACAAGACCCCGTGGCAGGGGCCTATCTGTGCCAGGCAGCAAGGATTCAGTCTGATTCTTGCTGGGAAAACTACTTCCAGCACTAGCACGCAGGTTACAGCAAATGGGGAAACCAGATCTCAATCTCCTTCCAGCACATAGCACATTTATATGTAAAAGAAAGTTTACTGCACCAGGCAGGTGACTCTTCGGTGCCGATCGCAAAAATCACTGCAATTACCCAGGAACACTACGGTAGCTAAAGTCCTGACAGGCCGATCGCTTTCAGCAAAATCTTCTGTCTTCTACAGGGTGAGCCTGGTAATAATTCAGCTGCTTGCTTTAATTTCTACAAATTCGGATTCAGTCCAAAACGTCCTCTTCTCCCTCTCAGGGCAGAAATCAGACAAATAGGCCAGTAGTCAGGCCTTTCACGATTCTCCTGCGTGAGCTACAGGCAAAACTGGCTGCTTGACACTCAAAGCTCCTTCTCTCTCCAGCTCCCAACCTGAATCTGGCTTGTCAGCAAACGGCTCTAGGGCTTTCACACAGATCCAAAGAGTTTGGTTGGTCGGTTCAGTTGTCAGTCACAGCAGGGCTCTCTCTATAGGTACAAAAAGGCACCAACAGGCCAGAAACTACAATTCCCAGTGGCTCTCTTCACACAGCCCTATTTCAGCAGGCTCCATTTGAGAGTCCCAAGTACTGATTGGGACCAAAATAATACAGCAGAACATAAACAGTCCATGCTGCAAGAAAGGCAGGTTAGAACAAACTACATTTCTACTACTCTGCATATTTTCCCACAACTAGTTACAGCTTTCAATTGGGCTCCCTCTGCACTGGTAGCGACAGCAGAAACGGAGCACTTAGGCAGTAGGCCGAGCGGGACTCAGGCTTAGAAACACATAGTCCCCCCATTCACATTAATTATGTCTGCAAGCAGACAACTTTTAAAGAGACAGTACGCAAAGGCTCTAAAAGCACTCGCTGCAGTGCCATTTAAAACGGCTTAAGCACCGAACACCATCCAGACTTGGAGCACTTAAGCAAGCTCCTGGAAGATGTTTGGGAACCCCCATTTGCAGGGGGGTTACACATATAACAAGTAGTGGTTCAGGTTTTTATTTTGCCCATTTCCTTCATCAGAATGTGCCACATGCATAAAACAAGCATTTGTCAATGCCGAATGTTGATTGCGTTGGTCTGTTGAGCTCGCGCAGTGGGCCTTTGTCAGTGGCTTAGTCTTTTTGTCCCAGTGCTGCAGGCTGCTCTTTTGTACTGGGCTGGTGCGTGCTTTGGCACCTTGTTCTGCCGAGGAAGGAATACGCAGCTGTCCCGAGAGAGCTCCATTGAGCTGGCTCACTCCCCCTGTGTCACTCACTCATTCTGTGTCTCCTGGCACTGCAGGCTGCCTTTTTGTACTGGGCTCCTGCCTGTGTTGGTGGCTTTTTCTACCCATGAAGAAATCCACAGCTGTCCCAGCAGAAGTCCGTTGAGGTCACTCAGTCCGCCTGTCTCACTCACTCATTCCGGTTCTCCTGGCGCTGCAGGCTGCCCTTTTGTACTGGGCTCCTGCCTCTGTTGGTGCCTTTTTCTGCCCACAAAGAAATCTGCAGCAGTCCCGACAAAGCTCTGTTGAGCTCGCTCACTCCCCTTCTCTCACTTGCTCATTCTGTTCTGCCAGCTGCAGGCCGCCCTTTTCTACTAGGCTCCTGCCTGCATTGCTGCTTTCTTATGCCCATAAAGAAATTTGTAGCAGTTACAATACAGCTCTGTTGAGCTCACTCACTCGCTCATTCTGGTTTTCGTGCCACTGCATGCATTACTGCCTTTTTCTGCCCACAAACAAATCTGCAGCAGTCCCAACAAAGCCCCATTGAGATCACTGACTCCCCCTCCCTCACTTGCTCATTCTGTGTCTCCTGGCGCTGCAGGCTGCCCTTTTGTACTGGGCTCCTGCCTGCAGTGGCGGCTTTTTCTGGCCAGAAAGAAATCTGAAGCAGTCCTGACACAGCTCCACTGAGCTCGCTCACTGCCCGTCTGTCACTCTTGCATTCCGTTTCTGCCGGCGCTGCAAGCTGGCCTTTTGTACTGGGCTCCTGTCTGCGTTGCCGCATTTTCTGCCCACAAAGAAATCTGCAGCAGTCACACTACAGCTCCGTTGAGCTCGCTCAGTACCACTCTGTCACTCTCTCATTCTGTTTGTCTTGGCACCACAGACTGCGCTTTTGTATGGGGCTCCTGGCTGCGCTGGCACCTTTGTCTGTCCACAAAGAAATCTGCAGCTGTCCTGACAGAGCTGCATTGAGGTCGCTCAGTCTCCCTCTCTCATCGCTCATTCTGTTTGTCCTGGTGCTGCAAGCTGCCCTTTTATATGGGGTTCCTGCCTGCATTGGCCCCTTTTTCTGCCCACAAAGCAATCCCAGCAGTCCTGACAGAGCTCCGTTGAGCTCACTAAGTCCCCTTGTTTCATCTCGTCCACTCGTTTGTCCCACCGCTGCAGTCTGCCCTTTGTACTGGGCCCTATGCCTGTATTGGACGCCTTTTTCTGCCCACATAGAAATCTGCAGCAGTCCTGACAGCGCTTTGGTGAGTTCAGCTCACCCCCCTCCCCACTTGTGCTCTGTTCTGTTTCTTCCAGTACTGCAGGCTGCTCTTTGTACTGGGCTCTTCTGTTGGGGCCTTTGTCTGCCCACAAACAAATCCACAGCAGTCCCGACAGAGCTCAGTTGAGCTCGGTCACTCCCCCCTCTCACTCGGTCGATCTTAATCTGTCCCAAACACTGATTTCCCAGAGTGACCGTGCTGATGTCTTGACAGGAGTTACAAAACATATTGTAGGCTGTTTATGAAAATGACAGCTGTAGTGTTCATATAAGAGTTGCGGAAAATGCCACTGTTGAAAATGTGGCGGACAGTATTACAAATTTGCAAAATTAGAAGGGTGCGTGGAAACAGTTCAATGCATGCTTGTAACACAGTCATGTTATGGCAGTCCCAACAGAGCTCCGATGAGCTCGCTCACTCCGCTTCTCTCACTCGCTCATTCTGTTGTGCCGGCACTGCAGGCTGCCCTTTTCTACTGGGCTCCTGCCTGCATTGCTGCCTTCTTATGCCCACAAAGAACTTTGCAGCAGTTACAATACAGCCCTGTTGAGCTCACTCACTCGCTCATTCTGGTTTTCCTGCCACTGCAGGCTGCCTTTCTGTACTGGGCCCCTTCATGCATTGCTGCCTTTTCCTGCCCACAAACAAATCTGCAGCAGTCCCAACAAAGCCCATTGAGCTCACCGTCCCCTCCCTCACGTGGTCATTCTGTGTCTGCTGGCACTGTAGGCTGCCCTTTGTACTGGGCCCTGCCCACATTGGTGGCTTTTTCTGGCCAGAAGGAAATCTGGAAGCAGTCCCGACGACAGCTCCACTGAGCTTGCTCACTCCCTCTGTCATTCTCAGATTCTGTTTCTGCCAGCGCTGCAAGCTGGCCTTTTGTACTGCTTCTGCTCATGCTTGCTGCATTTTCTGCCCACAAAGAAATCTGCAGCAGTCACACTAGAGTCTCCGTTGAGCTCGCTCACTACCGCTTGTCACTCACTCGTTTGTTTCTCTTTTGGCGCCGCAGGACTGCGCTTTTGCATGGAGTTCCTGGCTGTGTTGGCAACTTTGTCTGTCCACAAAGAAATCCGTGAGCTGTCCCGACAGAGCTGTCATCGCTCATTCTGTTTGTCCTGGTGCTGCAAGCTGCCCTTTTATCTGAGGCTCCTGCCTGCATTGGCGCCTTACTACCACAAGAAATCCCAGCATGCTCTGACAGGCTCCGTTGAGCTCACTAAGTCCCCTTGTCTCCTCGCTCATACTGTTTCCTCCCACTGCTGCGCAGGCTGGCGTTTTGTACTGGGCCCCTATGCCTGTGTCGACGCCTTTTTCTGCCCACAAAGAAATCTGCAGCAGTCCTGACAGCGCCTGCAGCTCGCTCACTCTCCCTCCCTCGCCTCCTCCTCGCTCTGTTTCTCCCAGTGCTGCAGGCTGCCCTTTGTACTGGGATCTTGTGTTGGGGCCTTTGTCTGTCACAAACAAATCCGCAGCAGTCCCGACAGAGCTCAGTTGAGCTGGTCACTCCCCCTCTCTTTCGGTCGATCTTAATCTGTCCAAATACTGATTTCCCACAGTGACCGTGCTTATTGTCTGCAGGAGAGCAAAAACATGTTTAGCCAGGATGTGGAAAATGACAGCTGTAGTGTTCATAACGGTTGTGAAAAATGCCACTGTTGAAAATGTGGGCGTGACAGTATTACAAATTTTGAAGTTACAAGGGTGCATGGAAACAGTTCAACACGCTTGTCACACAGTCATGTTATGAGTTTCATCACCAAATTTTCAACATAGGGATTTTAGGACCTCTGCTCAGGAACAGTACCACTGTCATTTTCTTAATCTGTCCACGCCCCTGGATTTCCCTCAATGACCACGTTATTCTGCGCTGGAACTGTGAAAACACATTTCGGTCAGGATGTGAAAAATTACAGCTGTACTGCTTATAAGGAGGTGTGTGAAAAATGGCACTGTTGAAAATCTGGTGTGACAATATTACAAATCCATGTAAGTTAGCTTGGTGCATGGAAAAGCGCAACACACTTGTAACACAGTCAATTGATGGGCTATCATCACCAAGATTTCAACATAAGCATTTTAGGACCTCTGCTCATGAACACTATCATTGTCATTTCTTAATCTATCCCAACAGTGATTTCCCACAGCGACCGCTTATTCTTCTGCCAGAAGTGTGGAAACACATTTCAGCCAGGATGGGAAAATGACAGCTGTACTGTTCATAAGTAGGTCTGGGAAAATGGCAATGTTGAACATCTGGAGTGAAAATATTAAAATTAAGAACTTACGAGCATGCGTGGCAACTGCACAACTCACGTCAGTAATAGTCATTTTATGGAGGATCGTAACAAATTTTCAACACAGGCATTTTAGGACCTCTACTCATGAACAGTGTCACTGTCATTTTCTCTTAATGTGTCCTGAACACTGATTTCCCACAGTGACCCGTGCTATTCAGCTGTCCCGACAGAGCTCCGTTGAGGTAGCTCAGTCTCCTCTCTCATTGCTCATTCTTTTTTGTCCTGGCGCTGCAAGCTGCCCTTTGTACGCTGGGCTTCTGCCTACATTGGTGCCTTTCCTGCCCACAAAGAAATCCCAGCAGTCCTGACAGTTCTCTGTTGAGCTCATAAGTCCCCTTGTCTCACTCGCTGGCCAACTGTTTCTCCCATCGCTGCAGGCTGGCCTTTGTACTGGGCCCTGCCTGTACTGACGCCTTTTCTGCCACAAAGAAATCTGCAGCAGTCCTGACAGCACTTCAGTGGTTCGCCTCACCCCTCCTTCACTGGCTCTCTCTTGCTCTGTGTTCCCAGTGCTGCAGGCTGCCCTTTGTACTGGGCTCTTGTGTTGGGGTTTTGTCTGCCGCAAACAAATCCAAGAGCAGTCCTGACAGAGCTCAGTTGAGTTTGGTCACTCCCCACTCTCACTCGGGTCGATCTTAATCTGTCCTAAAACACTGATTTCCCACAGTGACTGTGCTATTGTCTGCAGGAGAGTGTAAAAACATATTGTAGCTAGATGTGAAAAATGACAGCTGTAGTGTTCATAGAGTTGAAAAATGCCACTATTGAAAATGTATGGCGTAACAGTATTACAAATTTCTTGGGTTACAAGAGTGTGTGGAAACAGTTCAACGCACACTTGTAACACAGTCATGTTATGGAGTTTCATCACCAAATTTTCAACATAGGGATTTTTGGACCTCTGCTCATGAACAGTGCCACTGTCATTTTCTTAATCTGTCCTGAACACTGATTTCCTACAGTGACCATGTTATTCTGCGCCGGAACTGTGAAAACAAATTTTGGTCAGGATGTGAAAAATGACAGCTGCACTGTTCATAAGAAGGTCTGTCAAAATGGCAATGTTGCAAATCTGGAGTGAAAATATTAGAACCGGTTATTGTGCGCAGCGCTAACCGCGCATGCACGCCGTGACACAAAGTCATTTTAATGGAGTATCATTACCAAATTTCTCAGCATAGGCATTTTAGGACCTCTACTCATGAACAGTGTCACTGTCATTTTCTTAATCTGTCCTGAACACTGATTTCCTCATAGTGACTGCGCTTATTCTGCAGCTGGAAGTTCAAAACACATTTCAGCCAGGATGTGAACAATGACAGCTATATTGCTCATATGAGGTAAGCGATTAAATGCCAATGTTGAAACTCTGGCATGAAAATTGTAAATTATTAGTTACGAGCATACGTAGTAACCGCGAACGCACGTCAGAAACAGTCATTTTTGGATTTTTTCACCACATTTGCAACATAGGCTTTTCGAGAGCCCACCTCATAAACACTGGCACTGTCATTTCATCAATCGGCCTCGAGGGGTGATTCTGCACAGTGACCGCCTTTTGGAGCCGATTAACGCCATGACAGTTCAAGAATTCATGAGGAGGGCTCCCAAAAACCCCATGTTAAAATTTGGCAAAAATTCCCCAAATGCCCAAGATATGCACTCAAAGTTGAAAAACCCTATTCATTACATTATACAGCTTATCGGGCATTTCTCAGTTCAAGGTCAACTTTGAAGAGTGCAGACGTGTTCCCGGTCCAGCTTAAGATCGTCAAGGCCCATGCTCTGGAGGTAAGTATGGGGTGGGGGTGTGGGGAGGCAGGGTACAGTGGGTGGGTGCGGGTTGTGGGAGGGGTGCAGGGAGACTACGAGGACCGCTTTCTTTCTTTGGGTACAAGAAAATGTTGGGATCCTTTCCACATTCAGTGCATGGGCATGTTGGGGTGGGTTCCCAGCGTACACCGGAGTCTGGGGGGACAGTGTAGCCGATGGGGATTGGGCACCCTGCTCGGCAAACAACAAAAGGGGGTGATTTATTTCGCCGGACGGGGTGATTTATTTCCGCCGACGGGATTGGGCACCTCGGCCGCAAACAACAAAAAGGGGGATTCTTCTGCCGACGGGATTGGGCACCCTGGCCGGCAAACAAAAAAAGGGGGATTCCTTTTTGCCAACGGGGAGTGGGCTCCCCCATCAGCAATAAACATTGAGGGGGGTACATATTGTTTGAGAATACTGCGGCAAGCCATCGCCATGTTCACAAACAATACCACAGATCCCACAGAAGCCAGAAGGGGAAGGAAGGAAACATATTCAATTCAGTGCTTTAGAGTAACTGGTAATTGCTATTTTTCTTTTAAACTTAGATTGTGGGCTTTTAGTGACACTGTACTTTCTTTGTTGTCTTTACTTATAATTGTTTTTGGGCTGTTGAAAATTTAAAACATAGTAGTGGTGTAATTCTGTGCTGTCTTTAATTGCTGCAAATTTTCACCCCTCCCTCCCCTTCCCCCAACTCTTAATTATATGCCCTGTTAAATCTGATTGACAGGAGCTAAACACAGGGTATAGTAAGGGGTGTGAAGTAGGAGGGGCATAAGGGGGAAGAAGCCCACCCTCAGCACGACAAGTGTTTTGACTCATTTATTTATTTATTGGTTTCTTTTTTTTTTAAGAAAATTATCTGAGGATCAGTGGCAGGATTTTTAGGACAGTAAATTAATAAAAAGGGAACTAGGAGAGCTTCAGTAGCAGACAAGTAGTGAAATTGCAGTATAATGTGGGGAGTGGTGAAATGCAGTGGCTGTGGGGCAGCCATATTCAGGCAGACCTTCTGGACACTGAGGTGCTGCCCCATCTGCATGCATCTCTCTGGACTGTGGGATGAGGTAGCCAGACTCAGAGTGGAAGTAAACTGGGTCAGGAGTACCATCACTCCCTATCCAGAGACCACCCAGTCCAATGCAACTGCCCCAAAGGATGCCGAGAATGAGGAGCACTTGGATGACAGTGGCCTCAGGGAGGGTTAGAGCGGTCAGGCAGAGGCATATCCCAGATCCTATTCTGCTCAAGAACTCCATATGCCACACTGGCAAATGAGGACAACCAAATAGAGGTACCCAGAGAAGTGGAAGGAAAGGATGTGGAGGTTAGCCAAGGAGGTGACCTCAGCGGGAAAGCAGTGGACCCCAGAGGAGGAGGAAGTGAATCCTGGTGGGGACTCCATCATAAGAGGGATCCAGCTAGGAACACAGGAGGGGAGGACAGGGAGGTGAGGTGCCTACCAGGTGCCACGGCATGGAGGGATGGAAGGAAGATCCTGGGGATCACTGGGAAGGCAAGACGGGAGGGTGAGCTGATGTCATTATCCACCCAGGTACTAATGACCTGGCAAATGGGGGAGCCAAAGGAAGTTCAGGAAGAGTTTAGGAAATTGGGGAGGAGTTCTCATGTGAGCTGTTTCTGTCACTTTCTCAGAAGTACTACCTGTGAGAGGCAAGGGAGAGCATAGTGCATGCACCAGGAACTTAACTCATGGTTGAAGAACTGGTGCTGTGAGGAAGGGTTTGGATTCATTGGTGACTGGGGACCCACCTAGAGGGATGGAGGTTTGTTCAAGCCTGATGGCCTGCATCCATCCTGGAGGGGAATCCAAGGACTCAATGGTAAGTTTAAATGCTACATTGATGCAATTTAAACCAGAAAGGGGGTGGCAGGTCAGCAAGGGGTACCTACTTGCTCACCCCCCACAGCTAGCAGTGGAACCAGTGAATCAGAGGAGTGGCTATCTCTGCAAAGCAGTGTGCAAAAGATAGAGATTAGTGCCCAAGAGGTGGATAGGCAGAAAAGGGGCAAAATTCAGCAGAAGGGCAGACAGCAAGGAGAACCAGGGATAAAGGACAACCAAGGAAGGGGCTGGAGTAGAACAGTGAAACAGTCTAGGGAGGTCAAATCATGGAAAACCATGTGTGCAAATGCCAGGAGCCTTAGCAACAAGATGGAAGATCTGGAGGCTGTCGTGGTGCAGTCAGACCTGGACATTGTGGCCATCACTGAAACCTGGTGTAATGATAACCACGACTGGGAGATGGCCATACCTGGCTACAAAATATTCAGAAGAGACAGAGCAGGATGGGAGGAGGAGTGGCACTGTATGTGAAAAATGACATAAGGGCCACAGAGATCCAGGAGGAACAAAATGGGGGAGAGATACTGTGGGTTAAGCTGGAAAGGAAAATGGGAACAGCCATCTGCACAGGTGTGGTCTACAGACCACCAGCCCAGGAGGAAGAAACAGATAGGGAGTTGATGCTAGCCATCCAAAGGATGGCAGACAAGGGTGAGGTAGACTGGTTGAGACTTCAATATTCCAGACGTGGACTGGAGCATCCCAGCAGCAGCATCAACTAGGAGCAGATTTATCCTGGACTCCTTCAGGGTGGCTTCCTCAAGCAACTGGTCATGGAACCAACTCGGCAGAAGGCAACACTTGAGCTTGTGTCACAAACAGGACAGTGTGATGGGGGTAACAGTGGGGAGCACCTGGGGAACAGTGACCACCAGTCATTGTGGTTTGAAATCACAGAAAGCAGAACCAAACCACACAAAACACGTATCCTGATTTAGGGGGCAGACTTTGGGAAAATGGGGAGATACTTGAAAGAGGCATTAAGGGAATGGACAGGAATCAGGGGTTGAGGAACAGTGGGCAGTATTTAAAATGGGGATTACAAGAACAACAGAATTATGCATTAAGCAGGTTAGCAAAAGGAAAAGGAAGAGGAGACCATTATGGTTTTCCAAAGAGGTAGCAAAGAAAGTGAAAGCCAAAAAGATTGTATCTCAGGAAATACAAAAAGACACAGGCAGAAGGGGATAGGGAGAAGTACCAGGAGAAGCAAAGGGAGGCAGGAGGTCAGTAAGGGAAGCCAAAGCTCAGACAGAAGAACACATTGCAAAAATCAGTGGGTAGAGGGACAAAACCTTTACAGGTACATAGGAAAAAGAAAGACAAAGGAGAGGATAAGTGAGACTGAAGGGGAGGATGGGGCCACGTGGAGGATGACAACAGTAAAGCTGACATATTGAACAGGTATTTCTGCTCAGTCTTTACTGAGGAAGAGGAGGGTAATGGGTCTGAAGGGAGTACAAGGGGTGAGAATGGGGCAGAAATGGACACAAGTCCCTTTACACAAGAAAGAGTCCTGAAGGAACTGGAAGTAATAAGAGTTGATAAAGCAATGGGTTCAGATGGGGTGCACCCCAGGGTCCTTAAAGAACTAAGAGAGGTGGTGGCTGAACCTCTGGCTATCCTGTTTAGCCGATCACTGGAAACAGGGGAGGTACCCAAAGACTGGAGGGCAGCAGATGCAGTCCCCTTATACAAAAGCGGGAACAAAGAGGAAGCAGGGAACTACAGACCAGTCAGCCTCACCTCAGTAGTGGGGAAGATCATGGAAGCACTACTGAAGGAGAGATTGGTGGAACATCTGGTTGTCAATGGACTACAGAACCCAAGGCAGCATGGTTTCACCAGGGGGAGGTCATGTCAGACCAACCTCGTTGAATTTTTTGACTGGGTGACTAGAGAGGTGGATCAGGAGAGCAGTGGACATGGCCTATCTGGACTTCAGCAAGGCCTTTGACACTGTGCCACATAGAAGACTATTACACAAACTGGGGAATATGGGTGTGGGCAGGACAGTAGTGTGGTGGGTAGGTAACTGGCTGGGTGGCAGGACACAGAGGGTGGGGGTAAATGGCTGTTACTCCACAGAGGGAAGAGTGACCAGTGGGGTACCACAGAGATCAGTGCTGGGACCGGTCCTATTCAACATCTTCATCAGTGACATTGCACAGGACCTAGAAGGCAGAATTTCACTGTTCGCTGATGACACAAAGCTCTGTAACAGAGTAGACACACCAGAGGGTGTAGGCAGAATGAGAAGGGACCTGCAGAAACTTGAAGAATGGTCAGGGGTTTGGCAGTTGAAATTCAATGCAAAGAAGTGCAAGATAATGCATATGGGCACAAAAACCCTGGCACAATGTATCAGTTGGGGGTGAGGATATAGCATGCACCAAGCAGGAAAGGGATCTTGGGATTATCATCTCTGATGACCTCAAGGTAGGGAAACAGTGACAAGGCAGCAGGTAAAGCAAATAGGATGCTGGGATGTATAGGCAGGGCATCACCAGCAGGAAAAGGGAGGTCATAATTCCGCTATACAAGACACTAGTGAGGCCCCACCTGGAGTACAGTGTACAGTTCTGGAGACCATACCTACGTAAGGACATAGACAGGGTAGAGAAGGTTCAGACGAGGGCAACAAAGATGGTGTATGGATTGCATCACAAGTCCTATGAAGACAGGTTGAAGGAACTGAACATGTACTCCCTGGAGGAGAGGAGGGAGAGAGGGGATATGATAGAGACATACAAGTATCTCACAGGAAGGAACAGGGTGCAGGAATACACTATTTTTAAGCGAAAAAGATGTTCCAGGACTAGAGGGCCTAGGATGAAGTTGGAGGGAGGACGATTCAGAGGAAACATGAGGAAGAATTTCTTCACAGAACGGGTGGTGGACAAGTGGAACACCCTGCCAGAGGAAGTGGTGGGGGCTGAAACAATCACGGGATTTAAGAATGCATGGGATAGACATAAAGGAATTCTGGAGGTCAGGGGTAAGGGGCAACAGACTTCTAGGAAAACATAAACTGAACTTACAAGCTCAAATGGGCAGACTGGGTGGGCCATAGGTCCTTATCTGTCGACACTGTCTATGTATGTATCTATGTATGTACATCCCGCCCTGCAATGACGGGTCGCTCCCTCATTGCAGCGGATGGCTGATGCTGCAATGACGAAGGGGCCCCTGATTGCAGCGGCTAATTTGTTTGAAAGTTGTGGCATGCTGGCTGAACTAGTGTCAGCAGCAGCGTGCCACGGCATTGGGGGACCGGGGACAAGCCTTTGCAGACTGTGGGGGCATTGGGCACAACAGTGCCACGCCTCCACAACCTGCTTCTGCAGAAACCTGCCGCAACATGTTTCTTGCGCATGCGCGCAATCAACATAAAAATGTGTTTTTATTAGTTTATTTTTTGAGTAGTAAGAGGGACAATTTTTTCTCTGTGACGTAAAAAAAATGTTATATGTTGTATTTTAATTTTTTTGGGCGTCGGACTCATTTATTTAGTTCAGTTACAAGCCCATTTTCTAAGCACAATAATACCTTCCAGGTTGGGCACTATTAGGCCATACCGGGCCTTTCAGGAGTTACAAGCTCTCTGCCTGCAGTGTCAGGCCTCATTACACCCTTGGGAGGTCCAGTATTGCCTAATATTGTCCACCCTGTCAGGTATTATTGCTTACTTATTCAGTCATACTAAATTTATTAGAACTGTGTGCAGCTTACTGATTCAGGGTTCCATGAAAAAAGGTTCACATAGAAGGCATAGGCTACTACTTTTATATCTCTGTTTGTCTTATTGTGCATAAACATCTTGCTTTTTTGAAAGACAATTAATTGAATAAAATATATTCTAAACCACTAGGATCCCATCAGTCAATCAGAACACATTTCAGTCTACCTCTTATGGCTAGTACAGATACTCTGTCGTGCAGCAGCTGGCACCATGACAACAGTTTTTTCCTTTATCACAGTCCTTGATCCTTCACAGCCTCTCTACTGTCTCCCATGGCAGCCATTGAGCCTCTCTCCTTCAGTGTCAGAGAATCACAATGGGTTGCCGTACATCCTGTCCACTGTACAGTGACAAAGCATTCAGCTAAAATGAAAACACTCTACCACCAATTTCCTATTGTCCCCACACCAGCACTTAGCACAGATCATGCTTTCAGTATAAGAATAATGCACTTCACAACCTGGAGTATACCAGAAGTGGATGAAATTGTGGGGAGGATCCAATTAACTAGCTGCATTTTTTTAAACAAATACTGCTCATTAGCAGAACTAACTAATTTTGTTGTGGTTCCTAATAATTTATAATATGTTTGTATGTAGAGTTGTAGGTGTTTCTAACTGAATAAAAAAGAAATTTAATGCTGTTTGGGTTGACAGAATCACTCAGTTTGCTTCATGGTCTGCTGGCCCAAACAGCACAAGGTAACAACATTTTTATTCGCTAAGAAACATCCTAAATCTTCATCTAAACATATTTATTTATTTATTAAATTTTGGTGACCGGGTAGGCCCACTGAGCCTCGAAGGTCCCTTTTTCAGGGGTGACCCAGGATAACAGTACAAAACAGGATATATAACAGTACATCACAGGGTGTAATAGAGGAGACAACATTTGATTGCAGTACAATACAGGATATATAACAGTACAACACAGGGTATAATGGAGTAGATAACATTTGATTGCATAAGTTGTGGAAGTATAAGGAAGTTACAGATGGTTTTGGAAGTATGAGGTATTTACAGGCAGTGGTTTCCTAGCATGGTTTTCGTCCTGACACATTTCAGCTTTGATAGTGTTTGGCATAGCTATTTGCATGGGGAAACTTTGGTCCCTGGGTGTCCTAAGACTCCTAGGAGGTCCTGGGTAGTCCCACCTTAGGGGGGTTTGACATAGAAATGAAAGGGGGTGCCTTGAGAGCCATGGCAGTGGCATGCACTTGTGTCCAGCATGTG
The DNA here is from genome assembly GCA_016271365.2 of Neoceratodus forsteri. NCBI lineage: Eukaryota > Metazoa > Chordata > Ceratodontiformes > Ceratodontidae > Neoceratodus > Neoceratodus forsteri. The sequence goes on from CM028132.1 coordinate 1,049,623,718, forward strand.
GGCCTTGAGCCTGGTATGGAAATTCATAAGTGTGGAGGCATCCTGGACCAGGGGAGGGAGCCTGTTCCATAGGCTAGGGGCTTGCCAAGAGAAGAATCTGCCATCAGTGTTGGTCCGAACACTGGGGACTTCAAGCAGTGTTCATTGTGAGGTCCTTAGGTTCCTAGGGTTGTGCTTAATAGCTATGATTCCTGCTATGCTTGGAGAAGCAGGGGGTTTGAGTAACTTATAGGTCTGGGCGAGTAATGGTTGTTGTAACCAGGCGGCCAGCGTGGGCCACTGGAGCTGGGCCAGGGTGTTGCAGTGATGACGTCTCGGGTGGTCTTGTGTAGCGAACCAAGCTATTTTGTTGTATAGTATTTCTCCTGCATACTTCCTGCTTTGCCATGCCCTGTGTGATCAGGGCCGCGTAGGTCAGGGTAGGGAGCAGGACACTTGTTGCAATGGAGAGCCTGGCCTCAGGGATGAACTGGTCTCTGAGTCGGTACAAGGTTCCGAGCTTGAGGTGAAGTGTCCTGGTGACCTGGTCAACGTGGTCTTTGTAGGTGAATGTCTGATCTAGATTTAGGCCTAAGTATTTTAGGGAAGGGACTACTTTTATGCTTTTGCCAGATAGTGTGGAAAGTTGTAGGGATGAAGACCTGTCAGTTCCCAAGGATCTAGGTCCGAATAGTATTGCCTTAGTTTTATCCGCGTTAAGTACCATTCTATTCTCACACAGCCGTGTCTCTAGGGATGTGAGGTCCTTTTGGAATAGGGGACCGAGAGCAGCTACATCGCCCAAGGATCGGTAGATGACAGTATCATCAGCATACTGTACAACTGAGCTCTCCCCACAGTAGGTACTTAGTTCTTTTGAAAATAGGGCGAATAGGAGGGGGCCTAGTATTGAGCTTTGAGGAACTCCCTGTTGTAGTGGTAGTGGGCCAGACATGCCCCCCTTCCAGGTGACCCTCTGTGTCTGGCCAGATAAGTAGCTCGCAAACCACTTGAGGGCATGGAGGTCTAGTCCAGTGTTGTGCAGCTTCAGTAGTAGAAGGTTATGGTCTACAAGATTGAATGCCTTAGATAAGTTAATGAAGACTGCACCTGTGGGTATACCTTTGTCCATAACCCTGAGCACTTCATCAGAGAAGTTGATGAGGGCAGTGTCAGTACCATGGTTTGGTCTGAATCCATGTTGGGAGGGAGCAAGGAGCTGGTGAGCTTCCAAGTAGTCCCGGAACTGGTTGTAGATTAGCCTTTCTTAGATTTTCGCTAATGTGCAGAGAAGAGAGATAGGCCTGTAATTGGTTAGTTTGTCCTTGGGTCCACCTTTGTGGATAGGGACTACATTGGCCGGTTTCCACTGATCAGGGACTGCTCCTTCCCTTAGAGATCTGTTAAGGAGCATGGTTAACTGCCTGGTTAAGGAGGTGGCTCCAGCCTTGAGTAGCTGAGGATTTATCCCATCAGGTCCCCCTGACCCTTTAGGTTTCAGGGCCTTTAGGAGGGTTAGGACCTCAGTGCGCTTTACCAGTCGCAGGTGGAAGGGGGGTTGTTTGAAGTGTGTCGGTTCGATTGTGTTTGGGGCCAAGGTTAGGGGAGATTGACTGGCCATGTAGCCCCCAAGATCAGTGAAGTGGTTGTTGAGGGCAGCCGAAATTAGAGCAGAGTCGCTAGTAAGCTGACTGTTGACCTTAATAGGGCTAGGCTCTGACTTTTTGGTGCCCTTGATCAGGTCATTGACATGATTCCAGAATTGTTTAGGGTTGCCTAAGCTTGCTTTCTGGAGGTGTGTCATGTACTCTCCTTTAGCAAGTTTAATGGCCCTCTTTGCTTGGTTTCTTAGTACTTTATATTCTAGTAGGTCTGCAGGGAGAGAGGAGAGCTTGAATTTCTTCCAGACTTTGTCCTGAGTTGTCATTAGGGATTTAAGGGATGGGGAGATCCACTTGTAACAGCTGCCCTTCGCTCTCATGCTCTTCGTAAGGGCAAAGAGGTTGGCAGCAGTGCCTAGTTGGTCTGGGAAGTATTCCAAGGCTTCAGCCAGCATTGAGAGGAGCTTGGGGATCCAGTCCCGGCTGCCGAGGTAGTGATTGAATTTTAATTCTGAGAAGTTGGTGAAGTCTCGGGCAGTAAGTATTCTTGGCTGGACCTTGGGTGCTCTGTTCTTCCATGTACAGAATATAGGGAAATGGTCACTCAAGGAGTCTGCCATTATTCCCATGCTCTGTATGTTTGCAGGGTTTGACACCAGGGCCCAGTCCAGGGTGGTGTGATTCCCAGTTTTGTGATTCAGTCTTGTTGGTACAGAGATGACCTGCGTCAGACCTGCTTCCTGGGTCAGACACGTCGAGGCATGGCCAGGGTCCTGGGCCCAGTTTAGGTTGAAGTCACCCACTATGAGTTGCTCCATGGCTACCTCTTGGGCCAGTACAGCTGTGATGGTTTCAAGAGATTGGAGAGCAGACTTAGGTGGATGGTACACACAGCCTATAGTTAGTTGCTTTGTGTGTCCAAGGGTTAAGCGGATAAATATAGCTGTGCCCTCAGCAGGGAGATTTTCCTGCAGGGTAAGGGATGATACAGTGAGGTTGATCTTTGTGTAGATTAGCACCCCTCCTCCTTTTTTGGATTCCCTGTCCTTGCAATAGGTACTGTAGCCCAGAGCTTGTATCTCATGATCAAGGATGTGGGCTTTTAACCAGGTTTCTGAGATGGCCAGGACATCAAGTTTGTAGAGGTCCAGCCAGGCTTGGATTTCATCTATTTTGGGTCTGAGGCTACACACATTCATATGTGTGATCTTCAGGCCCTTTGCAGACACCCAGCGAGGGTCCTGGGGGATGCCACTGAGATATTGGTAATATTGGGGCCGGGGTTGGGTTGAATATCGCCTTCGAGGAGTAGTAGTACCTTGACTAGGCTGAGTAGTTTGGCACTAGGTAAGGTGATGAGGTTCCTTCGATGCATCCTACCCATAGAGTAGAACAGGTTGTAACATACCCCCTTTTTTACCATCTCGTGTGCAGTAGAGAGGGTAGTTCTGTTTGAGATGGGGTAACTACTGTGGAAATGGTGAGGGGGCAGATCGTTATGCAGATTGCCCCTTGGTTCAGTGTGGCCTGGGTCAGTGAGCCTATCCACCCAAATGAGGGTCAGTGAGTAGAATAAGGCAAGAAGTGCCCCCCTGTTAGGGAGAGGGACACCTAGCTTCAGTGCCCTATTGGGTGTCAGGGGAGAAGGATGCGCTTGGTGAGCCATGGTTGAATGGTCTCAGTTAGCTCAGTTGGTGGTTATTTTTAGTGAGAGTGAGGTATATTGGACCTCCCTGCAGGAGGCATATGCTGGAAGCAGGCTGAGGGGAGTAGCAGGAAGGGCTGGGAGAGAAGGGGGGTGAGGGGGTGGGGAGAGCAGTTTTAGAGGGGGGAGAACTAGTGGGGTACAGAAAGGAAAACAACAGTTTCCTATCAGTTGGCTCACAGAAATTTGCCAAGGAGGCTGTAACGGAAGTTGGAGTGCCCCCAGTGGGGAATCAGTATAGTCTGCCAATGGCAGAGTGGGCTGATAGGTTAGTTCACGTCATGTGAACCTGCAGTACATAGCAGAGTGACGACCATGGGTGGTGGTGGGGGTAGTGGGGCAGCCGGCACAGCCGGCGGGGCCAGCACTGACCACAGCTCCACTCGTGGAGCGAGAGCAGTGAGGCAGGACAGGGACTGGCGAGCCGGTAAGGCAGTGGCTGTAGGAGCTGTATTAATCGTCTTTGTCAGTGTCCAAATGCGCAGAATAATTAATGATTTGGAGTCGCTAGCATCACGCTCCTCAGTTCGTTGTGGTGAAATTACCTGGTGGATTTTTGTTGCTTCGGGGTGGGGTGGAGGAGGACTGGGTCAGGCAGCCCTCACGACCTCCGTTGAGTGGAACACTCGCTGGATCTGGCACCCTCATGGATTTTGTTGCTTTTGGGGTGGGGAGGGGAGGTCGGTCAGGCAGCCCTCACGACCTCCGTTGAGTGGAACCCTCGCTGGATCCAGCACCAAGTAACTGAACAGTATGCACATTGTAATATGCTGTACATAAAGTAGGTACCATGTGATAAAAGCACCACCAAAAAGAGCACTGTACTAAATGGCGACTACATATTGCTGATGGCAATAATAATGACAGACACCACAGCACCCTATATAATAAGCGATCTTACATAAATTTCTAAAAAAACAACAGATAAACATAATTCTGTGTGGGGGGCTATGTCCACCACACTCCCCTTTGTGGGGACCTTGCCTCCCCGCACCCCAACTAATATAATCAACTCCAGGGGAGGGCAGACACTGGGGGAAAGAGGAAATCATAGGAGGGGGCTACACCATGGGGGCTGGCAATGCACAACGGAGAATGTTGGGGACAAGATCAGGGAACGGAATATCTAAAAAACCAAAAACAAAATAAAGAAACTACAAACACTGAAACCCACAAAAAACAGAAGCACCACTCCAGTCCCAAACCCTAGTCCACCAACATCACAGACAGTCACCTAACCCACCACACTAGATGGCCAGCTGGAAGTAACCCTCCCAAAAACACCTTCTATCCTTCACGTCATACCTCTGCCTAGCTATTCAGTCCATAGCTGTCCTTTACTTTTGCTGTAATTTCCCTCGTTATTCATTCATATTTGCTGTCTCCACAGTTGGTCATATTGAGTTTCTCAATTTGAGTAGCTGATATCACGGGTCACCCATAAAGTGCATCTTCCTAAATAAGAAAGAATACAAAGTACCAGTGCTGTTCATTTATGAAGTCATTTTAATGTTTGCAAGCATACTAGTATGAATAGTTTAAGTGCTTTTGGATACTTGTTGTTATCCGGCATTAGATAACATTCTCCAGTGTAAATTATTCATCACAGGTGGGCTATAGTATGAGCATAGTGTCAAAGGAGCCAGAACTAAATAGAAAGAAATTACCAAAAAGAAGGGTCTGTCTAGCTTTTGTTATTCCAGTACTGTTAATCCTTCTTTTTCTCCTGCTGCCCACCATGAATGTTGCAAATTAGAGTTAGGGTCTTTGCAAGTCTAACAAATTCTGGTCAGAGACAATACAGCAGCATAAAGCCATTCACATCACTCATGGAGAGCATGGAGCTCATGTGGGAAAGTTGGAAACATAGAAACATAGAAAACTGATGGCAGATAAGAACCACTAGCCCCATCTAGTCTTCCCTTTTTCCTTACCTGTAACAGCGGCTGGTGACCCTATTTGGGCATCAGCTTAGCCTCTCCTTCCCACTTCTAGGGTTCCTTTATGTCTATCCCAAGCATGCTTGAATCCCTCTACTGTGCTTTCTCCCACCGACTTTGGGGCAGGCCATTCCATGTATCCAACACCCTGTCAGTGAAGAAGAATAACTTCCTCATATTTCCTTTATCCTTTCCCCCTCCAGTCTTATATTGTTCCCCCTTGTTATTGTACTTGTTCTGTACTGAAATATGTCACACACTTGCACCTTATTTATGTATTTAAGATACTTGAAGGATTCTATCATATCTTCACTTTGTCTTCACTCCTCCAGCGAATACATATTGAGGTCCCTCAATGTCTCCTCATATGTCTTGCAGTGCAAGCCCTGTACCATCTTAGTTGCCCTTCTTTGAACCAAACCCACCCTGTCTACACCTTTACAAAGATGAGGCTGAACAAGGTATTTCAGATGAGACCTCACCAGCATTCTGTAGAGTGGTATCACCACCTCCCTTCTTCTGCTTGTGATACCCTCAGTGCACCCCAGCATGCCACAGATTCTCCCTATAGCCCCCCATCCTGTAGCTCTCTGCAGGGTTTCTGCACTCCAGGTGCATGACTTTGCACTTCTTCACACTGAATCTCAGTTTCCACACTTTGGACCATTTTTCCAGCTTTTCTAGGCACCTCCACATCTTCTCCACCCTTTCCGGAGTGTCTACCCAATTGCAAATCTTGGTGTCATATGCTAAGAGCCCTTTCCTTCTAGCCATTCTGCAATGTCACTAATGAAGACATTGAAAAGGACTGGCCCCAGGACTGCTTACTGAGATACCCCACTGGTCACCTCCCTTTCTTTGGACTGGATATCATTAACCACCACCATCTGCTTCTTATCCCACAGCCAGTTCCTAACCCAGTTCCTGTGATGAAGTTCACCTTGAAGATGGAGCTCACGGCAGAGAAGTGTGTCATGTCCAAGATGTCCACTGGAGTTTGTGTATCCACACTGACTCAAGAGATCCATGGCAATCAGAATCATGAGGTGGCATAATACACTGTTTGTGAATAAAATTGTTCACCTTGTATTTTTATAGTGCATAGTATTTTTTTATTCATTTGTTAACCAGGTTGGTGCACTGGTCCAAAGACCTTTTTCAGGCATGGCCTGGACCAGAGACTGGCACAATCAATGGTAAAATACAGTGAACAGCAGCAATGAATCATACATAAGCAAGTACAGAATCCAGTACAGTCAGGCAACATGCAGAGGTAGACAAATAATAATACAAGCACACAGTGCAAGATACAACAAACGTGGTGGGCATTATACAGGATGAATGCATAAATACAGACAAGTCATCAATGTCCTGTAACAATAGGTCATGTTACAGTTATGTGAAATGTGCAGTGTTACACTTATGTGATATGTGCACACTGCAGTTCTTCGGCTTTCAGGATGAAACTGTTGTATGCAGTCTCTAGAGGTTCCATAATGCTATTGTACCACAGAAGGGTACAATCACATTCAATGACCTTTGAACTGTGGTACAACAACATTTTGAAAGGGATGGAATTCTATGCAGAGCAATTCTCTGTTATACACTGTGTATCAGTTCTTGGTAGATAAGGATGTCTTTCCCCACCTAGACAGCCTGTTTCCCCTACTTACTGTGATGCAACAAACCCTACTTATTTGCCGGCTTTATCATCATTTCCACTGCATCAATGTTCCATTATGCATATCTTGTGAATTCATGAATGCCTGTGTCATTTCTGACCCTACCACCTCTGCTTTGAGGATGTTCAGTGCATTCACCGCCCTTTTAGAGAAGAAGGACTTTCACACATGTTGCCTAGGTCTGCCCTTCCCCAGCTTCATATCATGACCCCTTTTTCTTGGACACCTTTTAATCTGAGTATGCTTCCCTCTTCAAGCTTATTTATACCTGTGAGGTATTTGAAAGTCCCTATTTTTTCATATCATACCATATCATAGCCATAATTACCTCTAGAGTGTATAAAATGAGATACTTTAGTCTCTGGTCATAATTATTTTATAATAACTGGTCAGCAATTTTTTACATAGGCTGACTGAGTTATAATTAGCCATTATAACCCACAAGTTATAATGGCGAGTACGCGCTGAGTCACTCAAAAAACTGCCACTCCCTGATTGGCTGTAGCTCTGCTACTGGGCGGGGTAAACAGTTTCTGAAACATGGTGGCTCCTTATCCCGTGTATCAAGGAGCCGCCAGACCGAGAGCCATCATTGGTTTCTTTTTTTAACCAGCTCAACATCTATAAACAAAAACAATCTATCTGGTTGATCCTGTCTTTTGGAACCCGCTGTGGACAACAACTACCAGTGGGAACCGGGAATGGCTCAGAGGCAGAAGTGCCTGAGGTATGCCCGATTGCGATTGCAATCCAAATGCCCAGCTCTGCAAGTCTACAAGTGAAAAAATAAATGCCAGATTAAATAGAAAAGCTTTACAAGGAAAAAAAAAAGCAAAGGAGACAAAGATAGTGTGTGTGTGTGTGTGTGGACGCGCGCATGCATGTGCGTGTGTGTGTGTGCGTGTGCATGTGTGACTGACACATGAGTGAGACACAGCAATACCAAATGCACTTTTACAAAAAAAATTGCTGATCAGCAATTATAAACAGTAAAAGATGGGGAAGTTTCGTACTCAAATGCAATGGTCACTCTCGGTGTGGGATGCTTTAATAACCCCTTCAGGATTCACCCTCAGGGTTTATGTAGCATCCCACACCTCGGATGACCATTAAATTCTCATAACGCACACTTCCCCATCCATTATTCTATATGTTACAGTCATTGCACCATTTTTTAATCATAAAATATTTTATAATGATTTTTCAACAATGGAGCATACATGAAGCAGAGATGACTTGTCATCAAATGCAGTAGATAACAGTTGTATACTTAACTTTTGCTTATAGGATACACTGTTTGCAAATATAGTCATGCACTGAAGGAATTTAACACTAAACAGAACTCTACATTGGGATGATTAGTCCCTTTCTATATTAACCATAATAAGTAAGAACATCAACCATTGCATGGTGAACCATACCCTCTAGCCCTGAGTCAATAAAGGAGTATGCAGCCTGGGTATACATCAGCCTGGAAACGGTGTGGGCTCATCTTGTTGAACCTTTACAGAAGGGAACTGAGCAAAATCCTGAATATTACCAGCCATTGCTGACCTGTCTGGTGGGGGTGGGGGCCTTGATCCTGTATTATTAAGAGTGCCCCTTTTTAAGACCTTTCATCCTATAAGGGCTGAAGTGAACCAGTTCAGGTGGAAGCTTAGTGTGGAGTAAGACTGTTGTCTGGGTCAAAAGAGTGGGTTGCCAGGTGGTGGGGTGGGGGAAGAACATAGGTGTGATCTGAGATAAAGGCGCCATTTCTTGTAAACCTGTGTGTGGTTGGTGGTGGTGTATGTCAACCATTTTGAAATGTGCTAACTAAGCCACTGTCATATGCAATGTAAGATGAAGGGGAGGTAGATTCTGGCACCACCTCGTCAGGATAGCCCTTTTGGCTTCAAGTAGCACCACAGCGAATCATTTTTGGGATTGGTTGGAACAGTTTGACACCTTTGAGGTATTGCCCAAGAGGCTAAGGGTTGGGGCAGCAGAGCCCTTTGTTTGCAGGGTCTTGGAGCAGTCCAAAATTACTCCCATCCAGAAGGGTACCAGTATGGGACACTGCCATAGTATGTGCAGCAGCTTGGCATGTGGGGTCTGCCACCTCCAGCATGTGGAATTGGGGATGAGTCCCATCTTTTGGAGTGTGTCTGAGGTATGGTACCATCCATAGATGCCGGAACGGGGGGGGGCCACTAGGGCCATGGCCCTACCACTTTCATAAGTGGCCCTTTCAGTTTTTGCAATCATGTTAATGTATTTAATAGGGGAGAATTTACCCCTTACATCCTTGGCCCTACCACTTTTCAAACTGTTCCGGCACCAATGGTACCATCCCAGCACTATCTTAAGGTGTATAAGCTGGCTCCTAGAGTCCCTGTAGACCAGATAGGCATCCTTGAGGTATTGCCACCCTTCACTGTCTGTTATCTTTATTTAGGTCCTGCTCCCATTGCACCTTACACTTAATTGTGGTATTGGGTAGAGAGTCCCTAAGCATACCATACATCGTGCCTGCAGTGCCCTTTACTTCACCTTGTTCAAGCATGGTGATCAGCCATTTCCACCCATCTCCCATAGGTGCTGTGGCTCTGAGGGTCTTGGATGCATTCCTGATCTGGAGAAATCTCCAGAAGTCTGTTTTGGGTAGCAGATACTGTGTCTGCCTTTGCAGGAAGGACATCATGGCTTCAGAGTCCCGTGCATAAAGATTTGCTATTGTTCAGATGCCAGCCTGCTGCCAAGAGTGCCAGTTGATAGTTTGTCCCCCCACTAGCGCATTTGGGTTGCGCCATAAGGGGCTATACTGTGTAAGTGGTGCCCATAAGGGGGCTGGACATTGAGTGAGATGTTTACACCTGTGCCAGGCTTCTCTTGTCACTCGGATAACAGGAGGAAGGTGGCCCTTTGGGTGTCCCCCTTTGCTCAGTAGGTTCCCCAGCCATTTGGATTCTGATAGGTCCATTTCCAGATTCACCCATACAGGGGTATTTGGGGTTTTAGGGAGAAAGCATCTGATTGCTTGTGCAGCCCTATATGCTAGTAAATATCCCTGCAGCCAGGGGAGACCCATTTCCCCCAGACCAGTGCACCCGTAAGCTAGTTTTTCCAAATCTTGGGGCTTTGCCTTACCAGATGAACACTGCTGTCACCTTGTTGATTTTCAGAAGTGTGTTTGGTTGCATAGGGGCTGGTAAGTTGCACATGAGGTATGCTATCTTAGGCAGCACGAGCATGTGTACAGCATCTAACCTGCCTTTCAGGGATAGGTGTAGCTTAGTCCATCTTAGTGTTAATACTCTGATGGAGGCTGTGATGGGTGTATAGTCTGCCTCAACCAAGTTCCTACATAGTCTGGTGATGTTTATCCCCAGGTATGTAAAACATTGGGGTGCCCATACCACTGGAGTGCCCTGTAGGCATTCCCTTTTGCAGGACAAGTTTAGTGGTGACAGCATGCCACTACACCATTTTAGTTGCCCTCCTCTAGACTGCCTGTAACCTGTGCATATCCATTCAGAGATATGTTCTCCAGAACTGAACACACTACACTAGTTGAAGATTTATCAATTACTTAATTTTACAGTGGTATAAATACCTAATACATCTTGCTGGTGGTACCTGTGCACAGCAACATCCCACTGGTGTTCCCATCTGCTTTGTCACACTCCTTGGTTTCTTTTAGGTTATCATAAATGACAGTCCCCAGTTTTCTTTCCTCTTTTTTGCTTGCCATTGCAGTACCCCCTTCATGTACTCCCCCCTTGTTTTCTATGGACCAAGTACTTGATTTCTCATTTATACACAATGAATGTATAGTATATGGTAAGGGCTTATTGTGGCTAAAAAGCGATGGCTTTCCAAAAGCTGTTGTAGGACAGTTCAAAGGTCAAGAAAAGTTGTTGTAGTATCGTTCTGATGTCACAACGATACTACAACAACTTTTCCCCCTTGAGCTTTTACCTGATTTGCTAAAGCAGCTCAGTGTTCAAAAAACAAATGGGGCAAAATGGCGGCACCGCTTAGCGAGCTGAGGAGCAAGTGTTTGACGAAGATAGTTTGGACACAAACTGCTATTGTCAGCTCCTTGTGTCCAAACTATCAGTTTGAAATGCTTCTTCATTTTTTAAATAATCAGCGCTTTCGAATGCCAGGTGGTGAGCAGAACCATAGCGAGGACCTGAAGCAGAATGGGACTGCAGCGACAATGGGGAGCAAGTGGGTGTGTGAACTCAAGGTACGAAACTTTGTATTTCAACTGTAGATATTTCTGGGAACCTATATACCATATAAAATAGTATATAGGTGACCAGACCGAACAAGGTTTTGTTTCCATCTCGGGGATGTGATGATGTCAAATGGACCTCTGGAGCATCGTTCTCGAGGTCTGTATGACATCATCACATCCCCTCGATGGAAACATAGCCTTGTTGTGTATGGTCACCCATACACTATTCTAGATATGGTGTATTGTAGAGTATTGTTCTGTGTAGAATTCCATGCCTTTAACATGCTGTTGTGCCACAGTCCAAAGGTCATGAAATGTGATTGCACTCTTTTGTGTTACAACATCATTTTGAAAGCTAAAGAGACTGCTCACCTCAATTTCATTCTGAAAGCAACATAACTGCCACACGCACATTTAACTCTGTACTACATACATTAAATAAAATACAGGATGTGCAACTTTATTCACAACCAGTGTGTTCTGCAAACTCGGGGTTCTCATTCCCACTGACATCTCAAGCTTCACTTTCGAGATTAGAGGGAATCAGATCACATCTATGGCAGAACACATTGGTTGTGCATAGTTGCCCGTCCATTATTCTCTATTTAATGACACACGCTGGACCACTCCTCAAGCTTAAGTAGTTCTGTCTTCACTGTTCCATTCAGTTTTCCACCCCTCCATCTCGGTAGTGTCTACCCTGTGGTAGATCTTTACCTCAACCATAAAAAAAAGCATATCTTACCTTCTAACCCCTCTTTATTATCACCAGTGATGTCAATAAAGAGTACAGGCCAAAGTACTGATCCCTGTGGCACACATCAGGTGAACACCATTTCCAACCACCCACTGATGCCAACTCCTCAACAAATTCTCTGCCCAGTTTAACATTTTAGTACACACTCCCAGGCTGCCCAGCTTCTTTACTATTCTGCTATGTGGAAAGGTATTGAGGGAATTACTGAAATCCAGGTGAGCCACACCCACCACTCCACCCTGATTAATATCCCTCATCACCCCCTCAAAGAAAACGAATAGATTACTTTGATATCAGCTCCCCTGTACCCTCAAGTAAATCCATGCAGCCACAGATACTGTAAGTCACTGGATTCAAAATATTCCACAATCCTTTCCTTCAACAGTGTCTCCATTACTTTCACATCCACCAAATTCAGGTTGATGGCCTGTAGTCGTCAGCTTACTGCCTGCTTCCAGCCTCCTCCCTGCTTCCACCTTTGTACAAAAGATCCCTTGGTGAGGGTATAGCTCTGCAATAGTGCTAGCTCACTTGTTACCTGATGTTGCAAGTGTTATGCAGGGAGGCAGTGGTGCAGAGCATTGCAAATGTGATGAAGAATGCACTTGAATATAGGGTCCCTGACAATGGGCCACTTTTGTCACATTCACTTGGCACAGTAACCTAGAATAGAATTCACGGCTTTGAACATTAAGATTATTGTATGCTCTAATACAGTACCTCATAACAATATCTAATTGGTATTTATGTACATAGTGATTTAATGTGAAAACATTTTTTTCCTGACATGTTACAGATTGCAGTATGATACTGTTAGACCCCCCCCAACAAAGTCTAACTAAATGTCCAAGCAGTGTACCACACTTTCAATAAAAAAATACTTTCTATCACCACCCATTAAGTTGCACACTTTCAGCATAATTGTAAGTCCTCTTTAGGTTGCTTGTCTACACACACACACACACACACACACGCACGCACACACACACACATTGACACACACTGTGACTCTCAGTCCTAACACAGTCCATGTATGAAACTAATGCTTAGCCTGGTGTTTCACTTTCCTATTTGTAGCTAGCAGCAGATGTTTTGAAGGAGAAGACTCCAGTGTATTTATGAACTGGATATTTCTGACATATTTTTCATACATTACATAAGTCAATTCAAGTATGTCAATAAGAGACCAGTCATTTTTCTGTTGTAACACATAGCAAGATTCTGAGACAGTAACACAAGCTTGCTTGTAACTGTTGAAGCCAATCTCATTGTATGTGCAAATGAAGCACTTGTACTACAACCCCCTCATTCTTGGATCGCTCTTTTTACTCAGAAGCTCTGAAAGCATAAGGTTTTTAGTGTTCACTTGTCTATGGTATTTTCAATGCTTCCTATTTGTATTTTATGTTGTTTCAAAGGCTTAAAATAGTCCTGTCACACCACTCACACAATGTGTAGTACTAAAAGAATTTATTTGTGCAAAGTGTATTTTCTACATTTCAAATGCTCTTAAACCACAATTGCTGACTGGAAATATCATGCCAGTGAATGACTACTGTATGACATGGGAGAACTGAAGTAAGCAACCCCCCCCCCGCCACTCCTTTGTAAATTAACCCATTCACCATTGACTTTAGATACATTCTTAAAGGACTTGACAGAGCAGCACAGAAGGGAACATGCACCACACACACACAGGAAGCATAACCAATTGTAAACAAAGCTGAGTACAGGTCTGGGGAACAACATGGCAGGTCTACAAATGTAAACAAAAACAAAGAAGAAACTGGGATCAAACGCTGCACTGCACACCAGAATTTTAAACAGCTGCATACTCAACAGAGCAGAAGAAAGACATGTATGTGGCAATTACTTTTTTTATGTAGTACTGCTGCTTTAAGAGGCAGAGATTTGTGCCTCAGCACCAGTCAAAACACCAAGCATAGGACAACTACCTCACATTCCTGTACCGCACTCATTTTTCTCTCCTACATCATGGCAATACATCAGCATAGCTCTGCCCACGCTGCCATGAAAATTAAAGCACAGTTTTAGTCCTCCACAGTCTCAATTACTAGTTTGGGAAGTAGGGTTGCCACCTTTGAATGAAGCAAAAACCGGATCCTAAGCTCCACCTCTAGCCCCACCCCCTTTTCATGACTCATCATGCATTGTTCCTCTTAGAAAGCCATTTGTTATATCAATAAAAGACAAGGCTTAAACATAGAAACATAGACTTTGACGGAAGATAAGGACCGCTAGGCCCATCTAGTCTGCCCATTTCCCTACCTACAGGATAGGCCGCAGATCCTAGTTAACAAACAGCAACAGTTCAACACAAATGTTAATTTAAGATACTGTACTGTGCCTGTTTAAGTCACTTAACTAAATTCTTCCTAGTTATTTATTTACTTTATGTATTTATTTATTTACATTGATTTACCAGATAAACAAATAGAGATAAAAGAAAACTCATTTACAGATATGAAGGAATGCTTACCAGCAGATGAAAGTGGAAGACAACTGGCTCTGTTACTGTTACAAAAGGTGGGGGCAGAGTTGCTGCTATGCCACTTTAAGATGCAGTGGAAATGATTAGGTTAAATAAGTGCTAATGGTGTTAATGGCCATACTTTACACCTCCCAGTTTGACTGCTTTCACAAACAAAGGCTACACTGAAATAGAACTTGACTGTAACCTAGACATGCAGCTGAAACAATGCATGATACAACAAAATCAATTTCGAAAGTATGTGAGCACTCAAAATGGCTCAAAAACCTGACCAGCACAGAGGAAAACCGGATTACCTGATAGGGACCCTGAAAACCTGATCACCAGGTAAAAAACCTGACAGGTGGCAACCCTAGGGAAGACCACCACAGAGCATTACAGTTCACTGTGTAATGTTGGAGCACCAAGTGGGTGGGGGAGGGGGAGGGAGTATTCCATCGGGGAATAATCAGGATGTGGAATAAGATTCTGGTTGCATAGAAACTTTCTAAAGTGAACTATATATTGAAGGACTGCTGAAGGGTTGTGAAAAACATTTTAGCTACCTTAACAGTGCTGTGCATAGATCAGTGGAACAGTATTCAACAGAACGTGCACTCTTGCAGGAGTGCAACAGTAAAGCCAAGTGAGCAGTAGGCAGCTGTCCTCCCTGCAGTGCTCTTTAATTAAACAATGGCATTGGTGAGGTCCTTTATTTACTAAGACTGTATTGCTAGTGTTGTGAGTCCAACAACATCTGTAAAATACTTGATTCCAGATCAGATTCTCATCTCAGCAGCAGGGTAGCTGCCCAGAACATCAGTGACCCAGGTGTGGGAATGAGTTTGAGACACCAGATACCAGCCATGGGTAGGAGGATTGAACATCCCACAGGATGGTCTCCTCTTCTGGGGAGGGTAGCATCCTCCACTGCTGTAACAACAACTGGATGACCACAGATGGTTATGCAACCAGAGCAGGCCATGAGATGAGGAAATGCAGACTTGCTTCACCATGTATCCTCACAGTTGTGTGTAAATGTGCGCCATGGAGACCTAGTTGGCTGTGTGTTGATGGCCAGGAGAAACAAACAGGAAAATGCTGGGGCACAGCAGCATGGCACTGGCATGCCTAGGCCCCACCACTCTGCCTGGCTACCATCTTCCACATCTGATGAACCTGCAGGAGGCAGTTTTCTGGCATGTCTTTCAACGGAATCTAAAACAGGGTAGAATGCCCAGCAGGCCACATGAGGATGAGTACGCACCAGAGAAGGAGATGGATGGGGCTGGGTGTTGGCCTAAGACAGAAGTGGGGAGCTGTAGTGACTGGAGGATAAACAAAATTCAGAACAATACCCTGGCTTCCCTCCTACCCTCTGTAGATTCCTTCTCTGTCCCACAGTATTCAAATCCTGTCAAAATCTTATGCCTGTTATTCACCCCTGCCTAATCATTGTCATTACTGCTATTGGTTTTGTCCTTGCTCTCTGCACTGGAAATGTTAGTCAGACCATATGGATATGCTGTTTATTAATGCTGCAGCAGAGACTAGGATGGAAACAGAAGCAGCAGCAGCAGCATTAATTGGCCAATGAAAACTAACAGTCTGGAGAAGATTTTATATGCCACTTTATTATTTTCTATTGACTTCCCAAGTGTAATTGTGAAAGCAAAAAAATGTCTGGGTTTACTGCATGAAATGTTAAAGAGAAAGGTAGTGTTCCAGTCCCTCAAATTCTGAAATGAAACAATCTTTCAAATAAGATTCTCAGCGTACCTGTAAATGCCAGCACACCTGAGTTATAAATATCAAAATCATCTGTAAATTAAATCATGGGAGTAGCTATTTTATGGAATATTAATGTAACCCCCACCCCCATCATTTTGTAAATGACAGGTGGTATGCTGTTTGAATCTGACAGCAGTACCAGGTGGGGACTGGGTTCAGGGAGGAATAGGTCACTCGGCACAAAGGCTAGGTTTGGCTACTCTGCACAGGGGTACCCAAGTAACTCCAAACACAGGAAGCAATAACTGTAATGTCCAATACCAGGAATGGGATTCTAAAGTGTGGCTTTATTCACATTGAAGCAGAACAACAAAGCATAGATGGACCCCCATGGGGCTACACTCCTGGTAATGCAGATTAAGAGAATCAAGAACCCTTCCTCAACACTTTTAGCCCTCAGGCTCTGAACCCACTGGGCACACAGCCTGGACTTGCACACTGCTTTGGGTACAAAGCCCGAACTTGTATAGTATTCTGGGTTGTCCCTGGCTCAGCTCCCCTGCCGGCCACTCGGATACCTTCCATATGTCATGGAAACATTTTCTGGTGGCTCCCTAAACCACCTAAGAGCACCTCAGCTCTATCAAGGAAACTTCCTTTTAATCCCACGTCTGGGTACTTTCCTCAGGCACTGGCCAAGTACCTGAGAGAAAGTAAAGTTGCCACAGAGCAAATCCATAGAGGTGAATTTGGTTACTACTGATGGGGGGTCTCCCACCTCTCGCTCTCACAATTCATACCCGGCCATTTCTCTGGACAGTAAACACTTCATACTGTAAAGCTTGGCAATGTAGATTATGGCTAAGTGTACATCACATTTCCTTTACTTGTCTTGCTTTCCCTTTGTGCTGGACTTGAACATACTTTTAATTGGCATAGTCCACTGCTCTAGGCCCCCCACTGATTAAGCAGTCCAATCCCCACTTTACTTCACTCTTTGTGCTGGACTTGAACCTACTTTAGTTAGCCGGCAGTGTCTATTACACTAGACCTCCTACAGATTAAGTAGTCCAATCCCCACATTCCAACAGTTCAGGTGAAAAACATAGGCCCTATGTCAGAGTGAACTCACCCTTTGGTTGCAGGTGCCCCACAGTCGATTCCTCACAGGAATTTCACTTCCACAGCTTCTGGTGCCGCAGCACAAATTGAAATAGGCAGCTTCTTCCCTTAGCCAGAACCAGGAGGGTTGCCTCTGGAAGACAAGCAAACCTTTCCACACCCAGGCACTTGGACCAATGATAGTGGTCTCCACCACTTCAGCAACAAGTTTCTGTGTCCCTCTTACGGTGGAAACACACTTCTTCTTTACAGTAGCTCTAAGGCAGAGCTTAAAGCTCTGAGAGCCTGCACACAGACTGCTGTGCTGCTGTCTCATGCCAAGACTGCACACAGATTCTGTTCAAAATCCCCAACGTTCTATCCTAACTTCCAACTGCAGCACTCCAGTGTGGCTCATGCAGCTGCGAGAGTTCTATGATGATGTCATCCCTCAGTCTCAGCTAAGACTGAGAACAGAGTGAGACAGTGTGAAATCCATTTAACTGGAGTTTCACAAGCTACCTTCCCTGCCTGCCACTAGGTCTTACTGGGATTCTAGTAACTCCGGGTAACAGGGGGGTTACACTCGCCCTGGGCCAGGAAAATGACTGTCTGCAGTCATTATTTACCCGGCTTAGGCCATCTCACCTTATGTGCTACCTGCAGAGGGGGGTGATCAGGCTCCCTCCTACCATGTGCTAGCACAGGCAGGCAGCACTAAGGACCTGGAGGCCTTTGGCTGACATATCAGCCTCTACTCTACCTGCTAACTATGGGTACCTAGTGGCTCTGGTAGAACTTTCCAGAGCATAGCCCTAATAGACCAGCACTGCAGTCCCTATGGCTGTACAGGACCACAGCCTGTCTATCCCCCCTAGCCGTCTAGGGAAAATCTGTCTGCCTCTAACTCAAATCCCAAAACAAAACAAACAGGGGGACCTCCCCGACCTTGGGCACCATGCAACCACACACCAGAAGCTGATACCATACCATTACATTACTCCCTAACTCCCCACAACCATACCTGTAGAAGAAAAGGGTTACACACAGTAACAACAACAACAGTACTTTAAATACAACACACTAAAGTACTAGTGAGGAACTCCGATAAGTCCCTCCTTCTCTTCTTGTCTTCTCTTCTATCTTCTTCAGGAACACCTGCAAGAAAAAGAAAGACAACACACACTCCTAATCTGCATACACAGTCTATCTAAACCACTACCATCAAAACAGTGGAGAATCCCAAAAGTATTTTTTTTTTTTTTTAGAAAAGTAGAAAAACAGTATAAACATTAGAAAACAGTAGAAAAACAATGACATTATTTACAATACACATTTGGGGGGATGGAGTGCCCTAAAAGTCCCATCTAGTGATCACAGTGCCCGAAGGCTAGTCCATTAAAGAGTCTCTCCTGGGCCAGAGCCCGGTAAAGCACAGTTCTAGCAGACCAAAGTCCCGAAGGGGAGAGTCTTTGAGGAGAGTTCAGACATCTGGAGTCTGCTAGTGTAGGGTGTGCACTGCAATGTCATAAGAATAGAAAAGTTTGGACTTACCAGTCCCTTGTAGAACGAACAAAACACCAACCTGGTCCTCAGCCGAAGACTCTCCCTGGTAGCATTCTTCCGATACAGCTGAGCGGACATCTTCCGGGAATGACAGGAGGGCACATCTGGAAACTGCTGGGTTGATGTCATCTCTGGAGATGGAACCTTGGAACAGGAACAAAAGGGAAACAGCTGGTCTGACGTCATCCGGTTACCAGGTGATGAATCAGGATACAGCTGGGCTGGTGTCCTCTCTGGATCTGAAGTCATCTAGTGGGCCAGTCAATGGAGTCTGGAAAGTCAGTACACTGTAGAACTGATGAATGTGGGGCACCTGAGTCCTGGACATCCACACTGGCGGAACAACAAAGGCACTGCAATGGCTGGAGTGGCAGCACTGGCTACCACTGCTCTGCTTTCCAGTTGGTAGGCATGGGCACATTTGCAGGGAGGTTTTTGCATTGTGACCAATAGCACAACGGGTCAGGAGCTTGAATTATTACCCCGTCTGGGCACACATAATTCACACTGTGAAAGGTTTCACATCCCTTTCCATCCACTATTCGAACAGTGTCCATTGACAGTGTCCTGCCTCTTTTCCACTGGCTATATTTTTCATGAAACATTCTGTTCCTGACATGCTTGTTTGCACCAGGATGCACACATTTCATTGCTTTGGCCCAAATCCAGGATTTCCTGCTGTTCTCAATCTCCTCCCAGACTCTACGAGGAAAGGGAGGAAAGGACATCTCATAGTTTTCATTCGCCTTCCTACGAACCAGTCTCTCCTCTTTACTAGCTTTGGTCAACTTGAGACCGCTGGCCTGGCTTGGGGGTGGCCAGTCCTAGTTCTGCCAGCTACGCATTCTCAACGAGACAAAAAATGGATCCCTGACTTCTTCTTGCACAGCCAGGGTAGTGGCATCACCACTCTCTTCCATGCATTCTTCTGAGGCAAGAGCTTGAGGTTGTGTACCCGTTCCTTTTTCACAAGGCCACATAGGTTCCCCCTCTTCTTCTTCCTCACTGAGAATCTGTGCCCAGAAGTGAGCAGTCGTCCTCACTCCTGAGACTATCCAATCTTCGCTGGGCGCGGAGGTCGATACCTCCCATTCAAAGGCCTCCCTCATCTCGTCTTCTCCTATGAGACTTGGGCTAGGCCCCCCTCTCCAAGGGTCTACTGATGCTCTGCCTGAATTGTCTCTCTGAGATCCAGCATCTGAAACATCAGCACATTGTTCTGTCTGTAAATCTGCACCCTCTAGCTATGTGCCACACTCCCCCTAGGGGCCTTCTCCAACAGGCTCCGCCTGGTGCTGTGTACTGCCAACTGCAGATTCTTGAACATTTGTCCATGTGGGAGCCAAACAAATCTTGGGCGCTTGAAATAAACCGTATTTCTCAAGGCACCCAGAACAGTGAGGTACCATGAAGACGTCCCTTCCAGCATTTAAGCATATTAAGCACACTTGCACTGGGTATCCAGGAATCGCCACATGAGGAGGCAGATGTCCTTCATAGAAACACCTCTCAATGTCCCTTATCTTGCTTACTTCTCTGCTGCTACCACAGCCCGGGCATGATCCGGGTAGCGGGCTGGTCCTGAGGCCATGACTGCAGAGAAAACAAACAAACGCTCACTGTTATTGAAAGTCCCACATCACTGAAAACTTTCTTTCACTTTCAAAATGTCTCCTCTGCTGCTGTGTTTACATTACTACCCCACCCTGTAATGGCGGCAGCAGCGCTCCTGTGGCATCAACATTCTGACATTGGGTCAAGCCACTGCGCATCCGATTTATGCACTCTACTGATAACTTTGCTCAAACTGCACAGACTTGCACTGTTCTTTTTCCTAGCACATTTATATGATTTGCCACGGACTTCTTTTCACTTGCTGAAAACATTGCTCTAGCTCACAGTCCCTTAAAGCCTCAGTATTTCAAGCACAGGATTGCCTGTAACTCTTGCTGCATATCTTGCTACAACTCACAGTCTCTCTCATGGCTTTGAAACTTTACTCTGACACTGAACCCATAACTATGCTCACAGTCGATGGCTTAAAAGGCTTGCTTTTTCTGGTAAAAACTTAACACAGTCTTTGTTTGCAAAACGACTACACTGCTGCACACAGATTCAGCTGGCTTTTGGCAAAAATCACTGGTTTGAGCAATTATTTCTGTTGGTACTCACTGTTATCAGTAGCTGTTTGCTGCGATGGAAAATGACCTGCAGCCAGTCTTGGAGGTCTCTGGACAGAAGCGGGTTGGCAGTCCTGCTGATCTCTGAACAACACACTCACAATCCAGTAGATCAAGGTGCGGATTGAGCATCCTGAAAACTGGCCCATCTAGTCTGCTCATTTCCCTACCTAACGGATAAGCTGCAGATCCTAGTTAACCAACACCCTACTTCCTCCTACCCCCCAACTAGAATTGCCTTATGTCTGTCCCATGCATTCTTGAATTCCCCACTGTTTTTGACTCTATGACCTCCTCAGGAACGGCTGTTCCATGCATCCACAACCCTCTCTGTGAAAAAATACTTCCTCACATTACCTCTGAGCTGTCCCCCCTCTATCTTCAAAATTGTGCCCCCTTGTTCTTGCACATCTCTTTTTCTGAAAGATGCTACCCTCTTGGACTTTGTTGATTCCCTTGAGGTATTTGAAAGTTTCTATCATGTCACCTTCTCCCTCCTTTCCTCAAGGCTATACATCTTAAGCTCCTTTAGTCTTTCTTCATATGTCTTCTGGTGTAGACCCTGCACCATTTTGGTTGCCCTCCTCTGAACAGCCTTCACCCTGTCTATGTCTTTGCGGATCTTGGGGTCTCCGGCACTGTACTGAATACTCCAGATGTGGTCTTACCAACTGTCTGTACAGAGGGCCAACAGCTTCCTGTTTTCTACTGGTGATGCCTCTCCCTATGCTTCCTAGTATCCCTCCAACCCTTCTTAATGCCTTCTCACATTGCTGGCCCACCTTTAGGTCATCTGATATGACTACCCCCAGGTCCCTTTCCATTTTTGTTGTTGCCAGTATCTCATCCCCCATTGTGTACTCTTCCCCTGGGTTTTTGTTTCCCAGGTGCATTACTTTGTAATTCTTTGCGTTGATTCTAAGCTACCATACATTTGACCATTCCTTCAACCTTGCTAAGTCCCTTTTCATCCTTTCCACCCCCCCTTGTGTATCAACCCTGTTGCAGATCTTTGTGTCATCTGCAAAGAGACATACTTTCCCTTCCAGTCCCTCTGCAATGTCACTTATGAAGACATTAAAGAGGACCAGCCCCAGTACTGAACCCTGTGGTACCCCACTAGTAACCCTCCTTTCTTCATTGTAGATTCCATTTACTATTACGCGCTGTGTCCTGTTGTCCAGCCAGTGTTTTACCCAGGCCAAGCTGGCTAATTTGTTTATTAATCTTTTGTGCGGGACTGTGTCAAATGCCTTGCTAAAGTCTAGGTAAGCCATGTCCACAGCCCATCCGTGGTCTACTACTTTGGTCACCCAGTCAAAGAAATCAATTAGATCTGTCTGACATTACCTTCCACTGTGAATCCATGCTACCTTGGGTCATGTGCCCCACTGGCCTCTAAGTACTCAACAATTCTTTCCTTCAGAAGTGATTTCATCATTTTCCCTACCTCTGAGGTCAAACTGACAGGTCTGTAGTTTCCTGCCTCTGTCTTGCTCCCACTTTTGTGAAGGGGAATCACATCCATCCTCCTCCAGTCCTCAGGTACCACACCATCCTCCCATGATTTATTAAAAAGGGTAGTCCGTAGTGTTACTATTTCTTCCCTTAGTTCTTTTAGAATTCTGCGGTGAATCCCATCAGGCCCCATTGCTTTATCCACCTTCAGTTTTAAGAGTTCTTTCGGAACCCTTTCTTCTGTGAAAGGACTAATATCAACCTCCCTATCCAGAGTTCTTCTATTGACTGGATTAGGTATCTTCCCATGCTTTTCCATTGTGAATACTGAGCAGAAGTATTCATTCGGTATCCCTGCTTTTTCAGTCACTCTCTGCCCAACCACCTTCCTCTTTATTGAGCCTCAGTATCCCTGCCTTAGTCTTTCTTTGCTCCCTAATGTACCTATTAAAGGTTTTATCCCCCCTTCTTAACTGAGTTGGCTATCTTTTCCTCTGTTTGGGCCTTTGCTATTCTGACTGCCTTCCCCACTTCCTTCTGCTTTAACTGGTACAGTTCTCTGTCCTGCTCCTTCTGTGTTTCCTTGTACTTCCTGAATGCTATCTTTTTCTCCCTTCCCTTCCCCGCCACTTCTTTTGATAACCACAGTGTTTTTTTCTTTCATTTTTATTTGTTTATTTGCTTCACACAAAGGCTTGTTGCCTCTGTGATGTTTTTTTTTTTCTTTCAGTTAATACTTTTTATTGAATTTTGTCATTAAGATACATTACAGTTATGCTTCAAAGCCATAATCCTTATGCTGAACAAGTTTGCAAACAATAAAATAATCTGGACTATGGATAGAGCACATCATATATTAAAGTGCCTTATGTGAGAGTGGTACATACTTGGCATAAAGTCTCTATATCATTTTGTTATACATAAGTATCTGGATATAAGACTACATGTACTTAACTGCCATAGGATAACTCCAAAGGGTGCGCCTCAGCAGTCCCTTCATAACTTGAATATTCATCCATTAAGTGTGGGAGGAACATGATTCTCTTGTACAGAAATACTGAGGCATTTTCTCACAAAAAGAAAATAAGCATGCTCTTACATTATATTAGTCAAAATGATTATATCCTTTGCAGGTATTATACCTATTTGTTAAAGACAAGTATTCACAAGAGGTCCAATAGTTTGTTTTTGAACCCACAGAGTCCAAAATTGCCAGTCGCATTCCTTCGTTACTAAATAATCACTTATAGGAGGGTTATTGCTGGGCGTCAGCCTACCCCAGTACGAGGAGAGAGAAAAGCCATATGGGGCCCCAGCAAAGATGGCATTTGGACAGTTTGCTATCAGCTATGTGGGATAAATGGTCCAGCTGGGCAATGTGGGCCGTTGAATTATATAGTTCAGATAGAGATGGGATCTCTATAGATCTCCAGTGGCTTAGAATAAGATGCTTAGCCTGAAGGCTAAAGATTGATAGCCATCAGACCTGCATCCAAGATAGCTTCTGACCCAATGATATCAGACCCAGGATCCAGACCATAGGGGACACACCAATTGTAGGCCCCAATATTTGTTCAGCAAGGCCGGATACAGCAATCCAAAAAGATGACAGCTTTGGGCAATGCCATAAAATATGGGCCAGGTCTCCAACCGGGGTGTCACACCTCCAGCATCAGTCATTGTCTACCAAATGCATGCAGTAGAACGTACTGGGGGTGCGATACCAATGAGAGAGAATTTTATGCTGTATCAACTGGCTCCGAGCATTGGGAGATTTTTGTGAGCTTCCCTACAGCATGTTAACCATTGCTCCTCTGAGATAGACTGATTGAGGTCTTTTTCCCATTTGGTCTTAGCTATAGTAGAACCAGAGGTGAGCTGTGACCTAAGGGCTGAATAAATACAGCTAACCACTCCCTTCTTCACAGATAACCAGCTAGAGAGAGGGGTTGGATTGCTCTGTTGTGCCCCATGACGTTGTTTGATGTACGTCTGTACTACACTACGTAGTTGCAAATATTGCCAGAAGCCCAGAAGGTCTTGTTCCCCAGATGGTATTCAGCATTTAATTGTTTAAAGGATTTCATATTTGATCCCCCGTTGTCCAGAACCTGAGCTAACTTAAATATCCCCTTATCTGCCCAGTTTGTCCAGAAAAACATTTTCCGCTCAATCATAAGGGCTTTATTATGCCAGACTGGCATTTCTGCCAGCAGGTATGGATTAGCCTTTAACTTCTTATGGACTGAGTCACCTGAGTCACCTGTATTGTTCCACCTGGGTCTCTAAGGACAGAGATATAGCTCTCCGCTCTCTGTTTGCATAGTCTGTATGCCAGCACTCCCCCCTCCCTTCTCGCCTCCCACCCAATACCTATGTTTTAAATGAAGGATGGCCAACTCTGCCTTCCTATCAAGAAGGGCATTAATATCCGAACGAAGGCGTATCATTTCCAGATGACAAGCAGAAGGTCTAGAGTTATGTGGTGGGGGAGATGCTTAAAAGTGCCCTCCATTACTGCCAGGCGTTGCTCGAGTGTTTTTAGTTGTCACTCCCTCCACCGCCTATGGACAGCAGCATAAGCCATTGTAGCATCTCTGAGTGTGACTTTCAGAGCTTCCCACAAACATGCCAGCTCTATTAGGTTGGGGGGGTTATCATGCAAGAATACTTTAACTTTTGTGGCCACCCAACCAGGAAATTATAGATCCCTCTATAAAAGAGGGTCTAGTTCCCAGGTACGGGAATGTCTAGCCTCTGGACCCCATGATAACAACAAGCAGACAGGAGTATGATCCGATATCACTATCAGAAAAATCTGAGTGACAAATTCTATGTTCCACTGAGCTGGGGAAATTAGCCAATAGTCCAAATGAGAATAAGTTCTGCGAACTGGGGAAAAAAACGTATATTCTCTTTCTTTGGGGTGAAGGACTCTCCAAGCGTCTTGCAGCCCCATATCAGACATAAGCTGTTGCAATGTCTTTCTTGTTTTGGGGTGCCTATCTGGAGTGTTGGTGTTCCTATCAGCACTCAGGTCTAAGGGAACGTTAAGGTCCCCTCCCAGGACAACCGGTATTTGTTCCCCTGCTATGGAGGACAGAGACCGCGCCAGCGCATGAAAACATTCCGGTAGGTCCTAATTAGGGCCATAAATGTTAACAACCACTGGGGGCCTGTGTTGTGTACTAAAGAAAGCCACTACCCATCTACCAGACTTATCCCATTTGGATTTAACTAGTGAACAGTGGAGAGCTTTATGCACAAGGATGGTGACTCCTCTCTTGTGTGTAGAGGCAGAGGATGACACAACTTGACCCAACCATGCCCTTTTAAGGCTATCATTATCTGCTTGCCGGAGTTTAGTCTCCTGGAGTAGAGCGACATCCACTCTCAGCCTTTTTAAGGGTCCCAGAACCTGTGAACGCTTTGTCGGGGTATTAAGTCCCCTCACGTTCCAGGTAATTAAGTCTATATCAACCATAGTCCAAGTTTCTTGTAAAGACTGATCCGATATTCCAAATGTAAAATAGACATAAGGCTGAGAGGAGGAAGAGCCCCCTCCAGGATACCATAAAGCAACCAATAAGCTTAGACTCTGTCCCTGCAACATTATCTTGTAATCTGATACCTTGTGAAGGATAATTTAACAACAATGGATTCAAAAAACAAACACAACAACCAGACCTATTTACATCCAGCCTATACACAGCCAAGAGGAAGCCCCATAGAGTATGGCCAGCAGCATATGCTACAAGTCCACCATGCTCATCCTTGGGGGTGTAGAATAGAGCAATGCCTTATTCTGCAGTCTGTAAGAGAGATCGCTGTCGCTCAGCTATAGAGGGAGGAATGAGTTAGGATCTTAGGATCTTTAGGAGGTGGATGATCATGTGCCTTGGAGGCCACCATCAGAAGGATCTTGGGAGCATACAAAAGGAGAGGGGAAGGAGGGGTGGGAAAGGTTAAGAGAAGCAGGAAAAAAACTGGGGGGGAGAAAAGGAGGGTTATGTATAACAATTCTGGGGGGGTAAGCTGATGCACCAATCAAATACCCCCGTTAGATAGTTAGGTAAGAACCATCAGCTATTTAAAGTCCTTCATGTGACATGGTCAGAATAGGTCCTTGAGTGAGCTTCGTTGGTCTCTGTGTGCTCAGGAGGTTTACCATTCCCACCAACTGTCAAGAGATGATTGGGGCTCATTTGTGGGCCCAAAGGAGAAGCCACAATATCCGCCCATGATGTGTTCTGTCCTGTATTAGTGGCATTTTTGTTATCTAACTGTAATGCTGCACCCCCGCTATTTTCTTCTTGCGGATCTGGACTGTCTGTTTGAAGTGGAGCATACGGATTTGGGGTAAAGTATGCTTGCAGGTCCAAACCTGGGTGGGCTTCATGTCTATGGTCAGGTCGGGGGCTTGTCAAAGCGGCCTGTATTCTAGGGTGTTGGTGTTTGGGCTGCTGGACTGTGGGATGCCTCTTCCTTGATCTAGGAGGTAGGACAGCCTCAGAGTTTTGGACCTGCGGAGTAGCGGATGCATCTATTGCAGCCTGTGAGATTTCTTCCATCTCTGTTGGTTCCACTGTTGTTGGCCTAGCCAAGTAAGCCCCTTGTGCTTGAAAGTCCTCTGGATGCTGGGCTCTTAGAAAGGCCATCAGATTTTCGAGAGAAGCAAACATCAGCGGTACTCCATTGTGTACCACCCTCATGGTGGCTGGGTAGCGCAAGGAGAAGGAATAACCATGCGCAAAAAGGATCTTCCTTGCCGGGCCATACTCTCTCTGGCGGTCCGATAGTTCTCTCAAATAGTCCTGAAAAATATGTATTTTGTGCCCCTGCCATGTTAGATTGTTGGCTTCTCTGGCCACTCTCGTAATAGCCTCTTTTTGTCTGAAGTCCAGGAATTTAGCCAACAGCGGCTGAGGCCTTTCGCCCGATTTAGGAGGTGGGGCTAAGGAACGATGAGCTCGCTCCACCTGGGGCCTGACTTCTTCTGGAAGGCCTAATAGTGTAGGAAGGATTTGCTGTAGAAAGGAAACCGCATTGTTATGTTCTGCCCCTTCTGGAAATCCAATGAATCTAAGATTATTTCGCCGGCTCCTATTTTCAAGGTCATCAACCTTCTCCTGGAGGAGGTGAATCATTTTTGTTTGCTCCCGCATGTTTGCTGATAAATTGTGTATAGCTGCATCTTGTGATCCCAGTCTCCTCTCGGTATGAAATAAATGGACTTTGATTCCCTTCAGTGTTTGAGTAGTCACATTAGCAGCGGTTGTGAGTTGCTCCATTTGTGTCAGTATTTGTGTGAACATCTGCTCCGTGTGGGAGCTCTCCCCCATTGCAGTGGCATTGCAGACCATGCCGAGAGTCGGGCCCAGCTCTGAGTTAAGAGGGCTTACGTTGATGTGCTACAAAGAGACGTCTACAATAATTTCAGCGGTTCTCTCACACACCTCTTTTGGCACAACACAGTCACCCCTCTTTAACGCTGTTAAGCATGTCTGTGAGGATCCTCTGTGTCGGGTTTAGTCAGAATATTTTCCCCTTAGCTGCGGAGCAAAGAAGTTAGGCAGCCATCTCATCCGTGGTTGGCCACGCCCCCTGTGATGGTGGTTTTGCTGTTTCCCCATTGTTGCTCCACCCCACCTTCTTGCCTGTTTGCTAGTGCTTTTCTGAGGCACTCTCCCATTTCGACAAAATCAGCCCTCCTGAAGTCCAGTACCTTTACTTTGTGTGGTTTGACTCTACAGCTAAGTTTATCATGAACCACACTGTTCGGTGGTCACTTGTTCCCAGATGGCTACTCACTTCTATATCTGAGATTCTTTCTCTGTCCCCATTTGACAGTACCAGGTCTAAGATTGCTCCCTCCCTAGTGGGTTCTAAAACTAGCTGTCTGAGGCATGCCCCCTGTAGGGCATCGAGAATGGCCCTGCTCTTGGATGTGGCTGCAGCAAAGGTGCTCCAGTTAACATCTGGCATATTCAGATCCCCCATCAGCAATATCTCCCCTTTCTCTGCCATCCCAAGGATGACTTCTATCATTTCCCTTGTCCATTTCCTCCCCCTGAGACGGGGGTCTGTAAACAATCCCTGTGCAGATTGTGGAGCCATTTCCAGTCTCCAGGGTGACCCACAGTGCCTCCTCTCCTCCCTGTTTACCATTTAGTTCTGTTGCTTTGATCCCTTCCCTTACATAGAGAGCTACTCCTCCTCCTCCTCTTCTTCCCTCCCTGTCCCTCCTGTAGATTGTGTGATGTGAGGGTGTACCATTAAGGTTAATAACTCTCCCTTTGGCAATAGCAATTTATAATCCCAGCAGAGCCTCCAGCTATAATCCCTGCCATTGAGGGAAAAAACTTGAGCCTAACAGTCGGCTGGAGAAGATAGTGGCTTAGTCGGGTTTTCCTTATGGCAGAAGGTACCTGGTTTCACTAACAGTCTCAGTTTTCTTCTTAGTGCAGTACTTCCATTCAAGGGTTTCTTCCTAGGTATTTGCCAGGGGTATTGGCCCTTCAAAAATTTAACTTCACTGTATTTTTTTCTGCTCCAGTTGGCAGAATGGAGGGGCTAAAAATACACCCCTCCAAGTGCTTCGCAAAATAACATGTGACCTTGTTATCAGTAAGCTTTAGCCTTGGTCTTCGAGCCATCTCTCCATTTTTTTTGCTTAAAATAAGAGTAATTTCTATAGCTGAGAAGAAGACCAGTTGCAAACAGATCAACATGTGTTTCATATAGTCTCTGAGCAGAAATTGATGCTGGGCTGCCGTTCAGTTCATAATTTATATTATGTCTTGCCTCTGTTAACTTTAGTCTTTGTTTATCACAGTTTATAATATTTGATGAAATGAAATGTGATGATTGTTTATTTCTCCTTTAGTGAAAACACCTTGTTCATCCTTTGTATTTAGCGTCTTATAATAATGCTTTTACTATGATTTTTGGGAGCCTGTTTACATTTTTTATCTTCATTCCCTTCCTTTCTGATAGATTAATATTGATAAGGTTTTACATCATTCAATGTCTTCAATGTATTATTTTGGGGATGTGATAATGGCTATTATGAATTTTATACTATTCTCCTATGTAATGCTATAACATGTTTTAATCTGCACTGCTTTGGTAGTATGAGTATATATATTTAAGGTTGATGTATTTCATGGGACTTTGCAATACAATTGAAATGCCCCCAGATGAAGACCTTGTAAAGTTTGATGCCCTTTGGCTTTGTCTGCATATTTGTCCACGTCCTTGGGTGCCTGTTCAATTGTGCGCAATCAATCTTTTGCATATTACGGTACTCAATGGTTTCATTTTTAATGACTTTGTTACTTTGGTTCTTTGAGTGTGATATTTTTCTTTTCCAATTGTATTGAGGCTAGCTGCCTGAGCTGGCACCAGCCTGATGTTTCCTGGATGTGCTACTTTTTTCTTTTCTGTATTCTTTCTCTTTTTCTCTCTCTAATTTTATACTTATGCCTAGTATAATAACATTTGGTCACATAAGGTCTTGGTTCTGAAACCAAGTGATGAAGCTGCTCCCATGTTTTCCTACTCAGGGGATTGGATTAAATAAGTATTGATATATTATATTTTAGTTAAAGCAATATCTATGGCCTCAGTTTGTGAGTTTTTGATATATAATAATATGTATGTTAATATACTTAAAGTACCTATTTATCATTAATATGTTTTCTACTTATATTGGGCCCTATATAATAATAGGCCCAGGATGCCCTGGTAGGGGTGTATACAGTGCCATGCAAGTGTGTGCTGCATAGCTGGCCCCTGTGGGATGTACAGAGTCAGTATGCACATTCCTCTGGGTGTGCCTGAGGCTCCAAACACCGCTGCATATCTCTGTGCTTAGCATGGGGCTAGCCGGTGAGACAAACCTGGGCCAGACCAGGGGCTTCCAATCAGAAGCCCTGACTGAGCCCCATAAAGTATCTCCACTCTGTGGGAGCATGGGATCATGGAACATGTTGGCCTGCATATGGGCTGTGTTGTCCCCAAGACAATTAAAGAAATATAAAAATTACAAAGTCAGCACTCTTCAGCCTGCCACCACCCCAGAGCCATCTGTGGCATAGAGGAGGCAGGGCTCCATGGTTGTGGGATGCTGTGATGTGGTAGGAGCTCTGGTCAGGGGGTACGTACATCTGTTACATCAGCACTCTGGCTGACATAATGGTAAGCCCCCCCAACACTGGCCTGGCAGAGTATAAATGACATCATACATGCTTTTGCTCCACTGGTATTCCCAGGACATGCCCACATGCACACCATCCAGATTGATTATGCAGTTGCATGGGATCTCTTAAACATGGTCCCATACAGGGGTGCAGAGTGGGTGCACTCACGTAGTGTATTTGCAGGTGTTAGTTGGACACCTGGGTTGTGTGTATCCTGGCCCTAAGTGCTGCATAAAAGTCTTGGCTCAGTTAGGATATTTTCTTTCATTTTTTCATGAATAAACTTACTACTATCAGTATATGCAGTTTAAAATGGATGGTACAGATGGACCATTATGTGATTCCAAATGGTGGCTATAAAGAGGTTAAAAGGAAGGTGTTTGTAATAGAGATTTAACAGTGAGGGAAATGGAGGAAGGTAGGTCCAACTCTGGATGAGCAAGAGATGGTGTGCTGTTACCCTGGGGCTACAGTGGACAGACTCAGGTCCAGGGTAGTGGAACTCACAGGGAAAGGGGAAAAACAGATCTCATTGTGCATGTTGGCACAAATTATTTGAGAAAGAGGAGCTTGGAGGAGGTGAAGGCAAGCTCCTATGTTCTAGGAAGAGTAGTTAAATAAAGGGCAGGGGTGTTAACCTTCTCAGAGGTACTACCACAACCACACCTGAATGAGAGGGATCAGCTCTATCTGTACCTGTTCAATGTGTGGTTAAAGGGTGGTGCAAGGAGAAGAGATTTTAGTTCCTCATGGGCTGGGGCCCTACTTTGATAAGATGGAGGCTGTTAAGAAAGATGGCCTGCATCCTAACAAGTCAGGTACATGTATATTTGGGAGTAGGGTTATGCAGCATATCCAGGTAGATTTAAACTAAAGAAGGTGGTAGCTCAGTTGTAGTCAGGAAAATAATCACAACTGAGGGAGGCCTAACTGGCCTCCCCCAGCAAAAGCAGAAACTAAAATGGGGACTGGGCAGAACAAAAGAGCAGATGAAGTGGGGCAAGGGATACTTGGGGGTAATGATCACCAACACCAGAAGTCTGGGGAACAAGCTTTTTAGAGTTTCAGGCACTGGTGGCTGACATGCAGCTAGATATGATGGGCTAAAGGCGGACAAATCTTTGGGTGCAGACAAGATGCACCTAGGAGTTCTGAAAGAGATGGCTCAGGTGCTCACAACACTGCTAATGGATATATACAACTGCTCTCTAAAAACCAGGGTGGTATTTGGACACTGGAAGATAACTGATGTAGTGCCCTTGCACAACAGTTGTAGTAGGGGGTTACAATACTCAGGGCTCTGCAAAATGTCAGCAGGCAGATGGTAGCTACACCATCTGACTCTGTTCCTCCCCAGTGGGCTGCTCTTTGTAATGCAAGGACTTTGAGGATTAAAACCACAGTGACAGAAGGCTTCATCAGAGATGCCTCAGCCGACTTTGTATGCACAACAGAGGCCTGGTTGGGTGATGATGCCAGCCCTGTTCTGGAAGCATCAGTTCCAGTGGGTACTGTGTGGTGTATTGCCCAAGGCAAGAGTATGAGGGTGGGGACATCTGGTCATATGTTTTAGATATGCATTGGAACTCATGACATACCCCATGGGAGCAACAAAGTTGTTTAAATGTGTGGCTGATAGTGGTGGGCTGGGTGCAGTGTGCAGGACCATTCTCATGTACCAACTTCAGCAGTATGGGAATGAATTCCTGCAGGAACTAGCAGACTTCATGGTCAGCCTGGTATTGGATTCCTCCAGACTTGTTGTGCTGAGGAATTTCAATACCTGGGTCAAGGAGGAAGGAAAAGCCCTACTTTTTGGACAACAGTTCCTCCAGTTGATGTCATCAGTGGTCCATATAAAGGCAATTATCTCTAGCACCCACCAGCATGGTCATACCGTGGACCATTTTATCACTGAATTTTGATATTTGTGAGGTCAAGGTTGATTTGTACATTTGGTCAGATCATCAAGCCTAGTTGTTCCTTTGCAGGGCTCCCTATTTAAATACCCCTCCTTTGGAAACATTTTGATACCACAACTGGGAGCCCAGAATGCTGCTGGTAGTAATGTATGTCTCGAGTATGATGATAGCATGTCCTTAGGGAGCTTTGAACGCTATGAAGGGCTATAATACGGCAAGCCCTGCTCTGGAGGCATCTCTCACAGCTGTCCTGGACTCCGTGGCACCTTAACGTATTTGCCCATTGACATCCTACCACAGCTTACCATGAAGTTCCTAACTTTCACTGTAATTACATGATTCTGAAATGAACAATTACTACAATTATCAATGTCCATGTTAAATGTTGGAATAGGAGCTATTTCTAATGGAGTGCAAAAACTTAGTATTTCATAATTGTGAAAAGACTTCTTGCTCGTAGAACTCTGAATCCATCAAACTATTGAGTCACCATTATCTGCAGGCTTAACAGTTATGGCTCAGTTTTCACTAAGATTATTCATAGCTTCACATTCCATTTTGCTACATTTTACATAATGTGGACCTGATACATTCACAAACAATTTTTATAAGTGTCTCTCACACAGATTCATAAAGATCTGCACAGTTGAATTCATAGGCAGCATAAACTGTGATTTATGCTATCTGGGGTAATCATATCAGATGACCTTAAGGCTAGCAAGCAATGTGATGACCTTAAGGCTAGCAAGCAATGTGAGAAGGCAATAGGGATGGCTAGGGGTATACTGGGATGCATAGGGAGAGGCATCACCAGCAGAAAACAGGAAGTTGTTATCCCTCTGTACAGACAGTTGGTGAGACCCCATCTGGAGTACTGCGTCCAGTTCTGGAAACCCCATCTCCGCAAGGACATAGACAGGATAGAGGTAGTCCAGAGGAGGGCAACTAAAATGGTGCAGGGTCTGCAAGAGAAGCCGTATGAGGAGAGACTAAAGGAGCTTAACATGTATACCCTTGAGGAAAGAAGGAGAGGGGGACATGATAGAAACTTT
Source organism: Neoceratodus forsteri (assembly GCA_016271365.2). Lineage (NCBI taxonomy): Eukaryota > Metazoa > Chordata > Ceratodontiformes > Ceratodontidae > Neoceratodus > Neoceratodus forsteri. The sequence continues at coordinate 1,049,657,309 of CM028132.1, forward strand.
TAAGTACCTCAGTGGAATCAACAAAGTCCAAGAGGGTAGCATCTTTCAGAATAAGAGACGTGCAAGAACAAAGGGACACAATTTAAAGATAGAAGGGGGGCGGTTCAGGGGCAATGTGAGGAAGTATTTTTTCACAGAGAGGGTAGTAGATGCATAGAACAGCCTTCCTAAGGAGGTTGTGGGGTCTAAAACTGTGAGAGAATTCAAGAATGCATGGGATAGACATAAGGCAATTCTCATGGGGGGTAGAAAGAAATAGGCTGTTGGTTAACTAGAATCTGCGGCCTATCCTGTAGGTAGGGAAATGGGCAGACTAGATGGGCTAAGCAGTCCTTATCTGCCATCAAAGTCTCTGTTTCTATATAATTCATCTTTTTAAGATGCTTAATTGTACTTGCTTGAATCTTGCCTTACTTGCCAGGTCAGCAAAAACTAAAAAAAGAAAAAAAAAAAGAAAAAGATAATTCATTCTCGTTATTAGATACTGTCATTGCTTCCTGCTCTCTCCCAGCATAGGAGCATTTCAAATTAAGAAATTTAAAAAAAGTATTTAAATCTACAACAGTATCAAATTCATTTGCAGACTGTGTAGGAACAAATTTTAAACCTGTACTGAGGACATTTATTGCAGTATCATTCAGAACATAACTAGATACATTCATCATGTTTAGTTTCTCATCATTCTCATGTTCTTGACTTAGAGGCTCAATAACTTCATTCACCATATCTTTATTAGATTGATAATCAGTCTCATTAGTTCCAGTAAGTTGAATGTCAGTCTCATTAGTATCTTTTCTTGTATCTCCTGTTGTATCCCTGGTTTTGTGTAAACTGTTGATTCTGCACAGTTCCCTGACCTTAATACTGTCCATTTTTTTCTTGCCTTGGGGCCCCTTCTTGTAATAATAAGGCTGTTTTCTGTAATCTGACCTACCTGCTCCTCCCTCTTCATCTTCTTCTTCTTGGTTTTAGCTTCTGAATTGTATCCTTGGGCAAAACATTGGAAAGTCTGGCGTGCTGATCATGTTTTGTCTTTTTGTTCTCTAACTCATATTAAAGAGGTTTATTTGGCAAAATTCTACAGTATTGGATTTATTGTGCTCCACACAACCTGTGAGTATTTAGGCAAATTTTTCTTTTAAAGATCATTTGAAAAACAGTCAAAAAATAGAACCCTACAGCAGAAACCCACTAAAAAGGAGATGATGCATCTAAGATGACCTGTCCTGGAAAAATACATTATAAAGTTGAACCCCATTAAAAATGAGATATCACATCTTACCTCTACTATACTGGGTAAATGCAGCACAAAATATTTAAAATCAAGGGCCCCATTGAAAATGACATATTACATCTCATCTAGTCTATCTTGGGTAAATACATATTACTGTAAAAAGTTGCACAAGCAGGATCCAGCACAGCAGCATGCAAGCAAACATCCTGCAGTGATAAAATGTTTGTCCATCTAGTATTGACTCTCATATTTCTCCTCTGGCTTGGGTGGATCACTTTGCCTCTCTTGTTTATGATTTTGTGTTACAGAATGATTCCTTTAGTTGTTCAGTTTGAAGTAAGATTAAACCATTCACTATTGTTGAAGTATGTACTGCACTTAATTTCCTGAGATGTAATAATGCTCCAGGTCCTGGTGTGGTTCCTGCTGAGGTTTATTTGCAGTCAGCTTTATTATAGTCTGACATTCTCTTATTATTCTCTAATAAATACATTAGTGGGGGCGTATTCCTCAATTCATGGCATGAGGCTGAGATAGTACCGATTTTCAAAAAGGGTAATGAAGCTGACCCCCACATGTACTAGCCAATTAGTCTTCTGGAGACATCCTCCAAAACATTTTGTAAAATCATCCTTGATAGACTTCGCGAACAAATTGTAGCATTGGGGTGGGGGCTGTCTCCATTGCAATTGGGGTTTAGACAGCAATGTTCTACATTAGACAGTTGTTTTATTCTCAAACATCTTTGGGAGAAATATGTGTTGATTTGCAGGCAAAAAATGATTGTCGCATTTATTGACTACAGTTTTGCCTTTGATTCTATATCTCACAATAAACTTTACAGATGATATGGGACAGAGGCATTGATCCAGACCTTATCACTATTGTTTTCAAGCTCTATAATCAAACATGGGCTAGGGTTAGACTGGGTCCTTATGGTAGTGTCTCTCAGGAATTCATGATTTATAAAGGGGGTTGGACAAGGTTGCCTACTAGCATCTGCTCTTTTCAACATATATATTGATTATATTCTTGGGGTTCTCTCAGGAGTTATTTATGACTCCCCTAAAATAGATTCAGTTCCGATCCTAGCCTTTCCTTATGCTGATGATTTAGTCCATTTTTCATTGTCGCAATCTGGGCTGCAGAAAAAACTTAATCGTTTGGTAGCTGGGTCAGAAAACTTAGCTTTGTACCTTAATGTTCATAAAAGACAGGTGATTGTCCTTGGAAGTATTAAACTTTCCCCTAAAATGAGGGCAGGTAATATACCCTGGGCTGGATATTCAAACTGCGCCCAAAAAGTGCGCAATAGCAGGGAGCAAGCACAAGTCCATTAAGCCCATGCGCAATAGGACGCTAGATATTCAAAAAGGGGCAAGCCAACAGCCTACAGCTAACGCCTGAATATCGCATAACCTGCGCCATAGCGTAACTAGGGAGGGGAAGCTGAGCAGATATGATGCACTATGGCACAACAAGGGATGTCCAGCTGAGCAGTCCAGAGGTGCCATAGCACAAGCAGGGAGCCCCCCAGCTGCAGAGCAATGTAACTGTACAACCAGGGAAGGAGGTAGGGGCCCACCACCCATGCCACAGATGGGCACAGGAACAAACAGCAGAACTGGCAATGTGCCCCCACACCCCAAGCACAGAACAACTGGGGGAGGGCTGGAATAACCACTGGTCCATGAGGACAAGCAAACAACCCACAGCTGGGCCATAGTGCCCCATCACACCCACCGGCAAGCTGAGACTGCCACACAAGGAGGGCGGACCACCCCGTGCCACACCATCCCCCCCAGTGCACAGCACACCCTGCACCGTGACCCCCAGACACCCCCATGAGCAGTGACCACCACTGCAGGAAACCCCATGCATACCACCATCCCCACTGTGACACTGCACCCTCGTGTAGCACAGAACCATACAAGCCAGCCCCACCATGAGCACCCAGCAGTGGGTGGCAGCACATGGCAATGCAACAATGGCAGACACAGTGCCAACACGCACAATCCCCTCGAGGCACAGCTGAGAGACTGACCATGTGTCGGCATAAGAGGTACCCCACACGGGACAGGGCGTGCCCCCGACACCACCACCAGTGATACAGCACCCTGCACAGTAGTCCAGTGACACATCCCAACCTACCACTGGCCACAACAGCCAGCACAGACACCCACAGTGGTCCATGGAAGCATGCACCACACCAGATGCAACAAAGTGCAGGGACAAACACCCACCCATACCCAAGGGGACAATAACACAGGGATGCAGTAGCATGGCAACCAAGCCCCCAGTGTGGGCCCATGGAAACCATGTACACACCGCCTGCAGTCCTCCCTGGCACAGGAGTGCCAGCCACCTTGTGCAGGCACTGTGGACCCATACGACACCAGCATATGCATGGAACACAAGTCACAGACAGTAGTGCACATCCCCTGCAACACACACAAGGCACAGCATGGAGGCGGGACAACAACCGCGGAGGCCACAGTGTCACCTGAGGCAAACATGCACCACACCAGTGACAAGAGGCAACTCAGCATTGTGATGGGTACAGTGGCTGCCCTGCATGGACAGCCACCACTGACATGGCAGCAGACCTTGCAGGTCACAGACATGCAAGGGTGTCAGCTGCACAGTCCATGGACAGGTTGACAGGGGCACCATGGATGCAGAGCATGCACCATGGACCACTGCACACAGTCATCCATTGCACAGGGAACAACACACACACCACAGACACCGACTGATAGCTACTCCCACACCATACTCACTTTCCCACGGACATACACACAAACCCATGACTGCACCACCCCAGACGCCATGCACACCACTGCAGCTGAGCACCAATAGCCCGCTGCAAATCAGAAACCACCACAGTATTCATATCAAAATAATTGTATTGTAACACATAAACAAAACCATTTACAGAACTATGTACATATGGGGGGGAGCAACATAAACAAGGTGGGGGTGGGTAAGGGGCAGGGGTGAACATATAGGAGAGGGAAGAAGGGGTGTGAGGGTGGGTCCCGGGGAGGAAGGTGTTTCCATGGGCATGGATGGCCCATCATCTGCCCTGCTCATCTGCCATGTTTCGCTGATGTGACCTCCGCTTCCTCACCCCGTGTCGGTCCATCCTTTGGAGGATCTCCAGGGATGCCCTTGCCACCTGCAACAGCTCCTGCAGTCCCCTCTCTATGGCCCGAAGTCGCTGTACACCTAGAATGAGGGAGCAGAGTCAATACATGTGACTGTCCATCCCCCTGCAGCCCATCCATGGTGCATGGCATACAGCCATGTGCCACGCCCCTGTGATGGTGTGCGACCACCCTCAGTGACCGTGTCCACAAGACCTGCCCACCCAAGCAGCCACAGCCATGTGGACCACTGCACACACCCACCCACCGCCCATGTCCTGCACAGCACCACCGTGGCTGTACAGTGACTTGGCTATGCGGTGTGAAGGCAGTGCCACAGCCATGTGCCCGGTGCACGCATGGACCACCACTGACGCACTCCCAGACATGCAGTGCCACTGGACAGTGTTGACTGTCACAAGTCACGTGCATGGCAGTGGTGTCCATGGATGGTGGCCATGCCCCGCTGCCCACCCTGTTACACAGCATGCAACAGTAATCATGGAGTTATTGCACTCACCCTCATCGGGCTGGTCAGGTCAGCAGTGACGGTCCTCGTCCTGCCTGGACGCTCTGTCCACCTCCCTCCGGTGCTCCTCCCTCAGCTGGCACCACTCGTCCACGCCTGTAGGGGAAACAAGGAGAGAAGAACATCAGTACAACTCAAGCAAAGTCCCCTGCCCCAATGTGTGCCCACCCACCCAGCCAGACCCACCCACCCCACACCCTGTGAACACCGCCACAGCTAACCCTAGACTATGTGCTGGACACATACAACACTGTTACCCATATGGACAATAAAAGTGCATAGACAGAACCCCCACCTGGACATGGCACCATGCCCCTCCTGGCACACAACCGCAGACGGGCTAGTAGGTTCAGCTCCCTCCTCCTGAGGTCCCCATAGTGGTGTCTGCATTGCTCTGAGGTCCTCCTGCATCCAGTAGCTGCCTCCAGGTCAGTGGCCACCCCCTGCCAGACCTGGGTCCTGGCCCTGTCCAGTTCCTCATCACCACACAGTGGGCCATAGTGTGGCTCCACAATGGCCACAAGGTTGGCCAACTCAATGGCACTCCATTGTGGGGCTCTCCTACTTGCCATCTCAACAACTATAGTAGGCAATATGGCACTCTGCAGCGCGGTACCCCACGTGCAAATGCTGCACGGTACAGCGCTGCCATTCCCCATCGTGCTGTTACCGAACAGCATGATACAGTTGCAGCCATGCCGGACGCATGGTGCCAAGGGGGCAAAGGTCAGGCACAGGGTCAAGGGTCTCTGGCGCAAGGCCACGCACAGTGCCATCAGACGACTATGTGTATAGCACGATTGGTTGCCTGTTTTCCAGCACCACAGCAGACTATCAAGCAGTTTTGCCATTGCGCCTATGGAGGCCAATTGTCACAGTGCCATGTAGTGACCCTCGCTATAGCGCCACTGGCACAATGGTGGCTGTGCCCTGCAGTGTCCATCGCGCACAGTATGTCATCAGCGCGGCAGATGCCAGTGTCAGCAGCCTGGGCATGAGCAGTGAGGTGTACTATGCATGCCATGGAACTGCGCCATTGGCTCAGCCCGTTTAACACAATTGCGCAAAGCGCAAAAGCGCGATATTCAGCAATCATATGCTAATCATCTGATCAGCCATTCAATGGCGCAGCACCACGATTTGCATCTAATTAAAGTTGCTCCTCACCTAATTTGCATGTATTGTGCTATAAAAGTGCGACAGAGTTCTGCAGTGGCCATATTCAGTTACTGCAGTTTATAGGTGAGTTGCATGCTGTGTGGGAGTGTGGACTGTGGATTCAGGAACATGCTTTGGACTGCACAGTCACAGGTAACCACTGCCATCTTTACAGGCTGAGTAATAACCGATCAAGGTCTGGGTGAGGAGGACAACAATGGTGGGCGGAAGAGGAGGCCCAACTTCACGAAGGCGGAGACAGAGGCACTTTTTCAAGGCCTACCTGGATCAGGAGCCACTGCTCAGTGGACAGTGGGGCACCCCTCCGGCCTGTGCTGCTGCATGAGAGGAGGTGGCACGTGCCGTGAACCTGCATGGCAGCCACCAGAGCTCCATGCAGGAATGTAAGAAGAAGATGGGTACTGACAGGAGGAGGGTGAAGGAGAAGGTGGCTGCCATCAGGGCGGCACGTGCTGCAACAGGCGGTGGACAGCCGGAGGTGGTGCAGCTCACACCAGCAGAGGACAGGCTTGCTGCAAGCATGCCCCGCAGTGCCATAGAGGGAGTTCCGTGGTGGCTTCCAGATGGGTGGTGGCCCATCTCTGCATGGTAAGCCATGGTGTGCCTTGGGGGGGGCTGGTTAGGTTACACGCAGTAATGTGACTTTGCTTTCCCTTACAGATCCTGAGTGTCTGCATGGGTCAACGTTGGTGGGCCTGTCCACTGAGGGCAGTCGGACAGAGTCGGAGTGTCGACCATCCACCTCCACAGGTTTCTGTGGATTGGCACGACAGTGGTGCCGCCTGGCTGTCCACATTGATGTTGTTGAGACAGGTGTGGGGGAAGCCCTTCCTGTGTCTCAGCGTTCTGGCGTCCATGGATGCCAGCACGCTGTGGCTGTGGCTGGGGCAGAGATCCGCACCAGTGATGAAGACACGACCATCATGGGCAGTGATACGTGTGTGCCATGGAATGGACACACAGCAGGTCACCTCGCGCCCATGGCTCTGGATGGCGCCGCCCTGAGGGCCAGCATGTCAGCACAGTCTCAGGCTGTGCCTGTCAGTACCAGTGGGGTAGCACCGGGTGGCTGGTCAGGACAGTGGGACTGTTGCGGCCACAGCGGCAGCAATACTGAGCCCTTGGGTGCAGTGGCTGGAGGGGTGGCAGCAGCAGTAGCCCACCGGGACCGGGGGTTCAGGGTTTGGTGGCAACGTGTGTGCAACGCCTGTGGACTTGCCCATACCTGGTCCTAGTGTGCAGCGCCCACCCTCAAGGGGTGCTGAACATCAGGCCCGTGCACACCCTGAGGGACAGGATGCAGAGGAGGCAGATGACCTCTTTGATGAGCACACCCGCCTACTGCAGGCATCGGTCCAGCAGCAGATGCGGCCTTGCAACGTCCGTGGAGGCACTGTGTGTGGCTCTGGAGCGGGCAGAGGAGCATCGCAGCAGGGACACCGATAGGATCCTGTCACGGATTGACCATTTGCGGGAGGATGTGACCGCTGCCATTGACAGGCATGCACAGGCGTCCATTGCTGTCATGGCCACAATGGGCACACAGTCAGGTGCCCATGCATTGCTAACACCACGCAGTGCACTATCCACTCCCCATTCCCGGCATCGTGCGACACCAACCCTGTCAACGCCGGGTTCAGCTGTGGGCATCCCGAGCACTCCTGGTGCAGGCATGTTCGGTGTGCTGCAGACCCCTACGTGGGCATGGTCACGTCCGCGAAGTGGAACCCCTGGGGGACCATCGGTGCCACCCCATGAGGCTCGTGGTCAGCCTGCCAGTGCTGGCGGGTCTCGACAGGGCTGCCCATGCATCCGAGGTGGCCGTGGCACTTTGCCATGAGAATGACCTGTCTCCCAGCGTGGACACTGTCTGGTGCTGCCCTGTGTGCATTGTGTGTTTCAGTGGGCAGTGCACGGGTGGGTGCCCGGCCATGCATGCGGAAACACGGTCCACCTGCACACCCTCCCAGCTGCTGTCTGCAGGTACGTGTGCATGATGATGCCTGCATTGCACTGTACACCAAAGTGCGATGGTGCCCAGCATCTGACACATGCGCATGGACAGACAGTGGACGTGGTGGCCTGTGGACATGTGTGATGCTAGTGTTGGCATTCTGGCTCGGTTGCCCTCCTGCCCTCTGTGCATGTTTGGTGCATTGTGTGTGTGTGTGCATGTGTGTGTGTGTCTGTCCATGTGGCGTGTTGCTGTTCACCCATCCCTGGTTGTGTGTGTGTGCTTCTGTGCCCTGCCACATCCCTTGCCAGCATGCACCCCTGGTGTGTTTCCATGCATGTTTGTGGGCTGTTCCTTAGCCACTGGTGGTTGCGCATGGCACCATGACTTACCTGGGTTGGCTGTCATCACCGGCATCCCCATCATCCCCATCGCTGTCCCCCTCTTCGACCTGTATGGCTATCCCACATTCTTTGGCCATGTTGTGCAGGATGCAACAGGCCAGGAATATCCCACAGGTCTTTGAGGGGCTGTACTGTAGAGCACTGCCAGAGGTGTCCAGGCAACGGAAACGTGTCTTCAGCATCCCGAACACCTGCTCAATGACACTGCGTGTGGTGGCATGTGCCTCATTGTAGCGTTGCTGCGATGGGGTTGTGTGTCACCGGTAGGGTGTGAGCAGCCAGGGACAGAGTGGGTATCCACTGTCACCTGTGTGCAGAGAGTGGAGGTTAGTGTCGTGTTCAGCTTCGGACTGCCTCAAGCCCTGTGGGCCACACCCATGGCACCTCTGGCCATGCCCCCCCAGGCCCGCAATATGTCCATTTGATTTGCATACTCACCCACTAGATGTCCTGTGGGGATGTCCCCACTCTCAAAGCAGTGGCACAGTGCCAACTGGTGCCAGATGTATGAATCATGTGCTCCCCCCAGGGTGCGTGGCACAGAGATTGATGATGCACCCACTGGCATCACACACCACCTGGCAGTTGACACTGGAATAGCCCTTGCAGTTCATGTATGTGGCCCCCTCCTCACCAGGTGGTGTGCGTATGGCCACATGGGTGCAGTCTATTGCCCCTAGCACACCAGGCATACGTGCTACCCTGTGGAACTCCTGCATGTTTGCTGTGCGCTCCGCCGCAGTGCTGGGGAAATGGATGTACTCCGCAGCATGTGGCAGCAGTACGCTGAGGAATTGGGTGAGGATGCGTGACGTGGCTGACTGTGTTATGCCTGTGGTGTCCCCAGTTGGTCTCTGGAAGGTACCCGTGGTGAGCAAGCATATGCAGGCTGTTACCTTTGTCTCCACTGACAGGGCATGACTCCGTCATGTGGGTGCCTGCATCTCATCACTGCACAGCTCACAGAGCCGCCTCAGTATTGCCCTGTTCAGGCGGTACCGGCCCACAATCTTGATATCTGTAAACAGCTCAAAGCTGGTGCGGGCTCAGTACTGCCTGTTGGGGCATACCGCCGATGGGCCCTTCCACGGTCACGTCCCCCTGCCGCATGCCTTCTCACCCCCCTCATTACGGCCTCCATGTAGAAGGTGGCACTGGCCATGTCCCTGGCTTGCGTTCTGCCCCTTTCAGCTGTTGCTTTGTTCCCCCCACTGTCTTGACTGCTACCCCCCCCTGTACTGGGTACACCTGTCTGTGCTGGTTTCTGTTATGTGTGTCACCACACACCTTCCTGTGCTCTCTTCTGCAGTGTGGTTTCCTGGCCTGCCCTGTTTCTCACGTTTCCTGTGCCTGTCTCTCCCTCTGCCTCCATGTGGCTTCCCTGTAGCGCTCTTGCACCTCTTCCTTGCTCCTTTTATTTTGGCTCATTTCCGCTATGGCACAACTTCCGCTTGCTCCACTGTTGCACATTCTTAAAGTCTTTGAACATCGCTCGCGCCCTTTGTGCATGGTTCCTCCTTGATTTAGCATGCCTTCATTATCATTGTGCTGTTGCTCAGAATGTTTTCAGTGGCGAACTGCCTCCCGCTGAATATCGCAGTTTGGCATACCTCTCGGGATGCGCTGGCGCAGCCCTATTGCGCATGGTGCAACCCTTTTGAATATCCAGCCCCATTTGTTCTGTTTCCAAATATGTTTACCTTGGTATCTATTTTTCTTCTAATGGTTCTTGGAATTTGTTTTATGTGATTACTGTAGCTAAGGTTAAAAACACCGCTTGGTTTAAAAAGATTTAATTACACATATGGCAGGAATTGTATTAGATTGCCTGTGCAAGTTCTTTCTTCTAAATTCAATACACAAGCTTTGTATGGCACTGACATTTAGGCTCCCTACAAAGCTTCTGACTTAGAAAAATGGTTTATTCAGTTACTTAAAGCTTCTCTTCATTTAAACAAATCTCTATCTGCAGCCTATATTAAGGCTGATCTTGACCTTAATAGTTTTAAAACTCTTTCAGATGCTTTGGTCCTTGGGATACCAAACCACAATCACTAGGTTCCAAATGATAACTTAATGAAAATGGGGCTTATGGAAATAGAAAAATGGTTGGTACTATGTACATGGTCCCCCTGGCTCTTCCATGTAATTGCATGTTACATATTTGCATAACTATGTCAAATAGGGAATTTTCAGTAATCTCAAATATAAAAATATGTCAAAAACAAGATTCACTTACGTAATCAATGTCTGGACTTAGATTCAATTTCTAGATTACAATTCGCTCTCCTTGTTATGTTGCCAACAACATTTGGTTTGATTATAGATACTACTTGGATTGTATTATAGATCCAGGCAAGAGGAACACTTCCATTTGTTATAAATGTGAGACTTTTCCAAGTAACATCTTACAAGCAAGATTTGTGTAAATTCCCAATGCATATGCAACTTCCTGCTCTTGCTCAGTTGACAGTCTAGAAAATATGGTTCATGTTCTTTTCTTACATCTATTGTATGATAAAATGAGGCCTACATAGATTCATTCAATTTCATCAGGGCTGCTCTATACTCTAGATGATCCAGCAACTTTTTTTACTTATGGTTAATGATGCCAATATACCTAACCAACTTGCTAATTATTTGTATATTATCAAACGTGTGAGAAAAGGCAAACTTTTTTTCTAGCTACACAATGCCACTAGTTTTGTTTTTTATTTCCCTTTATATTTCTATCTGGTCCTTTAGTGAAACTTGGTCTGGTGTGCAAAGTAATGCACTTGATCCATAGAAACCCACAAGTGGGGTACAAAATGGGTGAAGTGATACTGACAAAGAGCAAGCAGGAAAGAGACCTAGGAGTAATCATATCAGAGGACCTAGAGGTGACCAGGCAGCATGACAAGACAGTTGGATGAACTAGTGGGATGCTGGGGTGCTTAGGAAGGGGTATCGCCAGCAGGAAGAGGGAGGTGGTAATGCTCCTGCATAGATCGCTGGTAGGACCCCACCTTGAGTACAGTGTCCAGTTCTGGAGACCACGTTTCAGGATGGACATAGAGAGAGTGAAGGTAGTCCAGAGGAAGGCAACCAACATGATGCAGGGTCTGCATCAAAAGCTTTATGAGGAAAGGCTAAAGGAACTAAATATGTGCACCCTGGAGGGGACAAAGGAGATGAGCATATATTACAGAAACCTTTAAATACCTCAAGGGGGTAAATAAGGTATAGGAAGGGGGTATTTTTCCGAGAAAAAGGTGCTCTAGAATAAAGGGGTGTGCTATGAAGCTGGAGGGGGTAATTTCATGAGGAATGTCAGGTGGAGGTCACAGAGGAGGAGAAGGACCTAGGGGTGATCATATTGGGTAACATGAACAACTCAACTCAGTGCAGGAAGGTGGCAACTAAGGCCAACAAGATGCTGGGGTGTATTGCGAGAGGAATCTCTTATAGATATAGGGATGTGATCCTGCCACTGTACAGGCCACTAGTCAGGCCACATTTGGAGTACTGCATGCAGTTCTGGTGTCCTTTTCTGAAGAAGGATATCAGATTGCTGGAGGGGGTGCAGCGCAGGGCAACTAAGATGATCCAGGGGCTGGAAGGCAAAACTTATGTGGACAGGCTGACTGAGTTGAATATGTACACCCTGGAGGACAGGCGGGATTGGGAGGATATGATTGATAAATTCAAATATTTGAAGGGGATTAACAAAATGGGCACAGAAGGGATATTTAAGCAGAGGAGAGGAAAGGACACCAGAGGGCATGGTCCCAAATTGGAGGGTGGAAGATATCGGACAGAGATGAGGGGGGCATTTTTCACAGAGAGGGTGGTGGAGAAAGGAAACACTACCCAAGGAGGTGGTATCCTGTAACAAAGTAGGCAGTTTTAAAAGGGCTTGGGACAGGGAATAAAAGTGAGGGGAGAGAGGAGGGTGGGGCAGCTGCAAAATAAGGGTGCTAGCTGCGCATTAGAGCAGACTAACTTGATAGACCATAAAGCCTGTTTCTGCTGGCAGATTTGTATGTACGTATGCTCACAGAAAGAGTGGTGGATGCCTGGAACAGCCTTCCAGTGGAGGCAGTGGGGGTAAAAACAATGGTGGGGTTCAAAAATGCCTGGGACAGGCACAAGGGAAACATAGGAGTAAGAAAGGGGGGAAGAGACTCTGCAATAGATCAAGTAGGGTCTACAGCAAAAAATTAAGGTAAAAAAATGGGCAGATGCTGGCCGGTGGCGCTGAGGGTTGAGGCACTGGACATCATACCTGGCACCACGCTGGTGACCCAGGTTCGGGAACGGACTCGGGTTGCCGGGGGTCGGCCAGGAGGAGAAGGATCGAGTGCCTAATGGCTTGCTCTCCTTCTCTGGGGTGGGATGGGATGCTTTCCCCACCGCAATACTGCTGCCCACTGGGGAACCTGGGGTTGTCGGTGCGACTGGGGGACGTCGCAACACTGGGGTTGACGCTGGCAGAGGACTGGAGCGGATGCACGTCTCAGCGTGCATCTGACTCCTCATTCCTCATTGCTCACCAGTGTCAGGGAACATAACTCAGAGGAAAAACATCCTTCCAGTCCTCCTAGATGACAACCTTCATAGCCGGCCTCACCACCCACTGACTGAACAGGGCAGACTCCACTGTGCAGCTCACCCTCGGGGAGAGAGGGAGGTAAGGGGGGCTGTTTCCTCACCCCGCCCAGGGGGCTAATCCGGGCCATCAATGGCCCCGAGGGCAGTGAGTGTGGCACTCTAGGAGTATACCCTGAAAGTGGGTAGGGTCGGGAGGGTGACGCTCCCTGGAGGCCTGAAGAAGTGGAGGTTGGTGGACAGTACGCGGAGGAAAAATAATGAGTAACAAAATAAAAAAATAAAAAAATGAGCAGACTGCATGGACCCAGTGGCCCTTATCTGCCATCACTTTCTATGTTTCTATTCTTCTCATATTGAGCTATTTTATGTGTCTGGATTGAGTCAAATGGGACTGTGTTTATAGTTTTGAGATTTTCCGCCACACTTGAGTACATGCAGTTTACTCTGAATTTGCTAATGCCCTGTCTTCTGTGAGCAGCAATTTCCTTTTCTTTTGTACGGTTACCACTCGAGGCATGGTTATTTTTTTCTGTTTGTTAACTAAATGGCTTTTGGTTAAGAGGTACAGCCCCACTGCAATGGGAACTAACCTAACTAGACCAGTAATCTCAAAGTGGGAGAGGGTTACAGTCATAAATGTTACATACTTGGCTTACTATCCAAAGTGTTAATGCAGTTAGCAAAGCATTATATCAGCTAGAAAGAAATAAAGAATGTGAAGGCTGCCATGTCCCACAGCAAGGACAACCAGATCTGTCTGGCCCACAGAAGAGCCACCAGGGTACTTGTGGATGGCTCATTCTAGAACTTGTCCAGAACCAGCTCAATAAGCAGAATTGGGGAACAAGTACAGTATAAATGAATCATTTTGTTTAGCAAAGGAACAATGCATCTCAGCATTAAACTCCAGGCCCTGCAATGACAGAGTGAGCAAAAGCAAGGCAGTTTTGCATTTAGGGGAAATGCAAAAGGGTACAGCTTTTGATACCCCCACCTCCTGAACACATGTTCTGCCACATACCCTTATAGTTCCCATTTCTGAGCTTTTGCCATGGAACATACAGTAGAAACAAAAAAACATAGAATTTGACAGCAGATAAGGACCGCTTGGCCCACCTAGTCCACCCATTTCCCTACCTAATGCAGAGGCTGCAGATCCTAGTTAACCAACAGCCTACTTCCTCCTACTCCACACTAGAGTTGCCTTATGTCTGTCCCATGCATTCTTGAATTCCCCCACTGTTTTTGAGTCCACTACCTCCTCAGGAAGGCTGTTCCATGTATCCACAACCCTTTCTGTGAAAAAATACTTCCTCGCATGACCTGTGAGCCGTCCCCCCTCTATCTTCAAATTGTGCCCCCTTGTTCTTGTACATCTCTTTTTCTAAAAGATGCTTCCCTCTTGGACTCTGTTGATTCCCTTGATGTACTTGAAAGTTTCTATCATGTCCCCCCTCTCCCTCCTCTCAAGTGTATACTTATTAAGCTTCATTAATCTCTCTTCGTATGTCTTCTGGTGCAGACCCTGCACCATTTTAGTTGCCCTCCTCTGGACAGCCTCCATCCTGTCTATGTCCTTGTGAAGATGGGGTCTTCAGAACTGCATGCAGAACTCCAGATAGTGTCTCACCAACTGTCTGTATAGAGGGATGACAACTTCCTGTTTTCTACTGATGATGCCTCTCCCTATGCATCCCAGTATCCCACCAGCCCTCCTTACTGCCTTCTCACATTACTTGCCCACCTTAAGGTCATCTGACATGACTACCCCCAGGTCCCTTTCCATTTCTGTTGTTATTATTATCTCATCCCCCATTGTGTATTCTTTCCCTGGATGTTTGTTTCCCAGGCGTAATACTTTGCACTTCTTTGCATTGAATCTAAGCTGCCATATATTTGACCATTCCTCTAACCTTGCCAAGTCACTTTGCATCCTCTCCACCCCAACTTCTGTATCAACCCTGTTGCAGATCTTTGTGCCATCTGCAAAGAGACATACTTTTCCTTCTAGTCCCTCTGCAATCTCACTTATAAAGACATTAAAGAGGACCAGTCCCAGTACTGAACCCTGCGGTACCCCACTAGTAACCCCCCTTATTTCAGAGTAAACTCCATTTACTATTGCCCTCTGTATCCTGTTGTCCAGCCAATTTTTAACCCAGGCTACCACCTTGGGACCCACTCCCAAGCTGGCTAACTTGTATATTAATCTTGTGTGTGGGACTGTGTCAAATGCCTTGCTAAAGTCTAGGTAGGCCACGACCACTGCCCCTCCCTGGTCTACCACATTGGTCACCCAGTCAAAGAAATCTATTAGATTCATTTGACATGACCTTCCTTCTGTGAATCCATGCTGCCTTGGGTCCTGTGCCCTCACTGGCCTCTAGGAACTCCACAATTCTTTCCTTTAGAAGTGATTCCATCATTTTCCCTACCACTGAGGTCAAACTAACAGATCTGTAGTTTCCTGCCTCTGCCTTGCTCCCACTTTTGTGAAGGAGAATCACGTCTGCCCTCCTCCAGTCCTCCGGTACTACACCATCCTCCCATGATTTGTTAAAAAGGGTAGTCAGTGGTGTCACTAATTCTATCCTTGAGAGCATCTGCTGGCACATTTGGCATGTCTACTATGTGGATTGTAACAATGTGTTCATTGCACTCTACTGCCCACTCCCACACCCACACCCACACATACATTTCTTTCCAATGCAGAGGACAGGAGTGAGTTCACCACGTACATTCAGGTAGGACTTCATACACTGATTGTCTATGCCATCAAAGGGTAGCTGGCAGCATAACCTAGAGGTTAGAGTAATGAATTGTGAATGAGCTTGGTACATTCAGAAGACCTGGCTTTGATTCCCACAACCTCCACTTTCATACTATGAGACCTTGAGCAAGTCAATTTAACCTACCAAGTGCTCCTGGGTCACCCTTAAAAATAGTCCTTGTGCCTAGTGGGCCTTAACTGGTTGCCAGAGAATAAAAAAAAAAAACCTGTCCCTGAACCTGTGCAGCCAGTGCCTGGAGATTGTACAGAACTACCCTGATCTCTATCACATTCATATGGAGAGTGTGCTTCACTGTGGACAAGATTCCTTGAGTCTGGAGGGAACAAAGGCAGACAAAC
The DNA here is from genome assembly GCA_016271365.2 of Neoceratodus forsteri. Taxonomy (NCBI): domain Eukaryota; kingdom Metazoa; phylum Chordata; order Ceratodontiformes; family Ceratodontidae; genus Neoceratodus; species Neoceratodus forsteri. Next base: position 1,049,673,478 of record CM028132.1, read on the forward strand.
AACCCAAGGTTGGGTGCATCAATGTCAGAGTGGCCAGCAGCTGGCCCCTGAAGAAAGGAGCACCTGCCAGCAGATTGTGCTTCTCCTTCTCAGAGGGGCACACATCCTGATTGGGTGTTTGTGAGACTGATGCACTTGAGACTACTGAGATTGCAGAATTATCTGAGGAATCTACATATACATGAAGGACAAAAGGACTTTGAGTATAAAGGTTGCATTGAGGCCCAATAACCAGAACATAGTTCTGGCTGAGATCATGTTACTTCTGGCAACAATACCTGTCTGCATTTTCAAGGTGGCTATCAGATTCTCTGGCAGGAAAGCATTTTCACGAGATATGTCCTGAACAACTCCAGTGTACTGTAACCTCTGGCTAGAATGGACATTGGTATGCTGACTAGGAAACTGAGCTGGTCAGGTAACTGCCAAATACAGTTCACTGTGTGAACAGTCAGGTCTGCAGAGGAACACTTCAGGAGCCAGTTTTCCAGAGAGGGGAACACATGCAGCTTCTTCTGACAAAGGCTCATGGCTATCATGGCAAACCAATTGGTAAATATACATGGTGCCAAGGATAAGCTAAAGGGGAACACTCAGAACTGAAAACTACAGGAATTGTCTGTGTTGTTTCCTGAGCAGATGACACTTTTTGTAAGCAGTGTACTCGTTCAGTGCCCAAAGATCCAAGATGGGATCAACGTTTAACTGCCTGTCTGTTTTTAGAATTAAGAAATAACTGGAGTACAACCCCAGATTTTATTCTATGGTGTAGGCATTTGCTGGATCATTTGTTTCTTAAGAAGAAGTGTGACTTCCTTCTCAAGGAAGGACAAGTAATCTTGAGGATAGTACTATGGCCTGGGGTATCTCTGTGGTCTGATTGATGAACTCCAGTGCACAGTCTAGTTGGATCATTTTCAAGACCCACCTGGCTGAGGTGACGTTCCACCAGTGGGGCAGGAACATTGAGATATTGCCCCTAGCTGAATCCTTGGAGGCAGAGGGAGGGTGATTAAGTCAGAAAGAGGTGGAAGGGTAATCAGCTGTTGATCCGTGCTATGACACATTTAAGCCCTGTAAGGGGCACACATGTATTGCTGCTGCTGATAACACTGGACTCCTCCAAGGGAGGAATTTAGGGGAAAGCAACCCCTGTGAAAATTGTCACCCCCTACCTCTAGGTTGATGGTGGCTAATTGATTCAATAGACTGTAGGATCTGGCATAATGCCCTAAGGTCATTCAGAGCAGCCTCCACTGAAGGGCCAAACAGATTGTCACCCCCAAAGGGGATTCACAACAGACTGCTATACAATGGGGTAAAACAATCAGCTCTAAACCAAGAATGTCTTTGCGTTCAGATTCCAGCAGCTGCTGCCCTGGCAGAAGCATCAGAGGCATTGTACACCAAATGCAATAAATACTTTCCAGTATTTAGGCCCCACCGAACCTCTCTTTTAGCTGAATCTTCTGGTCATGGCAATGGAATTTCATAGCCAGTTCTGGAATTTTACAAAGTATGCCTGGTAGTTTGCAATTCTGAGCCAAGTGTGACTGAATCAAAAAGTCCTTTTTCCCACAGTACCCGGTTTTCCAGACTCCTTATCTAGGTGTTTAGTGCTCATATGTTAGGGTATTTTTGACCTACACTATCATGAGCTGCCATGACTACAACAGAGTCCATATCTAGCTGGGCAAATTACCCATAGGATTTAGGTACCGTTGTCTGCCTTCCTAGGTACAGTATGTCTGCCAAGGTACTCCGCCTAAGCGGTGCAGCCATCACATCTTGTACTGCCTGAAAATTTGGAGGAATCATCTCCGAAGAGGCTGATAGAATATGTACAACATCACACAGATTTGTTCTTCTTCCTCCATGGTGAACTGTAAAGTCTCCCTGACTGACCTTACAGTATCATAGTTTTAAAGATAAAGCTCTAAAGAGAGAACTATGAATGTAATAGACTGTGTCTGCACTGTCAGAGGACACAGTGGGCCCTGAAGAGTGCCTAACTGGCAACCCTTCTTCCTTCTCTCCCCAGACATACTTGTCCATTAGGTCAGGATTGTACTTCTCCTTTCCAGGAGGAGGAAAAGGGACTTTTGATCCAGGATCTGGGACTCCTACAGGGGAAGAAGGTTGAACAGGCCTTGCCAGCACTTTGGGATGTGGAGTCACTGGCAGGCCTAGCACTAGCCCTGTAGATGGTAATGGTAGTAATTAAAATTATAGTCTATGTACTGTATCAGCTCAGAGAACTGGTCCCAAAGAGCTAAATTGCCCATGTTGACAGTGATTTAGCAGTGTTGTGGAATGTGCAGGCTGTTGCAGCAAAATCAGTAGGGTCAAAACTTTCTGCCCATAGTTCTGACCATTTAGTAACTGAACTAGCAGTCAAGAATGGATGCCTGGCATTGGTCCCATTTTAACAAATGGGGTCACCAATTACAAGAGAATGACTGCAGCCTAGAGCTCAACCACCTAGTATAATCACATTTTCTAGTGGCATAGAGGTATGATTCAGTCAATGGGGTAGACTTTGAAATCCGCATTTTTTTATGACTGTGACTTCTTACCTGAAGTCAACAGAGCAGCAAGCATTTCTCCTATGACTTAACAGCCTTTCTTCGTATTCATCTGAAGAGATGACTGGTGACTTCAACCTGCCGCTTTGTAGCCTGGTTGAATCCTTGGCAAATCAGACAATGCTAAATTTCATGGCTGGTACTGAGACACTGGACACTGGAGTAATAGCCATCATCTCAGAAAATCTTATTACCACAAACACACAATGAGCTGCAATCAAATAATTAAAAAGGAAAAATTCCATCAATATAGCTATATTTAAGATGTTTTAATCAAGTCAGGAAAGCATGGCAATAGTTGCCCCCATGCTTTGGGTCATGAATGAGGCCTTTCACCAGGGGCCATAGCTTCACAATGCAGATACATTCTTTAAATGTTAGTTTTAAAAGTATAGCACATTATATCAAATCAGGTATTTGTTCAAAAGCACATCCTGCACCAATGTTAGTGAAGGAAACAACCCTTTGTCATCAAAAGTATTAAAAAACAATGTGATAAAAGTCAGAACAACTTAATGCAAAGGGGGACAAGACATAAAAGGACTAATAGAAAGAATAATGTAAGTATCAGGTGTTCCAGGAGGAAACAGAGGAGAACTAGAGGCAGAAACTTATAGGTAAAGAGCTGAGTCTCGCATGCTAGGTCAACTAAGGTAGCATACCAGCATGGCTTGCAAATGAATGAAAGGGGTAGGGGGAAACAACTACTAGCAGATGCGCTTAGCTACTCAGAAGGCAAGCTGTTGATACAGGCAGTCATAAAGAATTTTTTACAATCAAAAATGTATTTCATAGACAAAAAAGAGGAAGAACAACAAATAGACATAAGCAATAATGAGTGAAAAAGGGGAATAAGGGTGAGAGGAGAGAAAATAAATTATTGTTTATCTCTCTCTCTCTCTCTATATATATATATATATATATATTATAAGAAAAGTAAGCATCACAGCATGTACAATGTATGCTTCATCTATCATGTCATTTAGTCCTTTATTTGCAGCAGATTCAGATTTTTCTGTGAAAGCTTTCAAAATGGGCACCTAATTGCAGTATCTGTGCCGGCTGCCTTTATAGAGCATATATGCTCTTGTCTCCTTTTGTGGAGATGGTGCACAGTACATTCCACGTTGATTTTGGGAAATGCACAAGTAATGGCATAAACTGCAAAGGATTTTGAACACATAATAAAGTCTCTGATATTGCAATGCAGGATGACTGGATCATAACTAGAGCAGCCAGTTTCTTTTTAGAGATTATGAAAATAAGAAAGAGATGCTACAGATGCCTGTTGTTACTTTGTATTGTTATGATAATTGTGAAACTATCTGATACAGATTTATATTTACATTTATATTTAACAAAGTCCAGGAGCATTATCACACTACTGTTTATACTTGCAATGTATGTTTCAGTATGTCTGAGTATTTTTAATTATGAAATATTTAACCTGGCCTTCCTTAATGTCTAATGTACTTTATCTTCTTGTTTTAATTGTTAGATTTTTATTTGGTTTTATGTGCAGCACCTCGGTTTTTGAAAGGCACTATAAAAATAAAGTTTGATTTGATTTGATTTGAAATGTGCATCCCTCATGGGGAATATGTACAGGTTTATATCTGTTTGTAGCAATCTTTTATATGATCAAAAAAATTAACTGAAACTAAACTGAACTAAGTCTCTGATTTCCACTTTTTGACAGTGAAAGGGTGTTCAAACAGTGGTCCTGTTTTACAAAATTTGCATACATTACATCTGCCACAGTGGTGAATTACCTTGGGTGGAGGTGGCAACCAGCTGATGTGGGGCTCTCTGTTCAGGCCGTTGTATAGTCTATGGGGTATTTTTTCACCAATGTTTTTGCCTCAATACTATGTGACTCTGGGGCAGCCCCCCACTGCCTCATAGAGAGCTTTGTCACTCCTTAGGTTGTACCACTGTCTCCTAACGATGGATGACATCTGTGATGGCAGACAGTTGTGTTCTGTAACAAAAGTAACCCATAAGAAAACTTGTCTTGTATGACTGCAGGATTGCCATAGTTCATCGCTGTTAAGGGACCTAGTTTTGCCTCTGACTTGTTTCACAATCTCTGATGGGCATCCTCATTCAAGGAATCTTGAGCCAAACTCTTGTGCTTGCTCATCAAACAGTACTAATGAGGAACAGTTTCTGCACATGCATACAAATTGTCCATAGGGGACAGCATTTATTGTATGATGCAGATGCACACTGATGGCCTGCAGGAGACTATTCCCAGAAACTGGTTTGCTGTGAATTGCAATAATTACCAGTTGCTCTTGAGTGGCCACAAGGGATAAGTCCAAAAAAACGATCTCAGTGGAGCATATGGTCACAGTGAAGTGCAAACTGATGTCATTGTTATTTAAGAAGTATAAAAATTATGTTTCCAATGCTGCTTGCCCTCCCAAATGACTAAGATGTCATCAGTGTATTTGCCCCAGAATTTAATCTGGGGCAGGTATGCGTTACCCTCATGGGCAAACATGGTGGTCCCCTTCCACCATCCCACAAAGAGATAAGCACTGGAGGAGGCCACTATGGTGCCCATGGCAGTACTACAGATCTGTTGAAAAACACTTTGTCAAAGATAAAAAGTTGGAAGTCAGAATAAGTCTATTTGCCTCCAAGAGAAAATCAGTAGGGAAGGATGCAGCTATCTGATTCATTGCCAGACAATAATGCAAAGCTTGTAGGCTCAGATCATGTTGTATGGATTTGTATAAAGATGAAACACCTATCAAAATCCATTCATAATCAGAGGACCAGGCACTCTCCCCAAGCTTGGGCAAAACGTCTGTAGTATCAGATATGCAAGCTGGTAAGGTGACCACAATCTGTTGTAAAAAGTGGTCAGCAAACACTGAGAGCTTGTCATTAAGTAAGTCCAGGCCTGAAATAAGTGGCCATCCTGGGAGGTTGTCTGGTCCTTATAGATCTTCAGCAGAACATAAATAGTGGATGTCACTGGATCTTCAATCACCATGAAATTCCTTTCATCCATAGTGATAAGGCCAGTTTAATGAGAATTACAGAATACAGGAAATCATGAATTCATCATTAACATTCCATTGTGGGGTTCTCTGGTAAGGTAAAGATCTGTAGTTCTTTTCATCTGAAAACAGCCTTTTGATTTCTGCAACATATTATCCCTTGTTGCTAACCACAATAAGTTATTTGTAGTTTTTACCTAAATATTAGTGATTTCACTCAATTCACATAAGGCTTCCTGTTACCTTTGTGTCAGTTGTTGATGTTCCCTTGGCAGCGTCAGTGTAACATATGTCCTATCTGTTTCATGAAAAGCTTCTGAGTTAATAGAGCAGGTGATGTGTAAGCCAGGGGAAGGGGAGCATTAGCTAGATGGAGATCTAAAGTTTGTTTTTCTGCTGCCTCTTTGCTCAAATGCTGGGGTACTGCTTAGTGAAGATGGCATGGCATGCTGTATTATCACTTATGTTTCCTCTCCTTCAGTCATATTATTTTTTTGAAATAAGCTCATAAGTGCTACCAAATCTGGATCTTCTGGGACTTCATTCCTTGCATTAATAATTATTTGGGTATCCCATGGTGATGTTGAAACATTTCTTCATATTTAACTTTCTAAAAACTTCTGTATATCTATATTCTTTGCAAAACAAAAAAAAAGTTAATGCACCAGTTAGGGTAACTTAATACCAGAAATGTAGGGAATTGTGGTGTTAGGATATCCAACCTTAATTCCCACCCCCAACCCTCAAACAGCAAAAAGAAAAAAAAAACATTATGGTTTTGGCTGTTCTGAGTCTTGGCCCCTGATTCACCAAGACTCCAGAGACCCAAAACCCTAATGCTTCTTTCCTTTTGCTCCTTGGGGTGGGGTGGGAGTTAGGTCTGAAAACCCTAACACCACATTTCCCTACTTTTAGGTATTAAGTCACTCCTAATGGCATTAACAAAGTTTTTTTGCAAAGAATTTCCTTCTTTTGAGATAATGAAATTGTATCCTCATTCATGCAGGCCCATTTGGGACCTGCATGAGCAGGCACAGATGTGCAGGGCCCTTTGGGCCATGCACCATGGGAAGACTCCGTCTCCAGGTAAAAGTGTAGGGCCTGGCCCGTTCACTCTTTAGATGTTCACTCTTTATACTTTCCCTTTTTACACATTTAATCTTTTACACATGTTCACTCTTTAAACATTAACTTTTCACACATTCACTCTTTTTTTATTTAATTTTGTCCCAAAGTTTTCAAGATAGCCATTTTATGACTGCCCTTATAAACATGATATGTAACATTTATAGTGTACTGGCCAGTATGTCATTTCATAACAGAAGTGCAAAAAGAAGTGCAAAAAGGCATCTCGTCCAGGATTTAAAAAAAAAAAAGAGATCTGTCATGGTTATGAGGTAGTGTGGAAAATGGGCATGTTGAAAGTTTGAAGTCAAAATATTGAAAATTAGTGAAGTTATGAGTGAACATTGAAATACAGCAACATTCAGTCATAACCTGGGCATTTTACCATATCTGTATGCCAAACCTTCAGCATAATTTTCTTCTTACCTCACTTACGAACCAGGTAGGTGAAAATTTTCAAATCTCATTAAAATTCTATTAGGTGGCACCAAAACTTCATTCTGAGCCACGGGGGCAAAAACACATTTTGGTCAGGATTTGAAAAATGAGATCTGCCACATTCATGAGGTTGTGTGAAAAAATGGCAATGTTGAAAATTTGGGGTCAAAATATTTTAAATTACTAAAATTATGAGCGGGTTTATAAAAATGTCAATGTACACTCATAATGTTGTCATTGGTACATATTGGGACCTCAGATTTTCAATATAGCCTTCTTATAACTCCACCTCATGAACAGTGGCAGTGAACATTTTCAAATCTGGCTTAAAAGGTGATTTTGCCACACAATTACAAAATTGATTTTTGGGCCTGATTTGCCAATTCCACCACCACTGGTCAAGGGGTGTGGTCCTAAAAAGGACATGATGCAAATTTGGAGTGAAAATATGCAAAAATGACAGAGTTATGCTTCAAATTTCAAACCCCTATTAAAATACATTGAAACACACATTAATTTTTCATATTGCAGTTGCTCATTCCAGCAGCAAGATGTATCTTCAATTAGAAAGTAGATCTATGCTGTGGGACATATTCAAATGAATAAGGTGGTGTAGGGATGTGGTGGGGGAGTGGAGTGGTGAGGTGGTGAGTACTGAGTGGGAAGTCAGGGTGGCAGGGTCAGATCAGTGAGGGACAATTTTTCACAGGATTAAAAATAAAAAATACATCAAGGGACAGTTTCCTTTATTGTAGCTAACATTCTGACACTGGGGACTGGGCAGGGCACCCTGGTGTTGGGTTACATTTTGGGGAATGGGGATGTTTGACCTGAAGGGGAAGGAGGTGCAGAGAAGCAGTACTGGGGGGGGGTCCACTTATGTATTATAAAAATAAACATTTGGAATATTGGGCTGGTGACCTGTAGGGGAGGGGGAGAAAGAAGCAGTACCAGGGGATGGGTACCCTGATCTGTATAATAAATAAATAGATAGACAGACAGACAGAGAAAGAGACAGACAGACAGAAAATGGGAGTGGCAGCTCACTGCTCTCATTGCAGCCCGCAGCCCGACTTCCAGCTGTGGTTGCAGAACTCAAGAAAGTCCAATTGTTCATATATTGAGAACATGAGTGAATGGCGCGTCTCGCTAAGCTAGGCACCCCGGATTTGGGGGTGCCAAGAAAAGGTATTTCTGGCAAGTTTTTGGAAAAACTAACTGCAGAAACTAGCTAAATGGGTCCCATTTATATAGGTTCAAGTGTTTTTTTTAAGCGATAATTTTTGTGTGTTTTTAGGAAAACACATTTTTTTGCTGTTTTTTTTGTCATCACCCACAGCATAGATGGTTTGAAATTTTGGTCTGAAATTTTCCAAGTAGAATGAGCTTGCCCCAGAATGGCGCCTTTTGTTGGTTTGGTGAAAAAATAATGATCTGTTCTCAAGTTATAAGGATTTACAATTTTAAATCTGAGCATGTTCAATAGGATAACAAACATACTGTATATCCAAAATACCCTACTGAGCATGCTCAGAACTGAAATATCAAATCCTTATAACTTGGGGACAGGTCAATATTGTTTCACCAGCTCAATGCAAGTCACCATTCTGTGGCAGGGCCTTCCTACCCTGAACATTTCAGACCAAAATTCCAACCCTTCAGGGAGCTAGGCAATGACATAAAAAACAGTAAAAAAACAACAATGAAAAAACAGATTTTCCTAAAAAATGCACTACACAGATTTCTGAATTTGTATATCTGACCATAATAAAACTTGGTACATCGAGACTTTGACCCCCAGACCAGGCATGCAAAATTTTGTGCAAATCTGTTGAATGTGGGGGCCTACTCAACCCTAACTATAGTGGCATAACCAAGTCACTATAATACATGTCAAAAGCCTTAATCGTAAGTGTAAGTATGAAATTTATCTTCTAGTAGTTGTACATTGGGTACCTGTTGGCAAGGTTCCACAGTATCCAAGGTTGTCTTATTACCACAACTTTTTTGAAAAAGTGGAGCCTTGTTCAATGATGGTTAGGTAGAAACAAGAGAAACTAACAAACCAAGCTGATGACAGAACAACAGTTTGATGTGTTACAAGTAATGATGAAGCACTAGTCTTCACTGGTCAGATGTGCACTCAATGGGGGGCAAAGAAAGAACTGAGGTAAGTTGGTGCTGCCTAAATTATATAGGTAACACTGAGGGATCTAAGGTTTACATGGGAGTATATGGCAATGTGGATGGTCCCAGCTATAAAAAGTTTTCCATGAGAGCCTTACACTATCGACTTATAGTCCAGTGTGTGACTCTATGAAGGAAATATCCTCAAAGATGATATTTTGTTAGTTCCAAGGCAGTACTGTAGCTTTGCAATATGAATTCCTGTCCAATGTAGCTTCCATCTCTGGAAGACACACAGTATTGTAAATTTTCTCTTTCTTTCTTTCTTTCTTTCTTTCTTTCTTTCTTTCTTTCTTTCTTTCTTTCTTTCTTTCTTTCTTTCTTTCTTTCTTTCTTTCTTTCTTTTATTTCTTCCTTCCTTCCTTTCCTTTCCTTCCTAGGACTCAGTCACGTTTTATGGGATGACCCAGGCCAATCAGCACAATACAAATACACATAATGTAGAATATAATAAATGATGCACGGGACAAGGGACAGGCTATGGGAATACTGCACTGATATTTTAGTAAATCCTTCAACTCTATCCCTAACAGAAGGATACTGAAAGAACTGAGGACAGATACTGTAGGTCTCTTTGTGGAAACACTAATATCTTGGGTTCAGTAGACCCTGGAGAGGGTAAGAACCATGAAGAGTTGTTTGGAGAAGCTGAAAGGGTGGTCTAAAGTGTTGCAATTGAAATTTAATGCAACGAAGTGCAATGGTATACACACAGAGACCAAAAACATGAAATCAGAATAAAGAATGGAGGGTGGTGGTGGTGTGGGTGGTGGTGATGGACTGCACTGTGGATGAAAAGGATCTGGGGTAAAGATTATGGATACTTTGAAGGCATTGGCACAGTGCAATAAAGTGGTGGGAAAGAAAAATCAAATGTTAGGAAGCATATGTAGGTGATCATTAGCAGAAGAGGGAGGTGATAATGCCCTTGTACAGATTACTGTTTCAACCTCATTTGGAGTACAGTGCATAATGTTGGAATCCACACCTAAGAATTATAGGAAAGACTGGAGGCAGTGCAGAGGAGGGTCACCAAGATGATCCAGGCGCAACAGCTAAGGACTTATGAGGAATGCCTGCAGGATATGAACATGTATGCTCTGGAAGATAGAAGAAAATAAGAGGACATGATTGAGATTTTTTAAATCCTCCATGAAATCATATACCTGGTACTGTTTCCCACTGGCCATGTACTATCACAGAGTAATTTGCTCAGTTATCCTCTGCTTTTTTTGTTACATTTCTGCCATCAAGCATGTTGCATTGGAACCCCTTCTGCTGCCAACTGCACATGTGTATGACTTGCAGGGACATCGGGAATGGTCAGCAGAGGGTCCCACTGCTGTAGTCAAAAGACGTGATGCGACCTGAAGGAAAAGCGCAGCTGGAAATTAGTCAGCCACCATATTTATTGTAGCGCCACAACAATTCAAATAAATTGCAAATATCTAAAAAACTAAAGATGACTAAAAATATATTTACAGGTATAGAAACTGGAACTTTGGCCACATGTTTACAGACAAAAAGCTGAATTTTGATAGATCACGTCCTGATTTGGTAGTACTGCTGCTTTAAAAAAGATGGGTCCCAATACCTACCCTTGCGGCACGCCACTAGTCACCTCTCATTCTTCTGATAAGGTGCCATTTACCAGTACCCTTTGAGTCCTTCCATTCAGCCAGCTCCCTACCCAGTCCACCACTTTCTGAACCACTCCCATGTTGTGAGCTTGTTTAGCAGCCTTCTATGCTGAATGGAGTCAAAGGCTTTGCTGAAGTCCAGGTATACCATGTCCACAGCACCTCCTTGATCCATAGTTTTGGTTACCCAATTGAAGAAATCTATTAGATTTGTCTGGCATGATCTTCCTGTGGTAAAACTGTAAACTGTTCTGGATCCAAGTTACCACTCTCTTCTAAAGGGGTTAGAATTCTTTCCTTGAGTAAGACTTCCATAATTTTGCCCCCAATTGAGGTGAGGCTGACTGGGTGATGGTTGCCTGCTATTTCCCTACTCCCGTTCTTATGGAGAGATACAACATTTGCCCTTGTCCAATCCTTTGGGACCTCCCCTAGTTCAAGTGAAATGTTAAATAAGTTAGCTAGAGGTGCTGAGAGCTCCTCTCTTAGCTCCCTAAGAATCCTAGGGTGACCTTCATCTAGGCCCATGGCCTTGTCCACCTTGAGTTTCCCCAGTTCTTCAAGGACTCTTTCCTTTGTGAATGGTCTTGAATTGACTTCACAATTCATGGTACAACTTCCACTCAGGGTGGGACCTCAACTGTCTTCTTCCTTGGTAAAAACAGAGCAGAAGTACCTGTTGAGAATCGCTGCTTTGTCTTTGTCATCCTCTGCATGCCCCACTATATCCCTTGTGATTCTGACCTCTTCCTTTTCTCTCTGATATATCTAAAGAAGGTCTTGCCCCCTTTTTGATCTCTCAGGCTAACGTTTCTACTGTCAATGCCTTTGCTGCCCTAATTGTTGCTTACTTCCCCCTGTTTCTCCTTGTATGTGTCTCTCTGTTTGTCTCATCCAGTTTGCTTGTATCTCCTGAAAGCAGTACTTTTTCCCTAACCCGGGTGGCAACCTCCCTAGAGAACCAGAGCAATTTTCTCTTCCTCTTTGCTTTACTCACCTGTCTTAGTCATTGATTGAGGCTCCTGTCATAGCCCTCTTTAGATATGCCCAGTACTCTTCAACCCTCCCCCTCCCAGTTTATTTACTTGGTTATTTTCTAGACACTCCTTCATTTTGGCAAAAGCTGCTCTTCTAAAGTCCAGTACTTTAGTTTTTGAGTGTCTTGTTTCCACTGCCATTTTTACCTTGAACCACAGCATGTGGTGGTCACTGAACTCCAGGTGACTCTCAATTTCTACTGCTGAGATGTTTTCTCCATTGGTGAGTAACAGGTCAAGGACAGCTTCCTGATTTGTTGGGCCCCTCACAAGCTGCTTTAGGCCTGATTCCCGCAGCGTTTCTAGGAAGTTTTTGCTCCTTGATGATGCTGCTGTGTAGGTACTCCAATTTACGTCAGACAAATTGAAGTCACTCACCACTATCACCTCCCCTTTGTCAATCATCCTGTGTATGGTCTATGAAACATAGAAATTGATGGTAGAAGGAGACCGCAAGATACATCTAGTCTGCCCAATATGGGTAACTAACCCCCCCATCCTTTCTGAGAAATGATACCTTTGTGCCTGTTCCAGGCGCTTTTGAACCCATTTACCATTTTGGCCTTCACCACTTCCCAGGGCAGGTAATTCCATGGGTTGACCACCCTCTCAGAGAAGAAGAACTTCCTAACATTGCTCCTGAATTGCCCACCCTTGAGCCTCATATTGTGTCCTCTAGATCTGATACTTTTCTTCTCCTGAAGGAGCTCCTATACCCCTACCTCAATTATACTCCCATATACTTGAATGTATCAGTCATGTCCCCCCTTCCCCCTCTGCTCCAGGGAGCACATGTTGAGATCCCTCAGCCTATCCTTCTATGCCATTTGATGCAGACCCTGAATAATTTTTGTGGCCCTCCTCTGCACTGTCTCAATCCTATCGATGTCTTTGCTAAGGTGTGGCCTCCAGAACTGTATGCAGTACTCCAGGTGGGGGTACACCAATGCCCTGAAATGTGGCAGCATCACCTCCCTTATGTGACTTATGATTCCCCTTCCTATGCAGTCCAGCATTCCATTGGCCTTTAGTGCCACCTTTTCACACTGCTTCCTCACTTTTAAATCATCTGATATAATAACTCCTAGGTCTCGCTCCTGGTTGGTGCATACTAGCTGCTCCCCACCCAGGATAATCTCATTTCCCTCCAAACCCTGAGCTGGGGATCAGTATATTACTCCTACCCGAGTCACTGCACCATTTTCAACCTCAGGTGTCGCCCACAGTGCTTCAGATTCAGTCTAAGCATTTTGGATCATTGTAGCTTTTATTCCCGCCCTCATGTACATTGCCACCCCCAGCCCTTTACCTTTCCTGTCCCTCCAAAAGATGCTGAAACTCGAGATCATTGTTTCCAAGTTGTGGTTTTCATTGTACCAAGTTTCAGTGATGGCAACCCAGTCCAGATCTGCCTCTGTAATGATTTTAGTAAGGTCAGCTGCCTTGTGGTAGGGAAAGTGATGGAGTCACTTCTGAAGGAAAGAATAGTTGAGTACCTAGATGCCAGTGGAGCACAGGACCCAAGGCAGCATGAGTTCACAGTGGGAAGGTCATGTCAGACGAATCTAATAGATTTCTTTGACTGGGTGACCAAAGTAGTAGACCAGGGAGGGGCTGTGGACATGGCCTACCTAGACTTTAGCAAGGCATTTGACACAGTCCCACACAAAAGATTAATAGTCAAATTAACCAGCCTGGGTGGGTCCAGGGTGGTAGCCTGGAAGTAAACATTGGCTGCACAACAGGACACAGAAGGTAATTGTAAATGGGAATCCACTCTGAAGAAAGAGGTGTTACTAGTGGGTACATGAGGGTTCAGTATTGGGTCCAGTCATTTTAATGTCTTCATCAGTGACATTGCAAAGGGACTGAAGGAAAAGTATGCTTTTTGCAGATGACACAAAGATCTGCAACAGGGCTGATACACAAGGAGGCTGGAAAGGATGAAAAGGAACTTGGCAAGGTTGGAGGAATGGTCAGAAGTATGGCAGCTAGGATTCAATGCAAAGAAGTGCAAAATAATGCACCTGGGAAACAAGAACCCAGGGGAAGAATACACAATGGGTGGGGAGATAGTAACAACAACAAAAAAGGAAAGGGACCTGGGGGTAATCATATCAGATGACCTTAAGGTTAGCAAGCAATGTGAGAAGGCAGTAGGGAGGGCTGGGGGTATACTGGGATGTATAGGGAGAGGCATCAGCAGCAGAAAACAGGAAGTTGTTATCCCTCTGTACAGACAGTTGGTGAGACCCCATCTGGAGTACTGTGTCCAGTTCTGGAGATCCCATCTCCGCAAGGACATAGACAGGATAGAGGTAGTCCAGAGGAGGGCAACTAAAATGGTGCAGAGTCTGCAAGAGAAGCCGTATGAGGAGAGACTAAAGGAGCTTAATATGTATACCCTTGAGGAAAGAAGGGAGAGGGGAGACATGATAGAAACTTTTAAGTACCTCAGTGGAATCAACAAAGTCCAAGAGGGTAGCATCTTTCAGAAAAGAGACTTGCAAGAACAAGGGGACACAATTTAAAGATAGAAGGAGGGCAGTTCAGGGCAATGTGAGGAAGTATTATTTCACAGAGAGGGTAGTGGATGCATGGAACAGCCTTCCTGAGGAGGTTATGGGGTCTAAAACTGTGGGAGAATTCAAGAATGCATGGGACAGACATAAGGCAATTCTTGTGGGGGGTAGGAAGAAATAGGCTGTTGGCTAACTAGGATCTGCGGCCTATCCTGTAGGTAGGGAAATGGGCAGACTAGATGGGCCTAGCGGCCCTTATCTGCCGTCAAAGTCTATGTTTCTATGTTTGCGAGACTCTACGTTAGTATACATGGCTTTCAAACAAAGCTCAGATGAGGAATCCACATCCGATAAGGAAATGTCTCAGATGGCAGCAGAAATGGAAGCCTTAGAGGGTTTCTAATGGCTGAATGTTTGTTTAACTTAACAATGGTTTTTACCTCTATGAAGGGGGTTAATACTTGAGAGGTTTTGGGTTAGGAAAAAAAACCAAAAACATTTAGTAATTGTAAATATATGACCTGAATGAATTAAATTGCTGGCATGCTTTAGTCTTAGTTTGAGGAATGCATTTAATGTATCATGCAATGTGCAGTGTGCAGTGTTTCAGCTTCTCTATCCAGGATGAATTGTACTTGTTTAATTTCCTTTTCTTTTTTATTTGATGGCTAAAGTCTATGTAAAATATAAAATGTTGTGCACTGTGATTAACAGTGGCACACTTTTTGAAAAAGTATTTGTTAAATATTCAATAAAAAGAAATATGTTTTAAAAAGAAAAGTATACACGGCTTTCCAAACCTGACTTGCCCCTTTTTTAGTGTTATGTCCTTCCTTAGAGACCATTTTTATGTTGGCTCATGCTTGTGCACCAGTCAACAAATTGCAGTAGTAGCAGATTTGGAGGTGCGGTCACTGTGGGTGAATGCAGGACATACATCAGTAGGTGTGTCCTTCATTCCCAAATAAGCCAGCATGCAGGCGCTGACACCAGCAATATGTAAAGTGGCCACCACATCTAAGAAAAGTGCTGCTGCAATGAGAGGCAAGCTCGTCATGCAGTGGCACAATAACATGCCTCCCGACATGCCCTTCCTGGTGAAGCATTCCAGTAAACATGGCAACAGTGACTACCGCTACCTGCCACAATACCAACTTCAGGGGTGCCCAATCCCCCTGTTGACATGCCCCGACCCAGTTCATGTACCGATGGGGGAGCCCACTCCCTATCAGCATAATGTCCCTCTCCCATTTCAACTGTGTGCCAAGGGGGTGCCCAATCCCCCTTGGCATCATGCCCCCCAACAGTCTTTCTTTTCCGACAAGGGGCCCAATTGATTATCAGCTTCAGTCTCCTGTTCCCAGTTCAATCTGCTGACAGGGGAGCCCACTCCCCATCAGTGTAATGTTCCCCCCATTTGTTGGGTGCTATGTGCCGACAGGGGTGCCCAATCCCCCGTCGGCTACAGCCCCCCCCAAAAACACTCAGGTGGCACGCTGGGAGCCCACCCCAGCATGCCAAATGCCCCTGTAAAAAAAACTCCCCGTGATGTTTTTCTCTTTTTTAAACCAGTAAAACAGAAAACGGTCCCTCGCTAAGTTCAGTGGCCCCTCCTCAACCCATGCCCACCCTCTGCGTACTCTGCCTCCCCACACCCCCCTCACCCCATACTTACCTCAGAGCATGGCGCAACGATCTTCAGTGGACTGGGAACACGTCTGCACTCTTCAAAGCCGACCACAAACTGAAGAAATGCTGGTAAGCTACAGTATATAATGGCATAAATAGGGGGTTTTCAACTTTGGTGCATATCTCATGCATTTTTGGGAATTGTGGCACCAAATTTTCAACATGGGGTTATTGGGACTCCTCCTCATGAATTCAGTAACTGTAATGGCATTATTCGGTCCCAAAAGTTGATTTCATGGTCACTGCATGGAATCACCTTTCAGGACTGATTAATGAAACAACAGTGCCACTGTTCATGAGGTGGGCTCTCAAAAAGCCTATGTTGGAAATTTGGTGAAAAAATTCCACAAAGGACTGTTTTACAAGCGTGTGTTGCACAGTTTCCATGCACGCTCGTAACTTTGTGAACTTGTAATATTTTCACTCCAGATTTTCAGCACTGGCATTTTTCCACACCTCCTTATGAACAGTATAGCTGTCATTTTATATACTGTATCCTGGCCAAAATACATTTTCGCACTTCTGTTGCAGAATAGCACGGTCACTGTGGGAAATCAGGTTTAGGGACAGATTAAGAAAATGACAGTGGCACTGTTCATGAGCAGAGGTCCTAAAATGCCTATGTTGAAAATTTGGTGAAGAAAGTCCATAAAATGACTGTGTTACAAGCATGCATTGCGAAGTTTCCACGCACCCTTGTAACTTCGCAAATTTGCAATATTTTCATGCCGGATTTTCAACACTGGCATTTTTTCACACCTCCTTATGGACAGTATAGCTGTCATTTTTCACATCCTGTCCAAAATGTGTTTTCACACCTGTGGTGCACAATGGCATGGTTGCTGTAGGAAATCAACTTTTGGGACAGATTAACAAAATCACAGTGCCACTGTTCATGAGGGGAGGTCCCAAAATGCCTATGTTGAAAATGTGTCTCTGCAGGGTGGGGATGAGGTTGGCATCAGTTCAATACTTCACTGCCATTCCTATTACGCATCTCTAACTCCTGCAATACCAATGCCAATGCCAGCGAGACAACATTCGGCATTGACAAAATGCTTGTTATAGTACCGTTTAATCTCTCTTTTAATAGATGGTCCTTTTGTTTTATTATCGTGGAAAAAATCTGGGTTTTAAGGGAGAGGTAACAGGATCTTCTGCAGGTGGTGTTGCTGCCCTTTCCCCTGCGCCTAGTTTAAACAGCCCACGATGATGTCAAACTTTTGCCCTAGCGCTCTTACACCTTCCTTAGTCAGGTTCAGTCCATTATAACCGAAGAGACCCCTGTCTCAGAAGTTCTCCCATTTTCCAATGAAATGGTGGCCCCTTACCAGGAACCAGCCCTGAAGCCATGTGTTTAGCACCTCTATCTTATTTTTGCAGATTCTCTGGATTTTAGTTGCTCTTCTCTATACTACCTCCTTTCTGTCTATGTCTTTCCTGAGATGCAGCCACCAGAACTGGACACAGTACTCCAGATGAGGTCTCCCTTGTGATCTGTACAGTGGCATCACCACCTCCCTTTTCTGCTTGTGATTCCTCTCCCTATGCACCCCAGCATCCCGCTGGCTTTCCCCTACAGCCTTCTCACATTGCCTGGTCACCTTTAGTTGATTGAATATAATCACCCCAGGTCCTTTTGCTGTTTGGTGACCATCAGAACCTCCCCTCCCATCCCATCCTATATTCCTTCCCTGGATTTTTGTGCCCCAAATGCATTATCTTGCATTTCTTTGCATTGAATCTCAGCTGCCACACTCTTGACCACTGAGAGGGGAACTGTGTAAGACAAACAAAAGGGGATCTTAGTTTAACCAAAGAGTGGTGTCTAGCTGGAACAGACGTCCACATAGTATAGTCAATAGTGATTCAATTAATAGCTTCAGAAATAAATTAGATATTTTTTATGGTGTAAACAAAACAATAAACAGAGGAAAGTAAACATACCAACTAATGAGATTTCTTGGCGCAAGTTATTGTCTCAAACCTGACTTATGAGACTTACGAGACCACTCCTCCAGCTTTCTTAGGCCCCTTTTCATTTTCTCCACCCCTCTGAAATGTCCACCCTGTTGCAGATCTTAGTGTCATCTGCAAAGAGGCATACCTTCCCTTCCAGCCCCTCTGCAATGTTGCTTATGAAGACATTAAAGAGGACTGGTCCCAATACCAATCCCTGTAGCACCTCACTGGTCACACTCCTCTCCTTGGACTGAGCTCCATTCACCACCACCCTCTGTGTCCTTCCGCTCAACCAATTTCTGACCCATTTTACCACCCTGGTCACCACTCCCAGGCTTCTCAACTTGTTTACAAGCCTCCTATGTGGGACAATGTTGAAAGCCTTGCTGAAATTCAGGTAGGTAGGCAACATCCACTGCCCCTCCCTGATCAACTTTCTTGGATAACCGTTAAAAGAAATCTATCAGATTTGTTGGACAAGACCTTCCTGCTGTGAACCCATGCTGCCACAGATCCTGCATCCTTCAGTCCTCTAACTATGTCACAATTCTATCTTTCAGTAATGTTTCATCAGTTTCCCCACTACCGAGGCCAGACTGACTGGCATGTAGTTGCCAGCCTCCTCCCTGCTCCCACTTTTGTGGACAGGGACTACATTTGCCCTCCTCCAGTCCTCTGGAACTACGCCTGTTTCTATTGATTTGTTGAACAGAGCTGTCAGAGGTGCTGCAAGCTCCCTTCTGAGTTCTTTTAGTATTCTGGGGTGTATTCCATCTGGCCCAATTGCTTTGTCTGCTTTCAGTTTTGCTAGCTTCTTCAGGATTCTCTCCTCTGTAAATGGACTGCTATCCACCTCCTTTCCCTTGGTGCTTCTATCCCCTAGCTGTGGTCCCTCTCTTTCTCCTTCTTTTGTAAATACTGAACAAAAATATTTGTTCAGGATGTTTACCTTTTCTGGGTCTGCTTCTGCACACCTCCCCTCCTTTCCCTTTTAGTCTCACAACCCCTCCTCTGGACTTCTTTCTTTCTTTCACTGATATACCTAAAAAAGATCGTATCCCCTCTCTTTATTGCTTGCACTGTTCATTCCTCTGTTTGTGCCTTTGCACCCCTGACTGCTTTCCTTGCCTCTCTTAGTTTCTCCAGATACAGTTCCTCCCTCTGTGTTTCCATGTACCGCCTGAAAGCTAACCTTTTTTCTCTCACCTTTCTGGCCACTTCTTTACAGAACCATAGTGTTTTTTTCTTTCTCTTTGCTTACTTACTTGCCTAACACAAAGGCTTGTTGCTTCTGCTATGGCCCCTTTAAAATGTGTCCACTGTTCGTCTATACTCCCTCTTTCCTCCTTCCCTACCAGGGCTGTCCTGAGACATTCCCCCAACTTTGCAAAGTTGGCTCATCTGAAATACAGGAACCATGCTTTCAGGTGGTTCGACTCCTCTACTGTCCTCACGTTGAACCACATTGCATGGTGATCATTGGATCCCGGGTGGCTACCCACTACTACATCTGTAGACAAATGCTTTTCTTAATGGATAGATTGGAATGGATTTTTCTCCTTGACTGCTTGCACATACCCAATGTCTACCACCAGTTTTTTAGATGGTGGGGTAAGGTGTACGGCCATATGATTACTGTAGCTAATGTTATGCCTGGTCCAGTTTGTAGGTAAACTGTGCAATAAACATTTAATGTAACAATGAAAATGCCATGACAGAATTACAGCTGGAGTCTGTATGTTCCAAAAGGAGGCACTTTACCACACAAAAGAGTAATCTGTATTAGCCAGACTGTGGTTAAATGTCGGTTATACAAGTAGTAGTATCTTTTATTGATTGGCTTAGCCATTACAAAAACAAGCATACAGAATAGACAGATATTACATAATAAATAGGTAAAGTTGTCACCATGAAAAGCCAATGAATACAATACGATATAGTATGACCATGAGAACAATTAAGTTAAGGAATATTGTAAGCATATTTCATATATTTTGAAATCCATCTCCTTGGCCTGTGTGGCTGGCTGTTTGTGTTTGTCTCTGTCACTAGTTTAGTTTTTGTGGATTTTCACGTGTTTCTGCTTGGAGTAACTATGCTGTTTTCGGACATGAAATCTATGAAAGTCTCCTGGACTGAATTACTGCAGAACATTACCACCATGTATTAGCATTCTTATTAAAAATCAGCTTTTTGGAAGCCATCACAAGCAAAACTAAGTCCAGCAACTAAGTTTGACAAGCTGATTTCTTGGGTCCTGCACAGAATCCACATTTCCATCTGACTTGTTCCTTAAGGAGCTGTCTTGTCTTTGAGGTCTATTCACAACCAGTTTAGAGAACAAAGGGAAGTTACTGACAAAGGGTTTTCCAATGTTGCATATGCCCCAGGCCACAGTTCATTAGCTTCAAGAATTTAACAGATTCTGTGTCTTTGATCTACAGTGACAACAGTTTACTGGCCCCCAGCAATTCACCATTCCCAGTGGATTTGACTCCTGGTCCCTTGGACAAGATTACAATATTACATATCTGGACTTACGGTAATTACCTGTTTATGGTATGTCTATTTCTTACTTTCTTCTGCCAAGTGATACCTATATACAGTACAGTGATATATGCCTTCATCTGCTGCTTTCCAAGATACCAGGGCTTTCAGAGGGAGCCTGCCTACCATCTTTTGTTCTCCCTCCCGCCTGCCACTGGACTTTCACCTGAGCAGAGCCCTGACTACCTTTGTTAACCGGCAGTCAGATCCACCTGTCTGGTAGGTTTGAGGGTGGGAGAATGGAGGATCGCTGTGATTTTCAACGGCTGCCTATCCTCCCAGCTTCACACATACCTTAACCTGCCACTCTTCAGGACACCAGGGCTTTCAGAGGAAGCCTTAGTTCCATGTTTTGTTCTCCCTCCCACCCTGCCACTGGACTTTCACCTGAGCGGAGTTCCGACTGTTCATTAGCAGCCTGATCCACCAATCTGGTGGGTTTGAAGGTGGGACAATAGAGGATCGGCATGATTTTCAACTGCTCCCTCTCCTCCCTGGCTCACACATACCTTCACCTGCCGCTCTCCAGGACACCAGGGCTTTCAGAGGGAGCCTACCTACCATGTTTTGTTCTCCCTCCCCCTTGCCACCAGCCTTTCACCTGAGTGGAGCTCCTACTGCCTTTGTTCACCGGCAGCCAGATCCACAAATTGGGTGGGTTTGAGGGTGGGACTTCCCCTCCTTCTCCCTTCTTCTCTGGAACAGTGCGGACAGCCCTTCTGCAAAGTGACCCTTCAGTGCAAAGGACCATAGCACTAAGGACTTCAAGGAGTCTGCCTGGAGTCAGCCTGAGGTTGGTCATTCACCTCCCACTCTGCTCCCCTCACGTTTCGCCAGATTCCTACCTCACAACCAACCTGGACACTACTCAACTACCCTGCTACAAGGTGACTGTACATCCAGTTAAGGTGTGCTATTCTTATGCTCTCTCTGGTTACTCCCTCCTGCCACAGTACCCAAGACTTGGTGTACTTCAGCTTGCCCTTTGTCTCTCTGTGCTCATTACTGGCGCTTTACAACTGTGTCACTTTTATCAGTTTTACTGAACTGTTGTCTGCTGCTTGTTGAACCTTGTCGCCACTACTCAACTGCTGCATGTAATGTGCTGCTTTATCTTGCAGCCTACTGCTTCATTTGTGTTGCTACCTATTTGCTTTGCAGTTTTGGTTCATTACCTTAGATTATTCCCCTCATATGCTATTCCATTTAATATTGTTGCATTGCTGTTTACTAGCCTGTTTTGGTGTTTTGTGCTACAGTGGTGTTCTCATTACCATTGTGCTTTGTTCAGTCACAGTAGTCTCTGTATAGCCATTTACCTTCCTCTCCCCTTCAGCCATAATGTTCCTGGCCCTTTTCTTCTTGACCCATTTCTCCCCTCTCCTTCTTCCACCTCTCCTTCCTCTCCATCCCCCTCCTCCTTCCTCCCCATCCAACTTCCTTTCTCTCATGCTTCTCTCCACCCACCCCACACTCTACCTTCCTTTTTCTCTTCCTCCCTTCCTATACACCCTGGTTTCATAGAAACATAGAAACATAGAATTTGACGGCAGATAAGGACCACTTGGCCCACCCAGTCTGCCCATTTCCCTACCTAATGGATAAGCTGTAGATCCTAGTTAACCAGCAGCCTACTTCTTCCTACCCCCACCCCCTAGAATTGCCTTATGACTGTCCCATGCATACTTGAATTCTCCCACTGTTTTTGACTCCACAGCCTCCTCGGAAGGCCGTTCCATGCATCCACAACCCTCTCTGTGAAAAATATTTCCTTAAATTACCTCTGAGCCACCCTCTCTATCTTCAAATTGTCCCCTTGTTCTTGCACACCTCTTTTTGAAAGATGTTACCCTCTTGGACTTTGTTGATTTCCTTGAGGTACTTAAGTTTCTATCATGTCCCCCTCTCCTCCTTTCCTCGAGGCTATACATATTAAGCTCCTTAAGTCTCTCTCTTCATATGTCTTCCGGTTGCAGACCCTGCACCATTTTAGTTGCCCTCCTCTGGACAGCTTCCATCCTGTCTATGTCTTTATGGAGATTGGGTCTCCAGAACTGCATGCAGTACTCAGATGGGGTCTCACCAGCTGTCTGTACAGAGGATAATAACTTCCTATTTTCTACTGGTGATGCCTCTCCTTGCATCCCCTAGCCCTCCTTGCTGCCCTCTCATGTTGCTTGCCCACCTTTAGGTCATCTGATATGACTACCCCAGGTCCCTTTCCATTTTTGTGGTTGTTAGTATCTCACCCCTCATTGTGTACTCTTCCCCTGGGTTTTTGTTTCCCAGGTGCATTACCTTGCACTTCTTATCATTGAATCTAAGCTGCCATACATTTGACCATTCCTCTAACCTTGCCAAGTCCCTTCTCATCCTTTCCACCCCACCTTGTGCATCAACTCTGTTGCAGATCTTTGTGTCATCTGCAAAGAGACATACTTTTCTTTCCAGTCCCTCTGCAATGTCGCTTATAAAGGCAAGGCAAGGCAAGGCAAAGTTTATTTAAAAGACGCCCATGGCACCGTACAAACATTAAAACAAGCATTTAAACATAGTAAATATATAAATTACACATAATAAATACAAATCATTACAAAAAATTAAACCTTAACTATAAATATTAATCTAAACATTAAATGCCTTAGAAAAGAAAAAGGCCTTAAGCTGGGCCTTAAAAACATCCACTGACGAAGCTTCTCTGACCATAGTTGGTAGGGAATTCCACAGAACAGGGGCTGTGGCGCTAAATGCTCTATCGCCAGCGGATTTCAGCCTAGTTCTGGGAATGGTCAGGAAGCATTCACTGGAAGAATGAAGAGGGCACGAGGAGAAGGCAGGTGACAGAAGGTCTAACAGGTAACCAGGGCCCTGCCCATGTAGGGCCTTATAGGTAAGGAGACCCACCTTAAAGAGGACTCTCCACCTGACCGGCAGCCAGTGCAATTCACGAAAAACTGGTGTAATATGACAGAACTTTTGCTGCCCGGTCAACAACTGGGCAGCTGCTTTTGCACCAGCTGCAATCTGCGGAGAGATCCTCCTATGACCCCGAGATAGAGCGCATTACAGTAATCAAGCCTAGATGTGACTAAGGCATGTATCAAAGTAGGGAGGTCCAGAGGCGGAACAAGGGACTTAATCCTGGCAATGTTTCTAAGATGGTAAAAACAGGTATGAACCACGGAGGATATTTGAGCCTCCATGGTTAGATCTCTGTCCAGAATCACGCCAAGATTTCGCGACTTCAAGAGGGAGGCCTCAATGGCACAGACCCTAGGACAAGCCCAGTTTCTGTGTCAGAGGCCATCCTATCACAAGCTCTGTTCGACTCCACTACTAGTACCTCCGTCTTATCGGGGTTCAGCCACAACCAGCTGGAGGCCATCCAGTCGTTAATCTCGGTCAGACAGATATTAAGCACATCCACTGCATTGGATGTTCCTGGGGTAAAGGAAAAATATAGCTGAGTATCATTGACATAGCAATGAAAACTCAAGCCATATTTCCTAATGATCCCACCCAGAGGCAGCATGTACACTGCGAACAACATCGGAGCCAATACTGATCCCTGAGGAACTCCACAAGGAAGCAGACTGGGTGTAGATGAGAAATTTCCCATCATAACCCGCTGCCTCCTGTTAGTAAGAAAGGACTCAAACCATTTGATGACATTACCGGTGAATCCACATAGGTCTCCAAGGTGAGCAAGGAGCACACAATGGTCCACAGTGTCAAATGCTGAAGAGAGATCGAGGAGAACAAGAATTGTCTTGTCTCCCCGATCTCTAGCCCTGAGAAGGTCATTCTGCACCCAAACAAGTGCAGTTTCAGTGCTATGTCTGGCACGAAAAGCCGACTGGAAGGGTTCATACAACTCGTGAGATATGAGGTGCTCTTCCAACTGAAGCGCTACCACTTTCTCAATAACCTTTCCCAAAAATGGAAGGTTAGAGATTGGACGGTAATTTGCCTTGATCTCCGGGTCCAAAGATGGCTTCTTTAAGAGGGGTCTCACCAGAGCCTCCTTCAAGGCATCCGGAAAGACACCCTCAGAGAGGGAGCACCGTACAATCATGGCAAACACCGGGCCAACAGAATCAACGCATCTCATTAAAAAATGCGTTGGCACTGGGTCCAGTTCACAGAAGGTATGCCTCACATTGGTTGCTACCTCAATAACCTCACTAACCTCCACTGGTCTAAACTCTCCCCAACCAGACGGGTGCACTCAGAACACATCAGGCGATCACTGCCAGCGTTGTCATTGCTGGCTGATATACCACATGGATTATGGACACTCCTTGTCTGAAAAGAACTGAGTGAAATCCTCACAATCGTGTTGGAAAAATCCTCCCGAGCCGTAGAGGCAGACTGGATGCAAAAGTCTATCAATAGTCCAGAAAAGTGAGGCCGGTCGGTTCCTTCCGGCAGCAATCTTCCTAGACAAAAACACTGTCTTCTTGCGGTTGATTGCCTCCTGGTACCCAACATAATGGGCACGCAGGGCCGATTTGACCACATCCAGACGGGATCTCCTCCAGCAGCGCTCCAATCTCTGACCCATCTTCTTCATCTCCCTGAGCTCACCATCAAACCATGGTGACCTGAGGTATGAAGTTCTGGGTCGTACGCGGACAGGTGCGAGGGAGTTAATGGTGTCGGATAACACCCTATTATAGGCGTCAACCCCGACCACAACACCTCCCACACATGCATCACCCACTCTAGACAAATGCGCTGCCGCCAAAAAACCCTCAGGGGTCAAACCCCGTAAAGGGCGACAGCGAATCATCTCAACAGGGGAAAGGCTTATGGAGGGAGCCCCAAGCTTGAACTGGACCGTGCAATGATCAGACCAAAGAACAGGATTGATCTTAAGATCATTAATATCAAGTCCCAGTGAGTACACCAGGTCCAACATGTGGCCATCTCGATGAGTTGATGAAGTAACTGCCTGCGTCAGACCCATGGAGGACATAATCTGAAAAAATTCAAAGCTATGTTTATGATTCACATCGTCGAACCAAACATTGAAATCCCCAGAAAAACACATCTGGGGATTTCAATGATACTGTGCACGGCAATCTGCAACCTCCTGCAGGAATTCTCCCATCGCCAGGAGGCGATAAATGAAAATCCTGCAGCCGCATCAGGTCCTCCTGGATGGCCACATTCAAAGGAACCTGGGGCTCTCACTGAGTGCAGGTGAAGGTCAGGCTGGATCTAAAACAGATGGCTACACCGCCACCCCTGCGCTCCACTCTGGGACAGTGCACCACGGTATACCCAGAGGGACTGCAGTCTCCAAAATTGGGCCGCATGCGTCCCCACCCAAGTCTCCGTGATAAAAGCCAGATCGACCAATGAAGTCAAGGCAGCAATAATTGCCATCTCATTTCAGTGATCTGGCATTACAATGCACTGCCGTCAGGGGATTTGGGGGTGATGCAGCCCCACAGGTTACCTGGCCATTTGATCTAATAGGCTCCCTGGGGATGGACACCAAGCACGACTGGCCTCTCCCACGTGCCCATCGCAACCCAGGGCACCTCCTGGACCTGACAACTTTGATCCTCCCATAACCCAAACTGGGGTTTCTTGATAATGCACGACCAACACTATCCCTACCAATCCCCATCTCCATTGAAAGACATTGAAGAGGACAGGTCCTAATACTAAACCCTGCGGTACCTCACTAGTAACCCCCCTTACTCTCTGTGTCCTATTCTCCAGCCAATTCTTTACCCAGGTTGTCATCTTGGGACCCACTCCCAGGCTGGCTAACTTGTATATCAATCTTTTGTGTGGGACTGTGTCAAATGCCTTGCTAAAGTCTAGGTAGGCCATGTCCACAGCCCCTCCCTGATCAACTACTTTGGCCACCCAGTCAAAGAAATCTTTTCCTGCCTTCCATTCTTATCCTGGAGTTCCTCCACCATGCCTTCCTTTTCCCTTGCTGCACCTCCTCACCTTGCTGTCCTTCCCACTCCAAGGGTAAGAAGCCCCACCTCATTCTTCTCCTCATTATCCTCCTCCTCCTGTCTAGTAACATGGAACCCAATTCTGGACCCCCTCTCTTGGCCCCTCTGCCAGCTCCATGGGCCTCAGAGTCTTCCATCTAAACACTAGGAGCCTGCTATCAAAACGTTACCTTCTCTCTGTTTAGCTGCAGTTACACTCCCCCGATGTCCTATATGCCACTAAATCTTGGCTCTCTTCCAGGATTCCTGACTGTAGTCTGTCACTTTCTGATTACCATCTTTTCAGACTGGATGGGATAAACATGACAGAGGGGTGGCCATTTAAATTCGCCAGAGTCTGACATGCACTGTGGCCAGCAAGGAGGCTATTCCTTCCTCCATTAAATATCTTTTAGTCAAACTCTCCTTCCCCCTTCTCCTTCTTGGTACCCATTTTCATTGGAGTTCTTTACATCTCTCCTAAGATTTGTCACTCTTCCCAGGTAGACTCTCTTTCCATCATTGCTTCTTTTTCCTCCACAGGTGAACTCATCCTCCTCAGGGACTTCAATATCAATTACATTTGTCCATCCTCCAGACCTATCATTCACAAGATTGAGACACTTAATTTGACACAGAGCATTTCAGAACCCACCTGGCTCAATCTCCACTCTGCTAACCATTCCCTATTGAACTGGGTAATAACCTTCTAACCTCCCACCCCCACCGTATCATGGCTGCTGGCATTTTACCAGATGCCTTTAGTGACCACTGTATGACCTTCTGCATAAAAAAATGATGCACCCCCTCACTACCAAAATATATCTGAGTTAGGTCTCTCTGGTCACTAAATATCAACATTCTACTGTGAGACCTTACTGCTACAAACTGGTCCAACATCCTCACTGCCTCAGATATGTTGCCCTGGCTATTTTGTATTCCAAATTTTCTGCTGTCTGACACTGACATGCCCCCTAAGGGAACTCAGAGTAAAAACATCCCACTATCCCTGGATTACCTCTGATATTATAGACTTGTGTGAGTCCCATGAGAATGTTTGGGCCCCTTACAAATTATCCCACTCCTCCTTTGACAACATCTTCTACAGGGCTCTGAGGAACAATTACTATAAGGCTGCCTGGTTATCTAAATCACAGTATTTCAAAGCCAAACTCCAGTAAAACCTAAATTTCCTGTTTACATTTTGGAAGGTTATACAGTCCCTTTTTGAACCCTCTGCCAACTCAGACCCCCAGTCTCATCGAAAATGGTTCACACCATGCCTCTGTTGTGGCTCTTAACAACCTGTGCCCTTTGGTCCTCCTCAAGTACTAAATCCCCCCTTCCTCTACTTCACCCCCCCATACTCCTTCAGTTACCACTTCCCCCATCACCATCCAGGAAACACTATTTGCCCTTTCCTCACTAAACCTGTCAAAGTCCAGTTCTAATGGTCTTGACCCTTAGTTACTACTCCTCTCAGCTCCTGCTATTGCAGCTCCCTGTACTCACCCGCTAAACCTTTCCTTCATTCTGTGCACTGTTCCCAGTCTTGGTAGATGGCCAAAGTTATTCCTTTTCACAAAGGGGGTGACTCATCTTCTCCTGGTAACTATCATCTAATCTACCTCCTCCCCTTCCTCTCTAAAATGCAAGGGAAACTGGTCCATGCAAGACTCTTTGATTTCTTCTCATCTACTAACTTCCTGTACATTTCCAGTCTGGCTTCTGGAAGCACCATTACACTGTCTCCTCCCTGTAGCATGCCACTTATGCCATCTTTTCCGGGATGGACCAGGGGCTCATTACCACAGCAATTTTTGTCAATCTGGACAAAGCCTTCAACTCTGTGTCCCACCCACTTCTGTACATGTTGAGAAATGCTGGCCTCTCTACCCCCACTGTTGCTTGGTTCATCTCTTACCTAACCAGCCATCTACAGCCAGTACAGGTTGGTTGTTCCCTGTCACCTTCCCTTCCTATCCAATCTGGGGTTCCACAGGGCTCCATCCTTAGATCCCTCCTTGTTTTGATCTTCCTCAATGAACTCCCCTCTGCCTGTGTCAACTCACATATACACATGTATGCAGATGGCACAGTCATCTTCATCTCTGGTCCTTCCTCTGCAGCTGTAGGAAAACCTGCTCCAGCTGGACTTCCACAATGTCCTCCACTAGTTCCATTCTAACCAACTTAGAGTAAACACTAAAAAGGCAGTCTCTATGACCTTTGGTACCAGTTAGACACTAGTCAGATTCACTCTTCCCCCTGTCTTCACCCCTCTGTATGGCACCCTCTTGAAATGGTTTAGTCCTTTAAGTACCTGGGGGTGTAACTTTACAGTAAGCCTGACTTCTCAACTCACATTGATGTCATCCATGCCAAGCTCCATCCCAAACTTGGTGCCCTCTATCATTACAAAGACTGCCTATCTCTGCATGTCTGCAGGGAGCTGATTACCAAAATGGCACTCCATGTCTTCAGCTATGTGGATGTAGTCTATGGCTCTGCCACCTCCACTTCCCTCACCAGACTGGATACCCTCCTCAATTTCTTCTGTCGTTTTGCATATAATTCTCCTTTATGCACATATCATTGCTTGCTTTACTCCTCTCTTTCCATCCTCTCTCTGCAATTTTGCTGAAAGTCACATTGTGCTACGTTCATCTCCAAATATTGGTTCAATACCTGTCCCTCTTACCTCTCCTCACTCCTATCCCAAATCCCAACTGCCTCCCACTCCCTCCGCTCTAGGGACCATTGCACTTTTGCCACTCTTCACTCACAGTCCTCTGCTGGACAATCTACATTCTTCTATAGGCTTCCTTCTGTCTGGAATAAGCTCCTCTCCTCCTTCCATCTCTAACTATCCTTTAACGCCTTCAAACACCTGCTGATTCAACCCCCTCTGCACTTGCTCCTGCTATCCTTCTTCCAGTTACCTTTGAAGTCTTGATTTTAACCCATACAAGTTTTTGATCATGATTCTGAGCACTGCTCAAGTTCACTGCACTTTGTTTAATTGTGGTGCATAGAAATGCTCAATGTATTCTTTTATTGTAACACATCCCTCATGTGTCTGTTCAGATGTTATTTTGCTATTGTCTTATGCTGTTTTGCTCCACCTCCCCTTTTCCCAGTTTGCACCTAAAATGAGCCTCAGCTCAGTGTGCCTTTCCTGGTTCCCAATTTTTAAATAAATAAAAATATTTTTCCCTTGGTTTACAAAACTTCTTTTTTTTAATTTAGTATACTTTATTTGAAATTTTCCAACATCATAACATTGCAACAATAAAAGAACAACCCCCAAAACATACCCCCAATACAGAACAATGTATATGAGAAAAGACCAGTACACTGAAGGGTAGCATTGTACTAAATAAAACAATGAAAACAAACCATCCCCACCCTCCTCCCACCCATCTGTGACTCCAAGATTCATCAGAACCTAAACAGGACAGGTGCCCTGAAATCACCCCTGCATCCAGAGTTGGAGCAAGCCCTCAGTGGATCAGGAAGAGTTATGAGAACCCCAGAGCAATAGGAGGGTATAAAGAGATTCCCACATGTGGGAGAAATGTTGAGGCCTCTTCTGCATAGCAGCTATGTGTTTCTCCAACTCAAGAGCCATCAGACTTTTCCGATGCTGCTCCAGGAAAGAGGGAGGTGTCTCATCCTTCCAGTATAACAACCTGACAATAGCCTTGTGTGTCCACACTTGGACTTCTGTGCCCCTTTTTGTGCCCCCACATCTATAGGGAGTCAAAGTATGACAGAAAGAGTGCAATGCAAGGTCACTAAAAGGATTCACAACATGACTACTATAGAATACGATTCAAGATTGAAATCACTTAAGTTATTTTCTCTAGAGTATAGAGCCCTAAGAGGAGACCTGATTTATACCTTCAAGGCCTTTCAAAATGAATATATATATTAAATACAATTGGCTTGGAAAGAAGATTAATCAATAATAACACAAGATCTCACAATGTTAAGCTTAAAACTTCTTTGTGTAAAACTACTAAGCGTAGCAGACTCTTTACTCAGAGGGTACCTCTTATATGGAATTCACTCCCTGTGGGTATTGTCACAAGCACAAACATAAAACAATTTAAAGAAAGACTGGATTCTTATATGGGGAAACAAGAAATATATCTGCCACCATTGACATGATGGTGGAGAGTTCTTAATGGGCTAACACCTCCTGAACTTGTATTAACCTATGAAACTATGGAACAATCTTAGCTGCAGCTGCAACAAGGGACAGGTGGGCTTTCCTAATGATGGGGGTGCCAGGCATAAAAACAAACAACAAGCAGCTCAGGGGAGTGAAAAGGCTGTCCAACCCTAAAAGGGGGTCCAGGGCCCTCTGGACGACAGTCCAAAAGGGCCTAATCTTATCGCACTCCCATAAGAGATGCAGAAGGGACCCTGCTGCCATATGGCAGTGGTTGCATAGGGGGGAGGGTAGCTTGCCCATCTTGTATAATCTCAGTGGTGTAAAATACAAATCATGCAATGTATTAAATTGCACTAAACAATACCTATCCTGTTTTATATATCTGCATAACTTCAACCATGGGACCTACCAAGATTCTATATCAGCAGACAACTGCAGAGCATGAACCCACTATTAACACACCCCAATGGGAAGTTGAGGATCTATGGACTGGAAGTTCTTATAAAGCAAGGAGAATGCATGAGGCTGCATAGCTAAGGACAGAAGGGAATCCTGACTGTCTAGACTTCATAGTCACCAGGGCTTGGGACCCAGGAAGGCAAGTATCATATTTTTAAGCTGAAGAAATTTAAATACACCCCCCTGACTCCTTAATGAAACTGAGTTTGGAGGGCTTAAAAAGAAACTATCTCATTGTTCTGGCAAAAATCACCCAATGTGCAAGCGCTCAATTAAGGACAAAAGACTGTGGAAACTGGGTGGCCAGCTATTTTAAATTGGGGAATATTAAACACCAGTTGGGAAATTGCCAAAGGACATGACTAAGACAGATAGGTCTGCAATTTCCCCTTTGCCTTGAAGGACCATACAGTAGGGGTAGCATGTATTGGGTGGGGTAGCTGAGATGGCCTGAGGTAGAGAAGATTGTTGAGAAAACTGGTTTATAAAACTTCTAAAAAATGTGCACAGTTAATTGTTAAAACAGGGTTTTATCATGACAATAAATAGTCTAACTGTTTAGGAGTTGGATCAATTAAACCAAAAAAAAAGTAACCCAACCATTTTTTCCATAAAGTAGTGTATCTTGGATAGCAAATTACTACATGAACTGTATCTTCAATAATTCCCAACCTGTACCCCAATTGGATGCTTTTTGGTTGCTTAACTTGCCTTTGAATTGGGCTTTCAGGACATTTGACTCAAAACATTGAAATCTAAACTTGGTAAATACTTTCCTCAAAATAGGATTTTTAATTAGGTCTGAATTGGGCTCATATCTATGAATTTGTTTAATCACCAATTTACTAGGAACTAAACTTACATGTCACTAAGGACTCAAGGTCTCTTTGCTGGTCCCCATTTTCAAATTTCAGAAAATTCACCATCTTGTAAGAAGGGGGAATTATTATTCTGCAATCCAACAATTCTATCAAAGAACTTAAAGGAGTACTATAGTTGAACTTTACAAAACCATATGTTGTGCAGAGTGTTTTGATTTGTTTGTTTAGTCCTAGTGTGTCCTTCCCTTTGTTTGCTACTAGACATTTTTTCTCAGTTTGCCTACTACTTTTTTTTGGCCTCTCCTACTAGTTTTATGGCTTCTGGGGATTTCCATATTACCATGGTTTATTGTACTTCCTTATCCTACAATGCCACCTGTCCCATGTGACTGTGATGCATCCGGGACCATAGATTCAGAAAGTACTGGTTTACAGTCAATGTTGCAGCAGTACAGCTGTGATTTTAAGTCACTTTCCTTATCCAGTGGACACTGAAGGCTGCATTTACAGCTTAGCATCCACTTGAGGTCTAACTGAGAGGGTATTCTGTAAGAAAACAGCTAGAGTCTTTACTAATTATAGCACTGATGACCTAGGGTGATTTGTGTGCTTTTTATGGCTGGGTGTAGTTTGATGAAATTAAAGAGTTAGTAGAATCAAAAACAGCAGACAGGACAATGTTAAAAAATGTTAAGAAGTAGCCAGTTTTAACTTTTTATTTCTGAAGCATTTTTCCTTTTTCATTTGCTCATTCAAACATTTTCTATGTGAGAGTATGATGCTGGATGCGTGGAATAGCACTCTGACAGTGGACATATCTAGTTCTGTTCCCGACACAACATCATCAGCACTATGATTTCACTGACTGTGACATCACATGTGATTGACCTGGTAGCTACTGAGTGGCTCTTCCTGAGTAGCTGTGATGTCACAGTCAGTGATGTCACAATGTTGATGATGCAGCAGGGAGCATAGAACTAGATATGTCTGCTGCCAGGCAGACTGCTGTTCCATGGATCACACCCACCAGTATCAGGTAAAACATCTTCTAACTACCCAAAGGTAAACGGAAAAGCTCCTCAGATATAAAATTCAATAGTTGACTGCTTTTAAAAGCTGACATTAATTTTAGGCAGTACACTAGCTCTTTAAAAACAAAACATTTACTCCTGCTGGCTAGACCTAGATAAACATATAGAAAACAAAAATATTGAATTAGAGTTATTTAGTTGTGGCCAGAACATCAGGCTCCTTTCTTCAGATTGCTGCAGCAGTACTTTTCCTTACTGAATCAGTGGTCCCAGACACATCACTATCACACGAGAGAGGAAGCATTGTAGGACAAAGAAAAGCAATAAACCTTACTGACATGAAGATTCCCAGAGCAAATAAAACTAGTAGGCAAACAGAGAAAAAATTCCTAATAACAAACATAGGTAAGGACACACCAGGACTAAACACACAAATCAAAACAATAATACCAAACCCATGAATAGGACTGACTACTCTGTTTAGATGCTTTCTCAAGCTAATAATGTCTCTCTGCTGTGATGATGTAAATATCATCATCCAAATATTGTAAATAAAGTCTGAAAATATCTACATCCTGTACTTACTGTAAATGCTGTAAATAATGTCAGTGACAAATGTCTGTAGCACATTCTCTATGTAACTGTTGTTATACCCTGTCTGTATTAGCTTCTATCTTACATGTGACGAGGTACCTTTGGAAATGAGCCTCTGGCTCAAAGGTTGTAAACCGATATTTCAAATAAATAAATAAATAAAACACTCTGCACACCATTTGCATTTGCAAACTCTGACTGTAGTACTCTTTTAAATTTCTATCAGCAGAAATAATATCCAGATTTATTTCTATGATTTTACATTTCCTTAAGGGTGTGGGTAGTTAGTCTTTCAAGGTTCATTCTTTTAACTTTTAACCAATAGGAAAAAATAATTGACTTACAAATACTGTAGGTGACAGATATGTTTCTCCCAGTTCAGCTCTAATAGCACAGGCCAGAATAAAATTTGATAATGAAAGAATCTGGCACCAGAATTTACCTACAGCACCCAGTATTCCCAGGCAGTCTCCTGCCAAGTACCTGCCAGGCCCTACCCTGCTTAGCTTCCAAGATCAGATGAGATTGGATGCATTCAGGCTGCTATGACTGTAAGCATATATTCCTACACATTGCAGTCTCCACCACTGTTGGGCATGCAATATGTGGCTTTTTGTTTTAAAGATCATGTATCATGTATGCACGAAAATAACATTTTACAATGTGGTCTCTGCATGAATGCACATGAACTGCACCCATATGTGGGGTACAACTATGCACTGTGCAGGGAGGTGGAAGTAAGTGCTATGCACAAAGACACATGTAGAGCAGGTGGAGTTATGGGTAGGGTATACAGACGTGCACAGGGCCACATGGAGAAGACACAGGATGGGCATCCATTGTGTGGCCAAGCTCCTTGTGCCCTAATGAGCCTGGGCAGTGCCTCAGTCTGGAGGGTGTCCCAAATAACCTCGACTATGTTTTAGTTACATTAAGGACCAGTTTATTCTGAGACAGCTACAGTAGCTATGCACAGCCTATGGGTCAGAGGTGAGGTGTTGGTTGATACTGGTGATATCGTTAGAGCTGGTTTAAAGGTCCAAGTTGTCTGCATATGAGATAGCACAGCAATAGTACTAGCATTGGTTGGTTAAGTATATGTGAAAGGCAAATAAAAGTGGCCCCAGAACAGAGCCTTGAGGGACCCCACCCTTGTGGGGTAAGATTGAGAAGGAGAGTATCCAAGTTTAGGTCTCTGCAATCTATCCAAAAGATAATTTCTGAACCAAGGGAGTGTAGTGATAAATATACCTAGACAGGTGAGTTTGTCACAGAATACCAAGTGGTCGACGAAGTCAAAAGCCTTAGTCAGGCCAATAAAAACTGTTGCTGTCAGGTTACCCCTGTCCACGCCTGAGGTAGTGTGATGGTTAGAGTAAGCAGGGCAGTAGTAGTGCTATGCTCCTTACAGAAGCCATGCTGCATGGGAGACAGGAGATTGTGGGCAGTGAGATAATTGGTTAGCTGAGTGGAGATGATTTTCTTGAGGATTTTATTTAAACTTGGAAGTATGGTGATGGTCCTGCCATAGCCCGACTGCCTGCTGTTGGCAGAAAGCAGAACATAGGGGGCTTCAGGGGAACACATACACCATCCTGAGGACAGTAGGGACAAGGGCCCCCTCCAGCTATCCTATGACAGTACACATCAGATGTTGACGAAGAGTATACTCCGTACCTATTATCCAAAGGTAAGACAGCTATGTGCCCAGCAGAATACAGAGTAGCTAAGGGAGCTAACTTCAGAGATGAGGGGCATGTGACATATCATTGACCAGTTAGGGGACATCTTAGAAAGATAGCCAACAATATTTTAGCCAGTTTCAGCACGGACAGCCTGCCAGTAGCCGAGGCAGGACAGGAGTGTGCAATACCACACACACCTGCATGCTCTGGCAACCTTGAAAGGCAAGATGACAGCCACATAACACTGGCATCTTGAGCACGCAT
This sequence comes from Neoceratodus forsteri, assembly GCA_016271365.2. Taxonomy (NCBI): domain Eukaryota; kingdom Metazoa; phylum Chordata; order Ceratodontiformes; family Ceratodontidae; genus Neoceratodus; species Neoceratodus forsteri. The sequence goes on from CM028132.1 coordinate 1,049,709,215, forward strand.
AGGCAGACATGGCAGTGCCTAGGGGAAGGTCACAGTCCAAACACTTCATCTGGGCATTTGGGCATGTGTGCCTCCACATACAGAGGGTAGCAACTAGTCAGAAAAAAATGATGCCTCCACCTCCAAGCACAAGCAGTGATATCCCTACAAGCACATATATCCCTCCCAGCACAAGCACTGATACCCTACAAGCACATATATCCCTCAAGCGCAAGCAGTGATACCCCCACAAGCACATACATCCCCACACGCACTAATATGGCCCCCTTACCATGAGTGGTATGACACTAATGGTGGGTCATCATCACAGTGCTCATTTCCCTACCCTCTCTCCCACCACCCTAGAGACTGAATGTCCCCATGCCGTGCTGCACATTCAGACAGTGACTCTGCACCTTGCCCCTGAAAGGCCTTACTTCCGTGGTCACCTGATGAAATATCCTTGTATCTGTCTGGTGACATGGGTAGTCGCTGCTGCATGGCTATATTGTGTAGCACAGCATATACTGTGAACACTCTGCATGCCTTCCTGGGGTGAGAATCATCATGCCGATTGTCAGTTCCAGGCACTGGAACCAAATCTTCAGTACAGTATTGTCCTTTGGATCATAGACCATGTCTTTCTGTGTGCCCCACTGTATGCCTTCTCCAATGGGCCATATGCCTCCAGGTATGGGGTCATGAGATATGGCCGTATTGGATATCCGTTGTCACCTGTGTGAGTAAACAGCAGGATTAGTACCATGCTGCATCATGGGATCCACCAGAATACCACCCGTGTAGAGTACTGATACTGTTCAATCAATCATCCATCCCAGCCCTCACATGCACCAAGGAGGGCACTCAGCCTGGATACATTGAAGATATAGGCATCTTGGCATGACCCTGGGTACTGAGCCCACACATCAGTGATTATACCCATGAAATCATGTACTATCTGGCAATTGATGCTGTGATACCCTCTGCAGTAACAGTATGCCTCCTCGTCCATGGATGGTACCATGATTACCACATGTGTACAGTTACTGACTCCCAGTACATTGGGCATGACATGCATGGCATAGAATGCCTCCTTCATGAACTGTATGTCAGACTGTGTGGTGGGGAATGTTATGTGTGTATGCACATGCATGAGCAGGGCATGGGCATGGAGGACTGAGTGACGCCCATGACTTCTCCACCACCCTCTGGAGGACCCAGTGGCATACTACACCAATGCATGTAGCACCTTTGTCTGGACTGAAATCATCATAGACTGATGGGTACATGAGGCAACATGGGCATGGACCATTTCTCATACTGGTATGATCAGGGCATGGTCCCAATGGAATCTCTCAAGACAGCGTGTGTCCCACAGGGCATTGTCATCTAGCCTTGGTTGTAATCCATGTGGCCACAACCTGACCCTCAGTGCTTGCTTGTGTTCCTTCTCACTGTCCAGCAGGAGGACATTCATAAGTAGCCCTGGGTGCATCCTCCTTAACCCTGTGTTCTGCCCCAGGAATGACTGTCATGTGGCGTTTGTCCCATGCCCATCTGTGACTCCCAAGACCATGGCCCTGACAGGAAAGCTGCAAAGATGTACCTTGAGGAACTGAGGCTCTTTAAAGCAGCATGTTTCTAGCTTGCCTGTGGGGTGAAGCAGTGTGCATGGGTGTCACTCGGTCACACTGGACAGTGAGATGACAGCAGCAGCACCCATAAGCACTGTGACCAGAGTGGGGGACCACCCTGGGAAACAATGGTGAATGACCACGACCACGTACCAGGAACTCAGAGTCTGGGGATGTGTGGTGTGGGAGGTGCTGAAGACAGAGGAAGTATGTCTGCACTGGCAAAAGGTGAAGGGACATGCATACCATGTGTTGTGTGTACTGCATCACCGATAGCATTCCATTCTTTATGTTTCCACAGGACTACTGTGGCAGTCCAGCCAGATGGACATAGAATGGAAGGAGTAGCCTGATGGGGCAGTGGTGGTGGTGGCTGCCTGTTAGGCCAAATGGGCCCTCCATGTACTGGACTGGCTGTCCTAGAGGGAGAGGATGCAGGACGTGTACTACAAAGATGACATCGGGGCCTACTGGGCTCTGGCAGTGCCCTTTAAAGGATACCTAAACCTTTATTTTATGATGCCTAAAATCACATAACTGTTAATAAGAACCCTCTCTGTAAAATAATTCTGCTGCTTACTTCTAAATATGCAGTTTAACATGTTTTGTAGCTTTTAAAAGTTGTAAACAAATCTCTCTCACCATGTGGAAGCTGGCAGTGAGAACAGCACCTAAAATAGCTGGGCTATCATATAGAATGATGTCATTGAAGCAAGATCATCAGCAAGCATACACTGAATTTCTCTGGGGACTCTTTAAAAATCTTTGTATTTCAAGCCGGCCTGGTGGTGCTGAGGGTTAAGGCACTGGATAGCACACCTCATGCCACGCCAGCAACCTGGGTTCAGGAACAAATCCTGGGTTGTCGGAGGTCAGTCAGTGGGGGGGGGGTGAGAGCAGGATTAGGCTGCTGTGCGACAGATCTCCTCTCCTGGGGAGAGATGACGGGTTTCCCCGGCCCTTGGCTGCTGCCCAGTGGAGGATGGATGGTAGTTCAGGATACAGGGGGGACCGGCGATCACCGGGGGTGGAGTGGAAGGGGATGGAACTGGCTTCACAGGTGCATGTGTGCCTCCACGTGCACGCAGAGCCGTGTGCTGGGGTTCCCGGACAAACTTGGAGAAAATGGGTAAAAACGGTAAAATACATATTAAAAAAAAATTCTTTCTACTTCAGCTGTGTAATGCCCCTCATTTATTTTAGCTTATGTAATTTATTTATTTATTTATTGTCTTGGATACAACCTTTGAGCTTGGAACTCATTTACAAAGGTTCCATGTCAGAACAAAGGGTAGGAACAGAAGAAACAATATACACATTTACAACTGGCTAACAACATGAGCAATAAACAGGAGTGATACATTGTGAATGAAATAATAAAAAAAATGCACAGTACTGTATTTACAAAGCAATTATACATGATGGCATACATTTATACAAACTGGAAGTTAATTAAGCTTCAGTGGTATTATTCTTTTTTTTTTTTGCAGAGACGCAAGGTATGTCTAGAGAACCCTGCCTCCATTCCAGCCTAGCCAAGGGCTTAAGTAAGCTGTCAGTCCTCTTTAAACACACTTGGTACTGCCCCTCCCAACTCCCCCCGCCACACACACCATACTCGACAAAGCCCTCTGGAGCTGTTCCCCCATCATTATCCCTCCCCTATTTCACTATCCCCCACCTCTCGCTCTCTGCGGTTGGTTTCAAACCCAATCCCCTTGTTTCACTGTCACCCAGCCTCTTGCCATCTGGGATAGCATTAAACCCTATTCAGTTACTCTGCCATAGTCTATCGATGGATTTGGAGGTTTCTGGGGGTGTGCTACCTAGGGCAACCGATTAGAAATTACAACTGCTCAGTTTTTTTTTTCTCCTATTTGTCTAATTGTCATGTAATCGCTCTTTAATGCCTAATGATCAGGCCTCTGTAACCACTGAATATGTGTATTGTCTTATTGTCCACCCTGACGTGGAACCTTTGTAAAAGAGCTCACACTCAAAGGTCTTTCCGAAATACTAATTAAACAATTAAACAATGCAGCCAGGCATTGACATTTGTCAAGAGGCAACAGTGAAGAAGTGAGGGGTTGGGGAAGAGTTATATAAGTGGAGACGGGGGATGGGGTCAGTGAAGGAGGAAAAGAGAGGGTTGAAGGGAAGGGGTGGTTGACAGGATGGGAATATTGCCAGGAAAGGGAGAGGTGGAAGAGGCTGTATGGGAGGGCAGAGTAGGGGGATGAGCAAAGTAGTTGGGGTAGAGAATGAAAAAGGGGGAGAGTGGAGAGGGGGGCTTGGGTGTCGAATTAAAGGGTGAATGTGGAGAGAGGTAAGGGGAGTGATGAAGGAGAATAAGAAAATTAGTTTGAGCAGTCACACACACATAGTGTAGTCAGGTATTGCATTAGTTCTTTTTTAAAGGGGCACAACTTAGGAATGTTTGTAATGGCAGAGGAAAGTTCATTGAGCCATTGAGGGGCCTTGCAGGATAAGGAACTTTGGGAAGTGCTGTATGGTGAAAGGGAATATGCAGTGCATTTCTAACCTTTCCTCTGGTTTGGTGCGAGTTTAGGGCAGGTTTAAGGAGCTTTTGGATAGCTGTAGGGGTCAGGCCTTGGAGTTTTTTTTGCCAAAGAAGCAGATCTGATACTTTATCCTCCCCTAGAGGTTAAGCCACTTGGTCTGGGCGTACAGGTCACAGATGTGTAAAAGGCTGCCTACACCTAGGACTGGTCTGCAGGTCTTGTTTAAGGCTGTTTTGACTCTTTTCAGAGCAGTGTCAATGGTTGTGCAATACACGATTAGACTATCGTCTATGACAGATAGAACTGAGCTGATGACAGCAAGAAAGAGGGTTTCAGCTGTCATGCAGTACCCATGCCAGTAAAGCAAGCTGATTCTGGTGTTGACTGTTTTTACCACATGTTCTGCGTGGTGTGAGTAGGAGAGTGAGCTGTCGAGGGTAATACCAAGGTACTTGAAAGTGTTTACCTGGTAAGGGGATTAAGTTTTCTGTTTAATATTGCCAATTGACTGGATTTGTTCTTGTTTTGTGGGCTGGAGAACAGCATTACTTTGTTTTTTTAATAGTTTAGTAGGAGTTTGTTCTGTCTGAACCATTCCTCTATTATGGTGAAGTTTTCTTGTAGATTTATTTTTGAGCAGATTTAATCAGGGGCTGCTAGAGAAAATGGGCATATTGTTTGCATATAGCAGAATTTTGACAGGGCAGATACCAGGCAGTGAGTATAAAAACAGGCTGCATAAGAGGGGTCCCAAGATGGAACCTTGCGGAATGCCTATGGACACCTTCCTACTGTCAGATAGGGTATTATTTATTTTTACCTGCTGGGTTCTATTGGCTAGATAACTCTTAAAGCACCCAATGGTTTCCAGGGATAATACAATAGTATGCGACCTTCGGAGCAAAATGCTGTGGTTAATGGTGTTAAATGCTGTAGTGAGGTCGACATACATCAACCCCACTAATTGATCGGTATCCCGATCCCAGTATCCCGGTATGCACGATTTCCACTTGCACAAAAGTAGAAGCAGGGAGGAGGCTGGAAACTACTGGCCAGTGAGCTTGACCTTGTTAGTGGGGAAGCTTATGGAGCCTCTACTTAAGGAAAGAATAGTGAAGTTCCTTACAGAAACAGGGCAGCTAGATACTAAACAGCATGAATTTACAGCAGGACGGTCATGTCAGACGAATATGATTCACACTAAGGTTCATACTAAGGACGTGAAAGAGCAAGAATGCCAAATGGCCCATAAATGCTCTTATTAGTTAGAATAATATGCTAAATTATGGCCAGATAACAGAAGCTTGTCAAGACAAAGTTTAAATTCTGTTTATGTTCTACTGATAATTATGTTCTGGGGTAATTTATTCCACAGATTGATAACTCTGCATGTAAAAAAGAATTTTCTGCTAAGGTAGTTGAACCTTTTTCTATATAATTGAAGTGGGTGGCCTCTGGTGTTATGTGAACTCTCTTTGAATTCCAGTCCAAGTTCTACCATCAGATATGGTTCCTGAATGATATCAAAGAAAAAGAGAAGGTCCCCTCTTAGTCTTCTTGTATCAAGTCTCATAAAATTAAGGAAGCTTAATCTACAATCATATGATTCATTTTCTAACCCACTTATGTGCTTTATGAATCTATGTTGTATGTTTTCAAGAGATTTACAATATGTTTTTTTATAAGGACACCACAATTGTGAGGCATGCTCAAGGTGTGGTCTTACATATGATCTAAATAGAGGCATTAACACTTTATTGTCTTTTGATTTAATATTGCGTTTGATTGACCATATAACTTTATTTGATCTTTTTACTGATTCCTGGATTTGTTTAGAGTGGTTTAAGTCATTTGAAATAATGACCCCCAGATTATTCTCATCCGTAGTTAAGATTAGGATGGAATTTCTCAGTTTGTAGTTTACTTTTGGGTTTGCTGTACCCAAGTGCATAACTTTACACTATGCTGTGTTTAGGTTCATACCCCAGGTGTTAACCCATGTGACAATTTTGTCCAGGCCATCTTGTATTGTAGCCGACTGACTATGCCTTATACAAGGACCACTGAGCGTGATGACATCTGTATATTTAATGGTATTGGTAAGACATTTTTTAGTCATATCAGAGACAAAAATTTGAAGCAGGAATGGGCCCAGCACTGATCCCTATGGGATTCCACTAGTCACCCTCCCTGAATCAGAAAGTTGGCCATCTATTAAAACCTTTTGTGATCTGTTGGTCAACCAGTTTGTGATCCAATTTATGATATAAGGATTAATGTTTAAGCTGTGAAGTTTGACTATTATACTATTGTGTGGCAAGACATCAAAAGCCTTGCTGAAATCCAAGAAAATTACATTGCAAGGGGTTTTGTTATCGAGGTGGTAGCTAATGGTCTCATAGAAAAACATTAGATTTGACAAACATCTCATTCCTTTTTTAAATCCATGTTGTTCAGGGTCTAGAACATTCATGATGGGAGAAATTATATCTTTAATTAGACTTACAAGTAATTTTCAAATTGTGGAGGTTAGACTGATGGGTCTATAGTTTTCCCAAGATAATTTGGTGCCTTTTTTATGGATTGGCGTAACATATGCCTTTTTCCAGTCCCCAGCAACATGACCAGAAGAAAGGCAACCTTCAAAAAGCAGTTTTAAAGGATAAACTATGGAGTTTCCCAGCAGAAATAAATAATGCCCTGCTATATTGTCAGGGACAGGACAATTTTTATTCTTTCGGAGTTTTAATTTTGACACTATAAGGTTGTTAGATAAAGTAATCTTCGATACTACGTGTTGATTGGGCCTTATGAAGTGTGAATTGGTAACATATTGGTTTGGCCTTTTGGGATGTGAGTTGGAGGGCCTGAACATCTCACAAAACTTATTGTAATTAGATTTGCAATGTCCTTAGGTGATGAAATGGTTTCATTATCGTATAAAAGAGGGTCCTCCTGACATAGTGTTTTTTTTAAGAAAATTTATATACGAATAGAAGAATTTACCATTATTGAATTTTTTGACTGGGTCTCCAAAATAGTGGACCGGGGAGGTGGGAGAGGTGGCGGACATAGTCTGTCTATATTTCAGCAAGGGTTTTGACTCTGTCCCTGATAGAAGATTGAGCAATAAGCTAGAGCACTCTGGGATAGGGCACAAAATAGTTAAATGGGTTCAAAACAGGCTCCACAATAGAAAGCAGAGGGTTATAGTCAATGGAACACTGTCTTTCAAGGGAAGGGTGATCAGTGGTGTGCCTCAATGATCTGTCCTTGGCTAAATCCTTTTCAATATATTCATCAGCAACATTGCTGATGGCCTGCAGGGTAAGGTATGCCTGTTCACAGATGACACAAAGCTCTGCAACAGGATAGATACAATTGAAGGAAAGGCAGCAATGGAAGCAGATCTAAAGAGCCTAGAAGCATGATCTAGGGACTGGCAGTTGAAATTCAATGCCAAAAAAGTGCAAGGTCATGCACCTAGGTAAAGGAAACCCAAGGAAAACATACATACTCGTTGGTGAACAATTAACAGAAACAAAACCCGAACAGGACCTTGGAGTGCTTATTTCTGATGATTTAAAGGTGGGTAGACAATGTGAAAAGGTGGCACAGAAAGCTATTAGCATCTTTGGATGTATTGGCAGGGGCATTACAAGTAGGAAGCAAGAGGTCATACTCCCTCTGTACAGGTCCTTGGTGAGGCCACAACTCGAGTACTGCATACAGTTCTGGAGGCCACATCTAAAAAAGGACATAGACTGCTTGGAGGCTATACAGAGGAGAGCTACTAAAATGGTACAGGAACTGCACCAGGAGCAATATGAATCTAGACTACAGCAACTGCAAATGTACTCCCTCGAGCAAAGGAGAAACGGGGGGGGATATGATAGAAACCTTCAAATACATAAAGGGCATAAATAAGGTACAAGTAGAAAACCTCTTTCACGAAAACGAGACCACGCAAATGAGGGGGGCACAGTTTGAGACTAACAAGGGTAAGTTTAAAACCAACATTCGTAAGTTCTACTTCACAGAGGAGGGTGGTGGACCCTTGGAATAGCTTACCACCAGAGGTTGTGGAGGCCAAAACAGTAACTGCTTTTAAAGTAAATTTCTGACCTATCTGAGAGCAGCTACCACTTGCACATAGTGTTGGCTGCCCTCATCTGCCGTCATTCTATCCTGGTTTAACTAATAAAAAGTATCCCGTACCTTAATGATATCCCTCATAATTTTTATTTCTAAAGTGGAAGCCCTCTGCAGTGTGAGTGTCCGGGTTCGGCTGACATGCCCCCGCGCTCAAGCACATAATGACGAGTGGTCAGGGAAAGCGTGGGGGTGTGCCCCATTGAAATGAATGGGGCTTGATTTCTCATTCATTTTTAAACTACAAAATGGTCACTTGGCGATTAATGAAGGACACTGCTCAACTAACATGGGCCATGTTAGTCGAGCGGCGTCCTTCATTAATCTCCAAGTGACCATTTTGTAGTTTAAAAATGAATGAGAAATTAAGGCCCATTCATTTCAATGGGACTCTCCCCCGTGCTCTCCCTGGCCACACATCATTACATGCTTGAGTGTGGGAGCGTGGCGACTGAACCCAGACACTCACACTGCAGAGCACTTCCACTGTAGAAATAACAATTATGAGGGATGTCATTATGGTATGGGATACTTTTTATCAGTAAAACCAGGATAGAATGACAGCCAATGAGGGTAGCCACCACTATGTATGAGTGGCTGCCTTACATCAGAAATTTCCTTTAAGATAGCATGGGACAAATACTGTGGTAATCTCTGAAGAAGAACAGAATAGGGGGGTAGGCAATCTGGGCAGACTAGATGGATCATATGGTTCCCTTCTGCTGACACGTTATTATGTTCTTATCTAATGCCTTGTGTAAGTAGTTTGTGTATTCTAGCAGTGCGGTAGTGGTACTATGGGCCTTCTGGAATCCATGTTGCTGAGAGCACTGAATGTTCTACTTATTTAGGGAGTCTACAAGTTGGTCAATACATTAAAGGGCTTTAGACAGTGGGAGCAGGATAGATAATGGTCTGTAATCTGAGCGGAGTGCATGATCCCCACTTTTATGTACTGGGGCAGCCACTGCCGATTTCCATCTCTTGAGGAATTATGCTTGTCTGAGGGATAGGCTGATTATTTTCATGAGTTCTGGTACTACTTCAGCAAGTGAGAAAGCAATCATTTTTAAGTCAACGGAGTCATTACTGTTTCTCATTTTACGAAGGGTATGCTGTAGGTATTTTATTGCTTCAGTAGGGGTGATTTGTTTGAAGTAGAAAGGTGGTGTTCCAGTTGGGAGCATACTATGGTCAGTCCGGGTTTAATCCAGGGTGTCTTCCTTGTTATCTAAGTAGTCCAGTGGGAGAATGGCACTAAGATCAGAGAAGGTGGCATTAAAAGTGTCTGCTATTGCCTTAGGGTCTTGTGTGATTCTCCCATCCACAAGGAGCACAGAGGGGTAAGCCTTGCTGTTTTTTCCTGTGAGGTCTTTCAGGTTTCACAATAATTTTTTGCCATCTCCCCAGGTGTTACTGAGACAATCTTTGTTTAAGCAGGCATTTAGCACTTAGTATTTTATATGAATTCTGGGATATTTTAATTGAAGTATTTAAATTATTTTGTAAAAGTTTTATTTGAACTGTTTGTTTTATGATGTTTTAAGAATGGTACAGTGCTTTGAGTTTTAGAATTGTGCTAAATAAATTATTTTTTTTTTTAGTACTGGATTTGGCAAGCCTGATGTCATGGGTACAGTTATTCCTCACAGCCCTGTACCTTTGGAAGTCAGTCAACTTACCAGTGGCTTTAGCCCTGTGCCATAAGTGGTCTCTTGTACCCATTTGATCTAGGAGTGATTACGTGATCCAGCCATTGTTGGGACCCTTTAGCTTCTGCTTTTTTGCAGGAGCGTAGATGTCATAGACCGCAGTGGAGGTGTTAATAAAGAGGTCTGAGGCCTGGTCAAAATCCTGTGTAGTGTGAAGGGGAGACCAATTGAACTGCTTGAAGGAGGCCTTCAACTAGCCTAGCTGCCCTTTTTTTAGGACTTAACTTGCAGTTATGTTGGGGTAGACTTAGTGGCTTTATTGGATTAGAGGTAGGTGACTGGGGAGTGATCACTGAGTGAGTCAGGGGTAACCACCCTCTGCATACTAATTGGTGCCAAATACCTGTATTAGCTTGTAGTACATGTAGGATAACAACATTGGTAGCGCCCACAATTATGAAGTGCACCCTACCCTAGTGTGCATCTAAACATTTGACACAAGTTGCTCTACTCAGTAAAGGGGGGTCAGCACTATTCAAAAAAGAGCAAGTAGCCATCTTACCAGCTCAGCATAATTACATTTCAGTTGGTGCAACATAGAAAAATGTGCAAAACAGCAGCTCAAGCTTCAGCTCACTAAGCAAATAGTATCAGGTTTGTGGTCATGGACAAGGGGAAAAAGACACTCCTTCTGGTAGCCAATGTTATGTGCTGGAATAACTCTGTACATCAACATCAGAAATATCAATACAGCTTATGGTTTAAGTTCAAAGACCAGCTCCAAAACAAAAAAATGGAGAGAATTCTAGCACTCAAACATGCCTACCTGTGCCTCAGCAGTTGCTAACGCTATGCACATACATGTTGGAGCAAATCATGCAACATGTCATCATCATCAGAGTGGGTCCCATTCCAACTCTGATGATGACACCATGTTGCGTACCCTGTGAAAATAAAACTATTTGTGCTACATATGTCCCTTGTCTGACTATTGCTTCCTGTCAGTGGTGAAACACTATACATTTCTATTCAATGTATTCTAGATTTTTCCATGTCCCTTTTTCTCCCCTTATTTGGGACTTCCTCCCAGCTCAGCATAACTGATCACATCTCAGTCCCAATGCTGCATGCCCCTCAAGGTCTTTTGAACAGCACAGGGATTCAGAGTAACAGCAGTGATCATTCTGACAGCCCCCCCCCACTTTCCAACAGTTCCAAGCTAGTGACATTTCTTGCCTAGTGAGAGGACAGCACTCCACCTGTTGAGGGTGCTCCTTCTTTGGCCCAACACAGGGATCACTATGGGTGAGAAATGTGGTGAATGAAACCCTTCTATGGTTGAGGAAGCACTGCTGCTAGCAGCAGCCCTTGATTGCAGCCATTTGATCACAGATAACACTGGTTTGCACCTAAACTCAGATTGCCCGAATGGTAGAGCGATGTGCTGACACTGCGCCAATGTGCAGCCCTGATGTTTCTGTGGTTTTTGACTTTGTCCCACTGTTGGTCAGAATTATTTGTCTTCAACTTACCTCAGAATTGCTGTGTTTGTGACATCACAGCCTTCTGTCATGGTAAGCAGTATGATGTCATTATGTGTGTACTATGAAGTCGAAAATTTCTGATGGACAGCTTTTATATACATTTCATACATACAATACATACCTAGTAACTTGCTAATTTAAAGGTTAACATTTATGTACGATGGTTGACACAGTTTGAAAGTTCATGAAACGCTGTTTCAAATAAGATATTGGGCTCATCTGTAGTTGAAAGCACTCCAGATACAGAGACGACTGATTCTGTCCAATATTACTACTATATTGCAGCCATCTGTAGAATACTGTGATATCAATGTGTAACCCCCTACAAATGGGGTTCCTGAAAAGTCTTCCTAGAGCTTGCCTAAATGCTCACTGCTAGGTTGGTGTTTGGAGCCCTAATCGTTTAAATGGTATTGCAAAAGAGCACCTGTAAAGCCTCTATGTACTGTCTCTTTAAGAGCTGCCTGACTGTAGTTATAATTGAAGCTGGAGGGTGGCTGAGTGTTTCCACGCTCGATTCCTGCCCGGGCTGCCTGATAATCGCTCCGTTTCTGCCATCGCTAGTTGCACAGAGGGAGCTCAGTTAGAAGATGTGCTGGTGTACTGATTGACTTTTAGAGCAGTAATAATATTGTAGTTTGTTCTAACCTGCCTTCTTTGCAGCGAGGGGTGTTCTGCCTATCTCCACTATTTTGGTCCTGAACTGCCGAATTGGACCAATCAGTACTCTGGGACTCTAAAATGGAGTCTGATTACTGGGGTTGTGTGGAGTAAAACTGTAGGAATTGTAGTTCTGGGGTGTTAGCACCTTTTTGCACCTACAGGGGGAGCTTTGTTGTGACTGACAGCTGAACTGACCAACCAAACTTTTTGGATCTTGGGAAAACCCCCGAGCTGTCTGCTGGCTAACCAGATCTAAGTGGGAAGTTGAAGAAGCAACAGCTCGAGATAGTCGAGCAGCCGTTTTTGCATAGTTCACGTGGGAGAACTGTGGAAAGGCTAGAGTTTCGGCCTGCATGTGTGCCCGCTGCCCTGAGAGGGAATCAAGAGTTATATTCAGACTAAATCCGAGTTGTGAGACACTGATTTTGGACAAGGCTAAATACCTGAGGAAGACCGAAGATTTTGCTGAACGCGATCGGCCTGCTAGGAGTTCCAGTCACATCAGAACTGCCGAGTTTTGCAGATTGCTGTGTGATTGTGATTGGAGAAGGATTGCCTGGTACTGTAGAATTTCCCACATATAAATGTGCTGTGTATGGAAAGTGGGTCCTGATTTGCTTCCCCACTGTGTGAACTGTGTTCTGCTTGCTGGAAGATGTATCCAGCCAAAATGGACTAAATCTGTGGTTATCTCCATGCGGTCGGGCCTTGCCATGAGAGTCCTGCCAGACTATCCCACTGCACAGAGAAAGGCCATCGATGAGACACCTGCCTGGGGATCAGCCCCCTGCTCCATACTCGAACAGGAACGATGCCTCTGTGAATTGTGTGGGCACTGCTTCTCCTGGCTCTCCAGATCAGCCACCTGCAGTCTCGATTTTCGTCCAGTCTGTGTCTAGTTCTGGGTATCATGAGTAACCATCAGGGTAGCTCCCTGCAACAACAGCTCAATCTAAGTGTGTCATCTGATTGTCTTGTTTTTCCTTTTCTTCCATGAACTGAGCCCTCTGGATCCGGATTACAAATAGTGTGCATTGTGCATATTGTTTTATTCCATCACAGGGCCCCAGCCAGCTGCAATGCCGGCCTACCCCGGGCAACGGTCCTGGCTAGCCCATCTCTTCTCCACCTGAGTACCCAGAAGGTGTGACTGCTTGGGGACTCTGAATGCATGCATAACTGTTTGACTTATAGAGCATTTAAGCAAATTACCCTGATTACGCCCCTCCCTTGTGCAACAAGCCCCCTGAATAAATCAGATCTAACTTTTTCTGCATTTAACCTGCCTGTGGTTCCAGTTTATGCTAAGAGTACTGTATTGTTGCCAATTGCGTGTGTAACCTTGTTTTACAGGGGGTCCCCAGGGTCGAGCCAAAGGAAACAGCCCTGGTGGTAAGTGCAAACAGTGAGGGTAGTGGTAATGTGTATCAGGGGTATTGTGAAAGTGGTCATTGTGTATTGTTCTGGCCACTAGCAGGGAGAGAGGGGGGTTACAGTGTCCCGGAGGGTTGTGTCCAAGCTAGTTTGACCACTACCAACCCTGACCTCTGGGTGGATGTACCCGTTTCAGAACTCAGGCCCCTTAACCTGCTACTAGCCAAGCAGGCAGGGGTAGTAGCCCTTGGGATAGCACCACCTAGGGGTTACAAATGAGGAACAAGTTCTGCTTGATTCAGTGTAGTTAGGTACAGCTTGTTCCTCAATGACATTAGAATGTTCTACAAATGGCTGCAATGTAGTAACAATGTTGAACAGACTCAGTCGTCTAGATCTCTGGATTGCTTCCAGCTACTGATGAGCCCAATACTTCATTTGAAAGAGCTTTGCATGTGCTTTCAAACTATGATAGCCACTGGACATGAATGTGCTTCTTTAAGTTCAGAAAGGACCTATGTTCATTAGATCATCCCCACGCCCTTAATGAGAAAGGAGTAAGACGTATACTTTACAAACATGTACTAATTTGTAAGGATCTCTGACCCACTGTACTACCCAAGGTACCCTGTGATTCTCTTGTATGTAGAAGTTGTTCAGGTTTGCAATGAAGGCCTGTACTGCATACTGTACTATAACGTTCGGCTGCATTGGCAAAATCTAACTGCAAAACCCAGAAAAGCAAAAAAGCGACATTTTAAACAGGAGTTTTCTATTAAATTATAACAACTCAATAGAGGATGTTTGTGAAATGATATACTTAACATATAGAAACATAGACTTTGATGGCAGAAAAGGACCGCTTGGCCCAACCAGTCTGCCCATTTCCCTACCTATTGGATAAACTGTAAATCCTAGTTAACCAGCAGCCTACTTCCTCCTACTCCCCACCAGAATTGCCTTATGTCTGTCCCATGCATTCTTGAATTTCCCCACTGTTTTTGACCCCATGACCACCTCAGGAAGGCCATTCCATGCGTCCACCACCCTCTCCATGAAAAAATACTTCCTCAGGTTGCTCCTGAGCCATCCCCCTTCTATCTTCAAATTGTGCCTCCATGTTCTTGCACATCTCTTTTTCTGAAAGATGGTACCCTCTTGGACTTTATTGATTCCCTTGAGATACTTGAAAGTTTCTATCATGTCCCCCTCTCCATTCCTCAAGGGTATACATATTAAGCTCCTTTAGTCTCTCTTCGTATGGCTTCCAGTGCAGACCCTGCACCATTTTAGTTGCCCTCTTCTGGACTGCCTCCATCCTGTCTATGTCCTTGCAGAGATAGGGTTTCCAGAACTGCATGCAATACTCCTGATGAAGTCTCATCAACTGTTTGTACAGAGGGATAACAACTCCCAGTTTTCTGCTGGTGATGCCTCTCCCTGTGCATCCCAGTACCCCCCAGCCCTCCTTTCTGCCTTCTCACATTGCTTGCCTAACCTTAGGTCATCTGATATGACTAACCCAGATCCCTTTCCATTTTTGATGTTGTTAGTACCTCCCCCCATTGTGTACTCTTTCCCTGTGTTTTTGTTTCCCAGATGCATTACTTTGCACTTCTTTGCCTTGATTCTGCCATACTTTTGACCATTCCTCCAACCTTGCCAAGTCCCTTCTCATCATTTCCACTCTCCCTTGTGTATCAACCCTGTTGCAGATGTTTGTGTCATCTGCAAAGAGGCATACTTTTTCTTCCAGTCCCTCCGCAATGTCACTTATAAAGACATTAAAGAGGACTGATCTCAGTACTGAACCCTGCAGTACTCCACCAGTAACCCCCTTTCTTTGGAGTGGACTCTGTTTATTATTACTCTCTATGTCCTGTTGTCCAGTCAATTGTTTACCCAGGCTACCACCCTGGGACCCACTCCCAGGCTGGCTAACTTGTTTGTTAATCTTTTGTGTGGGACTGTGTCAAATGCCTTGCTAAAGTGTAGGTAGGCCATGTCCACAGCCCCTCCCTGGTCTACTACTTTGGTCACCCAGTCAAAGAAATCTATGAGATTTGTCTGACACGACCTTCCTGCTGTGAATCCATGCTTTCTTGGGTCCTGTACCCTGCTGGCCTCTGGGTACTGCTGTCTTGAGTCCTGTGCCCCACTGGTCTCTAGGTACTTCCGAGGATACTTGCTAGTTAAATATTTTACCCTCTTTGAAAGGATTTCATGCCTAGGAAAAGATGCCAGATTAACAACAATGGAGACTGAAGTCCGTACACATGGCAGACATGGAGGGGGGAGGGGCACAGTGCAAGCTTCCCTGTAATATTCTGACAATATGCCTCAGTCTTGTAATGAAGATAGTACCCTATACTGTAGGTCAGAGGCTGATTATAATTCCATTTCCAACCAATCTCTGTCAAGATAAATGGCCAACAGGGATCCAAATTGGTATGCACTGTATTGGGAGTTGTGGGATATATACAATTACCCATAATGACTGCACTGAAATCATCACAACTCATTTTTAGTTTATTTAGTTATTTCTATACAAGAATAGTCTTTTCTTAGGTTAGTAGTTATTTCACAATTGGATTCCTAGAAGGCCAAGACAGGACAACACCAAGTGTTTCATACAGTATATGCCCACGTAGAGTGCCCTGTACTGTAAGTATGGGCCACCAACCAGCTGTTAGATGATAATGTTATTTGACCAATCCAATGACTAATGTGTGGCTTTTGCCAGTTTAACTGCGTACACATACACATCATCAATATGTCTCAGTATGCAAGCCAATTCAATTTGTCACTTGCTGTGAAAAGGGTTGTTGCTCTGCATTTAATGTGGGCGTACAATTCCCACTGCTCCCTGAGAAAATGAGCAGTTTCTAAGACATTTTGGATCATTAATCATGTATGCATAATGTGTTCATTACGGCTGTAATTCCTCTCTTTTCTTGTCTTTACTGAAAGTTTCAAATTACATTCTTGACAACATACAGTAGCTAGAAGGATAAAGAAATATGATCTACAAAGTCACATCTAATTTCATTTCAAGTCTAGTGAGCCAGTTAACAATGATAATCCTTTGTAAAGAAAATCATGTGAGACAGATCATGTAGTAGGTTTTAGATGTGAATGCAGTAAGCTTGATGAGTGCTGATAAGGGAAAGAAACCAATATTTCTATGATAACCTGACCAAGGAAATTTTCCCTTTAACTCCTTGTCACTGAGGTTACTCAACACTCCTTAAGTTCAATAGGGCCTTTCAGGCTATGCCAATGGATCTGATGGAATATTTTGTTGTTATGTGTTTCTGCATAGGAAAAAAAAAGTTACCAGCTGACACCACTTCTGTCACGTCACCTAGCACTCTGTTGCCTAACTCACACCAGCTACTGTCATCCTACAATTAGTTTACCTTCCTGTTTACTAAGCAGTTGCATATGCCATCTTCCTACCAGTCTGGGTGGAAGATGTTAATAGTCTCCTGGTTACCGTTCACACATAGTTAGACCTCCATGGGTTAATGCTTCTCAGCAAGAGGAGTCTTCTGGTATAAAAATGGGTACCAGCCATTTTAGTGCTGGTCCTTGGGAAGCTTTGTGAAAGAGGGTTCCCCATGGAAACTGCAAGAGCTGTAGCTAAGGCATGCTCTTTGCAGGAAGTCCAATGCATCCAACAGGGTGTGGATTAAGAGATTTGTTTAATAGAAA
Organism: Neoceratodus forsteri; assembly: GCA_016271365.2. Classification (NCBI taxonomy): domain Eukaryota; kingdom Metazoa; phylum Chordata; order Ceratodontiformes; family Ceratodontidae; genus Neoceratodus; species Neoceratodus forsteri. The sequence continues at coordinate 1,049,726,449 of CM028132.1, forward strand.
CTAAAGTCCATGTGGATGTGAAGAGAAGCCTGACAGGAGTCAGCCAAGGAGACAGCCAACAGCCAGAAACCCTCCCTGTTGGAACACATGTACACCTGTATTGTTTGGGGGTCTCTTGGTAGGGGTGTGGTAGAGGGTTGTGTTGTAGCTGAACTGTACACTTCTAGGTTTGAGGAGCTAGCTGCTAGGCTGATACCTAGGTAGGAAGGTACTGCCTTAGCTGTATACACACACGAAAAAGGTTTACAACTAGTGATTATTGTTATAGAATACCTGTATATGTGTAATGATTGTGTACCTGTGTAGTAACTGTTGTATCTGTGTAAGTACAATGTTGTGCATTGTACTTTAGTTACTCATATTACATACAGCTTAGTCTTTCTGAGTTCTGGGAAAGGAGGACAGGAAGCACAGGGAGAGCAGGAATAGGGAATGTGGGGAGTGGGAATGGTGCAGTGCAGTGGTTGTGGTACAGCAGTCTTCAGGGAGACCTTCTGGAGACTGCGGTGCTGCCCCATCTGTGTGCACCTCTCTGGGTTGGTGGAGAAGGTCTCTAGACTCGAGGTTACATTGGTTGCAAGTCAGGAGGAGGTCACTAGATTTGGGGCTGCGTTGCCCTGGAAGGATGGAGGATGTCGCAAGCACATTCCTCAACTGCAACTAGTACTACTTCAGAATTCCTACACTGCTCTGGCAAAGCTGGACTGCCAAGAGGAGGCCCCCATGGCAGTGACTGGGGAGGATGTAAAGGCTATCCCAAGTGGAGGCCCCAAGGAGGGTGGAAGAGGACCACAGAGAAGGAGGAAGCAACTTCTGGTGGGGGACTCAATTGTCAGCAGGATAGAGTCAAGAATAGGAAAGAGGGCAGAGAAGGAGGTCAGGTGCCTACGGATCACTAGGGCAGTAGGAAATGAGGGGGAGCTGGATGTTCTTGTTCACCTGGGAAAAAATGACCTGGCTAGGAAAGGGGCAGAAACAGTGCAGGGGGAGTTTAGGGAGCTGGGAAGAAGTCTTAAACAGATAGCACACTCTGTAGCTTTTGCGGAGGTGATGCCTGTCTATAATATGGGGGAAGGAAAGGGAGCTCCTCACAAAGGCCTTCAACTCATGGATGAAGGAATGCTACAGAGAGGAGGAGTATGTCTACACTGGGGACTGAGGGCCCACCTGGGAGAAAAAGAGCCTATAAAGAGGTGATGGCCTGCATCCGTCCAGGAGGGGAACCATTGTTCTCAGTGTATAGTTTGAGCATTACTTCAATGAACATTTAAACTAGTAAAGGGGGTGGTGAAAGAAAAAGGGGAGGCAGAAACTGCCCCACATAGGCTGAGCTAGAGCAGGGAGATCCCAAGGGGTGATAGTCTCACCACAGAGCAAGTTAATCGCTTGGCAGAAGACACCAGGAGAAAGGACTGCTGTGAGACTGGACTTCTCTGCTGGGACTATATTGCCCTCCTTCCCTCCCACCCAAAGCTAGTTCTACTTTTATAGGCACAGGTTTTGACTGACAACAGGAACTTCCTGTTTGGGAGCAGGAAGTGAGTGATCACAGAGCCACCAAAGACCCACCATCCTAGAAGGGCAAGAGTAGCTCTCCGGCCCCCTCTAGCTGCTGGAGGTCTGCCTCTGAGCAAGTAAGGGGTCTACTGAGAAATATAGGATTTTCTTGTCTCAGAACAGGACAATCAGGACCTTAAAGGGCACACAGGCAGAAAGTAAGGGGAGAGAGAAAAAAAAACAGAGGAAAGAGTAAGGATTGCAAACAGTTAAGGGGCCAGAAATAAGACATGATGGGAGTGGTGCAGTGCAGTGGCTGTGGAGCAGCAGTCTTCTGGGAGACGTTCGGAGGATGCGGTGTTGTCCCATCTGCAGGCACCTCTCTGGGCTGAGGGAAGGTTGCTCATCTCCAGGCTGAGTTGGCCAGGATTTGTGGGACCTCCTCTTCCATCCAGGGACCACCAGTGCCACTGCCGTTGCCTCAGAGGTTGCCAAGAAAGAGGAGCAGTTGGACCACAGTGGGCTCAGGGAGGGTGAGGGTGGTGGAACAGAGGTGCATCCCTCCAGTTGTACCTCTCTACAATTCCTATGCCATTCTGGCAAAGTGTGGTTCCTCTATGGAGGCACCTGCAGTGGAGACTAAGGAGGATGCTGGGAACCTCCACAAAGAAGACCCACAGGAGGGTAGCAGGGGACCCTGCAGGGGAAGGAAACAACTCCTGGTGGGGGACTCCATTGTTAGGAAGGTAGAACTGGGGGAGGAAGGGGAGAGGGAGGTAAGGTGCGTGCCTGGTACCATGGCTTGGAGGGACAGGGAGCAAATCCTCAGGATTGCTGGAGCAGCTGCACAGGGGAGGGAGCTGGATGTCATTGTCCACCTAGGGACAAATGACCTGGCTAAGAAAGGGATTACAGAAGTGCAGGAAGAGTTTGTGGAATTGGGGAGGGGCCTTAGACAAGTAGCACGCACGGTAACCTCCTCGGAGGTGCTGCCCATCTATGGCGTAGGAGAGGCTAGGGTGTTCCACACCATGGGATTCAATCAGTGGTTGAAAAACTAGTGTGAAGTTCAGGGATTTGGCTTCATTGGGGACTGGTGGTCCACCTGGAGTGATGCAAGCCTATACTGGCATGATGGGCTGCATCTGTCCAGGAGGGGAACCAGGATCCTAGGTGAAGGTTTAAATGCTTCATTGGCAAGCATTTAAACTAGCCAAGGGGGGAGGCACTGGAAAGGAGCAGGGAAATCCTAGCCCCCCTCAAAAAAATAACGGTAGTAAGTGCGGTAAACACCAACATAGAGGTGTCAATAGGGAGAGGGGCAGGGGTAAATAGAGAAAGTGACAAAGGCAAGAAGGACAAGGATGGGGCAAAAAGGAGTAAGGCCATCAGGAAATGGAGGGTAATGAGTACCAATGCCCGTAGTCTGGGCAACAAGCTCCCTGAGCGAGTGGCCTTGATGGAAGAGGGATGCCTGGATATCGTAGCAGTCACAGAAACATGGTACACAGAGAACCATGACTGGGATGTTAACATACTAGGGTACATAACCTACAGGAGAGACAGGCAGGGGAGAAGAGGGGGAGGAGTAGCTCTCTTTGTAAAGGAAGGGATAAAAGCAACTGAACAAAAGAGTAAACAGGGAGGAGAGGAGGCACCGTGGGTCACCTTAGAGACTGGAAAGGGCACCACAATCCGCACAGGGGTTGTGTACAGACCCCCATGTCAGGGGGAGGGAATGGACAAGGATATGATAGAAGGCATTCTTAGAATGACAGAGAAAGGGGAGATACTGTTGATGGGAGACCTGAATATGCCAGATGTTAACTGGAGCACATTTGCTGCAGCCACATCCAAGAGCAGGGCCATTCTTGATGCCCTACAGGTGGCAGGCCTCAGACAGCTAGTTTCGGAACCCACTCATGGGGGAGCAATCTTAGACCTTGTACTCTCAATCGGGGGCAGTGAGAGGATCTCAGATCTAAAAGTGGGTTGCCATCTGGGAACAAGTGACCATCAAACAGTGTGGTTCACGTTAAACTCAGCTACAGAGTCAAACCATACAAAAGTGAGGGTACTGAACTTCAGGAGGGATGACTTTGACAAGATGGGAGAGTGCCTCAGAAAAGCACTAGCAAACAGGCTAGAAGGAGGTGTGGAGCAACAATGGGGAATCATCAAAACTGCCATCACAGAGGCAACAAGCCTTTGTGTGAAGCAAATAAACAAATCAAAATGAAAGGAAAAGCCACTATGGTTCTCAAAAGAGGTGGCTGTGAAAGTCAGGAAGAAAAAGATAGCATTCCGGAAGTATAAGGAAACACAGAAGGAGCAGGACAGACAGCTGTACCAGTTAAGGCATAAGGAAGCAGGGAAGGAAGTCAGAATAGCAAAGGCCCAAACTGAGGTAAAGATAGCCAACTCGGTTAAGAAGCGGGATAAAACCTTTTATAGGTACATCAGCGAGCGCAGAAAGACAAAGGGAGGGATAGTGAGGCTGAATAGAATGAACGGTGGGTGGGCAGAGGGGAACAGTGTAAAGCAGGGATACTGAATGAATATTTCTGCTCAGTATTCACAAAAGAGGAGGGGGAAGTGCCTAATCCAATTAACAGAAGCAATCTTGATAGGGGGTCAATCCCAGTCCTTTCACAGAAGAAAGGGTTCTGCAAGAACTCCTAAAACTAAAGGTGGACAAAGCAATGGGGCCTGATGGAATTCACCCCAGAATTCTAAAAGAATTAAGGGGAGAACTAGTGAAACCACTGGCTACTCTTTTTAATAAATCATGGGAGGATGGTGTGGTATCCGAGGACTGGAGGAAGGCGGATGTGATTCCCCTTCACAAAAGTGGGACCAAGACAGAGGCAGGAAACTACAGACCTGTCAGTTTGACCTCTGTGGTAGGGAAAGTGATGGAGTCACTTCTGAAGGAAAGAATAGTTGAGTACCTAGAGGCCAGTGGGGCAGAGGACCCAAGGCAGCATGGGTCCACAGCGGGAAGGTCATGTCAGATGAATCTAATAGATTTCTTTGACTGGATGACCAAAGTAGTAGACCAGGGAGGGGCTGTGGACATGGCCTACCTAGACTTTAGCAAGGCATTTGACACAGTCCCACACAAAAGATTAATAGTCAAATTAACCAGCCTGGGAGTGGGTCCCAGGGTGGTAGCCTGGGTAAAATATTGGCTGGACAACAGGAGACAGAAGGTAATTGTAAATGGAGTCCACTCTGAAGAAAGGGTGGTTACTAGTGGGGTACTGCAGGGTTCAGTATTGGGTCCAGTCCTTTTTAATGTCTTCATAAGTGACATTGCAGAGGGACTGGAAGGAAAAGTATGCCTCTTTGCAGATGACACAAAGATCTGCAACAGAGTTGATACACAAGGAGGCGTGGAAAGGATGAGAAGGGACTTGACAAGGTTGGAGGAATGGTCAGAAGTATGGCAGCTAGGATTCAATGCAAAGAGTCCAAAATAATGCACCTGGGAAACAAGAACCCAGGGAAGAATACACAATGGGGAAGGTAATAACAACAACAAAAGGAAAGGGGCCTGGGGTAATCATATCAGATGACCTTGAGGTTAGCAAGCAATGTGAGAAGGCAGTAGGGAGGGCTGGGGGTATACTGGGATGCATAGGGAGGCGCATCAGCAGCAGAAAACAGGAAGTTGTTATCCCTCTGTACAGACAGTTGGTGAGACCCCATCTGGAGTACTGTGTCCAGTTCTGGAGACCCCATCTCCGCAAGGACATAGACAGGATAGAGGCAGTCCAGAGGAGGGCAACTAAAATGGTGCAGGGTCTGCAAGAGAAGCCGTATGAGGAGAGACTAAAGGAGCTTAATATGTATACCCTTGAGGAAAGAAGGGGGGGGACATGATAGAAACTTTTAAGTACCTCAGTGGCATCAACAAAGTCCAAGAGGGTAGCATCTTTCAGAAAAAGAGATGTGCAAGAACAAGGGGACACAATTTAAAGATGGGGGGGGCAGTTCAGGGGCAATGTGAGGAAGTATTATTTTACAGACAGGGTAGTGGATGCATGGAACAGCCTTCCTGAGGAGGTTGTGGGGTCTAAAACTGTGGGAGAATTCAAGAATGCATGGGAAAGACATAAGGCAATTCTTGTGGGGGGAAGGAAGAAATAGGCTGTTGGTTAACTAGGATCTGCGGCCTATCCTGTAGGTAGAGAAATGGGCAGACTAGATGGGCCAAGTGGTCCTTATCTGCCGTCAAAGTCTATGTTCCTATGTTTCTATGAAGTAAGGGGGTAAGCGAAGGAGGAAGGAGGGAAACAAAGCAATCAGAAGTAAATAGGGAGGAAGGGAGAATGAAAGGTAAACAGGGGACATGACAAGCAAAGAGCTAACAAAATCTGGAAGGCCATGTGTGCTAATGCTAGAAGTCTGGGAAATAAGATCCCAAATCTAGAGGCCATCATGGTGGAGGCTGACCTGGATATTGTGGCCATTAACTGATTCATGGTGCACTGACAGCCATGACTGGGACATAGTCATACCAGGCTACTCAATGTTCAGAAGGGAGACAGCAGGAAGGAAAGGAGGGGGGGTGGTGCTTATATGTGTAGGAAAACTAAAAGCAACAGAAATATAGAGAATTCTGGGGTGGAGGTGCTGTGGGGCACTCTTGAGTTAGAAAATGGAGCAACTATTCGGACTATATCCTTGACCTATAGGACTCTGGTGCAGGGGAGGACTTAGATAAGATAATGTTAGATAGCTGGCCCACGGTGCAGAGGCATGATTACCATCTGCGGTGCCGATGACTCAGGTTCAGGAATAGACTCAGGAGTCGGAGGGCCAGCCGGGGAGAGTAGGTTGGAGCATCCAGTGGACAGCTCTCCTACTCTGGGGGGAGATGGGGTTGAGTGTCTGATGCACGACGGGCCCCTGGTGGAAGTCGGGAGTTCCGCTGTGGTCAGCACCTGCATGTTTGGGGTGGCGGGGTGGACGTGGGTCGCCATTGCACGTCCCCACCCCCATGGGGTTTACAGCATGCAAAAATGCCAGCCACTGCTAATGAGCCGGCTCCATTGCCGTCCCCTCTGGCCACCAGAGTTCGCCTACCAGCAGCCCCCCCTTGGGGGGGGCAAGCCCGAGTATGAGGTGGAGGCTGCCAGAACCTCAAGGAGCCTGCACAGTACTGGGGACAGCCCCCAAAAAAGATAATGTTAGATGTAACTGGCAAATGGTGGAAATTGGAAAAGCAGCAGGTGTTGCTGTTGGGTCTTCATTCTGCTGGATGTAGATTGGAGCCTCCTGCTGCAGTCTCAGCTAGAAGCAGGGACATTGTGGACTCCCTGCAGAGGGCATTCCTCAGACAGCTAGTCAGTGAACCCACTCGTGAGGGGGCAATAATGAATCTGTTGCTTACTAGCAGGGACAGTGTTGCAGACTACAAGGTAGGAAGCCATCTGGGGATCAATGACCATCGTACGGTGTGGTTCAATATAAGAACAGCTGTAGAATCCAACCTGACAATGGAGATGAGTCCAGGACTTCAGAAGGGCTGATTTTACTAAGATGTGTGAATGCCTCAGAATGATCTGGCAGGGGAGAAGACCGCGGGGGGAGTGGAGGAAAAGTTGTCCAAACTAAATGAGGGCAACAAACCTCTATATCAAGCAAGTAAACAAAAGTAAAAGAAAGAGGAGACTACTATGGTTCTTGAAAGAGGTAGCAGAAAAGGTAAAGGATAAAAGAATAGCATTCAGAAGGTATAAGGAGACCAAGACAGAGGAGGATATAGAAGTGTATCAGGAAAAACACTGAGAGGTAGGCAAAGACATAAGGTGCACAAAGGCACAAACTGAGGAAAGTTAGCTCACGGAATATCAAAAGGGGACAAGAAATGTTTTAGATATGTTAGTGACAAAAGGAAGACAAAGGATCTCACTAGCCGGTCAATTGTGGAGACCAAGGAACACCTGACCAGATTGGGTGACAGACTATCATTCATTTCGTCCGGCATCTCTGTCTCTGAGATCCTGCCAGTCTGGGAGAGGGGGGCAGATGGATGGAAGGTCAGAGAAGAGGAGATGAGGGAGCTAAGCATGTGGCTCAAGGGCTGGTGCCAGGAAAAAGGACACAAATTTGTAGGGAACTGGCAACAGTTTTGGGAGCGAAAGTTCTTTAAATCTGATGGACTGCATCTGACTAAAGAGGGAGTCAGTGCATTGGGGCAGAAGTTTGATGTCTTTGCAGAATATTTAAACTAGCAAATGGAGAGAGGGGTGCAGCACCCAATACGTCAAATGGGAAGAACATCCCTTCCCCCTCAGCTAGTGGTCCAACAGGAGTTCAGCATGTTTGTAATTCATTTGCATCACCAGGTAAGGAAAAAGGTCCAGCTCCCCATACGATGCATAGGGGAAACGCCAGACCTCGCCCAACAACTAATACACCGAAATCTGGCCAATGGAAAATCATGTACACAAATGCTCGCAGTCCTGCAGACAATAATGACAGAGGCTAAACTGGACATAGTAGCAATTAACGAAATGTGGTTTACCAGTAACCACACTTGGGAGACCTCAGTACCTGGCTATGTGCTGTTCAGAAGAGACCAAGGTGCAAAAAGGGGGGTGGAGTGGCCCTGTATGTCAAGGAAAATATCAAAGCTACAGAAATTCAGAATACATATAAGGAGCCAGAAGAACTGTGGGCCACCCTGGAAACAGGAAATGGGACAGCCATACAAACTGGGAGTTGTCTACAGGCCTCCAGACCAGAGGCATAGACACATTACTGTTAGAAGATATACAAAACATGACAGCTAAAGGGGAGGTTCTGATAATGGGATACTTCAACATGCCAGATACAGATTGGTCAATACCAGCAGGAACATCTGCCAGAACTAGACATATGGTGGATTCCTTGCAGGGGGAGGGCCTCAAACAACTAGTACAACAACCCACAAGAGACAGGGCTATCCTAGATCTAGTACTGACTAACGGGGAAAGGATCACAGATCTTCAGGTAGAAGGCCACCTGGGAGCCAGTGACCATCACGTGGTATGGTTCAGTTTGGCCACTAGAACTAAATCATCCCAATCGAAGGCAAAAATTTGGGGCTTCTAAGGAGATGACTTTGATAAGATGGCCAACAGAGTTAAGCTAGCCCTGGCAAAAAGAAATACAGGTTAGGGGGTACAGGCAAAGTGGACAAGCATTAAGGATGCAATACTTGAATCAATATCCCATTGTGTTAGAGAGAAAAGGAAGTGCAAAAGAAGAAGGAAACCACTTTGGTTCTCAAAAACAGTAGCAGAAAAGGTCAGAGCCAAAAGGCTGGCCTTCAGGAAATATAAGGGAACGCAGCAGTATGAAGATAGGGAGGAATACCAAATTTCCCTAAGGGAAGCAGGGAAGACAGTAAGGCAGACAAAGGCCCAAACCGAAGAAATACTAGCACAAACAGTAAAATAAGATGACAAGACTTTCTATAGACATATTAGTGAAAGAAGAAAGCCCAGAGGGGGTATTGCTAAGATCAAAGGGGATAAGGGGGCATGTGAGGAGGAGGACCATGCAAAAGCATCTATCCTAAATAGATACTTCTGCTCCGTATTTACTGAAGAGAAGGTAGGGCAGGGCCCACAGCTCAGCACCATGGACACGGGGGGAGGGAGGTGTGCACTAGTCCCTTTACAAAGTGAAAGGGTCCTACAAGAGCCTCAATAAGCCTCAGGGGTGGACAGCAACGGGACCTGATGGCATACATCCCAGGGTACTAAAGGAGCTAAGGGGTGGAACTAGCAGAGCCATTATCAGAACTGTTTAGTGAGGCTCTGAGCATAGGAGAGGTCTCAGAAGACTGGAGAAGGGCTCATGTGATCCCGCTCCACAAGAGTGGTAGCAGAGAGGAGGCAGAGAAGTACAGACCAGTCAATCTTACCTCGGTAGTGGGCAAGATTATGGAGGCACTCCTTAAGGAAAGGATAGTGCAACACCTGGAATCCATAGGAGCACAGGATCCAAGACAGCATGGATTTACAAAAGGAAGGCCCTGTCCAGTTCTGAGTCAAAAACAGTGGTGGAATTCAAAAATGCATGGGGCAGTCATAAGGCAATTCTAGGGGGTTGGAGTACGTACAAACATACGAATGTGCCAGCAGAAACAGACCACCTGGTTTATCTAAGTCTGCTCGAGTGTGCAGCCAACACCCCTAGTTTGCAGCTGCCCCAACCCCCCTCCCTTTTGTCATCCCACTGCCAGCCCTCACCGGGGTAGGAAGAAGTAGGCTGTTGGTTAACTAGGATCTGCAGCTTATCCATTAGGTAGGGAAATGGGCAGACTGAGTGGGCCAAGTGGTCCTTATCTGCCATCAAATTCTATGTTTCTATGTTTCTGTCAAACTAATCTCATAGATTTCTTTGACTGGGTAATCAGAGTGGTGGACCAAGGGGGAGCAGTTGATGTCGCCTACCGTGACTTCAGCAAAGCTTTCGATACTGTTCCACATAGAAGATTGATTAATAAGTTGGGTAGGCTGGGGGTGGGTCAGAAGTTGATCAACTGGATGGCATACTGGTTGATGGGCAGAAAACAGAGAGTGGTGGTAAACGGTATACAGTCAGAAGAAATGCAAGTCACAGGTGGAGTATCTCAGGGATCAGTCCTGGGGCCAGTCCTCTTCAATATCTTCATCAGCGACATTGCAGATGGATTGGAGGGTAAGGTTTGCAGATGACACCAAGATCTGCAACAGTGTAGATGATCCAGATAGGATGGGCAGAATGAGAAGATATGTGGATAAACTGGCAAAATGGTCGAAAGAGTGGCAACTGGGGTTTAATGCAAAGAAGTGCAAGATCATGCACATAGGGAAGAGAAACCCTGAAGCCACCTATAGGCTGGGAGGGGAGTCACAAGGGAAGAAAGAGACTTGGGCATCATCATCACCAATGATCTGAAATCATCTAAGCAGACCGCTAAAGCAGTAGGTAAGGCTAGTTGGATGTTGGGGTGTATTAGTAGGGGTATCACAAGTCGGAAGAGGGAGGTAATAATCCCTCTTTACAAGACACTGGTTAGGCCCCATCTGGAGTACTGTGTACAGTACTGGAGGCCACACCTTCACAAGGACATTAACCAAATTGAGGCAGTCCAGAGAAGAGCAACCAAAATGGTGCAGGGACTGCATCAGAAAACATATGAGGACAGATTAACAAAGCTCAATATGTTTACCCTAGAGCAAACGAGGGAGAGAGAGGTGATATGATCGAAACATTCAAACACCTTAAGGGCATTAACAAGGTGAAAGAGTCTAACGTGTTTCAATATAAGAAAAATAGCAGAACAAGAGGACACAGCATGAGATTAAAGGGAGGCCTATTAAGGGGTAGTATGAGGAAGTTCTTTTTCACAGAAAGGATGGTGGATGCATGGAACGGCCTACCTCAGGAAGTGGTGGATATGAATACAGTGCAGGGATTCAAACAGGCATGGGCTAGGCATAAGTGAGCAATACAGATGAGTATGAATAGATAGGCCATTGACAGAGCAAAGCACAATGGCACATTCATAAGGTAGAAAAAGAAATTGGCAGACTGGATGGACCTTGTGGTCCTTATCTGCCATCAACTTCTATGTTTCTATGAAGGGAATGTACAGTTAAAGAGGGAGGGGGGAGTGTATGGAGGGGGATCAAGAAAAAGCAAACATCTTGAACAAATACTTCTGCTCAGTGTTCACAGTAGGTGGGGAAGGGGAAGGACCACAAAAAGATGCCAAGAGCTTTCATGGGAGAGAAATAGATACTAGTTCATTTTCTGTGGAGAGAGTCCAGAAAGCACTCACTAACCTGAAGGAAGACAAAGCTATGGGGCCAGACGGGGTACATCCAATGGTGCTGAGGGAGCTTAGGGAGTACAAGCTGCACCTCTGACAGACCTATTTAACAGATCCCTGGAGACCGGTGTGGTCCCAGAGGACCGGAGAAGGGCAGATGTAATACCACTTCACAAAAATGGTAGCAAGAAAGAGGTGGGAAATTATAGGCCTGCCAGCCTGACATCAGTTGTGGGTAAGGTAATGGAAACATTATTAAAGGAATGGATTGTGGACTATCTTGTATCCAGCAGATTACAGGACCCAAGACAGCATGGTTTCATGGAGGGAAGGTCATACCAAACAAATCTGATAGATTTCTTTGACTGGGTGACCAAGGAGTTAGGTCGGGGAGAAGTTATGGATGTGGCCTACCTGGATTTGAGCAAGGCTTTTGACACTGTTCCACATAGGAGACTAGTAAGCAAGTTGGGTAACGTGTGGATGGGTAATAAGGTGGTAACTTGGGTAACAAACTGGTTAGTGGATAAGACACAGAGGGTTGTGATAAATGGAATTTGCTCTGAGGAAATTTGGAAGACCAGTGAGGTAGCTCAGGGATTGGTGCTGGGACCGGTCATCTTTAATGTCTCTATAAGTGGCAAAGTAAAGGAACTGCAAGGGAAAATCTGCCTCTTTGTGGATGACACCAAGCTCAGCAACAGAGTAGACACTTCGTGGGTGTGGGTGTGGAAATGATGAGCAGGGATCTGAAAAGACTGGAATAGTGGTCAAGGGTATGGCAGCTTGGTTTTTATGCAAAAAAGTGCAAAATAATGCTCTTGGGCCATAAAAAACCAGGAGCGGAGTACAAAATGGGTAGAGTGATATTGACAAAGGCCAAGCAAGAACAAGATCTAGGGGTAATCATATCGGATGACGTAAACGTATCCAGGCAGTGTGACAAGGCAGTTGGAAGGGCTAGTGGATGCTGGAGTGCATAGGAAGGGGTATAGCCAGCAGAAAGAGGGTTGTGGTGCTGCCCCTATATAGATCATTAGAAAGACCCCACCTTGAGTACTGTGTCCAGTTCTAGAGACCACATTTCAGGAAGGACATAGAGAGGAGGCGGTCCAGAGGAGGGCAACCAAAATGGTGCAGAATCTAAATCAAAAGCCCTACGAGGAAAGCCTAAAGGAGCTAAATAGGTTCATCTTGGAGGAGAGGAGGGTAATATGATAGACCTTTAAATACCTCCCTGGGGTTAATAAGGCACAGGGGAGGGTATTTTTCAGAGAAAAATGTGCTCTAGAACAAGGGGGCATGCTATGAAGCTTATGGGGGGGAATTCAGGAGGGACATGAGGAAGTACTTCTTCACAGAAATGGTTGTAAATACCTGGAACAGCCTTCCAGTAGAGATAGTGGGTTGGGGTGAAGACTGGTGGGGTACAAAAATACATGGAACAAGCACAAGGGAATTGTAGGGATAAGGAAGGGGGAAGAGACTGCAAAACAAAAGTAAGATCACGTAGAGTTTTGCAGCAAAAAATGAAAGCTAAAAAAATGGGTAGACTGGGTAGGCTCAGTGACCCTTATCTGCTGTCACATTCTATGTTTCTGTTTCATTCTTCAAAACCAGTATGTGGCATACCAGAAAGTAGCCATTGCACCCTGTTAGGGTTGGAAGTCATTTCTTTTCCAGGACCTGAAAGAAATGCATAGGATTGAGCATTAGGGACTTTGTAATCAGTGTACTGTACATGTACAGTAACTTGATGGTAATCTGAGAGTCATAAAACCTTGTATTTTGATACCCTACCCTTGACTGTACTAAACATGAACTGGAGCACACTGCAGTGAGTGTTTCATTTTATTTAGGTGAACTGTTTAGTTAAGTTGTTTCACAGAGGGAAAATAAGTTGTCTACTAAATAAGATGCCTGCGCTGTGTTGGATTGGTTGCAAATATGAGAAGAAGACAAAAGACCCAGGGGCACTGGAAAAGCCTTGTACATGGGAGATCATTCTACATCTAGTGAAGAAATATAAATGTGCAGTGTAAGAGCTCCCCTGCATGAGCTGCTGACACCCCTGGACTGGGAGGGCTAATCTGGGATTTGCTGTCCCCCCTACTGATATGGCGTGAGTCTCTGTGCCCTGAAGCTCAATCTGTAAATTTTGGTTAAAGAAACCAGTGAAAGGAAAAAAGATGTGGTATTTTGCTCTTTGGACTCTGTGACTGCACTTTGCCAGCATGGCACTGGTGCTCACACACCGGTGTGGATATAATTTTGGGGTTTTCTAGCAAGGGCATGGCTCCCCATGTGACGGGGAGGAGAGAGAGATTTCCCTGACCAGAGGAGAATGATGACAGTTATCTGGTGGTGCATGGCAGAGGAAGAATGGTATTCAGGAAGCCTGTTCCAGGGAGAGCATTGATGATTGATTCCTAAGGTTGCCCCAAAAAATTGTTCAAGACATGGGGGTGCCGATGTAACATTCAGCACTAAAAAGAACAAGCATTTGTCAATGCCAAATGTTGGCTTGCTGGCACTGGCATTGGTAGTGCAGGATTTAGAGAGATGCATAATAGGATTGGCAGTGAAGTAATGAACTGACGCCAACCCCAGCCCCACCATGCAGAGTGTGACAGGTATTGGGATGTGCCCTTGGGTCATTGGCCATAACGCTCATGCCATTTCACCTCACCCTACCCTGCAGAGACTGACAAGTGCCGCGATGTGCCTTGGGGTCTTCGGGCCTTATGCTCATCCCAGTCCATAAGGGAATATACTGACATGGGTGCAGTGTAGGAGAATGGGGTGAACGTCGGGGCCGAAGAGTCTAAGGCACATCTCGACACCTGTCACTGACTGCAGGGTGGGGGTAGTGTGGAATGGCGTGAGCATTTCAGCCGGCAGTGCTAACGCACACCCCTGACACCTGTCAGTCTGTACAGGGTAGGACATTGCAGTTGGAAACCCTAATGCTGAGGGCATTTGTTTGTATTTTCACTCCAAATTTTCAACATTGGCCATTTGTGACCCCATCTCATGAACAGTGGCATTATGAGTTTATTTGCTGAAAGGTGATTTTGTACAGGGACTGTGCATTTTGGTGGCACAGGTGCAAAAACACAGCTTGGGCAGGATGTGAAAAATGACAGCTGCACTGTTCATGAGGAGGTGTAAAAAAATGGCATTGTTGAAAATCCAGAGTGAAAATCTGGAAAATTGGTGACATCAGGAGCGTGGGTAGAAACTGCGCAATGCACTTCCATGATGCAATTAGTTGGAGGATTTGTTTAACCAAATGTTCAGTATAGCCATTTTTGGAACTCCGTTCATGAACAGTGTCACTGTGATTTTGTTAATCTGGCCCAAATATTGATTTTCCACAGCAACTGCGCCATAGTGTGACACGTGCGAAAACACATTTCAGGCAGGATGTGAAAAATGATAGCTGTACTGTTCGTAAGGAGGTGCACAAAAATGGCAGTGGTGAAAATCTGGAGAGAAAATACAGTATGAAAAATTGGTGATGTCAAGAGCGTGCATAGAAACTGCACAATGCACACCAATGATGCAATTATTTGTGTTACCAAATTTTCAAAACAGGCATTTTAGGACCACCACTCATGAACAGTCTCACTGTGCTTTTGTTACCGTGTCCAGAACACTTATTTCGCACAGCAACCGCTCTATTATATATTATATTATAGGAAACGTGAGGAAGAATTTCTTCACAGAACGGGTGGTGGACAAGTGGAACACCCTGCCAGAGGAAGTGGTGGGGGCTCAAACAATCACGGGATTTAAGAATGCATGGGATAGACATAAAGGAATTCTGGAGGTCAGGGGTAAGGGGCAACAGACTTCCTGGAAAACATAAACTGAACTTACAAACTTAAATGGGCAGAATGGGTGGGCCATAGATCCTTATCTGCCGACACTGTCTATGTATCTATGTATCTATGTATGGTGCGCCACATGCATGGAAACACATTTCGGCCAGGATGTGTAAAGTGACAGCTGTACTGTTCATAAGGAGGTGTGGGAAAATGCCAATGTTGAAAATCTGGAGTGGAAATATTACAAATTAGCAAAGTTACGATCGTACGTGGTAACTGCGCAACGCACGCTCATGAAACAGTCATTTTTTGGATTTTTTTCACCAAATTTGCAACATAGCCTTTTTGAGAACCCATCTCATGAACAGTGGCACTGTTGTTTCGTTAATCAGTCCCAAAAGGTGATTCCATGCAGTGACCGCTAAATCACCTTTCGGGACAGAATAATGCCATGACAGTGACAGAATTCATGAGGAGGGGTCCCAATAACCTCATATTGAAAATTTGGTGCCAAAGTTCCAAAAAATTCCTGTGATATGCACCAAAGTTGAAAAAAACCCTATTTATATCATCATACAACCCACCGGCATTTCTTCAGTTTGCGGTTTGGCTTTGAAGAGTGCAGACGTGTTCCCGGTCCACCGAAGATCATCACGCCAGGCTCTGGAGGTAAGTATGGGGTGAGGGGTGCTGCAGGGAGGCAGAATACACAGAGGGTGGGCGCAGGTTTGGTGACAGGTACCGGAAGACTTAGAGGGACCGTTTTCTCATTTTACAGGGGAAAAAAAGTGGACAATGCAGGTCGGTTTTCTTTTTTCGCAGGTGTGCTTGGTACACTGGGGTTGGTGCCCAGTGTACCACCTGCATTTGTGAGGAGGGGGACCAAAGCCAATGGGGATTGGGTCCCTTGTCGGCACAGAAACATGGTGGGGCACATGATGCTGAGGGGGACTTGGTACCCCCTTGGCACACAATTGAAATGGGAGGAGGGGCATTATGTCAACAGGGAGTGGGCTACCCCATCGGCACATGAACTAGGTCGGGGCATGCCAATAGGGGGATTGGGTACCCCTGAGGTTGGCATTGTGTGGCAGGCAGTGGTGGCAGTCCTGCCGCCATGTTTATTGAAATACTTCACCAGGAAGGGCACGTCGGGAGCCGTGTTATTGTGCCGCTGCATGACAAGCTTGCCTCTCATTGCTGTGGCACTTTTCTTAGATGTGGAGACCACTTTACATATTGCTGGTGTCAGTGCCTGCATGCTGGCTTATTGGGGAATGAGGGATACACTTATTGATGCATGCCCTGCATTCACCCACAGTGACTGCACCTCCAAATCTGCTACTACCACAAGATGTTGGCTGGTGAGCAAGCACGAGTCAACTTTAAAAAGGCACTTACCCCTCCCTCACAATAAATAGGAACCACATACTTGACAAGAACAGCACTTCAGTCTAGATCTACTGTATGGTGCAAAAAGTTCTTTATTCACTGCATAAAAAGCAGACTTAGCAAAAAGACACATAGGTGAGCAACACACCCAAGACAATCATTTTGCATGTAAACATTGGGAAAAAAAAGGACTATGTAACTGCGTAAATCCAGAATCATGAGCATGAGATGATGACCTATCAGAATAGTGCTCAGAGTTCTGAATCCATGTAGTGACATAGTTAAAACTCCAAATTCCTGGCTCCTCAAAAGGAACGGCAATGAATATTATCCATAAATGTAAAACAATACAAGTGCAGTTTACATTTTTAACTTTTATTCAGGCACAGTTAAGTAAGCATTAAGACAAGATGGGGTGTGAGTTAGACAGTTCTAATACATGACCAGGTGCATAGTAAGGCATGAGGCTGCAGGCCAAGTGCCTTCTGCCCCAGCCATGCATTGGAACTGTCTAATGTACATCCCTGGAGTGTCTTATTGTGCTTATAAAATAGCTATTTGTAGTTTATGTGCATTTAGAATTTTAAGTCATTAGGGTTGAATAGTTAAAATCTTTTATGAATTTTAATGTTAAATAGTTCCTCTGGCTGCATTAACTTGTCCAATTTTGCCTTTTGGAGATGAGGGGGTTTGACCTAATATGGCCACTGTAGCTTGTTGCTATGCCTCTCCCTCCCCATGCAGGCAGACATATAAACTGATATATTTAGTGTGGCCAGTTCAAAGTTGAGCTGACAAGCATTTGCTTTTAACAAGAAATGCTTTTTTTCTATTTTGCTGGAATTGCAGTCATGTAAGGTGAGAGCAGAACACCCATGAGCAGATGAGCAAGCGGGCAGCTGGGAGGGAAGCTGTGGAGCTTTTGCAGTGATGAGAGCTTTAAATGACTAACAAAAACACTAAATCTTGTAATCTACAGAGCATGTATGCCAATTGATTTGGCTGGCTGTTAGAGAAGACTGATTGTGGTGATAGCACTGGGAAAGTGAACTAGAGAGTAACTGAGCAGCAGACCATAACATGACATGTGATAGACTGAACCACAATGTTACCTGAGTGAGCAGTTGGCGAGAAGAGGGTTTCTGAAAGCCAGTAACTAAAATGTACAGGCAAGTAAATGTCTTTGAATAGACATTATAGATGAAAAAAGTAAAATGAAAACTGAAGAGGGAGTGAGATAGTGAAGAGCTTTGCTGAGCTGAAGATTGACTGGGAAGAGATTCAGAGCAAGTGTGGTACCTTGCACTGGGAGAGGAAGTGCCTCTGGCAATGAAGCCATGGGGGCGGGAGGAGAGGTGGATGAGCAGAGGTCGGTCACTTGGCCATATAAAAAATTGAGAAATTGAAATTCATTGTGGGGCATAAAGACCTGGTTTAAGGAACTGAAACATTGTTATTAAGCAGCAAACATGTAACAGGATGAGTGGTGGGCAGGAGTGAGTAAGTGAGCTGAAATATCAAGAACCAAGGTAGTGGGTGGGTGGCAGGCTGGCTGGAAAGTTGCCACGCAAATACAAATATTTCAAAAAAAATCAAGATAGTTGTGGCAGAAATGGGAAGGAAAGAGTTAATGGTTTGGATTCTCTAGCTGTTTTTTTTTTTTAGCAGTTTGGGAAAAAACACAGGCTAAAATCCACTGTCCAGCAGCATCCAGCTTGTGGAATTTGCAGTCCTCCCTAGCTGCTAAATAAGAGCTGGGTCATAAATCTCGAGTGGACATCTCCACACACACACAGATCTGCCGACACATACACAGGCTAGTTGGAACGGATTGGGTCATTCAAATATAAACTGAAGGTTAAAATGGAATATAATTGGTCACTGAGAGGTGTTCAGTCTGATTGGGACAATTAAATACATTCATGTTAAATGGTTGGTGCATTCAAAGGGGGAATAGGCATTACTTATTCCCAGGAGAATATATAAGAGGCTGAAAGACAATGAAGTGTCTCTCTTTTGCTTTGGAAGCTGGGAGGGGAAACATAAGTTTGGAGCCTACCCTTGTAGCGATGTCCGCGGGAGCTGGCAGTTAGAATAGGGTCCAGTGTCTCTTAAAAGGACAGCAAAGGGTAAGTTTAGTGCTAGCATATTTCAGTAATAGCCTTCTTCTTTTGCCATCTGTTATTTAAAAACATTTGTTTAGTTTTCCTGTATGAGTGTTATTCTCTTGTGTTGTAAATATATATCCTGTAAATGCTCAGTGCACTTTCTGTTAAGTAAAAAACTATTTATTTGTTCAATAGTTATGACTGTGATGTCATTTTTCTAAGGTAATATTTGGGTTCCACTGGCTGAGGTAAACTCTGTGTAGCATTAGCCACCCGAGACAGACACACTACCAGACTTTAACTTGTGCAATTGCACACTTGATTATTCAAGTTCATAAGCTTGAAGGTTGGCGCTGGAGACAGTCCAGCTGGTAGCAGTGAATACCCGAGGACAGAAACATCTCTAAAAGCTGTTTCAGCACAGAGGGAGAGGTGGGTTGTCACAATAGTAAACAAATTGGTCATATCAAAACATGGAGTGTCTTTTTGGTTATGGGGAATGGTTCTAAAATGCTTAATGCTGAACATTTTATTTCCTTTGTTTAGCTACTGTTTATTGTACTGGGGGAAAAATTGTGGCTGGCTAGGTTTGAAAATTCTTATGGCACAAAGATTTTGAACATGTATTGCATCATATTTTGCAGGACGAGTTTTAGACATGCATTTGACACTTCTAATGCATGGCTAACAATCAGATTGCTCAAAATCGTTTGCCCGTTTTATACATATAGATCCTTTTGGGGTGTGAATATAATTTCTAAAAATGGGAACACTACAATAAGCTGCATATTAGAAATAATTTTTGGCCTCTTTAATATAACACTTTTTCTTTCTTCTCTGCATATGCATGCCCCCCACAACAGCCAATCACATGCTGATGTACTCTGCTGAGGGGGCCTCCCTTTCTTAAAATACTCATCTAGATCAGAATTCCTTAATTTTGACCTCTTATCCCAAACATCACAAGCTATCCCCCAAAGGGACTGTCCCTGCTGCTAAGCTTACCAGGTAAATTATCCTGCACTCTGAAGCCCTCCCTGAAGCTAAGCATTCTCCATGGTGGGCTCTCAAATTTGTGCAACCTATTAAAGCTTTAAAGCAGAGTTAAAAACATTTCTATTTTTAAAAGCCTATGGTGACTGATTTTATTACTGTTTAATGTCTGTTATTTAATTGTTATTTTGTACAGTGCTTTGGTCTTTGGAAAAGCGCTTAAAAATTAATTTTTACTTACTTTACTTACTTTTTTAGTTACTTACAACCTAAAGTGATCATGTGTGTTGGCCAGATTTGGAGCGGATAGCTCCTGCAGGATGTTGAGAGGCTGTCCTTCAAGGCAGGCCTGCTAGCAAGGCAACTCAAGGGACAGCCATATGCTGGCAGGCATTGCTGACACTTCCTGGAGCAGGGAGTATCCCCAGAACAGTATTCAGTATTTTGAAATGGGTCTAAAAATCCAGAAACCTTTCTGGCCCGGTGGCGTAGAGGCCTGAGGCGCTGGCGCCTTACCTCTTACCATGCTGACAACCTGGGATTGGGAGTGACCTCGGGTGTCGGAGGGTTGGCCAGGGGGAGGAGGATCAAGCATCCCATGGACTGCTCTCCTCCTCCAGGGAGGGTGGGAAGGGTTGACCACTGTAGTACTGGCTCTTGGCAGTGGTCAGGGGCTGGTGCATGTTCAGGGTCCAATCTGTTGGTCAGTGCAGGCCGATGGACGTGCAGCACACAGAAGCGTGCAAAGCAGCATTCTTGTATGACTGCGCCATGTAGGCAATCTCGAGAAAAAAATAATTCTCTGCAATGCTCATGAAGGCTGGCTCCAATGGCGCTGTGACGGATGCACTTAAGCCCCCCCACAAAGCCTGACCTCCAGGTCTCCACAGTATGTGGAGTAAGTACCCACTGTGAAGTGGCCTGGGGGATGGTAGGGTGAGGGGGTTTGAGCTCTGACTGTGGCTGGGGTGGGGGCTGAGGAGCCATGCTGGATAGGGGGAACCATAGGTACAATCCCTCTAGCCGAGGAGGTCCTACAAATAAAATAAGTAAAAAAAAACAACCCCAGAAACCTGATGGGGTTCGGCCCTCAGAATCCAGTGCTGATATCCCAGCTCAACAGCACCAGAAACAGTTGCATGACCAAACTGATCTGTTAACATTAAGCAGGCACAGTTGTAACAATATGCCTCTGTTCACTTACTTGTATTTAATAAAAAAATGTAGCATCTGCCATCTACTGGTCAAACAGAAAACTTACAATGGGTCAATAGGACTACTTTTTCTTTTCTCACTTTCTGTCTTGTTTTACTCATTTCAATTAAAAACTTTTTTTTTAATTGTTTCTTTACTAATCTTAATGGAACCATTTCATAATCACAATAAAGCACTGCAGAATGTGCTTTTTGCTGGGATAATGGAACTTCTTGGGTGGCAGAAGCATTCAACCTTTCACCTTGTGCTTTAACTCACCAAAGGCATGCCATTATCCCAGCACAAAGCACACTCTGTCGTGCCTTATTGCTTAATTTGTTCATTTTATTGATCAACAAGTAATGTCATGACAGTCTGGAACAGTACAATACAAATATTATGATTTACATAGTCTTCTTAAAACTGACTGTACAAAAATGCATATAAATAGCTTCATCCTATTTTTTTTTCATTTTCTTAATTTTCAAACTACATTTGAGGAAATTCATCTATTTGTTGGGCACTCTGTTGTGCCTTAGGATTGAGCATACAAAATATGAAATCCTCTTCAGTGATATGTCAGTATAAAAAGTCATCAGAAATGTCATCCTAATCCTAGAGTATCATTGACCTCTTAATAAAATATGAACTTTATCCGCTTCTTCCATTAAGCTGCATTCACAATTTATATGTGAAGACTGAAGAACCTTTCTAAACACCTTAGCCTGGAGCACTTTTGCTTGTAATAAACCAAGGCGGGCTTGAATGAAAGTTCTTCTATCTTCACTTTTCTCTAACAAGTGTGATTATGGCTCAGATCTGTGACACAGATCTATACCTCTTCCTTGTCTTCATTCCAACTGTGATTGCTGGCTCAGGAAACATACCCGGGCTCTTGTAATGCTCAAGAGATGTTTCGCACTAGGTCATTGGGGTGGCCCAAAAGAAAGTTTTTTTTGTTTTTTGTTTATGACTGTGAACTTCCTTTATGGACTTCAAACCAGTCTGTCCATGTTTTGGTGCCTTTTTCTCACAACCCCACTCCTCCTCCAGACCAAACGGAGACAGGCACCATGCACTGGAAAACAGAGATTGCTGCAACCTCTAGAAAATAGGTATTAACAGAGACCAGACAAAGGTGCACAAAAAAAAATAGAGTTAATCCTACAAATAGCAGGTGCAAAACATTTACTGTGTCAAACATGAACAGACTGACACTGCTACCCAGGTGTGTCAAACTCCTGCTAGTTGTTTTGCAGGGGCCCCCTGAGGAAGAACCCACAGGAACTTGAAGTGCCAGGGTAGCAGTGCCTCTCCTCCTCCTCCATATTGCTGACCGCTTTTGCTAATTTTGCATTATCTGCAAACTTCACTAGTGGGCTACTAATTTTAAATTTGAGATCACTGATATACTGTACAAACTGAACAGACATGGACTTTCTGAAATAGGCATGTAAGAAAAGTAAACAGACTTAAAAGTTATGTAAACAAGGGGCCTCGGGGTGATTTTTGGTATTTGTGTGTTAAGTATTTGTTTTTGTAAATGCTTGTTCATATTTACACTCATATAATATAATATTTGTAAACACTTGCATTGATGCATCAGTTAGGCTTCAATTTAATGCAACAAAAGTAGGGAAATATGGCATAGGGTTTCCAGTCCTACATTGCCCCCCCCCCCCAACCAGCAGCAAAGGGACAACAGCATGCAAGCAACCCCAGACAGCCTTCATCAAGTAAGACAAACAACCGGCAACTGTTTCCGAATGACAAAACAGCAGTAGCACTGATATGCTACCTTCATGGATTTGTATCTGCAACATCTACACCACAAGACATACACACTCACTTGCTGCTGCAAATACAAACCCATGATGCTCAAATCACAGCAATGTTCTGTGTGTATAAGCACAGGCCCCTGCAGCAACAGATACAAATCCTTGATACCCAAATTACAAGAGTTCTTTTGTCTGCAGACGTGCACACCCCTTTGGGGTTAGCACTTCTGTAGCCTCAGGTACTCATGCACACTGTAAGACATACACACAACTGATGGGCTTGCCCTTCTGCAGACTACACACCGATCTTTGGCTGCAGAAGTGCAGGCACCACAAAATCCATGTTCCCAAAATTGCAACAGTACTGTCTGCAGAAATGATGTGTAAGACATGCAGACTGACTTATGCAGATGGAAGTACTGTTGCACTGTGGGTATAATGGTTTCAGCAGTGGATCTAGAAATTCTTCAAGGGGCAACAATTTTTCAGTTATGCAGTTGCATCTAGAAAAGCATGTACTATTGGATCATGCTATCTAGTGAGATCCCTCATACAGTGTGCATGAGTACAGTGGAGTCAGCCATGATGCAGTGAAATTACTTGCAATAAAATATATAACATGCCACAAAATACTGCAGAAAAAGAGCTTAATTACCATTGAATTACACTGTTCCTTTTAGCATACTGTAGCATGTTTGTGATATACTGCAGCATTGCTGCATTGCATCATGGCTAGCAGTGCTGTACCTCTGATTGCAGAGGTGCTGGCCCCATGGGGTCTTCTGTCCACAGAAGGGCAGGCCCCCATGGGGCTTGTGCTTCTGCAGCCACACATATTCATGAATGCAGTATGACATACACACACACAGATGTGGCTGCATAAGCAAATGCATGAAGGTAGCACATCAATGATGCTGCATTTGTGTCATTTGGAAACAGTTGTATGTTGTTTACCTTACCTGATTATGGCTGTCTGTGGTTGCTTGTATGGTGGTGTCCTTTTGCTTCTTTGGATAGGGGGAGGGGTTAGGGTTGGAAACCCTAATGCCGCATTTTCCCTACTTTTGTTGCATTAAGTTGAACCATAACTGATTCATTAATGCAGGTTTTTGCAAAGAAGTTCCTTTCTTTCTGAGATAGTGGAATTGTATCGTCATTCATGCAGGTCTCTTTGATGCCTACATGAACAGATGCAGATATGTAGGACCCTCTGGGTCCTGCACCAAAGGGAAGACTCTGTCCACCTATGGAAGTCCAAGGTCCTGCTGTCCCTACACTCCTTACAGTGACAGTTGTCAAGAATTCATGGGGAAGTCTGGTGGGCTGCAGAAGCACAAGGCCTTCTGGACCCTGAGCTTCCATTAGCCACAGATAGAGCATCATAGGGCAAAGAGTCCATGTCTCAGCCAATACACAGGGCTCTCTGCCACCAATGGGTGCAGAGGTGCAGGGCCCTATTCCAAGAGAAGATATGTCTTTACAATATGGTACCTAGCCCGTGTGGGCAACCTTGCACCTTTCCTTCCCTGGCTGGGAGTTGTAGCATAATAGCACCATCCCCAAAACTTGACCAATCCAGATGGCTGACTGAGCTCGCTGCCAAACTCAGCTCACAGGTACGGGATCACAAAGCACTACCCACTCAGGTAAAGTTTGTTTCTTAATAATTTTTAATTTTTCTTTGTCTCCAAATTTTCAAGATAGTCATTTTATGACTACCCTTGAAAAGATGACATGTGTCATTTATTGAATAGTGGCTGAGATGGGCGAGTGACCACTTTGTTTTTTGCAAATTTATTTAGGAAAAAAAAGAAACAGATGAACAAGGGATGGTTTTCTTTATTTTCAGGGGGCTCAGAGTTCAGCTGAAACTGGGGGTTGTGCACTCCAGTGTTGGGATAATCTTCCACAGCACCAAGGGTGGTATCTCAGTGCTGTCACCTATTTTGGGGAATAACCTGGAGGGGAGGGGTATGCAGAAGCAGTACTGGGGTTGGTCATCCCAGTCCACTTTAAATTATTTAAAAAGCATGTATTTGGAGAGGGGTTGGGCAACCAGGAGGGAAGGGGAGAGAAGAAGTGCTACCAGGGGTGGGCGCCCCTGGTCACTTAACAGCTCTTTACTCTACTAACCGGCTCCATGTAAAAGGGGCTATTTTCTTCTTTGCAGGTTTATTTATTTATTTTTCTTACTTTTTTCTCCCATGCTAGGGGTGGGTTGCTCCTTCAACCCCCCCAGCCCCATCACCAGGCGTCCCAGGGACTTACCCCCAATCCCTGTCTCTTTCCTCACAGCTTGCCCCCCATGGTGGGGGTTAGTGGCTCCCACCTGCCGATGGAACAGATCCGCTTTCTGGGAGAGAGCCTTGTAGCCTGGGTGTGGAGCCTGTAAGGAGTCGATATCATCTTGCACCACCACTGCCTATTTTACAGTTTTCCTCCCATCGGAGGAGTGAACGTGCAATGCCATCCAGATGTGTCTACGCATGCTCCTGTGCATTAGACATTGATGGAAGCCACTCCTCCATCCCTCACATTGTGGTCCTGGCTGTCCACACCCCCAGCAACTGCTAGTGGTCAGGAAAATGCCAGGGAAAATGTCTCCCCCTCCCCAGAGAAGGAGAGCTGTCCACCAGATGCTCGATCCTTCTCTCCCTGGTTGACCCCCAATGCCCTGAGATCACTACTGACCCCAGGCCCCCATAGTGGTGGCACGTGAGGCTAAGTGCCTCAGCCCTCTATGCCACTGGGCCAGCCTTCTTTGCAGGTCCATTTAAAAAAAAGAAAAGAAAAAGACTGATGACAGATGGTTTTCTTTATTTACAGGGGGCATGTACTGTAAATAGGGATTGGGCACCCCATGTTGTGATAATGTTCTGCCACACAGGGGGTAGGCACCCAGGTGCTGCCTCCTATTTTGGGGGCAACCTTGATGTGAGGGGTACAAAGGAGTGGTGCTGAGGCTGGGCACCTTATCCACTTTATATGATTTAAATTATTGGGAAGGGGGTGGGCAACCAGAAGGGGAAGGTGTGCAAAGAAGCAATATCAGGGGTGGGCAAACTGGACTGCTTAACAGCACTTTACTATACCGACTGGCTTCACTTTGACCATGAGCTGAGTTAGTAGAAATACAGGGCTGGGTGCATTTTCTTAAATGATACCCCTTCCCACCCAAATTGTGCTTCATTTTCCCAACTGGCTCCACTTTCACCATAAGCTCGGTCAGAGCCCAGGGCAGGCAACCAAAAGATAGATAGACAGACAGACAGACAGGGAGGGAGGGGAGGGAGGGAGGGAGGAGATAGAGATCAAGCGATACAGCAATTGGCAGCTCAGTGCTGGCATTCAGGCCGGCATCAGCACTCCATCTGTGGCCGCAGGAATGAAAAAGTCCTGCTGTTCTCATACAGAGAATGTAGCTGAATGGTTCATCTCGTTAAGCTGTGCACCTTGGATTTTGGGGTGCCCAGAAAGTGTATTTCTGCCATTATTAAAAAAAAAACACCAGCATCTAGCTAAATTGGTACTGTTTATCATGTTTATGTATTTTTCTTGGGAAAAAAGGATGCTGGCTGCTGTTACAAACTGAAAAATTAGTTTCACAAGGAGCGCATTTGATTCATGACACCTACGTATGGCATTTCCGTTAATCTCTGTTTAAATCCTCACTGAGGCATTTTAAATCTTCTTGCTGTGGGTCGTGTTAGCAGTGGAAACATAGAATTTGATGGCAGATAAGGACCGCTTGGCCCATCTAGTCTTCCCATTTCTCTACCTAACGCATAAGCTGCAGATCCTAGTTAACCAACAGCCTACTGCCTCCTACCCCCCACTAGAATTGCTTTATGTCTGTCCTATGCATTATTGAATTCCCCAAAAGTTTTTGACTCTACGACCTCCTCAGGAAGGCTGTTCCATGCATCTGCAACCCTCTCTGTGAAGAAATACTTCCTCACATTACCTCTGAGCCGTCCCCCCTCTATTTTCAAATTGTGCCCCCTTGTTCTTGTACATCTCTTTTTCTAATAGATGCTACCCTTTTGGACTTTGTTGATTCTCTTGATGTATTTGAAAGTTTCTATCATATCCCCTCCTCCCTCCTTTCCTCGAGGCTATACATCTTAAGCTCCTTCAGTCTTTCTTCATATGTCTTCTGGTGCAGACTCTGCACCATTTTGGTTGACCTCCTCTGGACAGCCTCCACCCTGTCTATGTCTTTGCAGAGATGGGGTCTCCAGAACTGTACACAGTACTCCAGATGTGGTCTTACCAACTGTCTGTACAGAGGGCCAACAACTTCTTGCTTTCTACTGGTGATGCCTCTCCCTCTGCATCTCAGTATCCTCCCAGCCCTCCTTACTGCCTTCTCACATTGCTGGCCCACATTTAGATCATCTGATATGACTACCGCAGGTCCCTTTCTATTTTTGTTGTTGTCAGTATCTCACATCCCGTTGTGTACTCTTCCACTGGGTTTTTGTTTCCCAGGTGCATTACTTTGCACTTATTTGCATTGAATCTAAGCTGCCATACATTTGACCATTCCTCCAACCTTGCCATGTCCCTTTTCATCCTTTCCACCCCACCTTGTGTATCAACCCTGTTGCAGATCTTTGGGTCATCTGCAAAGAGACATACTTTTCCTTCCAGTCCCTCTGCAATGTCACTTTTAAAGACATTAAAAAGAACTGGCCCCAGTACTGAATACTAGGTCCCCACTAGTAACCCCCTTTCTTCACTGTGGACTCCATTTACTATTACCTTCTGTGTTCTGTTGTCCAGCCAGTATTTTACCCAGGCTACCACCCTGGGACCCACTCCCAGGCTGGCTAATTTGTTTATTAATCTTTTGTGTGGGACTGTGTCAAATGCTTTGCTAAAGTCTAGGTAGGCCATGTCCACAGCCCCTCCCTGGTCTACTACTTTGGTCACCCAGTCAAATAAATCAATTAGATTTGTCTGACATGATCTTCCTGTTGTGAATCCATGCTGCCTTGGGTACTGTGCCCCACCGGCCTCTAGGTACTCAACAATTCTTTCCTTCAGAAGTGATTCCATTATTTTCCCTACCACTGAGGTCAAACTGATAAGTCTGTAGTTTCCTGCCTCTGTCTTGTTCCCACTTTTGTGAAGGGGAATCACATCCACCCTCCTCCAGTCCTCAGGTACCACACCATCCTCCCATGATTTATTAAAAAGGGTAGTCAGTGGTGTTACTAGTTCTTCCCTTAGTTCTTTTAGAATTCTGGGGTGAATCCCATCAGGCCCCATTGCTTTATCCACATTCAGTTTTAAGAGTTCTTTCAGAACCTTTTCTTCCGTGAAAGGACTGATATCAACCTCTCTATCCAGAGTGCTTCTATTGACTGGATTAGGTATCTCCCCAGCTCTTCCATTGTGAATACTGAGCCGAAATATTTGTTCAGTATCCCTGCTTTTTCACTGTCACTATCTGTCCAACCACCTTCCTCTTTATTCAGCCTCAGTATCCCTGCCTTAGTTTTTCTTAGCTCCCTAATGTACCTATAAAAGGTTTTATCCCTCTTCTTAACCGAGTTGGCTATCTTTTCCTCAGTTTGGGCCTTGGCTATTCTGACTGACTTCCCCGCTTCCTTCTGCTTTAACTGGTAGAGTTCTCTGTCCTGCTCCTTCTGTGTTTCCTTATACTTCCTGAATGCTATCTTTTTCTCCCTAACCTTCCCTGCCACTTCTTTTGAGAACCATAGTGTGTTTTTCTTCATTTTGATTTGTTTATTTGCTTCACACAAAGGCGTGTTGCCTCTGTTTTGGCGGTTTTGATGTTTCCTCATTGTTGCTCCACCCCACCTTCTTGCCTGTTGCTAGTGCTTTTCTGAGGCACTCTCCCATTTTGACAAAATCAGCTCTCTTGAAGTCCAATACCTTCACTTTTGTATGGCTTGACTCTACAGCTAAGTTTATCGTGAACCACACTGTTTGGTGGTTGCTTGTTCCCAGATGGCTACCCACTTCAAGATCGGAGATCCTCTCTCCATCCCAATTTGAGAGTACAAGGTCTAAGAGTGCTCCCTCCTGAGCAGGTTCCAAAACTAGCTGTCTGAGGCATGCCCCCTGTAGGGCATCGAGAATGGCCCTGCTCTTGGATGTGGCTGCAGCAGAGGTGCTCCAGTAACATCTGGCATATTCAGGTCCCCCATCAGTAATATTTCCCCTTTCTCTGCCATTCCAAGGATGCCTTCTATCATTTCCTTGTCCATTTCCTCCCCCGAGATGGGCATCTGTATACAACCTCTGTGCAGATTGTGGTGCCATTTCCAGTCTCCAGGGTGACCCACAGTGCCTCTTCTCCTCCCTGTTTACCCTTCAGTTCTGTTGCTTTGATCCCATCCCTTACATAGAGAGCTACTTCTCCTCCTCTTCTTCCCTCGATGTCCCTCCTGTAGATTGTGTACCCTGGTATGTTGACATCCCAGTCATGGTTCTCTGTGTGCCATGTTTCTGTGACTACCACGATATCCAGGCATCCCTTTTCCATCAAGGCCACCATTTCAGGGAGCTTTTTACCTGACTATGGGCATTAGTACTCGTTACCCTCCAGTTTTTAGTGGCTTTATTTCTTTTCTATTCAGTGGAGTTTTGAAGATGTGGTGAGGCTGTTTCTGGAGAGATTATTTATATTTTTTGTAATAAGTTTTTGTAAGTTTTGCTGTTGAGTTTTAAATGTTGCCTAAGTCCTTAAAATCTTTCTGTGGCTAGAGGGACAGCAATCCTTAAGTCTTAAATCTTTCTGTGCTGACTGGAGACTGTTGTTGTGAGGGAGGGTTCTTTGACCAGTAACGTAGCCAGCCAGTCAAGGTTGTTTGCATTTCAGTTAATCTCTGTTTAAATCCTCACTGAGGCATTTTAAATCTTGCTGTGGGTAGTGTTAGCAGTGGAGTTTTGAAGATGTGGTAAGGCTGTTTCTGGAGAGCTTATTTATCTTTTTTGTCATACGTTTTAGTAAGTTTTGCTGTTGTGCTTTAAATGTTGCCTAAATCCTTAAAGTCTTTCTGTGGAAAGCCCTCCCACCCACTCCTTGCATTGGCCTTTCTTAAATACAGAAAAGCCACTGGGGGTTGGGTTTAAAGGCTGGGAGGGAGGAGCTTAGGGAGTTGAAAACTTCCCCTATGAGCTAACTCTTAAGGCTAATAGTCAGTTGGGGAAAAGTTTAGACACTGAAGTGTTGCAAGTTTGAAAGTCTGCATGCTGTATGGGGGGATTGTCTAGGTATAGGTACTGGTAGCTCGAGAAACTGTACAGCCACTGAGTTGGTAATTTGGCCTAGAAAAGACAGCTATGGTGATGGGGAAGGGACCGCATGTCACTAGAGCAGGTATCTTTGTGTGGGTGGTTGGGTGCACAGGGTGTGGTGCGGCCATGATACTGCACTGGGCTTGGAAGCTTGAGGGATGCCCAGTGTGCTACCAGCTGGCACAGCTTAAGGAGGAGATAGAGGGGGATCCAAAGGCAGCTGGGGGTGCTGGGGGGGAGGAGTGGACAGGTAGGAGGCAAGCAGTCACCTACATGGAAGCACTAGGTGCTGGGGCCTCCCACGCTGGGGGAGGAGTGAAGAGAGATGCTTATACTAGGGGAGGAGGGAAGAGGTACACAGGGGGCTCTAGGGGTCACTGGCAGGTGGGGCCCAAAAGGTGGAAATTTCCACAGCAGTAGGTAAGAGACTGGGAGTGTCCAGATGAAACTGAGAGGGGCGGTAGGGATGGGGGGGCACTGGGGGATGGGCTAAGGCTCATAGATTGTTTTAACCCTCTACGCCCGTTGGTGGAAGAGGGGAGCGTGGGGGGAGAGGAGGAGGATGATGATGTTGTTGATGGTGAAGCTGGGGCAGGGATGGATAGAAAGGGTGAAGGAGCAAGAGGCAAGAAAGCAATAGAGGGGGACCCGGACAGGATGGGTGAAGAGGGGTAGGAGGGAGAAGAAAAGGAGGATCAATGGAACAAGGAGGAGGCTGAGGCTATGGAACAGGGGAGCATGACAGGCAGGAAGGCGCAGGAAGTAGATGTGATGATAGCGAGCAGAAAGCCAAGTAGGCAAACGGATAGGGCAGATTGATTAGTCAGGAGTGGGGAAAGAGATAAAGAGAAAGATGCTTGGGTGGTGGGATAAAGAAGGCCAGGAGACAGGTAGAGGGGATGACTAGGGAAAATAGTGAAGGGGCTACCTTCGACACCCAGATTGTGGGAGGTGTGAGGAGCCGGTTGGGGGCAGAACCCAGACAAAGGGATGAGAGGGGCATGGAAGGAAGGGAAACTTGAGGGGCGAACAGGAAGGCAAGGGGGAGGTTACAGTACTGCTACTGGGGGACTCCATGATCAGAAGCATTCAGTGGTAGGGGCAGGGGGTGGGTAAAACCTGTCTTATCAGAACCAAATGCCACCCACGCCTGACAGTGCACAAGGCCAAGCATGAGTTGTATTCATTGTCAAGTGAATGCGGGGGGAACCCGGACATTCTAGTGTACTTGGGGACAAATGACATAAATGGTAATAGTGAACTAGAAATTCAGACAAGGTTCCTGGAGTTGGCCAGGGTATGCCTTTCCACAGGATGTAAGATCTCCTTTTTGGAAATCCTGCCGGTGCCAAGGGCTAGTGGGAAAAACAAGAAGAAGATTAGGGCGATGAATCAGTGGCTTAGGGAGTGGTGTGGGGAACTGGGGTATGGCCTGGTGGGGAACTGGGGAGAGACCTGGGAGGATAAGGGGCTGTATGCTAGGGACAGGCTCCACCTTAATTTGAAGGGGAAGGAAATCCTTAAGCTCAAACTAGCTGGGTTCATCAGCGAAAGATGGAGTTTAAACTTGTGAAGGGGGGGGATCAAAAAAGGGTCAGTGTTAGCAGGTACGATATATGAGGGACATGATCTCCACTCCTCTAGGGGACTAGGGAGATATGGAAATGGGTCACCAGGTAGGGTGCAGGAGCTCAAAAATGGGAATTCAAGGGGGGGAAGGAGAGGTGGGAAAAGGGGTGGAGAGTGGTCCTGATAAGTGCCAGGAGCTGAGGAAATAATAGCCTTAGCTCCAGGTGATGCTAATTGAGGGGGAGGTAGATGTGGCAGCAGTCACTGAGACCTGGGCCACTCAAGGGCATGAGTGGGACCTAAATCTGGAGGGCTATACTATGTTCAGAAAAGATAGGGGGGAGGGGGTGTGGCGTAGTATTGTTAGTTAGAAAAGGCATGGGTATTGGAGGGGTAGAGGAGGCAGAGGGGGAATGTGGAAGCTATTTAGGTCACCCTGCTGATGCAGGGGGTTAGAGAGTAAAGGTCAGAGTGGTATACAGACCACCAGCACTGGCAGAGATTCTGGAAGGAAGTTTGGTGGCAAATCTTGAGGGACACTGTAGATTGGGAAAGGGAAGGGTAGTGGTAATGGGGGACCTCAACATGCCAGAAACAGACTGGGGGAATATGACGTCACCAGTGGACAGGGAGCAGAGGCTGCTGGATGTCTTCCAGGATGCATTTGTGACGCAACAGGTGGGTGAGCCAACTAGGGAGGCCTGGACACTGAACATGCTCCTGGTGGACAGTGATCAGATTAGGGGCCTAGAGTTGAGGGACCCGTTGGTTGGGAGTGATCACACCACAGTCTGGTTCTTCCTGGATCTGTGGGGGAGGAAAGCCGAACAAGGACGGTAGTAACCAACTTTAGGGGTGCAGACTTCAGGGAGATGGGAAGGATCCTTAAAGATCATTTGGACAGGATAAGGCCGGATATGGATGCTGGCAGCAGGTGGAGGATCATTAGGAGGGCAGTGGCGGCTCTACACCAGGGCCCGCCAGGGCACGTGCCCCGGTAAAAAAATGCTGTGCCCCAGTTGGTGCCCCATATGGTGCAGAGCTTCCCCCATAGTAACAATATATCAGTGCCCTGGCTGCCATCTGTTGTGCCCCAGCTGTGCCCTGGTAATCATTTGTGGCTAGAGCCGCTACTGTAGAAGGGGAATACAGGATGTTACCAGATCCTGCGGAAGGGAAAGGCATAAGTTTGGTAAGGTCAGAAACCATGCTGCTGGACCTGGAAGGTACAGGAGGTGGTGAGGGAGAAGAAGGCGGCCTATAGGCACTTCAAGCGCACTCAAGGAGTGAAAGGGATCAGGAGGAATATGAGTTGACAGCCAAGAGAGTCACCAGAGTGGTGCGAGCAGCTAAAGCAAAAAGGGAGCAGTCCTTGGCCAGTGGGATTCAGAGGGGGGACAAGGGGTTCTTTAGATACATTGGGGAAAAAAGGAAAGTAAGGGGGCAGATCAGCAGGCTAAGGATAAGGGATGGTTGGACACAGGAGGCGGGGAACAAGCAGAAGTTCTAAATGAATACTTTACTTCAGTTTTTACCAGGGGGGATGGAAGGGTTATGTCTTGCAGGGGGAGCAGGGGCAAACTGGAGGAAGAGGTGGGCTGGTATAGATCAGGGGCCCTGACAGGTCTGGGGAAAGGGAGTGGCCACCTCCGACAGGTGGGGGGCCAACAGTACAGGGTGAAAAGTGGGAGGATCCAAGTAGAGAGAGTAAGGGAAGCCCTCAGGTCCCTTCGGATGGAGAAAGCACCTGGGTCAGATGAGATACATTCCAGGGTGCTGAGGGAACTGGCGGCTGTCCTGGCACTTCCCCCTAGTGGAGCTTTTCAACATCTCTCTGAGGACTGGGTGGGTGCCCCAAGACTAGAGGGTGGTCCATGTCATGCTGATCCACGGGGGTCAAGAGAGAAGGCGGGAAATTATAGGCCCGTTAGCCTGACGTTGGTGGTTGGCAAGGTGATGGAGGGTATTGTCAAGGAAAGGCTGGGGGGGTTACTGGAGCAAAATGGATATTTGGATGATAGGAAGCATGGCTTTGTCCCGGGAAGGTTGTGCCAAACAAACCTTGTTGAGTTCTATGACTGGGTGACGAGGGCCCTGGACCAGGGTAGGCCGGTGAGTGTCCTCTTTCTGGACTTCAGCAAGGTGTTTGATTTGGTACCCCACAGTGGCCTGCTGGCTAAGCTGAAGGAAATGGGTGTAGGGACACAGTTGTTAAGATGGATAGGAAATTGGCTCTCTGAGCATACTCAGAAGGTGGTGGTTGGAGGGTTACTAGTGGTGTGTCCCAGGGGTTAGTGCTGGGACCACTCCTGTTCAATGCCTATGTCTCAGACATAAGGAAGGGGATCAGGAATGAAATGAGTCTCTTTGTAGATAACTCAAAGCTGGCTGCAGTGGTGTATTAGGAGGAGGGGAGGGTGGTATTGCAGGAGGACCTGGAGGCTTTGGAAAGGTGGTCAGGAATGAATGGAAACTAAAATTCAATGTGGGGAAGTGCAACGTTCTGCACCGGGGAGTCAGAAATCCAGGCCAGGGGTATACCTTGGGAGGAGACATGATTCAAATCACGGAGGGTGAGCGGGACCTAGCGGTAGTAGTAGATGTCAAAATGAACAACTCAGAGACCTGTAGGAGGGCAGCGGCAAGGGTAACTAGGATGCTGGGATGCATCACCTGGGGGATTACCTCCAGAAAGGCGGAAGTGATCCTTCCACTGTACAACTGCCTGGTTAGGCCACACCTCAAGTACTGTTTGCAGTTTTGGAGACCACATTTAAAGAGGGACATTACACTCCTAGAGAGGGTCCAAAGGAGAGCAACCAAAATGATCTGGGCCTGGGGGAGAGAACCTAAGAGGAGAAGCTCAAGGAGCTCAACATGTACACCCGGGAGGAGAGGAGGGACAAGAGGGACATGATAGAGGTCTTTAAGTACATGAAAGGGATCAATAAGGGAGGACCAGTCAGTATGCTCTAAAGGAAGGAGGGTGGGGCAATGAGAGGTCACGGGTGTGAGCTGGAAGGGGACAGGCTCAGAGGGGAGAGGAGGAGGTGTTACTTCACTGAAAGGGTGGTGGAGCCATGGAATACACTGCCCAGTGAGCTGGCAGAGGTGGAGACTGTGGATGGGTTTAAGAGGGAATGGGACAGGTACAGGGGGAGGGTAAATCTGACCAGGCCCAATACAGGTGAAACATCTGGGACTCGGAACAGTATAACCCAAGGGGGAAGGGGCACCAAAATCAGCCCTTCGTGCGGGTGCTGAAAATTGAGCAGACTCAAAAGACCGTTAGGCCTATTCCGCAGGCATTTTAGTATGTTAGTATGTGATGTGAACCAAAAAAACACTCTCACAAACTGGCAATGTTTCGATTTGCACCAGACAGTTATCCAAAGCAAAATTTTAAATCCTTATCAATCTGGAACTGTTTAATATTTTTTTTTTAAACCTTCGGAAGGCACAAATTAGGAAAAGGCCACACCTTGTCTGTTCTTTAATGCAATGTTAAGAGTTTACATACAAACATACGAAATTTGCCAGCAGATAAAGGCCTAGAGGTCTATCAAGTCTGCTCGAATGTGCAGCTAGCACCCCTTATTCTGCAGCTGCCCCTTCCTTCCACCCTTCCCCTTCATTAACCCTCCCCCTTGTCCTGTCCCATCCTCGTTTGAAGCAGTCCACTGTTCTACTGCATACCACTTCAGCAGGTAACGCATTCCACCCAGCCACCACCCTCTCTGTAAAAAAGTGTCTCCTCATCTCCCTCCTGAACCTTCCTCGCTCCAGTCTCATATCATGGCCCCTGGTGGCCCTCGCCTCCCTTACTTTGAACAGCCCCTCTGTACCTGTCTTGTTTATTCCTTTCATGTGTTTAGCAACTCAACCCTGACAAAGTCACTGAGATTTAATCCCTTTTCTTAAATATTTTTGGTAAATGTTGCTGGGATGTTACTAGGGTGTGGCCAACATCAGAATCAAACAGTTATAGCACCAGTGCTTCCCACAAACAAAAGCTGCTTGAAAGCCTGCAATTTATTTACATTAATGATTCGGCCAAATGATGAAACAAATAACTCTTTTAAAATGTTAAATTAATCGAATGAAGACAGAAAATAAGAAAATGGAATTAAATGAACTATAGGATTTCAAGCAGCTTTTTCTTGGTAAGGGGGAGCACTGGTACTATTTTATTTGGTTCTGATTTTGGCCACACACCAGTAGTATCCCTGGAAAAGCTATTGATGAGGCAATGATGAGTTGGATACCACTGATTCAGTGTGTGCTGACTTTCTGTCTTGTCTGTAGAAGTAGAACTGTAGCCTCAAAAACATAACTGTTTCTAATACAATCTGTTTTTAGTGCATAGTAGAGCATTGTTCTATATAGAAATCCATCCTTTTCAAAATGCTGTTGTACCACAGTTCAGAGGTCATGGAATGTGATTGTTCCCTTCTGTGGTAGAATAGCATTCTAGAACCTCTAGAGATTGCATAAGTCAGTTTCATTGGAAAGATAAAAAAACACAATGCACACATTTCACATAATACTATACACTATAAATAATACAGGATGAGCAACTTTATTCATAACCAGTGTGTTCTGCCACCTCAGGGTTCTAATTCCCCCAGACCTCTCAAGCGTCACTCTCATGGTCAGGGGGAATCAGAACCTTCTGTGGCAGAACACACTGGTTGTCCATAGTTGCCCATCCAGTATTCTCTATGTTTTCTATGTGTATGTCTAGGTTTAGCCAGCAGGAGTGAATGTTTTGTTTATAAAGTCATTCTTCAACAAACCAAACAGCCATAAAAAACACACACAAATTACCCCAGATCATCAGTGCTATAATTAGGGAAGACTGTAAACGTAGCCTTTATTAGTGCTTATTGGATAAGGAGCAGCATTTACCAACACAGTTATACTGCTGCAGACAGGGCAGTAAGCCAGCACTAACAAAATCAATGATCTCCAGTACACCACTGGCACTTGGGGAGAAGAAGCATGATGGAAAGAGGAAAGTCAATAAAAAAATTAATAATGGTGATCCCCATGGGCTATAAAAGAAGTAAGTAAATTTAGAAAAAAAAAAATCCTGTTCACCAACAAAAGAAATGATGCACCAGGACTACCCATAGAAATTGAAACACTCTGAACAACATATTTTTTGTACATTGTGACTGTGGTTCTCCTTTAAGGAGCACCGGCCTAGTAAGGGTACACTTTTTAAACAGTAGAAGTTTTGTGGCCTTTGGATGCCCCAGAAACAACTTCTATGCTGTTTCTCTTCTTTTCTCTCCTTTTTTATTCTTTCCTTCTTGTTTTGCCAAATACTAGATAAAACATGTCCCAGAAAGTGAGCGGAACAGCAAAGGAATGGAAAAGGTAACTGGCATCCTAGGCATTGACTGGCATCAGTAGAAGGAAGCAGGGGACTCGCCAGTCAACTGAGTCAAGGCACCTGTTCACTACTGTGTAATAGTCACTTCTGGAAAGGGTGGAAAGTCAAAGGTAGGACAAAACTGGGAATAGGAGCAACACCCTATTTAGGGTAGGATTAAAAAGATTTAAACGGCATGGGGTGCACAAATGGGAACAAATAAAATGGGGAGAAACTTGAAGGACCCTATCAGGGGTATGGGTACAAAAGTAT
Source organism: Neoceratodus forsteri (assembly GCA_016271365.2). Lineage (NCBI taxonomy): Eukaryota > Metazoa > Chordata > Ceratodontiformes > Ceratodontidae > Neoceratodus > Neoceratodus forsteri. Next base: position 1,049,763,549 of record CM028132.1, read on the forward strand.
TTCCAGGTAACACAGGGAGAATAGAAGTTGAGAATGATGAGAGTGGTGCAGTGCATTGGCTGTGGTGCAGCAGTTTTCAGAGAGACCTTCTGGAGACTGCAGCACTGCCCCATTGACATGTAACTCTTTGGGTTGAGGGAGAGGTCACTAGACTCCAGGCCAAATTGGCTGGGATTTAGGGAGAACTGTTCCTCTCATTCAGGGGCCCCCAAGTCTTCCACCATTACCTTAGAGGGTGCCAGCAAGGAGGAGTGACTGGACTATGGTGGGATCTGCAATGGTGGGGGTGGATGGACAGAGGCACATTCCTCAACTGGTACCGCTATGTAATTTCTATGCTGCTGTGGTGGAGCAGGACTGCCAGGAGGAGGAGGAACCTGCAGTTGTGATGAGGGAGGGTGTGGGGGTCCTTCATAGTGGAGACTCAAAGAAGGGTGGCAGAGGATCCCGGAGGGAGAGGCAGCAACTTCTGGTGGAGGACTCAGTTGTGAGGGGGATAGATATGGAAATAGGACAGGGTAGAAAGGCCAGTTAGATGCCTACACAGCGCACATGCCAAATGTATGGGAAGCAGATCCTGAAGATTGCTAGGGCAGCAGGATGAAAGGGAGAGCTGGATCTCATCGTGCACCTGGAGACTAATGACCTGGCAAAGGAAGGGGCTGGGATCTTGCAGGGGGAGTTTAGGGAACTACAGGGGGGTCTTTAGAGAAGTAGCTTGCTCAGTGATGTCTGCCGAGGTGCTGCCTGTCTATGACATGGGGAGGAGAGGGATATCTGTTCCAGGAGCTTAAACTCATGGCTGAAGGAATAGTGCAGAGAAGAGGGGGCTGGCTACATTAGGGACTGGGGACCCATCTTGGAGGATAAGGGTCTATACATGGGTGATAGCCCGCATCCATCCAGGAGGAGAACTGCAGTCCTCAGTGGATGGTTTAAAGGTTACTTCAATGAACATTTAAACTAGCTGGGGGGGGTGAAGGTTGAAGGAATAAGGGATGCAGAAACTGCTCCCCACGGGCTGAAATAGAGAGTAAGAAGAACCAGAGGGGAGAGAAATCCTCCAGGATGCACATTAATAAAGGAAAAAGGGTCATAGAGACAAATGGGGGGAAGGGAGTGGGAGCATTAAAAAGTCCTGGGGAAAGGAGAGAGGGCAAAAAGGGAATGAAGGGGTCAACAAGCAGAGTGGAAACAAAATCTGGAGGGCCATGTATGTAAATGCCAGAAGTCTAGGAAATAAGATTCTGGACCTAGAAGCCATCATGGTAGAGGAGACCCTGGATGTTGTGGCCACTACTGAGTCATGGTGTACTGAAAACCATGACTGAGACATGGCCATACCAGGCTCTACTCTGTTCACGAAGGACTGGGTGGGAAGGAAATGAGGGGATGTGGTACTTTATGCGAGGAAAAGCATAAAAGCAACAGAGACACAGAGAATACAAGGGGAGACAAAGGTACTATGGGTTTGCTTGTAAGTAGTGGTGGGCAAAGTGGCCTCAATTCACTCCGCGAAGTGATCAGCGGAGTGAAGGCGGATTCGCGGAGTGCTCCACAACACTAAGCGGAGTACTTCGTGTTATAATGGGTAACGCGAAGTCCATTGAAAACAATGACTTCACGTTACTCCACCTTCCCAAACCACTACTTCACCAATTCTTAGGGTGAAGTACATTGAAAACAATGTACTCCGCCTCACTTCTTCTTGTTTTTAAGCTCCAAAGGCAAATTTTGCAGTCATTCATGGGATTTCACGTTACATGGGCTCTAAATTGTTCTGCACAGCCTCAGTTTGGGGTAGTGTGTGTATGACGCTGTAGGAGAGAATCTGATCTTAGAGCTCTGTGATTCAAACCTTCTAAACGCTGTTAAAAAAAGCCTTTTGGTGTAATTTGTTTTGCTGAAACTTTAGTTCATCGATTATAGGAAACCCTCCTGTGCTTATATCATCAAGCGTTTATTGTTTGTGTGTGGATTTTTAATGTTAATGTACAACATTCAGTCTGTGTACTGAGAGACAGTTGAAGTGTGCTTTGGGGGAGGGGTGCATCTGTGGTGTAGGTAGATTAACTTGAAGAAGAAGACAGAGCTTTCTGTTTTGGTGATATTTTTGTTGTATGACTGTGTTAACGTACACACAGTAATATTTTCAATAATTCTTGCCATTTTTTTGCTGATTGTTGTGGTGCTGCAGTGCATAATTTTAGTTTGTTTAAAATATGTGGTTATATTACTGAAGTTTTCAGTTTGCTACGCATTACTCAGTGTGTGTGAGTATGCGAGTGATGCGTGTCATCAAATCAGACACCTTTTATTGTGCCACTTAATTTCAGCAATGTGAACCTGCTATGCTGTCCACTGCAGCTGTGTAATTTTTGTACTTCTTTGTGGTATCTTTACTAGTACTAGTACTAGTGATTGTTATTGCAGCAGTGCAATACACTGCCCCCCCACAGCCTGCCCCAACCGGAAAAGGAGTTATTTTCCAGATTTTTGAATTTCTGATGGTGAGCATCGGTTAGGTGTTGTGCCTTTGCATCTGCATCTCTTCAGGTTGCAGCACAATCTTAATCTGTCTGTGCATTTGCATCTCTTTAGGGCCCAATCTCCATCTCTAACTTAAGTCACATTTGTTTCTTTGTCTTCCCTTCAGAGTACTGGACAGGTGTGGTGCATAATTCTGCATGAACATTGTACTCATTAATATGCATTTTTAAGTCGGGACCATTATCACGAGTCATTCGTCATACAAATCGTGTTCTTCATCATCACGGGCGGTCACAAATGCAGTCACAAATCACGATTTACGATCACGTCACAAATCACAACATTAATCTTTTTTAATAGTTACTTGGATGTATTGTAAGCCTATTTTGTAGTATCTCTCCATGCTTCACCACTCCTCCATTGTACTCATTAATGAGTGTTTTTAAGCCAGGGAGTTTTGTGTTGCACCTCATCGGGGGGTGGGGTTGGGAAGTACAGCCATAGGCATTTGCATTTTGTCATCATCACGGTCACAAATGCAGTCACAAATCACGATTTAAGATCACGTCATGAATCACAACATTAATTTTTTGTAATAGTTACTTGGATGTATTTTAAGCCTGTAAGAAAAATAAAATTTACAGAAAGAGCAAATTAAGTAAAAAAGAGTACAGAAAAGACAAAAAAAATGTAGCTTTTAAAAAAGCTGTTGGGTCTAAGTCAAAGTTTAAATCTCCTCCTCCTCTCTGATCTCAAAGAATCAGCAGTCACAAAACACACTACCTCTCTCCATCTACACAGGAGAAAGTAAAAGTGTCTGCTTGTATGACTCACTTTCTTCCTGCCTAGCTAAAGAGCATACTGTATGACTTACAGTACTGCAAGCCATGTGATGTGCAGGGGGGATGTCAAATCTGAAACACCAAGTGGGTCACCTAGAATCATAATGAGGAATGCGAAGTCCATTAAAAACAATGACTTCGCCTTACTTCGCATTGCCATTCCACCTTAACGTGAAGTGGTAATGACAAGGCGGAGTGAGCACTTTGCATTGCCCAATCCACGTAGCTGAGTGGCAACGTGAAGTGCACACTTCACGTTCACTTCGCTGGCGGAATTTAAATTCGCTGCATCTCTACTTGTAAGGACAGAGCAAGGAACAACATTATCAGAGCAAGCAAAAAAAATGAAGGCTTCCTTTGGCTAGGCAGATTTACTGTGTGTTACTGTTTTCTTTTGTGCTTACAGGTTTTGTTAGTTTTTTGCTTACATTGTACTGCTTTATTCTCTGATTCAAATTGCTGTTGCAGGGTATACTTTCTGCTGCATTGTTGCAGGGTGTGCCTATAGGATTGTTACTGTTTTGTGCTTACAGATTACTGCTGTAATCTTCTCTGATTCAGATTGTTTTTTGCACGGTATATCTTCTGTTAAATTGTTCTGCAGATTGTGTTTACAGGTTTTGTTACTTTTTTACTGCTTTTTCTCTATAGCAAAGTGTTTTTGCAGGGTATATCTTTTGTGAAATTGTTACAGGTGGTGCTTACAGGTTTTACAGTTAATGTTAATGTTAATGTTAATGGGGACTTCTCGTCTTTCCCATATTACACCAGTGCTGCGGAATCTGCACTGGCTGCTAGTTCAGTGGCCGATCACCTTTAAAGTCGGTTTACTGACTTATAAAGCCCTACACGGTTTGGGCCCTGATTACCTGAAAGATCTTCTGGTGCCTTACCGTCCGATGCGAGCGCTCCGCTCAGCCAATGAGGGGTTGCTGGAGATTCCGAGAGTAGTTTTAAAATCTTCCGGCGCCCGTGCTTTTAGTTTTGTGGAGCCGACTCTCTGGAATTCTCTACCTCTTGGGATTCGAGAGTGCACAACGGTGGAGGATTTTAAAAAAGGCTTAAAATCCTTGTTATGGATAAAAGCATTTGGCGATGAAATAGATTTTAATTAAAGCTGTATATTTTAGTTTGCTTTTTAACCTGTTTTTATGAGGTTTTTATGATGTTATTTTGTAATGCGCCTTGATGTTCGAAAGGCGCAAAAGAAATAAAGTTTATTACTATTATTATTATTATCTATCATTAGGCTAAGCTTTCAGGGCTAATTACAGGAGCACATACAAGATACAGACTGAGGGATAGCGATTGCATTTGTTGTTTGTTAATTGTTTCTGCTCTTGCCTCCTTGTTTCTTTCACCCGTGGTATTTCTTCTTCAGCAGGGGAAGGGCCCAACCATCCCATGCTACACTCCTTTTATAGAGTAGCACAGTCATGACATTTCCTGTAGCAAAGCAGGAATAGGAGGATCAGAGGGTATCCACACAGTGACCTCATTTACAGAGGCACAATTCATTTAACTTGTTATAAAAAGTTATACAAAAACAAACAAACAAAAAATATTAAAAACATATTCAAACTTTTGCTTTAATTTTCCTTCTAATTACTCGGACCAGGTTATAAACTCAGGAACTCAACTGGAATGGATATTATTAACTGCAGGTACTGAGGGACACTTTTCAAAAGGGAAGTTATACAAGATTTAGGATGTTGTCCTACATGCTGGACCATCGGAGATCTAAGGGCTCAGCTCCAGGCAGCATGGTTAGAGATTGCTCGCCTAAAATTGCATATTCAGGAGGAAATATATTACGAGAACTGCCGCCATTTCCCCAATATCCAACTGAAACACCTTGACTACAGAGGGTAGTTGATCTGGAAGATTGGCAGGTGGTTAGGAGGGGCAAATCAGGTGCCCTATCATTCAATGCTCACCAACAATCACCTCCACAAACCATATAAAAACTACAAACAGGTATCTACCTCTGTCTCTGAAATCAAACAAAGGGGCAGAGGATACTGCTCAGCAGGACACTGCAACACAGGAGCTAGCACTACAAAACTCACCCAAAACAGGGACCAAAACAAAAAAGGCAAAAAGGAAATCCAAAACACTTCTGAACATAGGAGATACCATGATTCGGGGAGTTGATACCTACCTCTGGCCAGGGGTAATGTTCAGATGTCTCCCAGGTACATCAGCATGGAGAGACACTGACTGCATTGCTAAAATCATGCAGAATGCAGGAGAAAACATTGATATTCTGGTACACATAGGGAATAACGATCTCGCCAGCCAGTCAGTTGTGGAGACCAAGGAACACCTGACCTGACCGGGAGACAAACTGTCATCCATTTCATCTGGCATCTCCTTCTCTGAGATCCTGCCAGTCTGGGAGAGGGGGGCAGACAGACGGAAGGTCAGAGAATAGGAAATAGGGGAGCTAAACATGTGACTCAAGGGCTGGTGCCAGGAAAAAGGATACACATTTGTAGGTAACTGGCAATAGTTTTGGGAGCGAAAGTTCTTTAAATTTGATAGACTGCATCTGACTAAGGAGGGAGTCAGTGCATTAGAGCAGAAGTCTGATGTCTTTGTAGAATATTTAAACTAGCAAATGGGGAGGGGGTGCAGCACTTGATTCATTGAGCGGGAAGAACACCCCTCTCCTCTCAGCTAGTGATCAAACAGGAGTTCAGCATGTTTGTAGTTCATTTGCATCACCAGGTAAGGAAAAAGGTCAAGCTCCCTATACGATGTGCAGGGGAAAAGCCAGACCTCACCCCACAACTAATGCACTGAAATCTAGACAATGAAAAATCATGTACACAAATGCCCTCAGTCAGGGGAGCAAGATCCCAGACCTGCAGGCAATAATGACAGAGGCTAAATTGGACATAGTAGCCATTAGTGAGACATGGTCCACCAGTAACCACACTTGGGAGACTACAGTACCTGGCAATGTGCTGTTCAGAAGAGACCAAGATGCAAAAAGGTGGGGGAGGGAGTGGCATTGGGGGGGTGGCCCTTTATGTCAAAAAAAAAATATCAAAGCTACAGAAATTCAGAATATACATAAGGAGCCAGATAAACAGTGTGTGACCCAAGAAACAGAAAATGGGACAGCCATATGAACTGGGGTTGTCTACAGGCCTCCAGACCAGGGGGAGGACATAGATGCATTCCTGTTGGAATATATACAAAACATGACAGTTAAAGGGGAGGTTCTGATAACGGGAGACTTCAACATGTCAGATATAAATTGGTCAATACCAGCAGGAACATCCACCAGAATTAGACACATAGTGGATTCCCTGTAGGGGGAGGTCCTCAAACAATTGGTACAACAACCCACAAAAGACAGGGTTATCCTAGATCTAGTACTGACCTATGGGGAAAGGATCACGGATCTCCAGGTAGAAGGTCACCTGGGGGCCACTGACCATCACATGGTATAGTTCAGTTTGGTCACTAGAACTAAATCATCCCATTCCAAGACAAACATATGGGACTTAAGAGGAGCTGACTTTGATAAGATGGCCAACAGAGTTAAGCTAGCCCCAGCAAGAAGAAATACAGGTGAGGGGGACAGGCAAAGTGGTCAAGCATTAAGGATGCAATACTTGAAGCAACATCCCGTTGTGTTATGGAGAAAAGCAAGAGCAAAAGAAGGAGGAAACCACTTTGGTTCTCCAAAACAGTAGCAGAAAAGGTCAGAGCCAAAAGGCTGGCCTTCAGGAAATATAAGGGAACACAGTAGGATGAAGATAGGGAGGCATACCAAACTTCCCTAAGGGAAGCAGGGAAGGCAGTAAGGCAGGCGGAGTCCCAAACCAAGGAAACACTAGCACAAACAGTAAAAGAAGAGGACAAGACTTCTATAAATACATTAGAGAAAGAAGAAAGTCCAGAGGGGGTATTGCTAAGAAACAGAAGCATAGACTTTGATGGCAGATAAGGACCGCTTGGCCCACCTAGTCTGCCCATTTCCCTACCTAGTGGATAAGCTGCAGAGCCTAGTTAACCAACAACCTATTTCTTCCTACTCCCCACAAAAATTGCCTTATGTCTGTCCCATGCATTCTTGAATTCTCCCACAGTTTTAGAAGTTTTAGACCCCACAACCTCCTCAGGAAGGCAGTTCCATGTGTCCACCAACATCTCTGTGAAAAAATACTTCCTCACATTGCCCCTGAGCTGTCCCCACTCGATCTTCAAATTGTGTCCACTTGTTCTTGTACATCTCTTTTTCTGAAAGATGCTACCCTCTTGGAATTTGTTGATTCCACTGAGGTACTTAAAAGTTTCTATCATGTCCCACCTCTCCCCTCCTTTTCTCAAGTGTATACATATTAAGCTCCTTTAGTCTTTCCTCGTATGGCTTCTCTTGCAGACCCTGCACCATTTTAGTTGAACTCCTCTGGCCTGCCTCCATCCTGTCTATGTCCCTGCGGAAATGGGGTCTCCAGAACTGGACGCAGTACTCCAGATGGGATCTCACCAACTGTCTGTACAGAGGGATTAGAACTTCCTGTTTTCTGCTTGTGATGCCTCTCCCTACACATCCCAGTATCCTCCAGCCCTCCCTACTGCCTTCTCACATTACTTGCCAACCTTAAGGTCATTTGATATGATTACCCCAAGGTCCTTTTCCATTTTTGTTGTTGTTACTACCTCCGCCTCCCATTTTGTACTCTTCCCCTTGGTTTTTGTTTCCAAGGTGCATTATTTTGCACTTCTTTGCATTGAATCCAAGCTGCCATACTTCTGACCATTCCTCCAACCCTGCCAAGTTCCTTCTCATCCTTTCTACGCCCCCTTGTGTATTAAACCTGTTGCAGATCTTTGTATCATCTGCAAAGAGGCATACTTTTCCTTCCAGTCCCTCTGCAATGTCACTTATAAAGACATTAAAAAGGACTGGACTCATTACTGAACCCTGCGGTACCCCACTAGTAACCCCCTTTCTTCAGAGTGGACTCTGTTTACTATTACCTTCTGTGTCCTGCTGTCCAGCCAATGTTTTACACAGGCTACCACCCTGGGACCCACTCCCAGCTTGGCTAATTTGTTTATTAATCTTTTGTGTGGGGCTGTGTCAAATGCCTTGTTAAAGTCTAGATAGGCCAAGATCTAAGATCAAAAGGGATAAAGGGGAGTGTGTGGAGGAGGATCAAGGAAAAGCATCTATCCTTAATAGATACTTCTGCACAGTATTTACTGAGGAGAAGGTAGGGCAGGACCCACAGCTCAGCACCATGGATATGGGAGGGAAGGAGGTGAGCACTAGTCCTGTCGTAAAATAAAGTGTCCTACAAGAGCTCATTAAGCTCAGGGTGGACAAAGCAATAGGACCTGATGGCATACATCCCAGGGTACTAAAGGAGCTAAGGATGGGACTAGCAGAGCCATTATCAGAACTGTTTAGTGAGTCTCTGAGCACGGGAGAGGTCCCAGAAGACTGGAGAAGGGCTCATGTGTCCCGCTCCACAAAAGTGGCTGCAGGGAAGAGGCAGGGAACTACAGACCAGTCAGTCTTTCTTCAGTAGTGAGCAATATTATGGAGGCACTCCTTAAGGAAAGGATAGTGCAACACCTGGAATCCATAGGAGCACAGGATCCAAGACAGCATAGGTTTACAACAGGAATGTCCTCTCAAACTAATCTCATACAGTAGATTTCTTTGACTGGGTAGCCAGAGTGGTGGACCAAGGGGGTGCAGTTGATGTCATCTACATTGACTTCGGCAAAACTTTCGATACTGTTCCACATAGAAGGTTGATTAATAAGCTGGGTAGGCTCGGGTGGGTCAGAAATTGGTCAAATGGGTGGCAAACCAGTTGGTGGGCAGAAAACAGAGAGTGGTGGTAAATGGTGTACAGTCAGAAGAGATGTAAGTCACAAGCGAGGTACCTCAGGGATCAGTCCTGGGCCAGTCCTCTTCAATATCTTCATCAGGGACATTGCAGATGGACTGAAGGGTAAGTTTGCCTGTTTGGAGATGACACCAAGATCTGCAACAGAGTAGATGATCCAGATGGGGTGGGCAGAATGAGAAGAGATCTGGAAAAACTGGCAAAATGGTCTGAAGAGTGGCAACTGGGGTTTAACGCAAAGAAGCGCAAGATCATGCACATAGGGAAAAGAAACTATGAAGCCACCTATAGGTTGGGAGGGTAGTTACTGGCAATCACAAGGGAAGAAAGAGACTTGGGCATCATCATCACAGATGACCTGAAATCATCCAAGCAGACCACAAAAGCAGTAGGTAAGGCTAGGGGGATATTGGGGTGTATTAGTAGGGGTATCGCAAGTCGTAGGAGGGATGTAATAATCCCTCTTTCCAAGACACGGGTTAGGCCCCATCTGGAGTACTGCGTGCAGTATTGGAGGCCGCACATGCATAAGGACATTAACAAAATGGAGGCAGTCTAGAGAAGGGCAACCAAAATGGTGCAGGGACTGCATCAGAAAACATATGAGGACAGATTAACGGAGCTCAATATGTATACACTAGAGCAAAGGAGGGAGAGAGGTGATATGGTCGAAACATTCAAACATCTTAAGGGCATTAACAAGGTGAAAGAGTCTAACGTGTTTTAATATAAGAAAAATTGCAGGACAAGAGGACACAGCATGAGGTTAGATGGAGGCTGATTAAGGGGTAATGTGAGGAAGTTCTTTTTCACAGAAAGGGTGGTGGATGTATGGAATGGCCTACCTCAGGAAGTGGTGGATATGAATACAGTGCAGTGCTTCAAACAGGCATGGGATAGGCATAAGGGAGCAATACAAATGAGTACAAATAAATAGGCCATTGACAGAGTAAAGGCCTATGGGACAATCATAAGGTAGAAAAAATGGGCAGACTGGATTGGCCTTGTGGTCCTTATCTGCCATCAACTTCTAATTTTCTGTGTTTCTACTGTGAAGATGGGAAATGGAGCCACTATTCACACTGCAGTGATCTACAGACCTCCAGCACAAAGGGATAAATTAGATAAGGTACTGGTGGAAGCCATTGGCAAGATGGCAGAAAAGGTAGCAGTGCTGCTGGTGGGGGACTTCAACCTGCCATATGTAGATTGGAGCATCCCCAGCAGTGGCTTTGGCTAAAAGCAGGGACATTCTGCACTCTCTGGAGGGGGTGTTCATCAGGCAACTAGTCAGCAAACCCTCATGCTGGGGCAATACTGGACCTGGTACTCATCATCAGGGACAGTACTACAAATGTCAAGGTGGGAGGCCACCTGGGGGCCAGTGGTTCTATATAAGAATGGCTGCAGAACTGAACCACACAAGGGCAAGGATTGCGGACTTCTGGAGGGCAGATTTTATAAAGATGGGTGAATACGTCAGAGATGACCTGGGGGGGATGGCCTGGGTGAGTCAAGGAACAGTGGGTAAAGATAATAAGGAGCACAGTAAAGGCAACAAACCTCTGTGTCAAACGGGTGAGCAAAAGCAAGAGGAAAAAGAGACCACTATGGTTCTTGAAAGAGGTGTCTGAAAATGTAAAGGCTGAAAGGGTAGCATTCAGACGGAGGAGGAGGAGGAGGAGGAGGAGGAGGAAGAGGAATCAGCATTTATATGGCACTTTTCATACGTAGTGTATCCCAAAGCATTTACAAGCAATGCTATGCTGTGCAATGCTGGTAGTGAAGTGAATGAATGTGTGGTGGCGGCCATATCGCACATCATCACCCACACACAGCCTGGAATATTCCATGAACCAGTTTTATGGGAATGGGAATGTTGGCAAGGACACTGGGAATGTTCCCTACTCTTTGCGAAGAGTGCCCTGGGTTCTTTTACTTCCACCTGGACACCCACCAGGACAACATCATGATGGGCAGAATGGACCTCGTTTAATGTCTCATTCAAAGGACGGCACACCCCAGAAGTACAGAACCCCCCAATACTGCACTCAGATGCCAGTGATTTTTAGGTGCAAGTCCAATCCTGGTGTGGGACGAGAACCCACGACCTTCTGATCCAGAGGCGGATGTGCTACCAACTGAGCCATGCTGACACCAGGAGGAGGAAGATAGAGAGGTATATCAGAGTAAACGAAGGGAAGCAGGCAAAGCAGTAAAGCGTGCAAAGGTTCAAACTGAAGGGAGAATAGCTCAGAAGTTAACAATAGGGGACACAACATTTTTAAGTATGAAGTAAAAAGAGGAAGACCAGTAGTGGCACTGTAAAGTTAAAAAGAAAAGGGTGGGAGGAGGACTGTGCAGAGGGGGACCTGGAAAAGGAAGACATCTGAACAAATACTTTTGTTCAGTGTTCACAGAGGAAAGAGAAGGGGAGTGGCACAAAAAAGTAACAGAAGCTTTGGAGGGAGGGAGGGAGGTGGACACTAGTTCTTTTTTGGAGGAGAGTCCTAAAGAGATTGACTAATCTGAGGTGGACAGAGAAATGGAGCCAGATGGGGTGCATCCAAAGGTATTGAAGGAACTCAGGAAGATACTGGCTGCACCTCTGACAGGACTGGTTCCAGAGGACTGGAGGAGGGCAGATGTAGTGCCATTACACAAAATCAATCAATCTTTATTTAGCCAGGCGAAACATCGTTGAGAAGAACTTATTTATAAGATGGCCCTAGTAATAATTACATATGTGACAAATGGACCTGGTAATAATTACATACAGGTATGTGACAGAATGACATTGGAGTACACATCAACACATCCTAATATAGTAGATATTCCAAACAGACACAACGTAACAATTGGTTATTTATATAGATTGGTTAGGATATATACAGATTCGCTAAAACAAAATATGATAGCATTTCTATTAGCAAGAATTACTGGTCAATTATAGATAGTGTATAATCTGCCTGGCAAGATAGTAAACTGATAGCCAGGAGGGCAGAGGTTTGCTGGGAGGCAAGGCCACCACTAAGAGTTTGTGAAACAAATATAGATCACCAGGGGAGAGTCGGGGCAATAGCTAGCTGAGGCAACACCAGATATGAGGGCTGGAAACTGCAGGTAGGCAAGACCACCTTTAGAGAAGATAAAAGGCATTAGGAAATCATATTGAAATGTGCCTAGGGTAAGAGATAAATGGAAGAAGTGTTTGCAATGGAGTTTTATGAAGCACAGTTAGAAGTTTCTGTAGCCGTCCTGGCCAGTAAGGTTTTGAAAGTAGCCAGGGGAAGTGGTATCAGGGAGGAGGCTGGCAATTATAGGCCAGTCAGCCTGACATTGGAGGTGGGAAAGTTAATGGAATCACTGCTGAAGGTAGGGATTGTGGAATATCTTGCATCCAGTGGGTTACAAGTCCCAAGGTAACATGGGTTCATAGGGGAAGATCATATCAAATGAATCTGATAGATTTCTTTGACTGGGTGGCAAAGGATTTAGATCAGGGTAGAGCGGTGGACGTAGCCTACCTAAATTTCAGTAAAGCTTTCAACATCATTTCACATAGGAGACCAGTAGGCAAGCAGGGTAGCTTAGGAGTGGGTCCAAAGGTGGTAAACTAGATAAAAAATTGTTTAGGGGATAGGTGACAGTGATAAATGGAGTTCACTCCATGGAAGGGAGGGTGACCAGCTGGGTAACTCAGGGATCAGTGCTGGGACTGGTCCTCTTTAATGCCTTTATAAGTGACATTGCAGAGGAACTGAAACAGCAGGAAGGGAAGGTCTGCCTCTTTGCAGATGACACCAAAATCTGCAATGGTGGGACAATCCAGCAGTGTATGTGTGGAAAAGATGAGCAGAGAAATGAGAAAACTTGAGGACTGGTCAAGGGTATGGCCACTGGGTTTCAATGTAAGAAAGTGCAAAATAATGCACTTAGGGTACAGAAACCCAAGGGCAGAGTTCAAAATGGGTGGAGTGGTACTGATGACTACCAAGCAGGAAAGAGGCCTGGGGGTAACTGCAAACAGGTAATCTTACTGGATAACTAAAGCTGGCCAGGCAGTGCAACAAGGCAGTTGGGAGGGCTAGTGGGATGCTGGGGTACATAGGGAAGGGTATCGCCAGCAGAAAGAAGGAGATGTTGTTGCCTCTGTATAGATTGCTGGTAAGACTCCATATACAGTTCTGTGTCCAGTTCTGGAGACCACGGACTCGATTCTCAAAGGGTCTTTAGACTGACATAAGCTGCGGCAACAGGCAGCTTGCATCAAAGTCTGGTGCGCCAGGGACCCTGCACCCAATACTCTATTGGGCAGGGTCCCAATGGCAAAGTCCCACAGCTTGTGGTAACTGTGGTTGTGCTTCAAACAGATGGCACACTGAGAGGGCTTGCCGCAAGCCACAGGGCAGCCATGCACCACTCTAGGACATCCCTGGTGGCCTAGAGGCTCCCCCACTCCTGATGTGCCTGTAAAGTAAACCGTTATTAGAAATCATTCCCTGGTGGTCTAGCAGCCACCCCAGCCCTGATCCCCTTATTATTACATTAAGCAGTCTCTGGTGGTCTAGAAGACCCCCTTCCTAGCCCTGATGTGCCCATAAAGTAAACTATTAATAGAAATGTGTTCATTCATTCATTTTATTTTGGTAACCAGGTAAGCACACTACACCTATAGGTCCTTTTACAGGCATGACCCAGGACACGATACATTTACTCAAAAATCAACTTAGTAACTATTAAAAACAATTACAATTTGCCTCAGTCAACAAACATTGCCTATACAGTTTCCTAAAACATTTTAAATTATTGACATTCCTTATATCAGGATGTAATTCATTCCAATGTTTTGCAGCATTGTAAGCAAGGATGACAAAAGGTGGTCAGGCAGTGTGACAAGGCAGAAATCATTCCCTGGTGATCTAGCAGCCCACCCCTCCCAGATCTGCCCATAAATGAAAATATTGGCACAGTCTTTCCCTGGTGGTCTAGTGGACACCCACCCCAGCAGGTAGTGCCCACCACCCTGCTTCCCCCAATCCCAAACCCTGAGCCGGCGACTGGCACAGCCCTCCTCTCACCACTACAGTCGGCTGCCAACTGAACTGTCATTGAGTGCGTACTATATACAGTAGGCATTCATTGATTGTCATCTCACTCTGAGCTGTCAATTGGTGAGTGCATACTTTATACAGTACACACTCAGTGACAGCTCAGTTGATGGCCGACCATGATGGTGAGAGGAGGGCTGTGCCAGTCACTGGCTTGGGGTTCGGGATGGGAGGGTGGGGGTGGTACTACCTGCCAGGGTGGAGGTCCACTAGATCACTAGGGAATAATTGTACCAACATTTTAATTTACACACAGATCGGGGTGGGGGGGGGGTTGCTATATCACTTGGGAATGGTTTCTATTAATGGTTTACTTTAAGGGCACATTGGGGATAGGGAGGGGGTCCTCTAAACCACCAAGAACTGCTAATTTAATAATAAGGGGATCAGGGTTGGGGAGCTGCTAGACCACGGCTCTATGACTGTACAGTGACAAAATGTTTGTCTACCGATGGTACAGCAAAACCTTTATGTCGACTGCATTTGCGGTCGGCATAAAGGTTATCACTGCCTACCATATTTTCTTCAGGGGTCTTTGCCCCTGAAGCCCCCAAGTGGGGGGCTGTGCCCCCTGCATCTCCCCAATTAATAGAATCAACTCCGAGTCAGAGTTGATTAGGGGAGAGGGTACAAGACCCCCAGAAAACAGTGCTGGGGTCCATCGCTGACACTACTACAACCTGACGCTGTTGTTACTGTAGGGTCAGTCCCTGTTGACATATCGCTGTTGGGGCAGTATATGCTAGACCACCAGGGAATGTTTTTATAAACATTTGAAGATATGGACACATCGGGGGTGGGGGAGCCATGCCACATAGTGAGGGAGGTCTCCTAGAGAAGCACAAGTGGTCAAACCCTCCCAGAGGGTGAAATCCTAAGTACCCTTAGACCAGCTCTGGCTGGTCTATGGGTGTAAATTTACTGCTGGGAGGTTTGAGATCCAATTAATGGGATGTGGCAGCTTGCATCTGCCACATACCCGCTAGCACCATGACGTTGCCCATTTTGTGTTGCATGGAGGGTGCAAGCCCCCTTTTGTGCATGCAGCCTGTGGCTGACTCAGGCTGCATTTGTGCATTGCTCCTGGTGCATCTTTTGGTGCAAGTGGCACTTTGAGCAATTCTGTATAGCGCAAGCCCCTTGTGCCATGCCGAGAGCTTTGAGAATCGAAGCCCCACAGATCCAGAAGGACATACACAGAGTGGAGGTGGTTCAGAGGAGGACAACTAAAATGGTGCAGAGATTCATCAAAAGCCGTATGAGGAAAGACTAAAGGACCTCAATATGTACACCCTGGAAGAGAGGAGGAAGAGGGGGGATATGATAGAGATCTTTAAATACCTCACAGGAGTAAATCAAGGTACAGCAGGGAAGTATTTTTCATAAGAAAAGGTGCTTAAGAACAAGGGGACATGCTATAAAGCTGGGGGGGGTAGATTCAGGAAAGATGTAAAGAAGTACTTCTCCACAGAAAGACTGGTGGATTCCCTAAAAGTACCACCAACAGCTTAATCTGGTTCAAGGTCAGCTGGCATTCATCTGTATCCCCTCCTCCCCCAGGTCGTCCCTGAAAATAGGCAGAATTTGTCCACTGCACTTACCCGGTCAACAAAAACCAAATAAAATGAATAAATAATTCCTGGAACAGGCTTCCAGTGGAGGTGGTGGGAGCAAATACAGTGGTGGGGTTCACGAATGCATGGGATAGGCACAAGGGAATCACAGTGGAAAGGAAAGGGGAGGGAGAAAGAGCTGTAGATCAAGTACTGTCTATGGTAATAATGTAGGTAGGGAAGAACTGGCAGACTGGGTGGACCAAGTGGTCCTTATCTGTCATCAAATTCTATGTTTCTATGTAAAACAGAATGCAACTGAATGCTTACCTCTTTCTGATCTCAGAAAATCAGTGTATCCCAAGAGTAAACTTAAAAAAAAATCTCTTTACATCTTTTCAGGTTGAAATATAATTTTCATCCACAAAATAAATAGTGATAGAAATATGTAATTATTAATGATTTACTAACATTTGTTATAATTTAGCAGGTGATATTTTCTTTTTAATCACATTTTACATGAAAAGAAGAACAAAGTCCAAGAGGGTAGCATCTTTCAAAAAAAAAGGTGTGCAAGAACAAGAAGGCACAATTTGAAGATAGAGGGGGGGCGGCTCAGAGGTAATTTAAGGAAGTATTTTTTCACAGAGAGGGTTGTGGATGCATGGAACGGCCTTCCGGAGGAGGTTGTGGAGTCTAAATCAGTGGTGGAATTCAAGCATGCATGGGATAGTCATAAGGCAATTCTGGGGGGTGGGGGTAGGAAGAAGTAGGCTGCTGGTTAACTAGGATCTGCAGCTTATTCAGTAGGTAGGGAAATGGGCAGACTGGGTGGGCCAAGCGGTCCTTATCTGCTGTCAAATTCTGTGTTTCTAAAGAAAAAATAGGTTTTTCAATACTAACAAGCTCACTCAGATGGAAAGCAATATTACAAACCTGTTAAGGCAACACATTTCTATTTAAAGAAGTGCATATTTCTTTGAAATGATTGAAATAAATCTACAGATTCTCATTAATATGCAAGGGCATCTTACTAATTGAATTGTTTGGTATCACGGTACGAGAAGGTTATTAAATTATTTTTTACTAGCAGTTTGAACAGTAAATATGAAAGCTCACTAATTTTATTGCACAAACAAAGCAATTATCATAGAACAGGGACGTCTTTCACTAACACATTAAAACACAGTTATTAAAGTTGGCCCAGGCTGAGGTGCTGGATGCCTTACCTTACGCTACGTGGCAATCCATGTTCAGGAATGAGCACGGGTCAATCGGAAGTCGGCGGGGGAGGAGAAGGATTGAGTGTCCGATGAACTGCTCTCCTTCCCCAGGGAGGGGGGGTCATCTACTGTCAGTGTCCGTTCACCCCCTGGCGGAGGCTGGGGGACAGAGCACCATGCAGTTGCTTGGAAAGGAGCTGGGAGCAGATGTCTTGAGGGAGTGCATGTGGATGCGTGCGTGCTCCCCTCAGCTGGAGTCATTGCATGCCCCCAGCTTCAGGGAAGTAAACAGGGGAAAAAGAATGTCATCCTCGTCGAGCGGCTTGATGGCCGTCCTAAGATCTCCAGTTCTGGGGACGCGCCTGATCTGGATCAATATCAGGTGGGTGAGTTGGGGGTTCACCATCACCCTGCTGTAGGAGGTAAGCCACAGGGGACAAGGCAGACCCTAATGGAGTGCAGGAGAATGGATGGCGGCTGGAATCCCAGTGGAGTTGTCAAGAAGAAAGGGAGCAGACAAGTATGCCAAAGGAGGAGAAAAAAAAGCACAGCAAAAACACAGTTATTAAAATTGTTGCCTATTTAATTGATATGAACTGCCACTCATTAAGATTATATTTATGTAACCCCCCCTACAAATGGATCGGTTCCCAAAAATTCTTCCTTGAGCTTGCCTAAATGCTCACTGCCAGGCTGGTGTCCTGCGTTTTAGCAGTTTAAATGTATTGCCAGAGAGTGCCTGTATAGCCTCTGTGTACTGTCTCTTTACGAGCTGCCTGGATTACAGTCATAAGCAATCTGGGAGGGATCTCTGATAGAAGATGTACTTGTTTGCTGATCATTTATTAAAATTGGAATAATATTGCAGTTTGTCTAACTGGCCTTCTTTGCAGCATGGACATTTCTGTGTATCTCCACCATCTTGGTCCTGGACTGCTGAAATGGGCCAATCAGTACTTTTGGGGACTCTAAAATGGAGCTTGTCCCCAGGGGCTTTGTGGGAGCAAAATTCTGTAGTAATTATAGTTTTGGGCTTTTGGACCTAAATGAACCTGAAGGGGGAGCCCATGTTGTGACTGACAGAGGGATCGGCCAACCGAACCTTTTGGATCCTGGGGAAAGTCGCAGATTGCTTGCAATTTCAGTTCAGATCTGAGTTGGGAAGTGAAGGAGTAACTGCTCGAGATAGTCGAGCTATAATCCTGCATAGACTCGCACAAGAGAACTGTGAAAGGGCTGAGTTTTGGCCTACATGTCTGTCTGCTGTACCTGTGTCCATGAGAGGAAAATTGAAGTTTATTCAGACTGAATCTGAATTGTGAGGAAGATTTAAGCCACAGAACTGTGACCAGGCTTTAACCTGAAGAAGACCGAAGATTTGCTGAATGCGATTGGCCTATCAGGATTTCATCTCCATTGGGCCTGGGCTTTGCCACATGGGCTCAGCCAGACTATCCGTTGCATAGAGAAAGCCATCAACAAGAGACCTGCCTGGGGATCAGCCCCCTGCTCATGCTTTGAATAGGAACGATGCCTCAGTGATTCGTGTGGGCCCTGCTTCTCCTGGCACTCCAGTTCAACAACTTGCTGTCTCGATTTCGTCCTGCCTGTGTCCTGTATTGGATATCATGAGTAAACAGCAGGGTAGCTCCCTGCAACAACAGCTAAGTCTAAAGTGTTGTCATCTGATTGATTTGTTGTCTTTTCTGTCATGAACTGAACCCTCCAGCTCTGGATTACAAATAGTGTGTGTTGTGCATGTTGCCTTCTTCCATCACAGGGCCCCAACCAGCTGCGAGCTGGCCTACCCCGGGCAACATTCCTGGCTAGCCCACCATCTTCCTACCTGGGTACCCAGAGTGTGTGACTGTGTAGTAACTCTGAAGTGCATGCATAACTGTCTGACTGATATAGCCTTTAAGCAAATCAACCAGATTACACCCCTCCCTTGTTCAAGTCCCCTGAATAAATCAGATCTAACTCTTTTTGCATTTAACCTGACTGTGGTTCCAGTTTGTGCCAAGAGTACTGTACTGTTGCTATTTGCTGTGCATAACCTTGTTTTACAGGGGGTCCCCAGGGTCGAGCTAGAGGAACCAGCCCTGGTGGTAAGTGCAAACAGTGTGGGTAATTGCATGGTGAATAAGGGTCATTGTGAAAGTGATTATTGTATATTGTTCAGGCCACTAGAAGGGAAAGAGTGGGGTTACAGTGTCCCAGAGGGCTGTGCCCAGGTTAGCTTGACCACTAACAACCCTGACCTCCTGGTGGAGGCACCCATTTCAGTACCCAGGTCCCTTAACCTGCTACTAGCCAAGTAGGCAGGGGTAGTAGCCCTTTGGATAGCGCTGCCTAGGGGTCACATCTTGGAGGCTCACCACTGGGATTTTGTGTCTTCTAGTGACTGAAATTACAAATTATTGTCAAACATAAATGGCTGCCCAACAGAAGTGGCTATGTACCAGTTGGTGGGGTGGTGTACTGGGCAAGAGATTGACCCCCATAATGCTTTGCTAATACTAGATATACCTATGGGTGTTAGTAAGGACACTGTTGAAGGGGCACTTTCTAAAGCTGAATGTTTGAAAAAAGCTGTAGTGGTGGGTCGACAGGCTGATTTAACTGCCCAAACTCTCATGGCCTTGGTGGACTGTAGAGACACCCTGGACAGTTCAAAGGTGCCCCAGACTATCACTCCAGAAGGGTTCCCAGCCACCTGGAGGGTAATAACCAAAGATAGCAAGGATCCCTTAGAGGATGAGCCCCCACTGTTATTTGAGTCTTTCAAGGAGAAGTTTGCCAAGTTATTACTGGAGGAGGGCAAAACTGTGGAGGAGTTAAAAAAATTATTCCTGCCACCTGGGAGTGTCACCTCCCCATTGTCCACACCCGCTCCAGCAACTGTTCTTTCACCAACTTCTGTACCTGCCTCTGAGCCAGCAAGTAGTCATGGCCCTTACCGCAAGCTCAAAGTATTCTCTGGCATCTGCCCTACTCCTAATGGGGAAGTCGACCTGGAGACCTGGATAGATGCTACTACTCTTGCAGTACAGGACTGCCAATGCTCAGAAGCAGAAAAAAGGGCCCACATCGGGGAAAGCCTCCAGGGACCCACCCTATGTACTTTTCACTCCCTGAGGTCCTCTGACCCTGACGCCAAAGTCCAAGAGTACATAGTCACCCTTGAAAATGTGTTTGGGGGCACCACTAGTGTTGAGGCCTTGAAATGGAAACTTAAAAATGTTAGACAACAGCCGGGAGAATTGTTATCTGCCTACATGGATCGATTAGAGGGAATCCTACAAACCATTTTTCAGAAAGGAGGCTGGGCCTCTAATGAGGTGGACCAGATAAGACTGGGTCATATACTCTGTTCTGCCCGGCACTCCAGCTGGATGTTGCCCAAATTTCAACTGCATCAAAGGAAATCTGGTCCCTTGCCTTTCCATGTGTTGATGAAGGAGGTACAGGAAGTTGAAGAGGAGGAAGGTTTTTCGGAGCCCTGCGCAGTCGCAGCTGCTGCAACCCCTGCTCCAGGCGCAGAGTCATTCACTGATGGCCTGGAATCACCACAATCACATGACAGAATCCGAGAACTAAATGTCAGCCCCGTGGGGCCCAGCCAGAGAGGGACTGCTATGGATGCTCTGCCATGGGACGAACTGCTGAGGGAGTTCAGAGAAACAAAAAACAGTCTCTTTATGAAGGCCGCTCCTGCGAGTACTGACCCTGATCCTTATCCGACTGCATCTGCTATGGGGGTGGAGATGCACATCCAGGCATCTCCTGCTGACAGCAACTCAAAAATTGATGTATTGACTATGGTAGCGAGAGAAATGATGAGATGTCTCCAAATGCTCACCACACCACAGACAGAGGTGGAACCAAGGCTTTCTGTTGGTAGTACCCCCGCCTCAGCTCCCAATGTGATGTCTTGGCCACACCAGACCCCAGAAAGCATATTTTGCCATAATTGTGGGAAAGATGGGCACATGAAGAGAGAGAACGCTGGTCTCCAAAAGACCTAGATAAAGTTGTATACAGACTTCAAGGGGAGCGTCGGAAAGCGAGACCATGGCCGAGGAGCGCCGGAAATGACTGCAGTGCAGGATTGAGAAATCCTAACTCAAAATTCTTTGCGGCTAAATCATCTGTCCAGGCCTCTGCTATTGCCTCTCCAGACTGGTCCAGAATAGTGGGCCCTTTGATGGAGACTTCTTTGACTGTCAATGGTATCCATGCTCGGGCTGTGCTTGATAGCAGGTCACAAGTGACCATTGTATTCCAGGACTGGTATGACAAACACTTATCTGATGTGCCACTACAATCTCTGGAAGGTTTGCATGTATGAGGCCTGAGCGACAAGTCTTATCCCTACCTAGGATATGTCTGGCTCTGGTTGTCTTTCCCTGTGACTGTAACTGGTGTAGATGAACAAGTAGAGACACTAGCCCTGGTGTGCCCTCCTACGGGATTGTATGATGGGATTCCCTTGCTCATTGGACCAATGCCCACATGTTTGGAAGACTAGCACAGTTTTGTCACAAAAAACAAGGGAAATGGACTGGGTGAGCACTGAGAATCCCAGCCCTGATAAAGAGAGCCTATGATCTGCAAAAACAGATTACCAAAGCCGACGGAGATGAGCCATTGGGGATAGTGTGGAAGAAAAATCCTGATTCTCTGGTACTCCCTCCCAATGCTCAGTGCACCATTCAGGGAGAGGTTCACATTAGAAAGGAAGTGAAAAATAAAATATTAATGTTGGATGCACTGGGTGATGGAAAGCTGCCAGAGGGATTATTGGTTAAACCCAGCATTTTGCCTGCCTATGCCCACGCCTATGCATGATGAGTGATGGTCCAGATTTGGAATGTGTCAGATCGGGAGGTCCGGTTGAACAGAGGGTGCACCCTAGCTACAGTACACTGTGCAGTCACTGCTATATTACCCTGCAACAAGTACTCTGGTGAAAAGGAAAGAGTGACCCCGGACTTATTCAACTTTGGTGATTCCCCATTGCCAGCTGAATGGAAGGCTAGAATTAGCAAGAAACTCGCCCAGAGAGACCAAGTGTTTTCATTAAAAGAATGGGACGTGGGGTGTGTCCAGGGTGCAGAGCATCACATATGCCTGCATGATGACCAGCCATTTCGAGAGAGATCCCGACGCCTCATCCCAGCGGACATATATGATGTTAGGAGGCACCTGCAGGAAATGTTCACTGCTAGCATTATACAAGAATCAAGGAGCCCATATGCCTCTCCCATTGTGGTTGTGCATAAGAAGAATGGGTCCATGAGAATGTGTGTTGATTATCGAGCTCTAAACCAGTGGACCATCCCAGATCAGTACACCATGCCTTGTATACAAGATGCCCTGGATGGCTTGAATGGGAGCAAATGGTTCTCAGTATTGGATCTTTGCAGCAGATATTACCAGATTCCGATGGCCCCGGAGGACCATGAGAAAACAGACTTCATCTGACCTTTGGGATTCTACGAATTCCTGAGAATGCCATAGGGGACTTCGGGTGCCCCGAACAACTTTCAGCGACTGATGGAATGTGTGGTGGGAGATATGAACTTGCTGGAATGTCTAGTGTACCTAGATGATGTCATTATGTTCAGATGCACATTAGAGGAGCATGAGACCCTACTGTTTAAAGTGCTCGACCAATTGGAAGACTTCGACCTCAAGCTGTCCATCGACAAGTGCCAGTTTTTTCAAACCTCCGTGAAGTATGTGGGGCACATAGTATCTGCAGAAGGAATAGAGACCAATCCCAGTAATGCAGAGTCACTGACTACTTGGCCCCAGCCCTATAACTTGAAAGAACTACAACGTTTTCTGGGGTTCTGTGGCTACTACTGCAGGTTCATAAAAGACTATTCAAAGATGATTCGCCCGATCCTGAATCTTACCCAAGGTTAACCCCCTACCAACTGTAAATACAAGAAAGGGGCTGTCAAAGAACCAGAGAAAGTGTACTTCTACACAGGTGAACCTTTTGGGCCCTGCTGGACACCCGAATGTGAAGCATCCTTCCAGGAAGTCATATACCAGCTCACCCACACCCCCATCCTCACCTATGCTGACCCTACCAAGCCCTATGTGCTGCATATGGATGCTAGTCTGCAGGGTCTAGGAGCTGTGCTGTGTCAAGACCATGAGGATGGTTTGAGACCGGCAGTTTTCGCCAGCAGGAGTTTGATCCTGTCGGAGCGAAACTATCCTGTGCACTAGCTGGAGTTCCTTGCCCTAAAATGGGCCATTGATGATCAGTTTCATGAGTACCTCTATAGAGCAAAGACATTGGTGAAGACTGACAATAACCCATTGACCTATGTACAGACCTCAGCTAAGTTAGACGCCACAGGGCACTGGTGGCTCTCTGCCTTATCAACCTATGATTATGCTGTCGAATACAGACTGGGACTGAACCATATGGATGCTGATGCCCTGTCACGAAGGCCCGCTTCCAAGAGTGATTGGGTCAGGCTGTCTGAACCTGACATCTGAGCATTGTGCCAAAAGTTTGACAGAGATGAACAGATGTCTGCGAACACAGTGGACTGTCTAGTAGATTGCTTGGGCCCTCCTGATACCTGCATACCAGCTGCCTATTGCCATTTCTCTGCTCTAGATATTAGTACACTACCTCAACTTGACAATGACAGTATTCAGTGGGCTCAATCCCAAGATCCTATGATTCAACCCGCACTTGATGCCCTGTGTGCGGGAAAAGATGTGTCTAAGTTGCATTCCTCTAACTTGCGAACTGCCCTATTATTTAAAGAAGGCCCCAGGTTGAAGTTACTCAATCAGCTGTTTTACAGAGAGACAGTGGATCATAGTGGTCAAGTAGACAAGCAACAATTGGTCCTGCCCACGGCCTTTAAACACTTGTTACTGAGGTCCTTCCACAATCATATGGGGCACCTTGGTATTGACAGGGCTGTCGACCTGGTACAATCTCTGTTCTACTGGCCCAAGATGGGGGCCTATGTTGAGCACCATGTAAAGACCTGTAGTCATTGCCTCCAAAGAAAAGCCCTGCCTCAGAGGGCTGCCCTCTTGTCAATATCACTAACAGCGCCCCCATGGAACTGGTCTGCATATATTTTTTGTGTTTAGAACCTGTTAAACGGAATATTGGCAATGTGTTAGCAGTTACAGATCATTTCACACGGTATGCACAAGCTTTTCAACTAAAAATCAAAAAGCCTCTACTGTGGCCAAGGTGCTAGTGGAAAAATTCTTCTTCCACTACGGTGCCCCCCCAGCAGATCCACCCTCACCAAGGCAGAGACTTTGAAAGTAGGCTAATCAAAGAAATGCTCTCTCTGTGGGGGGTGTGGAAGTCAAGAACCACTCCTTATCATCTGCAGGGGGACCCTAAACCAGAACGTTTTAACCACACCCTTCTAGACATGCTGGGCACCCCCATCCAAAAGACAAACATAAGTGGAGCCAGCAGATTAGCACCTTGGTACACGCACACAATTGCACCAAAAATGATGCTACTGGGTTCTCCCCCTACCGCCTCATGTTTGGGAGGGAGGCCCAACTGCCAGTTGATGTCTGCTTTGGGGTCTCTTCAGATGGGGTCCGAGCCAAAAACTATCTGCAGTATCTACAGAAACTGAAAGCTCAATTGAACCATGCATAGCAACTGACCCAGACAATGGCGGCCAAGAGAAATCTTGCCAACAAAGAGAGGCACGATAAGAAAGTAAAGGCTCAAGAGCTATGGCCCGGAGACCATGTGTTGTTATGTAATTTGGGACTACATGGCAAGCACAAAATTGCTGATAGGTGGCACCATCTTCCTCATGTAGTAGCTGGAAAGTTGGTTGATCTACCAGTGTACAAGGTACACCCAGAGAATAACTCCAAAGCTGTCAAGACCATGCACCGTAACTACTTGCCTATCGGCCAAGTTATTATGAAGCTGAGCCAGCAGACATTGCCTCCCCCGGGCCGGTGACTCATACTGCTGCAAAAAAGAGACAGAGTCAACCTACCCCAGTAGTTACAGGTTTAAGGTTTCCCCCGCAGCAGACCCAGAATGATAGTGACTGTCAGTCCACCTCTGATGAAAGTGACTATGGTAATGCCTATTATCCCTCCTATGAACTGAGTCAGTTGTTTCATGGAAATCCTATGCAGAATCATGGGGATGAAGCTGGGCCTTCTGGACTGCCTAATCCCCCAGCTTCATCCTTGGAGCCACTGCTCCCTGAAAGTGAAGTGCAAAGTATCATATCTGAGGCTGTGGACTCCCTGTGCTTAGTGGAACTGTGTGACTTACCCAAAGAAGGGGCTGATGGTCTGAGTCTCTCTGGTGACACACCATAACTAGAAAAACAATATGAGTGTGCTGACAGCCCCCCTTCAGTACCACAAAGCTTAATTGTACCAGAAACTTCTCTAAATGAGCCAAGTGTTATGGAAACAGAGCCTACAGAGCAAGGAGCTGACAGTGATCCCAGTTTGGACATTCCCATAAGTGCAGAGGCACCCCTCACGACTGACGAAAGCTCCAAAGTTAGTGCTGAAAGTACAGAGACTGTGGCTGTCCCCCCGAAAGACTGGCTAAGTTGTCAAGCCAGTATTGCACTTCAGATTCTTCTGGGAGGACAGTGGATTTGCCTCTCAATGTGGTTCACAAAGGTGTTTATATTTCTCAGAGCTCACTACCCAAACTGAGCTTAATGGCCAATTCCAGGTTGATTGTTCTTCCTTTTCAGTATGGTGCCCCTGCCCCCATCCAGCCACAAGTTAGCTGATAGGGAAGGGCCCCCTACTACATTATTTAATATGCAAGAAGATATAACATGAATCAGTACTGTGATGTTACAAGTATGTTAATCATAGTGCAATCAGTATCACTTGTATGAAACATGCATAAGTATTGTCAGTACGGATATAGTACTGTGAAGTATGTTGAAATGTATAGTAATGTGATAAGTTATGATTAACTGATGCATCATGTAGTATTTCCATAGTATGCTAATGTCACATATGTCTTGTATATAGTGCATTTTCAATACTGTGATGGTATAGGATTTGCCGCTGCACCAAGTTTTCTCCAGGTAGGGTAGGGAAGGGTGCAACCTCACTACAAATGGGGGTTCCCAAAAAGTCTTCCTTGGGATTGCCTAAATGCTCACTGCTAGGCTGGTGTCCTGCGTTTTAGCAGTTTAAATGTATTGCCAGAGAGTGCCTGTATAGCCTCTGTGTACTGTATCTTTAAGAACTGTCTAGATTGCAGTCATAATTAATCTGGGAGGGAGTTCTGTTAGAAGATGTACTTGTTTGCTGATCATTTATTAGAATAGTAATAATATTGCAGTTTGTCTAACCTGCCTTCTTTGCAGCATCGGCATTTCTGTGTATCTCCACCATCTTGGTCCTGGACTGCTGAAATGGGCCAATCAGTACCTTTGGGAACTCTAAAATAAAGCCTGTCCCCAGGGGCTTTGTAGGAGCAAAATTCTGTAGGAATTGTAGTTTTGGGCTTTTGGCCCCTAAATGAACCTGGAGGGGGAGCCTTTGTTGTGAATCAGCCAACCGAACCTTTTGGATCCTGGGGAAAGTCCCAGACTGCTTGCAGTTTCAGATAAGATCTGAGTTGGGAAGTGAAGGAGTAACAGCTTGAGATAGTCGAGCAGCAATCCTGCATAGATTTGCATGCAAGAACTGTGAAAGGGTTACGTTTTGGCCTGCCTGTCGGCCTGCTGTCTCTGAGAGGGAAATTGAAGTTTATTAGGACTGAATCCGAATTGTGAGGATGATTTAAGCCACAGAACCGTGACCAGGCTTTAACCTGAAGAAGACCGAAGATTTGCTGAATGCGATTGGCCTGTCAGGATTTCCAGCCACCTTTGAACTCCCGGTTTATGCAGAGACTCTGTAATTGTGACCGGATAGCAATCTGCCTGGTACAGTAGAATTTCTTACATGTAAATGTGCTGTGTGCTGTTGGTGGGTCATGATTTGGTTCGCCACTGTGTGCTGAACTGTGTTCTGCTTGCTGGGGGCTGCATCCAGCTCCCACAGACTGAATCCGTATTCATCTCCATTGGGCCTGGGCTTTGCCACACTGGCCCAGCCAGACTACCCACTGCACAGAGAAAGCCACCGACAAGAGACCTGCCTGGGGATCAGCCTCCTGTTCATGCTTTGAACAGGAACAATGCTTCGGTGATTCGTGTGGGCCCTGCTTCTCCTGGCACTCCAGTTCAACAACCTGCTGTCTCGATTTCATCCTGCCTGTGTCCTGTATTGAGAATCGTGAGTAAACATCATGGTAGCTCCCTGCAACAGCAGCTAAATCTAAAGTGCTGTCATCTGATTGCTTTGTTGTCTTTTCTGTCATGAACTGAGCCCTCTGGCTCTGGATTACAAATAGTGTGTGTTGTGCATGTTGCTTTCTTTCATCACAGAGCCCCAACCAGCTGCGAGACGGCCTACCCCGGGCAACGTTCCTGGCTAGCCCACTGTCTTTCTGCCTGGGTACCCAGAGTGCGTGACTGTGTAGGGACTCTGAAGTGCATGCGTAACTGTCTGATTGATATAGCCTCTAAGCAAATCAACCTGATTACACCCCTCCCTTGTTCAAGTCCCCTGAATAAATCAGATCTAACCCTTTTTGCATTTAACCTGACTGTGGTTCCAGTTTGTGCCAAGAGTACTGTACTGTTGCTATTTGCTGTGCATAACCTTGTTTTACAGGGGGTCCCCAGAGTCGAGCTAGAGAAACCAGTCCTGGTGGTAAGTGCAAACAGTGTGAGTAATTGCATGGTGAATAAGGGTCATTGTGAAAGTGATTATTGTATATTGTTCAGGCCACTAGACAGGAAAGAGGGGGGTTTACACTGTCCCGGAGGGCTGTGCCCAGGTTAGCTTGACCATTAGCAACCCTGACCTCCGGGTGGAGGCACCCATTTCAGTACCCAGGCACCTTAGCCTGCTACTAGTCAAGCAGGCAGGGGTAGTAGCCCTTGGGATAGTGCCACCTAGGGGTTAAATTAAGGGCTGCCTCTTGATTTTACTTTTAACTATAATACTTTTTTGCAGCAACCAGTGACGTAAACATAGGGCAGATCAGATGTTCTTCAAATGTCAGCACTATTTTGTTGTTGCAGAGAGCCAGGGAAAATGGTCTGCTGAAATGGGTCTAAATTTAACTCAGCACAATCACTACACTGCAGCCTAGGTAGAAGTGTACTCTTTACCCTTATAATTCCATATACCAGCCTCTACACACCAAATCAAAAGCTATTCAGGCATAAAGACTGTAAAAATGGATGTGAGAGTGAGTTCATCTTACATTTACATCAGCCTATATGACTCAAGATCTTTTTCTGGAAGCACTGGGATGTGTTGTACAGCCACTGACAATTTTTGCATTGGAACACATTTGTTAAACTTTATTTTTAACCATTTTAGAAAGTTACAGCATTACAGATGCATTGGTTTTCACCATAAATAAATCTTTTCACAGGAATGAACATACTTCAATTCTTGTTTTAAGCTTTAACAAAATGTATTTGTGCCTACTGTTTATGGGAAAGAGTGATGGGGGTACTGGCCTTTTAAGGCCCATAGCCTTTCTGAGCTACTGACACCCTGCATTTCTTGGCCACTAAATCCTTGATTGACACTTTATGCTAGTAAAGGCCCACAGAACCATTTCAAAAGGTACTGGAACATATATGTTTATTACAAAGGATAAAATGTTTAATTTTTATGTTTGCTTGCGTGCATGTGCAAGAAACATAGTGCCATCATCCGAGTTTTCGGAGGTGTGGCAGCTGTCTTCCAATTTAGTCAGTGTGTTTGCAGGTGCGGCCGCAGTTCTTCAACCAATGCTGCAGCTGTCTATGACAGCAGTTGAAAATACAGTGCTGTACAGTTGAAAGGGAGAGCTCCGCTTCAGTGAGCAGCACTCCCCCCTCCACATGCATGCACACACGCACATTGCATGCTCATATGCCCCCCCATGCACATATTGTATGGCTGACGAGAGGTGCCCAATCCCCTGTTGGCTCCAGGCCCCCCGCCAAACAGCCTTCCAGCTGCCACGCTGGGAGCCCACCCCAGCGTGGTACAAGTTTGTATGGCCGACGGGGGTGCCCATTCCCCCATCGGCTCCAGGCCTCCCTCCAAACAGCCTTCCAGCTGCCATGCTGGGAGCCCATCCAAGAGTGGCAAATGTCCCACATCGTCTTGCTAAAAAAAACAAAAAAAACCCCTGTAAACAAAAAAACTTTCCCTCGGCGATCTCCCTGCCCTCCTGCACCCACCCACTGCAGACCCTGCCTCCCTACACCCTCCTCACCCCATACTTACCTCTGGAGCTCGACACGATGATCTTTGGTGGACCAGGAACACGTCTGCACTCTTCAAAGCCGACCGTGAACTGAGGAAATGCCGTAAGCTGTATAATGCAATAAATAGGGTTTTTTCAACTTTAATGCATATCTCAGGCATTTTTTGGACTTTTACTGTAGAATTTTCAACATGGGTTTTTGGGACCCCTCCTCATGAATTCTGAACTGTCATGGTGTTAATCGGGACCGAAGGGTGATTTTGCAGTCACTGTGCAAAATCATCTTTCCGGACTGAATAACAAAATGACAGTGCCAGTGTTCATAAGGTGGGCTCTCAAAAAGCCTATGTTGCAAATTTGGTGAAAAAATTCCTAAAAATGACTGTTTTATGAGCGTGCATTGTGCAGTTCCTATGCACGCTTGTAAGTTTGCGAATTTTTAATATTTGCACTCCAAGGCCCTGATATTCAGACTGTGCTAGGCTGTGGCGCAAGCCTGGGTGCAGCTCAACTTGGCTATGCAGGGGCGTTGACAGGGTGATATTCAACGGAGCTGCGCCATGGCACAACATCGCTGAATATCTCACCCTGGCCACCCGCAGTGTGCATGGTGCAGTGGCACTGCGCCAGCGCAAGTGGCCAGAGTGGAGCAGGGGGATGCACTAGCGCAAGTTCCATTGAGCTAGGCGCAAAACCATGATATTCAAAAATGCACATGCAAATGGGGCCATAATGCATGCAAAGCACAAATGGGGCCATTTGCATGTCATTATGGCCCCATTTGTATGCAGGTGCGCTGATCCCCGGCGACTTGCGCCTGGCACCCTGCCAGGCTGCAGCCGTCAGGGGCCGATGCCCCCAGCACATCGTGGAAAGTACCCCATTGCCTGATCGCGAGCATGTGTAGAAAATAATAAACGTACTATATCCCTGGTGGTCCAGTGGACCGCTCACAGCCCGATTGCAGGCATATGTAGTAAAATAATCGTCCAATATCCCTGGTGGTCCAGTGGACCACTACATGCCTGATCATGGGCTTAAGTAATAAAATAGATTCGTCCAATATCCCTGGTGGTCCAGTGGACTGCTCGCAGCCCGATCATGGGCATATGTACTCAAAGGAGGTCCAATATCCTGGTGGTCAGTGGTACCCTCTCCCCATCCACTGGCCCCACTGCCCGCTCCCCCTGGTCAGGGCGGGCGGCAGCACCCACCCGTCTGCTGCCCACTGCCGCTGACTGACACCATATGGTGAGCTGTACACCATTGGTCACAAAGCGTGAGCCAATGGGCATGCAGCCCAATGAAGCTATCCACTGGACCACCGGAATTTAGAACTCATAGTTGTATACGTTTGCCCATGATTGGGCATGGCTGGGGTGCTACCAGAAGGTGCAGCCAGAGTTCAGGTGGCCACTCATGGGTGGCAGCTGCCGTGTTGCACCCTGCAATATGGCAGCTCACCTGTGGGTGGCCAGCTGTTGCTCCTTTTTTCCTTTTTGGCTTGCCTGTGTGCAGCGCAAGTAGGGGTTGCACATGCATGGGCTCAGTACATCCAGGGCTGAATATTGGGATGTGCAGAGTATGCATGGGCATGCCCCCCCTACCTGCACCACATACATTACTGATGTGCTCCGCGCATCAGGATTTGTGCCAGGCTCAATCCCTGTTTGAATATCGCACCAGGGCGCATCAGTGGGTTGAGCATGGCACTACAGTGTTGCACCGTGCACAACCTTCCGAATATCTAGGCTCAAATTTTCAACATTACCATTTTACCATACCTCCTTATGAGCAGTACAGCTGTCATTTTTCACATGTCGCCCAAAATGTATTTCCCTGCATGTAGCGCACAATGGCACAGTTGGTGTGCACAATCAATGTTTGGGACAGATTAAGAAAATCACAGTGACACTGTTCATGAGCAAAGGTCTTAAAATGGCTATGTTGAAAATTTGGTGAAAAATTCCCAAAATGACTGTTTTAGGAGTGCATGTTGCGCAGTTCCTACGCACGCTCGCAAGTTTGCGAATTATTAATATTTACACAGATTTTCAACATTGCCATTTTATTACACTTCCTTATGAGCAGTACGGCTGTTTGTTTTTCATCTTGCCCAAATGTGTTTCAAGACATGTAGCATAATGGTGCAGTCGCAAAAGTGAAGCAATGTTTGGGACAGATTAAGAAAATCACAGTGACACTGTTCATGAGCAGAGGTCTTAAAATGGCTATGTTGAAAATTTGGTGACAAAACTCCATAAAATGACTGTGTTACGAGTGAGCATTGCGCAGTTTCCATGCACCCTCGTAAGTTCATTAATTTATAATATTTTCAGTCCAGATTTTCACCAGTGACATTTTTCCACACTTCCTTATGAACAGTACAGCTGCCATTTTTCACAACATGGCCGAAATGTGTTTTCACACTTTCAGAGCAGAAATGCATGGTCGCTGTGGGAAATCATTGTTCGGGACAGATAAAGAAAATCACAGTGGCACTGTTCATGACCGGAGGTCCCAAAATGCCTGTGTATACAATCTGCTGTAAAAAATCCCCAAACTAATTACATTACGTGTGTGCGTTGCACAGTTTCTACACACGCTTGTGACTTCAACAGTTTTTTTAATATTTTCACTGCAGATTTTCAACATTGCCATTTTTTTACACCTCCCCATGAACAGTACAGCTGCCATTTTTCACATCCTGTTCGGAATGTGTTTTTGCACCTGTGATGCTAAATGCCGTAGTCACTGTGCAAAAGCAGCTGTTGGCTAACAAACTGATATTGCCACTGTTCATGAGGTGGGGGTCACAAAAAAAAAATGTTGAAAATTTGGAGCGAAAATACCAACGAATGCCTGAGGCATTAGGGTTTCCGACTATAACGCCCCACCCTGTACAGAATGACAGGCATTAGGGGTGTGACTTGGGATTCTCGCCTGTAATGCTCATACCATTCCACACCCTGCAGCCAGTGAGAGGCATTGAGGTGTGCCTTGGACTCTTCGGCCCCAAAGTTCACCCCATTCTCCTATACCGCACACATCTCACCGTATTTCCTGATGGAATGGGGTGCGCATAAGGGCCAAAGCTCACAAGGCACACCGTGACACTGACACTTGTCAGTGTCTGCAGGGTAGGGTGTGGTGAAATGGCGTGGCTGTTATGCCTGATGACCCAAAGACACACCCCAATGCCTGTCAGTCTCTGCAGGGTGGTGGTGGAGTTGACTTCAGTTCAATACTTCACTGCCATTCCTATTATGCAGCTCTGTAACTCCTACACTACCAATGCCAATGCCAGCAAGCAAACATTCGGCATTGACAAATGCTTGCTACCCTTGATTTGGTCCAGAAAGAATTAACATAAAACACCAGCTGTACGACCTGGTGAGAAAGCCTAAGGATTGGACTGTAAAAGCCTAAATAATGAAACAGATAGTGTGGATGATTATTTACAGCTGGACAGAGTTAAAATGCTGCAGAACCTTTAACTGGTCTGGGACTGTTGCTCGATTGCAGCTTTAATTGAATTTAGAAAACCATGGACTGTGTAATTAAGTGGGTTGGCTACAAATACAATAATCAACGACACTGTATGAGTTGTACAGATTAAATGGATTTTCTGGGTACGTTATGAAGCATACAAAATAGCTGAGTACTTTCAACTACCTGAGAAGTGCACTAATTCGCTGAACCCTATGCCTTGAGGTGGGTCAGTGTGCACATAAAATGGGTCAAAAAAGTTTATTAGAGAAAATAAATGATTAAGTGTGCTGACAATGATAGAAATGTACTGCATAACATCCTCCACATAAAGGAGTCCATAGTGACTACTGCAGCTGGAAACTAACTAATCTTAGCTAATTTAAGCTAGCCATTGCCGTTGCAATAGTTAAATGTAACAGGGTCTTTTATAGTACAGTTTTTCACGTTAAAAGGAAGATGACAAGTTGCAGGGCAGAAAGGTGCACAGATGTCAAATTTAGTTTCAGTGTCAGAAAGTTGTTGCTCAGTGCTGGAAGCCTTTTTCATATAAAATTATGACTTTTAACATGTAACTGTGCTGCTGCTGTTTTATACAGCACACTATCGGAAATTAATTTGTGCTTATTTTTTAATTTTATAACTCCTGTTTCCAAATAAAAATTACTTCTGTTTTTGCATTGACAACTGTTTTTGCTCACAGCTGCTCGGTAGCTGGTTTTAGAAACATAGAAATACATATTTTTTCAAACTGAAGACTGGGAGAGGTACATTGAGCCAAAGCTTGTTTCCAGGCGTGATCATACCTCTCAACCTCTCAGCATTAAAAATCATAACACTGACCTTCAGAAATCATAGCAAAGGACCATAATGTGTAGCACTTTCTTATTTTAAACAATAATATGTCTGCAGATAGTGGGCCCCATATAGTTAGCGATAAAAAATGTTTCTATCAACTTAGTTACATGATTTAATAGTTCCTGGTTCCAGAAACAGCTCTAACACTATGAGGGACATCAGTAAACCTATGTGGAGCAAGGGTAAATTTGAGTGTGAAAATCATAGTGCTATGTGAAATTCATAGTAATTGAGAGCTATGGGCGTGACTCAGAAGGTGGGAAGAATAGGTACAAACAAGATAAACTGAAATAGTCTATTTCCAAACACACTGGTGGTTCAGGGAAGAAGTCAAGATAAACAGAGGTCATCATCTGTAAAGGGCTGTATGTCTCTTAAGATAGTCCAGATAATGCCAAGGGCAGAGTTATATGTGGCAGCAAGTGGTACTTGATTTTGTGCCCCTTTTTTCCTGTGTCTCCTTAGAGCTTCTGGGTAAGAAACTGAAGAAGGGATAGGTGACAGAGGGTGCTAGTAAATGGAATTCACTCCAGGGAAGGGAGGGTGAGCAGCGAGGTGCCTCAGGGCTCTGTAGTGGGACTAGGCCTTTTTAGTGTCTTTATAAGTGACATTACAAAAGAGCTGGAAGGGTATGTATGCCTCTTTGTGGACGACACCAAAATCTGCAAAAGGATGGATGCTCCAGATGGGGTGGAAAGAATGTGCAGAGACCTGAGAAAACTCAAAATGTAGTCAAGGGCATGGCAGCTGGGTTTCAATATGAAAGAGTGCAAAATAATGGACTTAGGGAATAGAAATCCAGAGGCAGAGTACGAAATGGAAGAAGTTGTATTAATGGTCACAAAACACAAAAGGAACCTGGGAGGAATCCTATCTGATGACCTCAGGATGGTGAGAAAGTGCTTCAAGGCAGCTGGTAGGCCAGTGGAATGCTGGGGTGCATAGGGAGGGGTATCACCAGCAGAATATGGGAGGTGGTGTTTCCATTTAATAGCTCACTGGTAAGACCCCACCTGGGGTACTCTGTCCAGTTCTGGAGTCCACATCTCAGAAAGGACATAGACAGAGTGGCGGCTGTCCAAAGGAGGGCAACTAAAATGGTGCAGGGACTGTATGAAAAGCCTTACAAGGAAAGATTAGGTACACACTGGAAGAGGGGGTGGGGGGGGATGATAGAGCCCATGCAATCTGTTTTCAATAGTGCAAAGGGGATATTTTGTTTTACAAAAGCAGCATGCAATTTATCCAGGTTATTGTGATGGTCTGTCCCTTCAGAGCAGATCTTGTGGTGTCACGGTCTGTCTCTTCAAGGCATACCCTGTCTGAAATGGGTGAGTACCTAAGGAATGCACTAGCAAATGGGCAGGAAGGAGGGGTAGAAGAACAATGGGGAATAATAAAAACTGCCATCACAGAGGTAACAAGCCTTTGTGTGAAGCAAATAAACAAAACAAAATGATGTAAGAAACCACTATGGTTCTCAAAGGAGGTGGCAGTGAAGGTTCAAGAGAAAAAGAAAGCATTCAGGAAGTACAAGGAATTACAGAAGGAGCAGGACAGAGAATTGTATCAGTTAGAGCAAAAGGAAGCTGGGAAGGCAGTCAGAACAGCAAAGGCCCGAACCGAGGAAAAGATAGCCAACTCAGTTAACAAGGGGGATAAAACCTTTTTTAGGTACATCAAGGAGCGAAGGAAGACCAAGTGAGGGATAGTGAAGCTTAATAAAGGGGGAGGGCAGAGGGTGACTGTGAAAAGGCAGAGACACTAAACAAATATTTTAGCTCAGTATTTACAAATGAAGGGGGGGGGGTACCTAAAACAAACAATAGAAACACTCTGGATACAGAAGTTGATACCAGCCCATTTACAGAAGAAAGGGTTCTGAAAGAACTCTTAAAACTGAAGGTGGACAAAGCAATGGGACCTGATGGGATTCATCCCAGAATTCTAAAAGAACTAAGGGTAGAACTAGTGACACCACTGACTACCCTCTTTAACAAATCATGGGAGGATGGGGTGGTACCTGAGGACTGGAGAAGGGCAGATGTGATTCCACTTCACAAAAGCGGGAGCAGGGCAGAAGCAGGAAACTACAGACCTGTTAGTTTAACCTCAGTGATAGGGAAAATGATGAAATCACTTCTGAAGGAAAGAATTGTCGAGTACTGAGAGGCCAGAGGGGTACAGGGCCCAAGGCAGCATGGATTCACAGCGGGAAGGTCATGCCAGATGAATCTAATAGATTTCTTTGACTGGGTGACCAAAGTAGTAGATCAGGGAAGGGCTGTGGACATGGCCTACCTAGACTTTAGCAAGGCATTTGACACAGTCCCACACGAAAGATTAGTATACAAGTTAGCCAGCCTGGGAATGGGTCCCAAGATGACAGCCTGAGTAAAGAATTGGCTGAAGAATAGGACACAGAGGGTAATAGTAAATGGAGTCCACTCTGAAGAAAGGGGGGTTACTAGTGGGGTACCACAGGGTTCAGTATTAGGACCGGTACTCTTCAATGTCTTTATAAGCGACATTGCAGAGGGACTGGAAGGAAAAGCATGTCTCTTGCAGATGACACAAAGATCTGCAACAGAGTTGATGCACAAGGTGGGGTGGAAAAGATGAGAAGGACTTGGCAAGGTTAGAGGAATGGTCAAATGTATGGCAGCTTAGATTCAATGCAAAGAAGTGCAAGGTAATACACCTGGGAAACAAAACCCAGGGAAGAGCACACAATGGGGTGAGATACTAACAACAACAAAATGGAAAGGGACCTGGGGGTAGCCATATCAGATGACTTAAAGGTGGGCAAGCAATGTGAGAGGGCAGTAAGGAGGGCTGGGGGGATACTGGGATGCATAGGGAGAGGCATCACCAGTAGAAAACAGAAAGTTGTTATCCCTCTGTACAGACAGCTGGTGGAGTTAAAAACAGTGGTGGAATTCAAGCATGCATGGGACAGTCATAAGGCAATTCTAGGGGGTGGGGGCAGGAAGAAGTAGGCTGCTGGTTAACTAGGATCTGCAGCTTATCCATTAGGTAGGGAAATGGGCAGACTGGGTGAGCCAAGCGGTCCCTATCTGCCGTCAAATTCTATGTTTCTATGTTTCTATGAGACCCCATCTGGAGTACTGAGTGCATTTCTGGAGACCCAGTCTCCGTAAGGACTTAGACAGGATGGAAGCTGTTCAGAGGAGGGCAACTAAAATGGTGCAGGGTCTACACCGGAAGACATATGAAGAGAGACTAAAGGAGCTTAATATGTATAGCCTCGAGGAAAGGAGGGAGAGGGGGGACATGATAGAAACTTTCAAGTACCTCAAAGGAATCAACAAAGCCAAGACGGTAGCATCTTTTAAAAAAAGAGGTGTGCAAGAACAAGGGGGCACAATTTGAAGACGTGGGGGGGGGGGCTCAGAGGTAATGTAAGGAAGTATTTTTTCACAGAGAGGTTTGTGGATGCATGGAACGGCCTTCCGGAGGAGGTTGTGGAGTCAAAAACAGTGGCTGAATTCAAGCATGCATGGGACAGTCATAAGGCAATTCTAGTGGGTGGGGGTAGAAAGAAATAGGCTGCTGGGTTAACTAGAATCTGCAGCTTATCCATTAGGTAGGGAAATGGGCAGACTGGGTGGGCCAAGCGGTCCTTATTTGCCGTCAAATTCTATGCTTCTATGTTTCTATGAAGTCTTCACTGAATCATCAGTGTTGGTATTTATACAACTTCAAACGTACAGCAGAAACTTGTCAGCGGCAACTTATGTAAAAGTAATCATGAAGAACCAGATGCAGGAAGTACCACAGTTCAAGATGCAAAACCCACACACACATACTGTAGATAAATGTAATGGTGCATATTCTCCATGTACTGGAAAAGCTATGACATCAGAGGTGTGCATAGCTGTGACTCCTAAGAATACGATATACATTATAAGATGTGTAAAGAGGACACATGCCCGGTATGTAGGTGAAACCAATCAGACCTTAGCGCCCTAATGAATTTATATAGATTCATAATACAACACCCAGACGTGCAGGTCCCAGTGTGAGAGCATTTCTATTAGAAACTAGACAGGCTGCAGGATTTGACAGGCACCGTAACAAAGGACACATTTAATGACATTCAGTAATGGAGACTATAGGGAAAAATCATAGCAATGTTCAAGACTCATGAATATGGACTGAACAAAGAGGTGGGGTTTGTTACCTGCTGCAATTGGCACTTATAATTTCAAGGATTAAAACATAGAGTTTCTAGATTACTTCAATGTTAGCTTTTCAGGGTGGGTCTTGTAATATAAATATATAACAATTTATAGGCCTTCTCCTGTCACATTCCTGCAATAAAGTTTGTTTATCCTGGGACAGGGGTCTGCATCTCCAAGCTGATTTATAATCAAGTATTTCAAAGACTGCCTGTTTTGTCCATGAATGTATCTAATTATAGCTCTCTTGCTATGATACTTCCTTATCAGCAAAACTGTCAGACTCATGTAAAAATGTGTAACCCCCTTGGGGGGCTTATCTCTTTCTTGTGCTCTCCCCGGGTTGCCCGTATGGTCTGCTTCCAGCCTTTTTCCTCCTGGTGGGGCTGGATGAGCTGGACCATGAAGCTGTTGACCCGTTTCTGCACCCCGGTGTGGTGAGATGGCCTGCGCATGCGTGGTGGTGCTGTTGGATTGTGGCCATTAGGGTCCCTGAACGGCAGTTCCTTGGAAGGTCCCGGTCTCCCTGTTCAGGTGATCAGGGACCAGAGACCTATAAGAGGCACAAGAGAAGCCTCGTTGTAACCGGGAAGAGGAGCACCATTCAGGGGAGTGATCTGCCTCATGCATATTAATAAGGTGGGTCATGCATAATAATGAGTAAGCCTGGCAAGCGCTTGGGGGCAGATCAAAATGGTGCTAGCTACTAGCAGAGGGATAGGTAGAAATGTTAATCTGGGCACTGGTTTAAAAGGGCACTGAAGTTGCTATAGGATGGTAGGGGAATTGTTAAATAATCATGTTCATTCTGGCTGCAGAAGGACTGTGAAAGTGGGGACAGCATAGAGACTGCATGTATACTTTGTGATAGCAGCCATGTTGTGATCCTTTGACCGCTAATGGACAGCTAATCAACTATCTAGGGGCCCAAAACTGTTGGAGGAGGCTCATGGGAGGAGGTGTGAACTGATTTCAGGTGCCAAGAGACCTTTATCAATCAATAACCAGAGAGGACTAATAACTATGGATATTTGTGATTGATAACTGGCACAAATGAATCAGAGGGAAGGATTTTCTTGAGCAATCCCAGGAACTTTGGGCATTTGGGGCAGTCTGATCTGGGCCCTGATTGCGTCAAGAAGGGCTCAGCGCTGTGTGGTGAAAAAAGTCTAAAGGCCTTTCACAGGACTTAATCGGAGTATTGTTGAGGATTAAAGGTGAAAGATTTTTGTGGTTTAAAGGAACTGTGCATCTTTACTAAGTGCTCCACTGTGAGCCAGAGTTAAAGGTGGATGCTGTTTGCCAGCCCAGTGGTGCTGAGGGTTGAGATGCTGGACACTACACCTCATGCCACGCCGATGACCCAGGTTCAGGACTTGGGTTGTTCGGGGGTCAGCTGGGGGAGGTAAGAATTGAGTGCTGGAGGACTGCTGTCCTTCCTCAGGGAGGGAGATTTGTGCTGCATGTGTCAGCACAACAAGAGGGGTTAGGCCCACACCCAGGGTGCTTGGCTGCCTCCGGCGAGGTGGAGACAGCTGCTGTACCCATTGCACAGGTGTGGGTGCAGGAGAAAACCAAGAGGAAAAATATCGGGACCCAGCAGGACCCATGATGGCCCCGATGGGCCGGAGGACATACCCCTCCGAGGGGGGGGGGGGTTCATAGCTCAGCCAGGTCCATGGAGGTGGTGGCAAAAATAATGTCGTAAAAAAAATAAAAGTGTATACTGTTTTGAATGAGAGAAACTGCGAGAGAAAAAAAGATGAGCAGGTGTCCTATGTTTCAGGAAACTGTTGCTGTTGCTGAAATCCAGTTGTGGAAAGGAACTGTTAATCCGGAGTTTGAAATTTGTTACCAAAAGGCACTGGAAAGTGAAAAAGTTGAGAAACTGTCTGGCTGCACACTGGAGCTGTATTCCTATTTGAGAAAAAGATGGAACCAGTGAATTCCTAGCAGCAACTCAGACCCAAGTAGGGAACTTGCTAACCCCTACAAGTAGGGTCTACTGGCTCCAGTGGGCCACTGGCGTGTGCTGGAGTGGCACTCTTGACCTGAGAGAGAGCCAGGCTGTGGAGCCACTCCTGGGTCTGGGTCCTCTGTGGTTTGGTGGGCCTTGCATTGGAGCTCTGCAGCAGGCCTGAATAGGCTGAAGGGGAGAAGCTGCAAAACCTCCAAGTAAGGTGACAAGCGGCCAGACCTTCAAACAAGCTCAAGCCTTCTTATCAGTTACTGCTACCCAGTTGTTGCTGCCCTCTTTGGACTGAGTCTTCAAATCTTGGAATTGCTAGAAGCCCCCCTTCCCCCGATCCAGAGACTGCCCAGAACTCCGGAACTGTGAGTAATTCAGGGCTTGTCCTGAACAAGGGAACTGGGGAAAGTGTGCTAGTAAACCAAGGCTTAAAACTTAACTTCTTGAGTTTCATTCCTTAAAATATTCTTCAAGGGCCCCACCGCTGGCCAACCTGCAGGACCAAGCAGGCCTGTGCCATCACAGGATACCCTTTTAGATCAACTGGGGTTTCACTGGTACCAGTGGGGGTGGGTGTTGGAGTGTCTTGGCCTACTGGCAACTTCTTTTTCTCTTCATAGCTTTCCTGTTCCAGGTATCCCTCCCTTAGCCCTCCCCCAAAATAAAGCTGTTTTTTGTTTGTCACAATTGCTGTGTAGAGGGTATTTTGTGAAAGCTAACTGTCAAGCATATGTGGCGTATGGTATTGGGGAATGACTTGGTATCCAGTGTGTGGGGTGGTTGGAAGGGGAGGTGGGTAGGTACTGCATCCCAGGGGGTTGTATCAAGCAGACACCTGGCCCACTATCAACCTACTCTGGGTGGAGGCAGCACACTATTTTAATATTACTTTGGGATAGAACCCCCGACCACCACCGTAGCAGGACCCAGGCCCCTTAACCTTTGTGGTAGTCAACAGGCAGGGGTAGCAACCCACTGGCACACGACACCTAAGCTACATGTTTGAAGGCACACTGGGATCACCTGTTCACCAGCCACACCCACCATGGATGGAAATTCTGGAAAGACCACTGCCATTCTCCCAAACTCAGTTCTATATCCCCCCCTGCCCAAAGTTAGAGCCAAAGATAAAGTGAGGTTAGTCGAGTGGAGAGGGGGTCAGAAGATGGAACCTCAGAAATCCCTATTATTATTAGGGGTACCACCCGAGTTAGAGGGCAAAATTATTGAAGGGTATTTGTCCACTATAAGAACTGGGTCAAGTGAATGTTTGGGGTAGAATGCTAGACTCTGCCATGGGAACTTTGATTGTACTGATTGAAGGTAAAAATGTTATAGAAGCCTTCTGGGTACCAGAGGCCCTAGTGTCAGAAGGATTGTCAGAGTCCTGGGCCGTTGTAACAATGTTTAGTGTGATTTTCCTGGGGGAAGGGAGGAGACAATCTGAGTACTCACTGCCCCCCCCCCCCCAGAATGGGAGACCTCAGCCCAGTTATGTGCCCACTCCTTCAGAATATACCAGAAGTTAAGAATGTTTTCAGGGGTAAAACCCACCCCTGCAGAGGAGGACTATAAGTCATGGATAAACTATGTGGTACCACTGCTACAGGACTGGCAGTGTAGTGAAGGGAAAAAACACAAGAGGTTGACAGAGAGTTCATGAGGCCCTGCCCTCGATGCTATTTGGTTCTTATGGACCACTGATCCTGAAGCTAATGTGGAGGATTATATTGCTGCCCTGGACAGTGCCTTTGGAAGTTGTGAATATTTGTGGTGGGGTTTCTGGGCCACTTGTCAA
The DNA here is from genome assembly GCA_016271365.2 of Neoceratodus forsteri. Classification (NCBI taxonomy): domain Eukaryota; kingdom Metazoa; phylum Chordata; order Ceratodontiformes; family Ceratodontidae; genus Neoceratodus; species Neoceratodus forsteri. The sequence continues at coordinate 1,049,805,303 of CM028132.1, forward strand.
CAACGGGGGGAGTTTCTGTCAGAGTATATTCAGAGGTTGTAGAAAGCTCTGCAAAAAGTGTATTGCAAAGGAGGATGCAGGCTACTGATCCGAATAAGACTGGATTGGAACAGGTGCTAAGGGATGCCAGGTATTCAGAATTGCTACTATTAAAATTGGGCCTGAAGGATTGGCGGGGTAGTCCCCCCCGGGTTCTTCTCAGGGAAGTTAAGGAGGTGAAGGAAAGGTACGCCCAGTGTGAACCCCAGCCCACAGTGGCAGCTGTTACCTTGGTTCAGGAGGAAACCCTCTCTCTAAGGCCTCTGAGCTCAAAGTACTGTTAAAGAAGGGCAGGGAGGCACTGGATAAGGTTATCTCTGGCTCTATTAGGGCACCTGATGTTCTCTCTAGTCAATCCATTCTGTCTGCCCTGGCCGCCCTCCCAGTAATGGGCCTGGGGTTGCAGGCTCAGGTGCTCCCTGTGGTTCCCCAGATTGAAACCTGTATTCATGAACTGTTCCAAGCCATCAGTGAGCTTAATAATCAAGGGTTGTCAAGGGCAGGGGACCCCGAGTGAAGAGTAGTTATGGCCCAAGCAATAGCCCCAGCTCCAGCTCCCCTAGTGTGTCCGGGGCCTCTCAGTCATCAAGAGCTCCAGCCCCATCCTTCAGCCCCTATCGAATCAGATTCAGAAGAAGGGACACATTCTACTATAGGTGTGGGAAGGATGGAAATTTCCGCAGAGAGTGCCAGTCAAAGGAAGATCCAGCTCAAGTGAGGGACTGGTTGTTGCAGAGAGAGCTCCAGTGACAGGGAAACTTCAACGGGGCCTGGTAAGGGAGCATACTGGGGCCCCCAACAAGCCCAGCTCCACAATATATGTAAGGAAGTCTTCAGCAAAAGCCACCACTCCTACACTCCCTGATATAGATAAGCTGGTGAGGCCATCAACAGAGACCACCATCACCATAAATGGGGTGCCTACGCGTGCCATCTTAGATTGTGACTCCCAGGTAACCATTATCTTCAAGTCCTGTTATGACAGACATCTGTCCCATCTAGAACTGAAGCTGCTGGAGGGGTTACATTTGTGGGGTCTCAGCAATAAATCCTACCCCTATTTGGTCTATGTCAGAGTGTGGATGGCTTTCCCATCAAAAGTGACTAGAGTGGGAGATCCAGTTGAGACCCTGGCTTTAATCTGTCCACAGACTGGTATATATGATAGGGAACTGGTGCTGGTGGGTACCAATGCCCACATGTTTGGAAGACTGGCCCAGCTCTGCCAAGCCTGGGAGGCTGAACAACAGAGGAAAAAGTTGCCTATCCACCCAACAGCAAATGCAGCGTACAGGAAGCATGTGCAGGCCATAGCTGAAGAACAGGATGAACCGGTGGGCATAGTCTGGAGGCAGGATGCAGAGGAAATAGTGCTGTCATCCAGTGCAGAGTGTAATATTAGTGTCGTGGTACAGTTGAAGAAGGAGGTGAGGAACCAAATCTTGATGTTGGATGCCCCAGAGGAACATGGGTTGCCAGCTAGCCTACTCGTAAAGCCCAGTGTCTTACTGACATGGGTGCATGCTTATGTCTGAAGAGTCACAGTGCATGTAAAGAATGTGACGGACCAGGAGGTGGTTGTCAGGAAGGGTCGTACCTTAGCCCAAGTCTACTGTGTGGACATGGCAGTGTAGGTAGGTGCCCCCCCCGGTATTGATCCCAATCTGTTTGACTTGAGCAGCTTCCCCATTCCTGAGGAGTGGAAGACTCAAGTTCGACAAAAGCTGTCAAGAAGGACTAAGGTGTTTTCCCTACATGAGTGGGATGTGGGCTGGGTGACAAGGGAGCAGCTCCACATACGTCTTACTGATCAGTGCCCCTTTAGAGAGCAATCTCGATGCCTTGCCCCAGCTGATATTGATGATGTGAAGTGGCATTTTTGAGAACTGCTGGCTGCGGGCATAATTCAGGAGTCTAGGAGCCCATACACCTCACCCATAGTGGTGGTAAGAAAGAAAAGTGGGGCCATTCAGATGTGCATAGATTACTGAACACTGAATAAGTGAACAGTCCCTGATGAGTATACAGTGCCTCAGATTCAGGATGCCCTGGACTGCCTAAATGGCAGCAAATGGTTTTCAGTGTTGGACTTGAGGAGTGGATATTATTAGATTCCCATGGCCCCACAGGACCAGGAGAAGACCACTTTTGTATGCCCCCTGGGGTTCTGTGAGTTTCTGCAGATGCCCCAGGGCATTTTTGGTGTCCCTGCTACTTTCCAGCACCTCATGGAGAGGGCCGTTTGGGATATGAATCTGCTGAAGTGCCTAGTGTTTGGATGACATAATAGTCTTCAGGAAGACCCCAATAGAACATTAGGCAAGGCTGTTGAAGGTATTTGATTGGTTGGAAGAATTTGGTCTGAAGTTTTCTATTGACAAGTGGCATTTTTTCAAGCTTCTGTCAAATATGTCAGGAATATAGTGTCAGCACAAGGCATTCAAATGGACCCCAGTAAGGTTGAGGTGCTCACTGTCACAAACCCAGTCAGCAGGTCAGCCCTAGACTCCCAAAGTGCCAACGTGCAGTCTTGTGAACAGTTAACAGAAAACAAGGTAACCCTCCTGTTTGTTTTGTGGGTTCGAATCAACCTTTGGTCTCATGTCTTGGAGGGATTCAAACTGTGAACCTCTTGCTAGCATACCCAATGCACAGGCTCAGGTAATTCTGTCTTTGGGGGGCCAGATATCTTTGCCTATGGGCACCTAACCAGGTGTACAGAAATGAACCCTTAAAATCTCTAATAAAAGACCTTAGATTAAAACTCTTACCTTTTTCCAGTTTAGTATCACCATTCAAGCTTATGCACAGTGTCTGCTTTAACCATATATATTTCACTTGTGAAAGGAAGAAATTCAAAGACAGACCAAGAAGGCTCTAAAAATAGAGTTTTACTAAAATGGATTAAGAAATATGTAAAACATAAAATACAAAACCATATATCACAAAACATACAAATCTTTAAAAAGAACAAGGTTTTAACAGTGCAATTCCTACTACAGTACTTAGATTTTGTTCCTCTCTACCTGTATACTTGCTTAAAGTGCTCAAAGATGTGTGGATAAAAGTCTTTGAAGGAAAACATAATTCTGTTTAGAAGCTGGCTTTGTCCACCTCTTTGCATGAGGTCACCAAGCTCCTCCTCTGTTTATGAAAAATCATACACCCACGACATTTTATCATATTAGAAGGTAAGATAATTAAGGTTACATCATCAGAAACTCCTTTCCCCATGTGACTTCCCCAATCAAGTCTATAAATTTCCTTTCATCTATAAGCAGTATCCTCTCTCACACAGACATCAAAGCATTTATGACTTCACACCAGTGTCACACAATCTTGCACTCTTCCTCTAAATGCCATAAAAGTTTATGATTTCCCTCTTAGCAACTACAGCTATAATTAACTTAGATAAACAGGAGATCCTTGATCAAGGCTTGTTCTACTCTGTAATTAGCTTCTGGCCTTCCAGGTAACACCTTGTATCTAAAACCTGTGTGTGTGTCATACTCACATGCCGTTTCAGCATTTCTCATGAGAGACAGTCCATAACACATTTTTATATTACAAAAAATGATACAGTGATCATAACCAGCTGTCCAAGTGTCACACTCACCACCTGGTGCTCACCACCCAGCCTTGACCTCAGAACTTGAAAGAGTTACAGCGCCTTTTGGGCTTCTGTAAGTATTACAGGAGATTCGTCAAGGATTATACCTGGGTAGTCAGATCACTCCTGAATTTGCTACAGGGCTACCCCCCAGTCAACAAAAGTAAAAAACTTAAACAGCCTGGGGCCTCCATTGAGTCACAGCAGTACTTCAAACCTTGTGAGCCATTTGGTCCCATGTGGACTGAAGACTGTGAATGAGCTTTTGAGGACATCACCTATTGCTTAACCCATGTTCCAGTCATGGCCTATGCAGATTTGCAGAAACCTTATGTGTTTCACACTGATGGCAGTTTCAGTGGCCTGGGGGCTGTCCTGTATCATGAATACCTGGAGGGCCTAGTGGCCTATGCCATTTGGAGTTTGAATCTAGCAGAGAGAAAATACCTGGTGCACAAGCAAGAATTCCTTGCACTCAAGTGGGCCATCCTGGATCAGTTCCATGACTACCTGTATGGGGCAAAAATTACAGTGAAGACTGATAATAATCCTTTGACATATGTCCAAACAACAGCAAAGCTGGACACAGTTGGTCACAGGTGGCTATCCACCCTCTCCACCTATGATTACTGCATCAAGTATCGCCCAGGGTTAAACCAAAATTTTATTTTCTGTAGGATTAGTCCTAATGAGGTTATGGATGAATTGCTCAAGCTGAATACATGGAAAGCTACAGGATTAGATGGAATCCCTATGTTTCTTTTGAAAATTGTGGCTCCTGTTGTAGCACAAAAGATTACTGATATCCTTAATTTGTCTATAGACACTGGAACATACCCCAGTGCCTGGAAATGGGCAAAGGTGATTCCTATACACCATTCTGGGGCTAAAGATGACATACAGAATTATAGACCTATATCTCTACTCCCAGTTATATCTAAACTTCTCGAGAAACTTATAGGGAGACAGTTACAGGGTTATTTGGAGTTTAATGGTCTATACAACATATACCAATCAAGTTTACACACAAAACACAGTACATCTTCAGCTTTAATTAAAGTAACATGTGATATTCAAAGTTCGATGGACAAGGGCCTCCTGGTCGGGGCCATATTTATAGATCTGTCCAAAGTATTTGATACACTCAACCATTCGGTCTTATTACGCACTCTGAAGGACACTGGCCTCGACCAGGTGGCCCTTAAATGGTTTAGATAATATCTAACAGACAGGACACAGTTGGTCACTTTGGGCTCTTTTTCATCCCAACCCGAGTATATCAGATTTGGGGTCCCTCAAGGCTCAGTGTTAGGACCGATATTATTTAACTTGTACATAGGTGTCAGCGTGGCTCAGTCGGCAGCACATCCGCCTCTGGACCAGAAGGTCGTGAGTTCTTGTCCCACATCGGGATTGGACTTGCACCTAAAAATCGCTGGCATCCGAGTGCAGTATTGGGGGGTGCTGTACTGCTGGGGTGTGCTGTCCTTCGGATGAGACGTTAAACCGAGGTCCCTTCTGCCCATCCTGGTGTTGTCCTGGTGGGTGTCCAGGTGGAAGTAAAAGAACCCAGGGCACTCTTCGCAAAGAGCAGGGAGCATTTCCGGTGTTCTGGCCAACATTCCCCTTCCCATAAACCAGTTCATGAATTATTCAGGCTGTGTGTGGGTGATGATGTGCAATATGGCTGCCACCACACATTCAGTCACTTCACTACCAGTCTAGCATTGCTTGTAAAACACTTTGGGATACTGTGTATGAAAAGTGCTATATAAATGCTGATTCTTCTTCTTCAAATGGGGTCAGTGCCCGCATAGGAGGGCTCAAAGTTGAGCCCGTGAGGAGTGGGAACAAATCCCGGCCACCCAGAGGCAAGCTGCTGTATTGCAGGGTACAACACAGCAGCCACCAGCCATGGGTGGCCACCCCCCCACCCAGAACACCGTCCACAGGCAGTACACCGTCCGTGTATGCAGACGATGTGATTATGTATGCAGATGGTGTGTCCATCATGGAAATACAGAAAACACTTCAAAGTGATTTTGATATTCTTCAGGATTATTTGGGATCATGTAACTTGATCCTAAATAACAAAAAAACTAAAGTTGCTTTTTGGGAGTAAACAGAAAGTTAATCAGTAAAAACTTTAAATTACAACTCATACAAATCAGATATTAACGCAAGTTATTTCTTATAGGTACTTGTGTGTATGGTTGGACGCGCAGTTAAAATGGGATGTGCACCTGGATAGTTTGATTAAGAGACTGCACACCAGGTTGGGGCATTGTATAGATTGAGACATTGTATACCACTTAATGTTAGAAAACATATAGTTGACACAACAATAATCCCACTGTTTGATTATGGAGATGTGGTCTATGCAGGGGCTCCCAGGACAGAAGTGGAACGGTTGGATGTAATCTTGAATAGATTTGCCTGGTTTGCCCTGGAAGCCCCACAGTTGGCACATCAGGCCCAGATATTCAAAGGGGCCCCACATTGCACCCCAGTGGGATATTGAAAAGGCTGCCAGGCATAGCGCAAATCCTGATGTGCATGGCACAATGTAATCATATGCGGCGCAGATGCAGGGGGGGCGTGCCCATGTATATGCAGCACATCCCAGTATTCAGCATGGGATGTGCGGTGCATATGGTTGTGCAACCCTGCAGTGCACCGCATAGGAGGGCTCAAAGTTGAGCCCGTGAGGAGTGGGAACAAATCCCGGCCACCCAGAGGCAAGCTGCTGTATTGCAGGGTACAACACAGCAGCCACCAGCCATGGGTGGCCACCCCCCCACCCAGAACACCGTCCACAGGCACAAACATCTCCCTGGTGGTCTAGTGGTCCCCACTCCTTTCCAATTCTCTGATTCCCCATTAACTGTAAATGAAGCAGTTCCCTGGTAGTCCAGTAGCCCCCCCCTCGCCTGTCGTCATGATCACGGTACATCTCCATCAAACATATCCATGGTGATCCAGTGGCACCACCCACCCCTCCCACCCACACAGAACCTCCTTGCCCACCCCTCCCCCCGTCATCAGCGGGTGGCAGCAACCTGCCCACATACCGCCCGGCCACCCGCCAAATGACAGGTACAGTATGGGCTGTTAAGCCCATTGGTCCCCAGCATGGACTAATGGGTTTGCAGGGCATACTGTACTAGACAGTCCCAAATATGTGAATGAAATAAGGAAGGGGGGACCACTAGACCACCAGGGATGGCTTATAGTACATTTCTCAGGGAATCGGGAGAAAGGGGGGACCACTAGCCTACCAGGGATTGTTATGTTGTACATCTGCCGTGATTGCGGCTACGGGGTGGGGGATGCCCTGGGATTTCCACTGCACACATCATACTGTGCAGGGTGCCAGGCACAAGTCACTAGGCTGCCCTGCGCAAGGCATGTAAATGGGGCCATAATGACATGCAAAAGTCCCCATTTGCACCTTGCATATATTATGGCCTCATTTGCATGCCCCCCCACTGAATATCGCGGGTGATGCACCTAGCACAACTGCACTTGTGCTGGTGCATCCCGTGCTCCCTATCTATGGCTTGCGCTGGCGCAGAGCCACTGCACCATGCGCAGTGCATGCCACATTCAATGTTGCTACGTCATGGCGCATCACCGTTGAATATCAACTGGTCCTAGCCCCGGCACATCCCAGTTGCGCTGCGCCCAGGCTTGGGCCACTGCCTGGTACAGTCAGTATAACCTAGAGGTTAGAGTGGCGATAGAGCCTAGAGGTTAGAGGAATGAGGTGTGAACAAGCTTGATGCATCCAACAGACCAGACCCGAGTTTGATTCTCACAACCTCCATTTGCATACTGTGTGGCTTTGAGCAAGTCACTTTAACCGCCCAGTGCTCCCAGGTCACCCCTGAAAACAGGTACTTGTGCCTAGTGGGCCTTACCCAGTTACCAAAGACTAAAATAAAAAAAATAAAAATAAATAAATATCTGGGTCCACTGTATTTTGTACAGGTCCCTGAACTGGTTTAACCTAATGGAGCGAAGACACTTGCACACAATGCACTTGGTCTACTAATATCTAAAAGTTAAGACTCCACCATATTTAGGTAATTTATTTGTTATACGTACTTCAAGAGAAGATTTGAAAACTGCACATAATCTACAATTAGCTATCCCTAAAATGAGAACAGTAAAGGGAAACTCTTGCTATAGTTGCCCACGGACCTAGAATTTGGAACAGGCTGCCAGATTTCTTGAGACAAAAAGTGACTGTTCCATGGACCAAGATTAAATGCTTGCTGTTTTAAGAGTTTGCACAACCAAACAACTGCTGCTGTTGTTGATTTATTTTTTTTTATATTTACTAATGATTATATGTGATTGTATGAATTCTTGAAGTGTTTTTGTAATCTGTGTATATATGATGTAAATTTATTGTACTACTTGTTATGAATGAATGTGGATTCCACTGAAAATGAACTTGCACTCAGATGGGCTATCCTTTTCCTTGAAATGTCCTTAAGGAATAAACTTTTACAAACAAACAAACATAAATGCTGATGCTTTGTCCTGATGCCCCCTGGCTCATTAGGAAGAACATTTCAGCTAGGTGAAGATATCTGAGCAGGCTGTAAAGGCCTTGTGTAAGAAGCTTGACACTGAAGAGTCCACATCAGCTGAGGCTGTCCTGCACCTAGTGAACAGTCTAGGAGCCTCTGGAAGTTGCCTCCCTGTAGTGTACTGCCACCTAGCTACTTTAGATATGAGATCTTTGCCGCAATTAACAACTCAAGATTTGATGAGGGAACAGAGGTCTGACACAGCCATTGGAAAAATTCTGTGGGTCTTACAGAGAAGGGGTGATCCGGTACAAGTAACCACTAGAGACCCAGATGCCAGATTGATGCTGAGAGAGTGGTCAAAGTTAAAAATAAAGAATGGACTGCTGTATATAGAAATGCAAGACCAACAGGGGGTGCCCCCAGTACAATTGGTGATTCCAGACCGGTTCAGACAAACAGTATTAAAAGACCTCCATGATGACATGGACCACTTGGGCAGTGAACACACGTTTGACCTGGCCTGCAGCATGTTCTATTCACCTAAAATGGGACAGGATGTGGAACAATATTGCAAGACCTGTCACCAGTGCATTCAGAGAAAAGCTCTTCCCCAAAAAGGCCACCCCACTGGTTAGTATTTTCACAAGTGCCCCTATGGAGCTGGTATGTATTGATTTCCTCAGCTTGGAACCAGACTCCAGGAACATCTTGAACATTCTGGTGGTCACTGACCATTATACCAGGTATGTCCAAGCTTACCCTACCAAAGATCAGAAGGCTTCCAATGTGGCAAAGGTTTTGGTTGAAAAGTTTTTTATGCACTATGGAGCACCACAGTGGATTCACTCAGATCAAGGCCGTGACTGACAGCAGATTAATAAATGATCTGCTGTCTCTTTGGGGAGTCAGAAAGTCCCAAACAACACTCTATCACCCCCAAGGTGACCCCCAGCCTGAAAGATTTAATAGAACTCTACTGGACATGCTGGGAATGCTGGACCCATGAGATAAGAGTACCTGGAGTCAACGTGTCAGTACCTTGGTGCACGCCTACAACTGTATCCAGAATGATGCTACAGGGTTCTCCCCCTACAGCCTCATGTTCAGGAGAGAGGCTCCCCTGCCAGTGGATGTGTGCTTCAGGGTATCAGCGGATGGCACAAAAGATAGTGACTACCTACAGTATGTCAGAAAGCTCACATAACAGCTAAATGAGGCATATCGCCTAGCCACTGAAATGGCCACCAGAAAGAACCAAGCTAACAAGGAAAGGTATGACAAGAAAGTATGGGTGCTAGACTTAATGCCAGGGGACAGAGTGCTATTGAGGAGTTTGGGTATTAAGAACATAAGAAAAGGTTGGCAGATGGGGACCATGCGATCCTTCTAGTCTGCCCTAGAAACTACCCCCCTCCTTATATAGCCTTCATCCTAACTTGTCCTTTATGTCTGTCCCATGCAAGTTTGAACTCCCTGTTTGTCTTTGATGCTACCACCTCCTGGGGCAGGTTGTTCCCCGGGTCTTTTACTCTCTCTGTGAAGAAGTACTTGCTGAGGTTGCTTTAGAACCTTAATCCTACCAGTCTCATATCATGCCCTCTTGTGCATGCTGACATGTTCTTTTGAAATATATCGCCATTCTGAGCTGTGTTGAATCCCCTCACATACTAAAATGATTCAATCATGCTCCCTCTGTTTCTTCTTTGCTCAAGGGAGTATAGGTTCAGCTCCCCGAGTCTTGCTTCATGTAACCTGTGATACAGTCCATGCACCATCTTAGTAGCCCTTCTCTGCACCATTTCCAAATGGTCAATGTCCTTCTTGAAGTGAGGTGTCCAGAACTGAATGCAGTACTCCAAGTGTGGCCTCACCAAGGTCCTGTAGAGGGGCATGATAACCTCCTTCTTTATGCTAGAAATACCTCTACTTATGCTGTACAACCAAGGATACCACCTGCTTTCTGGGCTGCTTTCTCACATTGTTTTCCTACTTTTAATTCCTGGAAAGCACAAGATTGCTGATCGATGGGGAAGTGCACCTTATGTGATATTAGAGAAACTAGATGGGCTGCCAGTGTATAAGATTTGACCAGAAGGAGAATCTAATGGGTGTAAGGTCATTCATAGAAATCATCTCCTGCCCATTGGAGACAAGGTGATTGGCTCAGCAACTGATACAGTAGATCCTTCCAAATCTCCAATTACTTGAGCTGTTGCATGCAGATGACAGAGGCAATTGAGTGGAGATCATGCAGGGGCTGGTCCTGCCCAGACAGAGGAAGTGTCAGAGGGAGAAAAGTCGGCTGATGAATCGTAGATAGAGTTTGAGGTTCATCCGGAATATTTCTATCCCACTCCTGAGTTGGCCAGACTGTTTCAGGGAACACCCCTGGCATTAGAGACTGCATCTGTGAAAGAGGGGCCTAATACAAGAGAGACTCAGATTCAAGATGATCATGAACCTGGGGAAGTGGACCCGGGTGTGCCTGTTGAACAGAGTGCTGAACGGGAAGCTACTCTTATTATGCCCCTTGAAGGGACCACGCTGAACTTGAACACTAGTCTGGATGAGCCTTTTGAGTGGTTCCAGAGCAGCTTCCCTGAGTCAATGTCTTTTGGAAAGCTGACTTTGAACTTGAATATTGGTCCAGCTGAGCTCTCTGAGTGGCTACAAGACAGCACCACTAGCCAGAGTGCTGGAAATGATTTGGTGATGGAACACCGTACAGCATAGACAGTGGAAACAGGCACAGAGGCAAGAGACATTGATCCCACCTCTGAACAGGAGATGACTACAAGGGCTGAGGAGCAAGAACCTCTGAGACATTTGATGAGAACTGTTAAACCTTTGTTTAAGTTGACATATGGCATCTATGGCACTCTCTGACCTGCCCCTATTTGTAGTACATAAAAATATCTATGTCACCCCCAGGTCCCTGCCAAAAGTTTACGTGTCCTGTTAGTGCAAAATCCCCCAGGCCCAGAGGGAAGGTGCAAAGCGAAAAAGAGGGCAGTGAAAGTAGCACTCAAGGCAAATAAGGGGTGTAGGTGTGAAAAAGTACATGTGGTTCTGAAAACCAAAAGGTGGGGAAAGTATGGGTGTCATGCCTCAAAAGGTTTGATAGCTGATAAGAATAAAAGTGTTCAGTACTTGGGGAACTGTATATAGTGGGTATTCCTGTTTTCAAACTGTTTAATGCACTGAGTAGCTAGGACTCAGGTGTCTAGATAGAAATGTCGAACTGCGTCAAATGTTAAAATTTACTGTTTTACATTTTTACAGGCTCCTACTTACAGGCATGGTGCAGACGCCAAGCATTTAAATAGGGGTTAGTATAACCCTCTTGGGCAGGGCTTACCTCTTTCTTATGCTCTCCCCAGGTTGCCTGTGTGGTCTCCGTCCAGCCCTTTTCCTCCTGGCAGGGCTGCAGGAGCTGGACTGTGGAGCTGCCGACCCATTTTTGCACTCCAGTGCAGTCAGACAGCCTGCACATGTGCGGTGGCACTGTTGTGTTGTGGCAATTATTGCAGCCGAATGACTGTTCCTCAGAAGGTCCTGGTCCCCCTGTTCAGGTGATTGGGGACTGGAGACCTAAGGAGGCACAAGAAAAGCCTCTTTGTAACCTGGAAGGGGAGCGCCATTCAGGGGAGTGATCTGCGTCATGAATATTAATGATGTTTCTATGTAAAAAGAGAAAAAAATAACTTTTTTTAAACTAAATAACCCTGCATAAAACACCCAAACAGCTCAAAACCACAACAAATCTGTAAAAGACACTACATGTTCTTGATTTGATATGTGTGATTGTTTTTTAACCACTCTAAATGGCAAATATAATAGAACTCTTACAACCTCCACCTGCCCTGCTACATTGTCTCCTCCTGCATTTCAGAGCAAGAGAAAATGAAAGCAGACATACCACGTTTGCATTTTTTTTCTGTAAACATGTGACATCTACTGCATTCCAGGCCTGTCAGATTGTGAGACTAAGTGCTGCTCTTGAGACCCCATGGGTCAGATCTGGATAGGACAGTGGAGATCTGGTGCCCTGGTGTCCTTTCCATTACGATGTACAAAGTATGCCTTTATGGCCATACACTTTTGTTTCCTGTGCCGTGCACTGTACAGCACAGGGCACTGAAGGGGTTAACATTCAAGTTTTGTTAACTGACTTTAAAATAAAAGCCTGACGTGCCCCCATAAATGTTCCTTACCATAATCCTTCTGAAGCTGGAAGCCGAAGTGCACTGGAGCATCCTTGATGCCATCCTAGACATCAACACTGTGCTGGATTACTTTATTTCCCAGTTTACTATGGCTTGTGACAAATTTTCACCCCTGAAAAAGCATAACATTAAAATTATAACATCAGAATGGATCGCCCCAGAGTTACTTGCACAGTTTCAGGCCAGGGTTAATTTATAGTCCAGCGCCAGGGATTCTGGTTTGCTTGCTGACATGCAAAAGGACAAAGCAGCCTGCAACAGTTGCACCCGTGAAGTCAGGAAAATGAAAGCTGATTTCTACAAAAAAAACAGGTAAAACATGGAGCAATAGAAAGAAATGTTGGGACTGCTTAAAAGAGCTTCTTGGCAGTAACACCAAAACATCTCCTACTATGCTAAACTCCAAGGGGAAAACCACCGTCGAATCCTCAGAAATAGCGGATATCTTTAACTAGGCCTTCACAGACTTGACCACATTCCTCCCCCTGGACCAGGCACAAAGGGACAACAAAGATGAACATGCTGGACAAAGCAATACACCTGGCCCTGAAATGGATCCCTCAATGTTCAACTTTAAGCATGTTACAGTAAAAGAAACCGGCAACTATTTTATAAAGGTCCTAGGTAAAACAAGAATGGGCAGAGACATGGTAAATATGAAGCTACTGGCCCAAGCTCTGGACGTACTAACAAATTCCTTGCCAAAATATTTAATATACCCATACAACTCTTTCAGTTCCCTGAAACCTGGAAAGCTGCTATTGCCACACCAGTCCACAAAAGCGGGGATCGCACCAATGTAGCCAACTATAGACCGATCTCCATCCTCTCCTCTCTGTCTAAGGCGCTGGAGAAAATTGCTTCTGATCAATTAGTCTCCTACCTAAACAAATATAACCTATTTTGTAAGCAGCAACACGGCTTCTGAAAACTCTATAGCACCGGAACCACACTGTTTGAGTACACCAACAATCTACACACGGCACTCGACAAAGGACACTTGGTTGGTGCTATACATATATATAGATCTGACTAAAGCATTCAACCTCATAAACCACCAGTTGCTACTGGGCAGACTATCCACACTAGGCTTCTCAACAGAAACCCTCTCTTGGTTTAGATTACCTTTAAGGGAGATCACAGAGGGTCAAGATCGAAGGGGTACTCTCAAATACCAAAAGGGTCACTGTTGGGGTCCCACAGGGGTCAATACTTGGCCCTCTCCTCTTCTGCCTTTCATTAACAGTCTTCCTGAAGCCTGCCCCCATTCTAAAATGCTACTATATGCCAAAGATGTGGTAATCTACAACAGTAGCTCCCAGATGGTTGATCTAATCAGTGATCTCCAAAGCAGTTTCAAGGACCTCGAAGAATGGTTTGCAAGAAACAAACTTGTACTTAACTACAAAAATACTAAATCGATGCAGTTTGTAGGGCAACACTACAAGAAGAAAGCCCCCCACTGGTCATCCTCAAAGCACATGGCACCGCCTTGGAACAAGTTGAAACCTTCAAGTACCTGGGTATCACCTTAGATGATACCCTCTCATTTGCCACTCATGTTGACAACATATCTAACCAGAACAACCAAAAACTAGGAGTGCTCTATAGGCAAAAATTGAACCTATTCCCTGATGCAAGACACATGGTGGTCTCCAGAATGATACTCCCCAACATAGACTGTGGTCTTCCCATTTACAGTGCGGCCTGTGAGATGATCCTTTACAGGATATATTTGGTCCTTAACAAAGCTTGCCACTTTGTTTGCAATGCGGACAGACTAACTCACACTTGCTCCCTGTACGCTCAAACTGGATGGCTCCAACTCCAAGAAAAACTGAAATATCAGACTTGCCTCTTGGCAAGAAAAGCCCAGTTGAGTCTCACCCTGGCAGCTATCAGTGACCCTCTTCGCCCAGTTAATAGTAACTATTTAACCAGAAGTATGACTAGTCAATCCCTCAAAGTCCCCTATTGTAAAACCAGCCTATGGAAGTGCTCATTTGCTACCCATGCTGTGTGCTGGATGAACAGTCTCCCAGAACCCATACAGGGCCTACCCAAGATTTCCCAGTTTAAGTCGTCTCTGAAAAAGGAACTAGAAAAGATGGCATCTTGCTGTTGTTACGCATGATAACTACGGCATCCGACTATTGCCTGCAGCCTGTCCTCCACGGTGCCACTTCTTGATTGCAGCCCCCAAAACAGTAAAGCCTTAAATCCTTGCTGCCCCATAGACCAAGCCCCACTTGGGCTAGCAATGTATTCTCATAAATGTTTCAGCTGTCAGGGTTTTCCTTAAGAGCACTATTGTATATACCAGACTAGGCTTTATCTTGGCTAACACTGTAAATATCGTTGTTTTTTGAATGTACTGTTTGATCAAGCTCTCTGTGAGCTAGATTATGTACCTTAAATGTAATGTAACTGATGTGGAACCTTTGGAAAGAGCACTTGTGCTCAAAAGTGTTTCCTCAAAAGTCAAATAGATAAATAAATCCCATCTAGAGCCTTTATAGGCAATGCTTAGAATAGCAATAACACTCTAATCTCCTTATATTTTTCATGTGGTACTCTATGTGTTACTTCACATTTTTATTTATTTCTTCATTTATTTATTTATTTATTTATTTATTTATGCCATCAAAATTACAACCCTTTGAGTCAGGGACTCTTTTGCAAAGGCTCCACAAAGCATTCAAGGAGAACAAACAGTGCAGTTATATAAACAGTGACACAGCTCAGAAGTACAAACAATGTAGGACCAGTGACCCAGCATCAGAGGAAGCTTAATACAATCTTGTAAGATAAAGCAATTTAGAATCCAACACATAGTTTAGACATCACAAGGATAGTTACTAGGGAAACTGAAGCAGTTAGGGCACCCTGCTGGCGAAAGGTGCCATGCTGGCCAGGAGAAACAGAAAATTGGGCCTTGGGAGGGGCCAGCATGTCCTCTAGTGATAGAGGGGTTAATGACAGTCATAGGAGTCTAGAAGGAGGGTCTTTAGACCAGTTTTAAAGTGGCCAAGACTGGGTTCCATGGAGATGGTGGGTGGTAGGCAGTTAAGCCAGAGAGTGGCGCAGTAGTGGAAGGACCTTTGACCAAGGGAGGTCCTACAGTGGGGACTAGGAGTGAGGTTTTGGCAGAGCCTCTGGAGGCCCTTCTGTGGGGGATCATTTGTATGAGGGGGTGGAGGCCAGAAGGGGCTTGCTTCTGTAGTATTTTCTTTGCAAGGAGATAAGTGTGGTACTTAAGCCTACCTTCAAAGTTAATTCAGTCTGTGAGCTTGTAAAGCTCACAGGTGTGTGTTAATCTATCAAATCCCGAGACCAGGCAGCAGACTTTATTTAGGGCTAGCTTTACACAATGTAGGGCAGTTTGGTCTGCAGTCCCATAGATCACAATGCCATAGTCCACCAGGGATAAGACGAAGGAGGATACAGCAAGATGGATGGCCTCAGGGGGTAGGCAGTGTTCATGTCGGTATAGCAGACCCAGCCTTCTGTTAATGGAGGAGAGGTGATGGATATGGGTGTGGTAGGTAACGGAGGTGTCCAGCGAGATGCCAAGGTATTTTAAAGTAGCAACCTGTTCAAGGGGGGTACCCAGAGAATTCATGATAGTTAATGGGGAGCTTCTGTGTGGGTTCTGGCAGTGGGCAAAGATCATGGACTTGGTTTTCTTATAGTTCAGTATTAGATGGTGGTCAGAAAACCAGGTTTCAAGTTCCCCAAAGAAACCCTGGAGGGCATGTTGAAGGGAATTGGGATGGGGGTGTTTGCAGAAAACTACTGCAGCATCAGCATCGAGCAGTAATTTCTCATTGTTGGATCTGGGGAGGGAGTTCAGGAAGAGGATGAAAAGCAGGGGGATAAGTATGGATCCTTGTGGCACTCCTGACTGGACTGGCCTACTGGAGGAGATTGTGGTGTTTATTTTGACCTGTTGTGTTCTGCCACAGAGATAATCTTTGAACCATGATGTGGTCTCCAGGGAAGGGAGGGAATGGAGGAACAGTTCATAACTGACGGTATCGAACACCTTGGCTAAGTCGACGTAGATAGCTCCCGCCAGGTTGCCCTGTTCCAGGGCCTCATATAAAAATGATGTAAACTCGAGAAGGGCAGTGGTGGTGCTATGGCCCCTGCGGAAGTCATGCTGTTCAGTCAAGCAGGTCATGTTTGGACAGATAGTCTGTGAGCTGGTCGGAGACAATTTTTTTGAGAGCCATGGAGATGGGGGGGGGGGCAGGATCGAGATTGGCCGATAATTACTGGCGGATGAGCAGTCTCCACTTTTCAAAATGGGGGTTATAATGGCACATTTCCAGGGAGTAGGAAATTGGCCGAGGCATAGACACAGGTTAAATATTTTGGTGATCTGGTGTAGGGTCTCATCCAGAGTGAGGTGTAGGAGTTTGAGGTCCAGGGAGTCGCTACTAAAGTGAGAATTCACAAGGACGTTGGTGAGGTAGTATTTTGCTTCACTACAGGTGATGACTCTTAACCAGAAAAAGCATGGGTCTGGAGTGGCAGGTATGTCCATGGGGCAATTATAGATCGGTTCAAAAAAGTTTAGGGGGAGGACATGGCTGAGGTCTGAGAAGGCAGCATTTAAGGCGTTGGAGATTGTGGTGGTATCCTGGGTTACATTCCCATCAACTAGTAGCCAGGCAGGTGTGGGGGATACAACTTTCCCACTGAGTTCTTTAATATTGCTCCAGAATTTTTGCCTGGATCCCCAGGAGTTGGTGAGGGCTTGTTTACAATAGGTGGCTTTGGCTTGGCAGATGGCCCAGGTGCACTTGTTTCTTGCCTCTCTGTACCGCTGCCTGCCCTAGGGGAGCTGTGAGTCCAGTGCTCTATACCAAAGGTTATCTCTGTGCTGCATTTGGTCAAGCAGTGACTGGGAGATCCAGGGTGTGTCTCAGGGTTTCACTGTTTGCTTGGAGAAGGGGGCAAAGACATCACATGCAGCACTAAAGGTAGAGATAAAGTGGTAGAGTGTGGCATCTACTGATTGTGCAGTGTGGATGGGGGACCAGTAGCAGGATGCAAGGTATGATTTGAGGCGTGACAGGGACTCTTTTTTGAGGTGCCTTTGGAAGGAGACAATAGGGGGGGACAGGGGGAAGTTCGTTTGACCTCCAGCAGGTAACTGGGGAGTGGTCACTTAGCATAACTTGGAGCACTTTGACTTGGGAGATATTATTAGGTCTGTTAGTGAAAATGAGGTCAATTAGAGTAGCGGCCCCAGATTTTGCGTCCAGTCTGGTGGGAGACTGGACAAGCTGGGTAAGGTTATAGGATAACATACTAACATACTAAAATGCCAGTGGAATAGGCCTAATGGTCTCTCAAGTCTGCTCGATTTTCAGCACCCGCACTGAGGGCCAATTTTGGTGTCCCCCCCTCAGGTTATACCATCCCTAGTTCCAGATGTTTCACCTGTATTGGGCCTGCTCAGATTTACCCTCCCCTGTACCTGTCCCATCCCCTCTTAAACCCGTCCATAGTCTCCACCTCTACCAGCTCCTTGTGCAGTGCATTCCATAGCACCACCACCCTTTCAGTGAAATAACATCTCCTCCTCTCCCCTCTGAGCCTGCCCCCTTCCAGCTTACACCCGTGACCTCTTGTTGCCCCATCCTCCTTCCTTTGGAGCACCCTGACTGGGCCTCCTTTATTGATCCCTTTCATGTACTTAAAGACCTCTATCATGTCTCCCCGTCCCTCCTCTACTCCAGGGTGTTCATGTCGAGCTCCTTGAGCCTGTCCTCATAGGTCCTCTCCCCCAGTCCCCAGATCATTTTGGTTGCCCTCCTTTGGACCCTCTCTAGGAGTGTTATGCCCCTCTTTAAATGTGGTCTGCAAAACTGTACACAATACTCGAGGTGTGGCCTAACCAAGCAGTTGTACAGTGGAAGGATCACTTCTGCCTTTCTGGAGGTAATCCCCCTGGTGATGCATCCCAGCACCCTATTTGCCCTTGCCGCTGCTCACCTACAGGTCTCTGAGTTGTTAATTTTCATATCTACCACTACCCCCAGGTCCCTCTTACCCCCGTGATTTGAATAATGTCTCATCGCAGGGTATACCCCTGGCCTGGATTTCTGACTACCAGGTGTAGAACCTTGCACTTCCCCGCATTGAATTTTAGTCTCCATTTTTCCGACCACCTTTCCAGAGTCTCCAGGTCCTCCTGCAAGGCCACCCTCCCCTCCTCCCTATCCACCACTGTACCCAGCTTTGAGTCATCTGCAAAGAGACTCATCTCACTCCTGATCCCCCTCCTGATGTCTGAGATATAGGCGTTGAACAGGAGTGGCCCCAGCACTGACCCTGGGGACCCCACTAGTAACCCACCTTGGGGATGAGGCTAACCCTCCAACCACCACCTTCTGAGTATGCTCAGAGAGCCAATTTCCTATCCATCTTAACAACTGTCTCCCTACTCCCATTTCCTTCAGCTTAGCCAGCAGGCCACTGTGGGGTACCGAATCAAACGCCTTGCTAAAGTCCAGAAAGGGGATGTCCACTGGCCTATCCTGGTCCAGGGCCCTCGTAACCCAGTCATAGAACTCAGCAAGATTTGTCTGGCATGATCTTCCCATGACAAAGCCATGCTGCCGATCGTCCAAGTACCCAGTTTGTTCCAGTAATCCCCCTAGCCTTTCCTTGACAATGCCCTCCATCATCTTGCCGACCAGCGATGTCAGGCTAACAGGCCTGTAATTTCCCACCTCCTGTCTTGATCCCCCCTTGTGGGTCAGCACAACGTGGACCACCCTTCAGTCTTGGGGCATCCACCCAGTCCTCAGAGAGATTTTGAAAAGCTCTGCTAGAGGGACTGCCAGGACATCAGCCAGTTCCCTCAGCACCCTGGGATGTATCTCATCTGGCTCAGGTGTTTTTTCCATCCGAAGGGACCTGAGGGCTTCCCTTACTGTCTCTCTACCTGGATTTCAGCCTCCACGTACTCCCCCTTGTCTCCCTGCACTGCTGGGCCCCCACCTGTCTGTGGTGGCCACTCCATTTCCCCAGACCCATCAGGACCCCTGGTCTCTACCGGTCCCACCCCTTGCTCCGGTTTGCCCCCGCTCCCCTCACAAGACCTAGCCCCTCCATCCCTCTGGTAAAAACTGAGGCAAAGTACTCATTTAGGGCTTCTGCCTGTTCTCCCGCCTCCTGTGCCCAAATATCCCCTATCCTTATCTTGCTGATCTGCCCCCTTACTTTCCTTTTTCCCCCAATGTATCTAAAGAACCCCTTGTCCCCCCTCCGGATCCCACTGGCCAAGGACTGCTCCTTTTTTGCCTTAGCTGCTCGCACCACCCTGGTGACTCTCTTGACTGTTAGCTCATATTCCTCCTAATCTGTTTCATTCCTTGAGCACTTGAAGCGCCTATAGGCTGCCTTCTTTTCCCTCACCACCTCCTGTACCTCCCGGGTCCACCAGCAGGGTTTTCTGGCCTTACCGAACTTACATCTTTCCCTTGCGCAGGATCTGGTAACCTCCTGTATTCCCCTCCTAATGATCCCCCACCTGCTGTCAGCATCCATATCTGGCCTTATCCTGCCCAGATGATCTTTAAGGATCTTTCCCATCTCCCTGAAGTCTGCACCCCTAAAGTTGGTTACTACCATCCTTGTTCAGCTTTCCTCCCACACTAGGTTCAGGAAGAACCAGAATGTGACGTGATCACTCTCAGCCAACGGGTCCCTCACCTCTAGGCTCCTAATCTGATCACTGTCCGCCAAGACCACATCCAGTGTCTGGGCCTCTCTAGTTGGTTCACCCACCTGTTGTATCAGAAACGCATCCTGGAAGACATTCAGCAGCCTCTGCTCTCTGGCCATTGGTGAAGTCATGGTCCCCCAGTCTGTTCCTGGCATGTTGAGGTCCCCCAATACCACTACCCTTCCCTTTCCCAATCTACAGTGCTCCTCGAGATTTGCCACCAAACTTTCTTCCAGGACCTCTGCCAGTGCTGGTGGTCTGAATTCCACTCCGTCCTTTACTATCTTACCCCCCTGCATCAGTAAGGTGACCCAAATAGCCTCCACATTCCCCTCTGCCTCATTTACCCCTCCAATACCCATGCCATTTCTGACCAACAGTGCTACTCCACCCCCTTCCCTCTCCCCTATCTTTTCTGAACATAGTGTAGCCCTCCAGATTTAGGTCCCACTTGTGCCCTTGAGTGGCCCAGGTCTCAGTGACTGCTGCCACATCTACCTCCCCCTCAACTAGCATCGCCTGGAGCTCAGGCATTTTATTTCCTAAGCTCCTGGCCTTTATCAGGACCACTCTTCACCTCTTTTCCCTGCTCTCCTTTCTCCCCCTTGAGCTCCCATTTCTCAGCTACTGCACTCTACCTGGTGACTAATTTCCATATCTCCCTAGCCCCCAAGAGGAGTGGAGACCATGTCCCTCATGTATCATTCCTGCTGGCACTACCCCTTTTTGATCCCTCCCCCCTTCACAAGTTTAAACCCCACCTTTCGCTGATGAACCAGCTAGTTTGAGCTTAAGGATTTCCTTCCCCTCCAAATTAAGGTGGAGCCTGTCCCTAGCATACAGCCTCTTATCCTCCCAGGTCTCCTCCCAGTCACCCACCAGGCCATACCCCAATACACCACATCACTCCCTAAGCCACTAATTTATCTCCCTAATCTTCATCTTGTTTTCCCCACTAGCCCTTAGCACTGGCAGGATTTCTGAAAAGGAGATCTTACAGCCTATGGAAAGGCATACCCTGGAAAACTCCCGGAACCTTGCCTGAATTTCTAGTTCAGTATTTCCATTTATGTCATTTGTCCCCAAGTACACTAGAATGTCCGGGGTCTCCCCGCATTCCCTTGCCAGTGAATACAACTTATGCTTGGCCTTGTGCACCGTCAAGCCTGGGTGGCATTTGATTCTGATCAGACAGGTTTTTCCCTCCTCCTGCCCCTCCCACTGGATGCCTCTGATCATGGAGTCCCCCAATAGCAGTACTCTAACCTCCCCCTTGCCTCCCTGTTCACCCCTCAGGTTCCTACTTCTTCCATGCCCCTCCTCATCTCTTCGTCCGGATTCTCCCCTCAACCAGCTGCTCGCACCTCCCACAATCTGGGTGTTGAAGGTAGCACCTTCACTATTGTCCCTGGTCACCTCCTCTACCTGTGTCCTGGCCTTCTTTATCCTCCCACCCGAGTATCTCTCTCTCTCTGTATGTCTTTCCCTACTCCTTACTAATCCATCCATCCTACCCGTTTGCCTACTTGGCTTTCTGCTCGCTATCATCCCTTTTACGTCCTGCACCTTCCTGCCTGTCGTGTTCCTCTGTTCCATACCATCAGCCTCCTCCTTGTTCCCCGATCCTCCTTTTTCTTCTCCCCTCCTACTCCTCTTCCCCCATCCTGTCCGGGATTCCCTCTATTGCGCCCTTGCTTCTTGCCCCCTTTACCCTTTCTATCCATCCCTGCCCCAGCTTCACCAGCAGCAGCATCATCATCCTCCTCCTCCCCCACACACCTCTCTTCTACTAATGGGTGTAGAGGGTTAAAACAATTTGTGAGCCTTAGCCCATCCCCCAGTGCCCCCCCGTCCCTACTGCATCTCTCGGTTTCCTTTGGACACCCCCAGACTCTTGCCTACTGCTGTGGAAATTTCCACCTTTTGGGCCCCACCTGCAAGGGTTCTCTAGAGCCCCCTGTGTACTCCCCTTCCCTCCCCTCAAAATGTGAGCACCTCTATTCACTCCTCCCCCAGCTTGGGAGGCCCCAGCACCTAGTGCTTCCATGTAGGTGACCGCTTGCCTCCTACCTCTCCAATCTCCCCTCCCAGCACCCCCAGCTGCCTTCAGATCCCCTCTACCTCCTCCTTAAGCTGTACCAGCTGGTAAAACACTGGGTATCCCCCAAACTTCCAAGCCCAGTCCAGTATCATGGCCGCACTGCATCCTGTGCACCCAACCACCCGCCCAAAGATACCTGCTCTAATGATATGTGGTCCCTTCCCCATCATCACAACACTAATCCTAGCCCTGCCTCTAACAGAAAGTTTACCTGATATATTCCAGTTTAAGGCCTTCCACAATATCCAGCTGTCCCACTAATCAGCAATTCACTGTGGATGCTGCACTCCTATTTGAGACCTACCTATGCTTTTTCCCTGCCCCGTGGCTGCATTATTGGGTAGAACTACATGAGCTGCACCTGAAGCCTCTTCCTCCATTTGCAGGGCAGGTGTTCCCCAATTAATGAACTGTGCTCGGGGGGGGGGAGTGTGGGATTAGAGCCCACACCCGACTCTCATGAGAGTGTATCAGCCCTGGCAACACAATCCCAGCTCACCTCAATTTAAACTCAGAAACAGAATTACCTGAAGCAGCAGTTACCTCCCCCACAGAAACTTCCAGAAGTGTAGCCTGCTCCACCCCCACTGCAAACTGTGGCACACAGTCCCAGCTCACCTCAATTTAAACTCAGAAACAGAATTACCTGAAGCAGCAGTTACCTCCCCCACAGAAACTTCCAGAAGTGTAGCCTGCTCCACCCCCATTGCAAACTGTGGCACACAGTCCCAGCTCACCTCAATTTAAACTCAGAAAAAGAAATTACCTGAAGCAGCAGTTACCACCCCTACAGAAACTTCCAGAAGTGTAGCCTACTCCACCCCCACTGCAAACTGTGGCACACAATCCCAGCTCACCTCAATTTAAACTCAGAAACAGAATTACCTGAAGTAGCAGTTACCTCCCTCACAGAAACTTCCAGAAGTGTAGCCTGCTCCACCCCCACTGCAACAAACGGAGAAGGGTGCCATGAAACTGGGGTGCAGCTTGGGAGACCCATACATGGGGAAGGTGGGGAGAGGGAGTGATACTAATGGCAGGAAATAAATGACTATAACTAGAACCAGAAGGGGAGGTTGCATGGTGATTCAGCTGTTCAGAAATCGAAGAATTCTTTGTAGGGGGAAGACATATGGGATAACCGGTTCACATTGAAATCTCCCAGTATAATTCCGCTTTTGGATGGGAGGTGGGCAATACTGGTCAGTACTGAATCAAAGACGGGCTTTTGGTTTCAAGGGGGAATGTATACAGCTATAACGTATAGTGTTTTGCCAAGATCGTCAAGGAGTAACTTGATGGCAAGAGTTTGTGCTCTGTGTGCAGGTGGGGGGAGGGAGACAAGGAGGGCGTGCAGGGAGTTTCATATGTAGAGGGCACAGCCACCACCCCATCTGTTTAGCCCTTTGCCATGGAAGAAGGAGTAATCAGTGAGGGCAACAGATGCATTGGGTATGTCCTTGGAAAGCCAGGTCTCAGATAAGGCTAGAATATCTGGAGAGTGTTGAGCGATCCAGCACTGAAGGAGTGTGAGCTTTTTCTGTAGGCTGCAGATGTTGAGGGAAGCCAGCATGAGGTTTCCAGACTGGCTTGTGTGGGGGACACCTCACACAGCTGGCCCAGAGTTAGGGTGCACATTACCTGATAGGAGGAGGAGGGGGAGCGCATGCCACGAGCAATGCAGTTCTGAGTATTTTGAGTTGAGTTTGAAGGTTTTTTGATGGTGGGATGTGCTTAGTGGGCATGACAGGGGTGGGCAGGGTGTGCACGAGTTGGACTAAGAGACAGGTAGTTGTTGGGTGATAGGGGCTGAGACAGAGGAAACTGAGCAGGGAAGGGGGTCCAGAAGGGGTCAGGATAGAGGTTCTGTGTAGAATATGGGCATAGGGGCTGGCCATGGGCTCAAGAGGAAGGGGCAGGTGGACATGGTGTGGAGGATGGAGGGTGGGTAGCAACCAAAGAAACATTAGGCAGCCCCAGGGATGGAGCAATGTGTGCATGGAGGAGAGTGCCATGAGGCTGGGGTGCAGCTTGGAAGATCCATACATGGGGAGGGTGGGGGGAGGGAGTGATACTAAGGGTAGGAAATAAGTGACTATAACTAGAACCAGAAGAGGAGGTTGCATGGTGATCCAGTTGTTCAGGAATTGAAGAATTAGATGTGCTAGCGGCCACTAGTGGTGAGAGAGTATAATCTGCTAGTGGGGAAGTGGGCTGATAGGTTTTTGTTGATCACATGAGGCTTCCTATAAAAAGACAAGTGGGTGGGGGTGGCGGGGCACGCAGTCCCTTGTTCTTAAGTTAGCTGCACATCCATTTTTCAAGCACCTCTGCACTGTGTCAGTGTCCCTACCTGCTTCGGGTGTGTGCTCTCTGGGGGTGGGCAGTTTCAGGGAGCCCTCGTGACCTCCTCTCAATGTGGGGGGCAGCTGTGGAGAGGAAAGAGAAAACGAATGGCACTAGATTTAGTAAGGTAAGGAATGGCGGGAGGTTTCTGGGGGAGGGACAGAGACTAACTTAGCAGGTGAAATGAATTATCTAGCAGGAGCAGAGATGTACTTTCAAAGTAATTAAGCAGTAAGACAGCAGTTGAATACAGCAGCAGAAAATAAGGGAACAGAAACTGTGTAAACTCTATGGACATGCACTTTGGGCTAGATAGTTGCTACAGATCCCCTGGATCACTGACCATCTCCTGGCCCTGATGAGTACGCGAGACTCACTTTGGCACCTCTCCAATGAGACTGGCCTTCCAGCTGACAGGCAGAGATACAGAGAGGCCCGGAACAAATGCACGTGGGCATTACGCCAAGCCAAGGCTGAGCACTATAAAGCCGCCCTTACGGCTGCCTGGGGCTCTGGGTGCAAATTCTGGAATAATAGCAAGGAAATTGGTGGCAAAAACCCTAACTCCTCCCAACCAGATAGTTGTGGATGGGCACTTGACCTCCGACCCCTCTCGTATATAGCCTCGGATTTCAATTGCACTTTCACTAACCTCAGCCATGTACTCCCGCCTACCTTCTTCGACCCGCCCACTGTCCGGCCCCCCCCAACTCCCCCCTCCCTTTCACCTATGTTGCATCACCCCCAAGACTGTATGTTGTATCCCCATTATTTATTACTGAGGCTATATGCATGAAAACCTGATAGTTGTTTCTTGAGGGTTCATCATCTCCTATTTCTTCTTTCCAGCATGATGCCATAATACTCTGTTTGTGACATCACCATTATTCCCATGGCAACAGGCTGTGATGTCACAACAGTATTATAATGTCAAGTACGAAATAAGCTATAGAGGCAGATGAACTCTATAGTATAAAGATTTTGTTTTTCTGGGAATTTCTTGAGTAATAAATAATGGAGATGGGAAATATATAGAACATATATGAAATAAAAGCTAAACTATGTGTAAATATTATGTTTTCTAGTTTTCCCAAAGGTGTCAGCTGCTCTTTAAATAACTGCAAAATTGCAGCAAGAGTCATACCTTCCATTCTCTGCTGAGGAGGCGTCTTTGCTCATGCCCTTATAGTACAAACAGAGGATGAAGAGACATCTCACCCGCCCAGGTGAGGCATCTGGCCTCACTAAACACAGTACAGCACGCAGTCAAAAGATCTTCAATTCTCAAATTCTTACTCAGGGACATCTGTTGTTTTTCAAATTTGTTAATGCTTTCTTGATAAGATGACTTAAGTACAAGGCCCTAGGATAAAAAGTTACTAAAGTGAGTAAGTCTGTTGAAATATTACTGACTGCATAGTGTACAGTCAAGCAGCAGCCACTATCTTGCATAGTACACACCACTATTTTGTATTGCACTACACAAGTTCATCTGGAGTCTATTACAAGCAAAGTACTAGTTCTGAAACACATGCCATAACATTATTTTGTGCTTGCAGTGGTCTTTATGTTTAGCAGACTGTCCACTAAGTGTCATCACTGCTAGAGGATGTCAACATTGAAAGAATTATGGTGATGAGGCTAAAAGTAAGTATGCTGTGGATAGGTATTGTTCCTTGAAGTATGGTAGAGAGTGAGCTCATTTTCATGTTATTAATCTAAGTTTAAGCTTTAGTAGTAAAGATAAGATGAACTTTAAAATTACTCATAGGTCTACCCACTAATTTATGTCAGCACCAGAAATTACAACACTCAATAAGTGCGAAGTGACAATGTAACTCTGCATTTGTGGCCTGGACCCCCTACCCTACAACATCATGTTGGCTGCAGTCCCTGGTGGCTAATTTAAATACTTTTCCTTACCCCTTTGTTTGTTGCAAGCATTCCCCAGTGGCTTGTGGCACCCTTGCCAGAATGATTTAGAACCCCCAGTGATGTAGTACCCCTCTTATCAACTGATGCAAGTTCCCTTCCTTTTCCATGACCTTGACATGGCTTGTGTCTGTGGTCCAATGCCCACCTTCTGCTCCCTGATGCTAAGAAAACTTGTCCCTGGTATTCAGTGGTCATCTATCTTTCTCTCTGACCCCAAGATTTCTAATCTTTAGTGTTCAGTAACCCTCCCCACTCCTTGCCCATTCCCTTGTCCACTGCAAGACTGTGAGTGCTACTCTGTGTCACAACCTGAAGGAGGGCATAGCGTTCTGCAACCCAATGTTTGAAGACCAGTTTGCTATGTATTGCCCTGTAAGTCTCATTTATACATTGGTAGATTGAGACAATATCTTTGAGAAATATTGCTCTTTCAAAGATTCCATGTCACTTTGCAAAGTTACAATCAAGACAAAGACATAGAAAGCAAAGCAAATTCTAGAGGAAATGTTTGTCAACCAGTCAATATACATACAGATTGCACAGCTGATCAAATAAGGACAAGTTCAAAGCAGCAACCTGTGTACAGAGACAGTATACAAAATGCAGAGTGGGGATACAACTAGATCATTAACAGATGCAGTTGCACAGAGTTACTAAAGCATTCTGCAGGGATCTTTTGAATTGGTCAAACATATGGAGGTTCAGCATGGTTTCATGCAATTTATTTAACCAACCTGCAACAGTATCAGCAAAGGAGCACTTACCCAGAATTCTATTTAGTGGTAGTTCCTGGACATTCCTGGCCATGCTCCTTGTATTATATTGGTTTGCAATGGGGTGAAAACAGTTTTTAGAGCTGAGAGTATTAGGCCTAGCCATGTTTTCTTGGCAAGTAGACAGGTTTGTAACTTTATTCTACAAGGTAAGGGTAGCCAATTGATTTGTACATACAGGATACATCTATGAATGCACTTGACAACCCTGAACACAAAGCAACATGCTTTATTGCCTGCCACCCTAACCCTTTGAATACTGAGTCACAGGCAGCTATGTAAACAGGTAGGTCGTAGCCAACTAGGGAAAGGATGGAGCTAGACACTATCAATCACCTGGCATTTGCAGTAAGATTGTTCTGATTTCTGAAAAGGGCACCCATCCTTCTGTTTACTGAAGACACCAGATTAATTACATGGGGCAAAAATCATAGAGTGTCATCCAGAACTACTCTGAAATATTTGAAGATTTCCACCTATTCTAACTTTTGACCTTTGTTATTGAGGATGTCTGTAGGAGAACTTTCTCTACGTCTGAGGGCTAGTGAAAAGCAAGGCTTTTGCTTTTTTGCAGTTGAGGACTAGTTTATTATTAGAAAACCAGTTTTCTGTTTTTTTTTTTCTCTTGATCTCCATGGCAGCCCCCTTTTAACCAACCCCCCCGGACTGTCACTGGAACATTTTGTAGATGTGGTTGGAGAGTTCCTCCAGAGCCAATGCCTGAAGCCGCATTACAAGTGTGTCCCCCCATACCCTGGTTTTGCCAAGGATCTTTCTGATATATTTGAGGGTGTCTTTAACTGTGACAGGCCTAAAGTAGAATTTAGGGTGTCCTATGTTGGGGTCCTCCATGAGGCTAGATTCATGATCAGTACCACCACAGTGTGGCTGGTCAGGCATAGTGGGGATAATGGCACTGAGGTCAGTGAAGGCTTCTTTGAATCTTCTGGCTATCTCATAGGGTTCAAAGACCTCCTTCCTGTCTACCATGAGCATTCTCTGGAGTGTTCTTCCCATTTAGAACTCTGAAATATTCTCTCAGAATCTGTTTACTGTTTCTCTCATTAAGGTTTTGCTGGGCATTGCAGTGTTCAGATTTGGTCTGCTTAATCCCTCTGGTGCATTGGCTAAGTTGGATCTATGCTCAAATTTGGCCAGCATAATCCCTTTTAGGGTATTGGCTATGGGACCTGGAAAAAGTATCAATACTGAACAAATATTTTTATTCTCTATTCACAGAAGAAGGAGAAGATGAGGGACCACAGTTAGGCAACATGAGCAAATATGGGAGGGAGGTGGACACCAGTCCATTTACAGAAGAGAAAGTCCTAAAATAACTCAGAAAATTGAAAGTGGACAAGGCAATGGGCTGGATGGGAGACATCCTAGAATATTAAGGGAACTACGGGAGGTACTTGCGGCACCACTGGCAGTCCTGTTCAATGAATAACTCAATACGGAAGTGGTTCCAGAGGTCTGGAGGAGGGCAGATGTAGTCTCTTTTCACAAAAGTGGGAGTAAGGAAGAGGCTGGAAACTATAGAGTATAGACTAGTCAGCCTCACCTCAATAGTGGGGAAAATTATGGAATCACTACTTAAAGAAAGGATTGTGGAACACCTTGAATCCAGCAGAGCACAGGATCCAAGACAACATGGATTCACAGCAGGAAGATCATGTCAAACAAATCTAATTGATTTATTTGACTGGGTTACTAGGGAAGTGGATCAGAGGAGGAGTGGTGGATGTGGCCTACCCAGATTTCAGTAAGGCTTTCGATACCATTTCACGTAGTGGACTTGTGAGCAAGCTGCGCAGCCTGGGAGGGGGTCACAGAGTGATAAACTGGGCTAGGAACTGGTTGAGTGATAGAAGACAGAGGGTGGTGTTAAATGGAACTCAATCTGAGGAAAGGAGGGTGACCAGCAGGGTGCCAAAGGGATCAGTTCTGGGGCCAGTCCTGTTTAATGTCTTCATAAGTGACATTGCAGAGGGGCTGGAAGGGAAGGTGTACCTCTTTGCAGATGAAACTAAGAGCTGAATGTATTACCTCTTGTGGTCGACACCCCGATGGTAAAACACAGAAAAAGACCATTACGGCAACATTTGCGGTAATGGCCCTTTTTCTGTGTTTCACCTTCCCCCAGTGTTCCACCCTCTCCCTCGGACCAACTCCATCTTGGAGTTGGAATCCTAGAGTCTGGGTGGTGCTGGGCAGAGCCCCCTCATGGGGGGTGTTGGGGGTGCAGCCTCCCACAGAAAACAGCGATGGAAGAGGTGGCACAATACCTGCGTCGGTATTGTGCTGTTGCTGTGGGGGAGGTTGGCATTCTCGCGACGAGATATATTGGTGCTTCCAGATCTGCAACAGGGCGGACACTCTGGGAGGGGTGAAAAAAATGAGGAGGGACCAAGGTAAACTGGAGAAATGATCTAGAGTGTGGCAGCTGAGATTCAATGTGAAAAAATGCAAAATCATGCATTTGGGTTACAAGAACCCATTGGAGGATCACAGGATGTGGGGGGGATACTGATGGTCACCAAGCAGGAAAAGGATTTGGGGGTAATCATATCTGATGACCTAAAGGTGGCCAAGCAATGTACCAAAGCTGTGGTGTGAGTCAGTGGGATGCTGGGGTGCATAGGGAGAGGTATCACCAGCAGAAGAAAAGAGGTGGTGATGCCACTGTACCGATCATTGGTGAGGCATCATTTGGAGTACTGTGGCCAGTTCTGGAGGCCACATCTCTGTAAGGACATAGACAGGGTGGAGTCATTTCAAAGAAGGGCAACAAAGATGGTGAAGGGCTTGCACCAAAAGTCATATGAGGAGAGACTTGTTTCTTACTTCTTTATATTTTTGGAGGTGAGCCAGGGACCCAGTATCCCTGGCCACTGACCACAACCTGTCCCTCTCTTTCGTAAGAGAAAGAAGCTCAGAGGTGATCCAAGCAGATGATGTACCCCTGACCTTACTTTTCTGAGGGGTGAACATTTGTCACCGACTTTAGTGAATTCTGTAAAAAAGCATTCCAGGGCTGAGTTGATGTCAGGTATGGCATTAAAGAAACTCCACTCAATCAATGTACCTTGGGACTTGAAATCATGCACCTTACATTTGTCAGGGCCCCAGATAGTAATGAGTCAAGGGGGGCTTGGGCTGTTTAAGTGCCCACACACATTACATCCGTGAGTGGTCACTAAGGGTGTTAGGCAGCCCCTTGACTGTTTTAACCCTGCCAGGGTGAATTAGTATTTCTGTACTGGTCCAAAATTGATGCAACGCTTATCTCAAGATGTGTAATCTTACCTGTAGTCTCATGACGTGTAACCTGTTCCTAATCATTGTGATGTGTAATCTTACCTTGTAGTCTCATGATGTGTAACCTGTTCCTAATTTATGTACCATGTTGTTCCAAGTGTGTAAGTATGTAATTTCCTGTACTGTCCTGGGTCGTACCTGAAAATAGGCAAATTGGCTTGTCTAGTGTACTTACCTGGTTAACAAAAGCTAAATAAATAAATAAATTACCAGAATTAAGTTAATTTGCATCATCATACCAGTTCTACAGTTGGTTCTGGTGATTTCTGTGACCATTTAGGATAGGAAAAGTTGGTGATCTTGTCACTATGGCTAGATTTTAACTTAGCAACCCAGTTAATATTAAAATCACCAGTGACTATGCACTCCCAGTTTTGGTTGATTTGTTCAAAGCACATAGTAAATCAATCAAGGTCAGGTTGTTGTTTACCGGGGGGGGATATAAACTGACAGGAGGATGAGATATTTGTAATCTTGCCCCAGCAATATTTTAATAGCCAGACATTCACAGTCCCTATCCAGATTTTTGATTTCTAGTTTGGAGCTTTGTAGGTTGGACCTAAGATAGATGAGGCAACCCCCAATTTCTCTTCCCAACTCTGTCCTCTCTAAAGATGCTAAACCAGGGCAGGGAGATGACAGAATTGGGTATTTTGGGGTTCAGTCAGGTTTTAGTAAGGTATCTAATATCTGATCATACTGTTACAGCCCAGGCTTCAAGTTGAGTATGCTTAGGTAGGAGACTTCCTATGTTTAGCGAGACTATCTTTAGTTGCCCTTGGCTACCTGGACCAGGTCTGGGATTAGCCACTGGGCCTGGGTTGAGGTGAACATTTCCACTTACACTCCTAAAAGCTCACCTCAACATGCTGGACTGGTCATTCATAACAAGCACCCTTGATCCAGACAGAGTCCTAGATCTCTTCATTCATTCCTTTAACTCTGTCTATAACATGTTCGCCCCTCTTACCAAAAGGATGGTCAAATGCAACCCAGCACCCTGGATCTCTGACCACCTACTGGACCTCATGCGGTCCCGAGATTCCCTATGGCACCTCAGCAATGAGACTAGCCTGCCTATGGACAGACAAAAGTACAGGGAGGCCTGGAACCAATGCACATGGTTCCTACGCAAAGCCAAGGCCGAGTATTACAAATCTGCCCTAACCTATACCTGGGGTTCAGGACGTACATTCTGGAACAATATTAAGGACATCTGTGGTAAAGCTCCCAACCATGCCCCCATGCAAATCTTAGTCGAAGGGGGCCTGACCTCCAATCCCACTCAGATAGCCACCGCATTTAACCACACCTTCTCTGACCTCAGCCACATCCTCCCTTGCCACTTTTCCAATCCACTGCCTGCCTCCGATACCACCTCCCCCCAGCACACCCTCCATTTCACCTACATTGCATCTCCCCCAGGCCAGCTGAACTTTACCTCAAAAAGGCCAGAAGCCACTCCCAATACAATAGTGACTCCTTTGACCTGAGACTCTCCGGCTCACTCCTCACGAGGTGCTAACCCCTCTCACCCACATTATAAACTGGTCTTTATGTCTTGGGAAATTCCCCTTGCGCTGGAAATCTGCCTCTATTACCCTGATATTTAAGAGCGGGGACCCTACCTCCACCAACAATTATTGCCCCATCTCAGTTCTCCCTTCCCTATCTTAGGCATTTGAGTGTATTGTCATTGATCAGCTCACTGACAACCTCAACAAACACAATATACTTTGCAGCCAGCAACATGGCTTCCACAAAGGACATAGTACGACTACCGCCCTACTCGAATTCACCACCCACCTATATACCGCCCTTGACAGTGGTCATCTCTCTGGTGTGGTCTTCATCAACTTCACTAAGGCATTTGACACCGTCAACCACTCCCTCCTTGTAACTACACTATCCAAACTTAGTCTCTCTCAAGATGCCCTCGGCTGGTTCACTGAGTACCTGGCTGATCGCTTCCAGCAAGTCAAAATTGGCACTACCTTTTCCAGTAGGCTGCCTGCCCACCCCAGTGTTCCACAGGGGTCCATTCTTGAACCTTTATTATTCAGTTTCTTCCTTAACTCCCTCACCCTATCCTGCCCAGACAATATCCTACTCTATGTGGATGACGCTTTCATGTACTCCTCCAATCCTGACCCCGCCCAGCTTCACCTCTCCCTCCAATCCTCCTTCAGTGAGGCCCATAGTGTAAAATGCTGGGAAGAGATTGAGAATGAGTACTGACCACTCCCCTCTATCTCTTGCCTTAAGGTGATCATTCTGCACTGCCATTTCAGTGCTATGCCTTGACCTAAACCCCAACTGGAAGGGATCATAGATGTCATAGGCCATGAGGTGTGTCTCGAGCTGCAGAGCCACTACTTTCTCAAAAACCTTACTCAAAAATGGGAGGTTAGAGATTGGTCTATAATTTGCCAAGATGTCAGGGTCAAGAGTTGATTTCTTTAGGAGGGTTCTCACCAGTGCCTCTTTCAGGGCACTGTGAAAACATCCCCATGAAAGCAAACACCGTACAGTCTTGGTGAGCACTGTATCAATGGACTTAACATATCCCATTAAGAGATGGGTCAGGCCGGGGTCCAGTTGACAGTATGTGGTCCACAGCTTCGAAATCACCTTGCAAACCTCTGCCACCATAACTGGCCTGAACTCGCTCCAGACAATAGAAATGTCTCTGGACACACATGATGTACCACCACAGGACTGCAATTGCCCTTTTGGAGAGATCCCAGGCCTAACAGAGGACACACTGTCAGAGACAAACAGAGGAAACTCCTTGCACTGAGCAACTGAACATGCTTTTCTGGGCTGCAGACAGGCAGAGTGGAGAAGCCTGCCTACAGTACAAAAAAGCAGAGCTGGTCTGTTCCTCCCTGCAGCAATCTTCCCGGACAAAACATTGCCTTCCTATGGTTGATTGCCCTTTGATATTCACCATAGTGAATTCTCAAAGCCAGTTTGTCTTCCTCAGACTGAGACCTCTGCCAACAGCACTCCAACCTCTGACCCCTGGTCTTCATTTCCTTGACAGCCCCATCAAACTACAGGGGGTCTCAAGCAAGGGGACTTGGGTCGTACACAGACCAGTGCAACAAAGTCGAGCATCTTGGAACAGCCTCATTATATGCTGCAACAACCTCACCCATACCTGCCACACATGCAACACTCACACCAAATAGATCCAGTACCACCATCAGTCCCCCTGGGAACAACTCCTTCAAAGAGAAAGGATTAATGGGGCCCCAGAATGAAAACTTAAATGTGTAGTGATCTGGCCAAATGACTGAATCAATCCTGAGGTTAGAACCCTCAAGCCCCAGTGAGAAAATTAGGTCAAAGGCATGACAGTGGCTGTGGGTCATGGTTCCTCCAATTTAGTGTAAAACATGAGGTTCTGGCACAAGTGTGGTGGCTGAAGGAGGTCATGTTCACAGACTGTCAGCTATTTTTTGATATTGACCACCCAGTGTCGATCATGGCACAATGGAGGGAGTGTATTCCAGTGATGAAAATACTGTGGGCTTAAATGTTACACTTCCATATTCCCTTCTCCTCTAGCCTGGTGGTTCCAATATGGACTGCAAAAAGACATCAAACAGTGGTGATGACAGTGTTAAATCTCTGTGAGAGAGGGATTCATTTCCTGACAGCATTTTGGTGCACATTAAAGACCCTGGGACCAATTCACAAGTGTCAGCACAAGCTCCACCGAAGGCAGCTTACACTGTTTGCCAGTGCACTAGGACCCTGTGCCCAATTCATTGTCGGGTAGGGTCCTGGCAGCAAAGTCCCACGGCTTGTGGGAGCTGTGGCCATGCGTCAAACAAATGGCTTCCCTGTGAGGTTTATCGCAAACCATGGGAAGGTGTGGCAGCAGCTGCATCTGTGGACAGTACTGGTGGTCTAGTGGAACCCCCCAATCCTTGATGCCCCCATAAATATTTATATATCATTATGTGGTGGTCTAGCAAACCCCCTAGTCCTTGATGTCCCCCATTAAAATTTGTCTTTCCCTGGTGGTCTAGTAGACCCTCCTGTCCCCCATAAATATTTATATATCATTCCTTGGTGGTCTAGCAGATCCCCCAGTCCTCGATGTCACCCATTAAAATTCATACATCTTTCCCTGGCAGTCTAGCTGTCTCCTCCGATGGCACCCCGATAAATATTTATATATCATTCCTTGGTGGTCTAGTGGACCACCCTCCCTATCCACGATCTCCCACATAACCATTTATATATCCTACTCTGGTGGTCTAATGGACCCCCAACCTCCCATCCCAGCAGGCAGTGCCCCACCACCCCACTCCCCCATCCTATCCCCAAGCCAGCAACCGTCACAGCCCTCCACTCTCCACCATGGCCGGCCACCAAATGAGCTGTCATAGAACATGTACTGTATACAGTACATGCTCCTTGACAGCTCAGTCAGTAGCCAGCTGTGGTGGTGAGTGAAGGGCTGTGCCGGTCGCTGGCTTAGGGATGGGAAGGGGGAGTGGGGTGACGGGGCACTGCCTGCTGGGATGGGTGGTCCACTGGACCACCAGGGTAAGATATATAAACAGTTATGGGGGAAATCAAGGATAAGGAGGGGGGGTCCATTAGACCACCAGTGAATGATGTATAAATTTATGAGGGACATTGGGGAATGGGGCATCTGTTATACCACCAGGGACATGTGTACTGTTCCTAAATATGTGATCAAGCAGGGCTGGGGGAGATCGGGGCACATGTTCCCTCCCATCCAGAGAGAGCTCTAAGTGGTGGTGCATGGTCTCTAACCCTCCCAGAGGACACACTTCTGAATACCCTTTGATCAGCCCTAGCTGGTCCAACAGTACTTAAAAATATGCCCTCTGGGAGGGTTTCAAGAATCCCAAAGTAAGGGATGTGGTGGCAGCCTGCATCTGCCGCAAGTCCCCTAGTGCCATGTCGCAGCCCATTTTGTGCCTCAAGGATGACACAAGCCCCCTTTGGTGCACGCAACCTGTGTTTGATGCAGGCTGCTTTTGTGAATGGCTTTTTGTGTGCATCTTTTGGTGCAAGTCGCACCTTGTGCTATTTCCTGGGGTACAAACCCCTTGCACCATTCGGGGGGCTTTGTGAATTGGGTCCCCTGAGTCTCTCTATCATGGACAACTGTGGACCACAATAGGACGTGGTATGGATAAATAATCCCATGCAACAGCTACGATAAGAGAGATTGCTGAGCACCTGTGACTGGATGCCCAACACTCCTCATCCACGGAGAAGCCTTCCTAACTCTGTTACTGGGGTCTTTTCTCTACTCCAGAGGTCAGAGAGTGGAGATGATGACATACTGATGTTTGTCATGCTGTCTTTCTCTTCCTCTCATGGGCAGGTGAGTAGAGATGTTGTGAAGTATAACTTTGCCTGCGAAGTTCATGCAAATTCCTGAAAATTCATGCTTTGCAGCACTTCATGAAGCCTCCTAGTACCTGTGAAACTTCAGAATGCAAAGCTTTTGTGGGCCAAGTGCGTGAATTTTGCTGCAAAGCATGAAATTTGTGGGTGGAACTTCATGCTTTGTGGTGAATTTCACTCAACTTTGCAGCTGCAAATTGCATGAATTTTGCAGATTTCACTTTGTGAATTCCATGAAATTCATGAATTAATTCACGGAGCGAATTTTCTGGACTTCACCCATCACTACAGGTAAGCGAGGTAAGCCATGCAATGGTATTTTCCCACATCTAAGCAGTGCCATTTAGGTCACCTGGAAAAACAGTTAACTGGCTTAACAGTCAATTGTTGGCTAGATTGCCAGGGGAAGGGAGATACTGATGGTGGTAGATGCAGTTTTGGTGATATTGGCAGCCTTGAATTGATTACAGAAAGGCTGTCTCCACCTATATAGGTGGAGAAATCAGAGCCTGCATTAGTATAGCTGTCTGTGTGAGTATATTGTGAGTGATGGCCTGTGTTGGAGAGGTGGGATAATCCTCCTAGCCCTCCACAACCCTTTCACTAAGAGGCCTTAAAGTACAAGGCATGTTGACAAAGCCATTTTGTACTTTTACCTGACTGGGGAGGGGAGTCCAGTCTCTCCCTGTTAGCTAGATGTTTCATTCTCTGTCTGTTCCACCACTAGTCCTTTCATATACTGTAAATGATTTTTAGTTATTTTCTGGTTGCTTTAGTTTCTGTTTCTTGTCAGTGGTTGAAATAGGGCAGGTTCAGGCTGGCCCAGTGGCATGGAAAAATTAGGCATTGTACCTTACCTCCTGCCACACTGGTGATCAGTATTCGGTGGCAAACACAGGTTGCTGTAGGTCAGCCGGGGAGAAAGAGGATTGAATGTCCAGACAGATCTCCTCTCCTCTGGAGGTTGGCTTGGCTTTCCCACCAAATGACTGCCCGCAGTTGGAGGCCTGAGGATAGAATGGGTCCAGAACACCAATGAAGGGAGAGTGCTGTGGAACTCCGCAGTGTGCACATGCCTCCACGTACGCACGTTAACATGTATGCCCCAGCAATGAGGGAACAGAGAGAATGGAAAAAAGGAATGCTGGCAGGCTTCATGAAGCCTTGACTGTGCTCCTGACCACAGCTCTGCCCATGAATCTGTATTGTGCATTGGGATGGAGGGGGGATGGCCCTCCTCTCCCGGCTACTCCAATTGGGGGGGGGATCCATGGGGAACTCACCTGGGGCCCAAGCCGAGACTGGAAGAGACGTGCTCATGGGTGTATACAGAGCCCTCACACTGAGAGAGCCGAAGTCGTGCCTCCCTGCTGCTCTGTAGGAGAGAAAAAGATCTCTAAAAAGAAAATAAATATAAAGGGTGAGTTTGCACAGTGGATGGGGGATGATTGCCTCATGCACAGTTCTGCTCTACTAGCTCATTTCTGACTTGAGAGGTATGGGGAAGATGCTAAAAAATGGGGATAAAATGCAGCTGAGGTTGCCTTCTCAGACACTGATATATTGCACAGTCCTGTGATGGTTAACAGGAGGTGCTTGTTGTTGCAGACACTAACTGCACTGTGCTATGGATTAGTACTCATGAGCCTGGATATTCAAAGGGGTTGCGCTTGGCGCAGTGGAGTTGAACCGTCGCAACCCCACATTACGCCCCAGTGTGATATTGAGAAGGCTGCATGGTGCAGCACAAATCCCGATGTGCCAGGGTGCAATGATAGTGTATGTGGCGCAGATGTAGAGGGCATGCCCATGCATATGCTGCACATCCTGATATTCAGCCCAGGAAGTGCATCACATATGCTGGTGCACCCCTGTACTGCACCGCATGGGGGGGCCCAAAGTTGAGACTGTGCAGAGTAGGAACCAATCCCGGCCACCCACAGGTGGGCTGCGGTAGTGCAGGGCACAACACAGCAGCCCAGCTGTGGGTGGCCACCCACGCCCAGAACACCATCCACAAGCACTCACAACCCTGGTGGTCTAGTGGACCACCCCGCCCATAGCCGCGATCACGTGGAATTAGGTTAACGATATATCCCAGGTAGTCTAGTGGCCCCCAGTCCCTGATTCCCTGACAATTATGATACATGACCATCCCTGGTGGTCTAGTGATCCCTCCCACCCGAGCCCCTATTCCTAATAAATGTCAATATGACCATCCCTGGTGGTCTAGTGGAACCCCCGCCTGATGCTGTGATCACAGTAAAATCCAGTAATGAAATGCCCTGGTGATCCAATGGCACACCCCACCCTCCCACCCCTGTGCCCAGCCCACTTCACATCGGCAGGTGGCTGCATCCCGCCCCACATACCACCCATTCGCCTGCTGAATGACAGGTACAGTATGAGCTGTAAGCCCATTGGTCCCCAGTGTGGAACAATGGGCTTGCAGGGCATACTGCATTAGACAGTCCCAAATATGTGAATGACTTCATTCACTCAGAAAAAGAGATGCTCATGAACAAGGGTTCATGCTATGAAGGTGGAGGGGGGTAGACTCAGGGAAGTCTCAAGTCCCCCCCCCCCTTTCCCTGCCCCTAAGGTTCCTTTATACCAAGCCCATACATTCTTGAATCCTGTTTCCTTTTTTGACCCACCACCTCCGCTGGGAGGCTGTTCCAGGCATCCACCACTCTTTCTGTGAAGAATTACTTTCTCACATCTCCCCTGAGTCTACCCTCCTCCAACTTCATAGCATGACCCCTTGTTCATGAGCATCTCTTTTTCTGAAAAATGCTTTCCTCTTGAACCTTATTTATATCTGGGAGTTATTTGAATGTCTCTATTATATCCTCTCTCTCCCTCTTTTCCTCCAGGGTGTACATATTGAGGTCCTTTAGTCTCTCCACATAGGGCTTGTGATGCAGATCCTGCACTATTTTAGTTGCCCTCCTCTGGACCGCCTTTACTGTGTCTATGTCCTTCTAGAGATGTGGTCTACAGAACTTGACACAGTACTCTAGGTGAGGTCTCACCAGGGATCGATACAGTGGTAACATTACCTCTTTCTTTCTGCTGGTAATACCCCTTCCTATTTACCCCCAGCATTCCACTAGCTCTCCACGCTGCCTTGTCACACTGTCTGTCCACCTTTAGGTCATCCACTATAACTACCCCCCCGGGACTCTTTCCTGTTTGGTGGTGCTAATATCATTCCCCATTTTGTGCTCCACCCTGGGTTTCTGTATCCGAGTGCATGATTTTGTACTTCTTTGCATTGAAATTTAGCTATCACACCACTGACCACTCTTCTAGCTTTTTTAGATCTCTACTTATTTTTTCCATCCCCCCCTGGAGTAGTGTCATCTGCAAAGAGGCATATCTTCCCTTCTATCCCTTCTGCTATGTCACTAATAAAGAAAATAAAGAGGTGTGGTCCCAGTACTGATCCCTGTGGCACTCCACTGTTCACCTTCCCTTCTTCGGAATTAACTCAGTTTACCACCACCTTCTGCCTCTTGTCCCCTAACCAATCTCTTGCATAATTTACCACCCTTGGACCCACTCCTAGGCTGCCCAGCTTGTTTATGAGTCTCCTATGTGGAACAGTGTCAAAGGCCTTACTGAAATCCTGGTAGGCCACATCCACCACTCCACCCTGATCTACTTCCCTGGTCACCCAGTCAAAGAAATCTATCTAGATTTGTTTGAAATGACCTCCCCTAGTGAATCCATGCTGCCTTGGATCTTGTAAGCCACTGGATTCAAAATATTCCACAATCCTTTCCTTCAGTAGTGATTCCATTAACTTTCCCACCACCAAAGTCAGGCTGACTGGCCTGTAATTGCAAGCCTCCTCCTTGCTACCACTTTTGTGAAGTGGGACTACATCTGCCCTCCTCCAGTCCTCCCGAACCACTCCTGTCTCCAGTGATTGGTTGAACAGGGCTGTCAGAAGTGCAGCCAGCACCTCTCTGATCGCCCTCAAAATCCTTGGATGCACCCCGTTTGGCCTCATTGCCTTCTCCACTTTCAGATTTGTGAGTTCCTTCAGAACTCTCTCCTCTAGAAATGGACTAGTGTCCACCTCCTGTCCTTCGATGTTCCTGGCTTGTATGGGTGGTCTCTCACCTTCCCCTTCCTCTGTGAATACAGAACAAAAGTAATTGATCAGGATGTCTGCTTTTTCTTGATTCCTTCTCCACGCACTCCCCCCTTCCCTACTAAGCCTTACTATCCCTCTCCTGGTTGTTCTCTTTTTGCTTACATACCTGAAAAACATCTTGTTCCCTTTCTTTACTGCCTGGGCTATTTTCTCCCCCATTTGCACTTTTATGCTCCTAATAGCTTTCCCTGCCTCCCTCTGTTTCTCCTGATACACCTCTCTATCCTCCTCTCTGTGCCTCCCTATACCTCCTGAATTCTACCTTTTTTTGCCCTTACCTTCCTGGCCACCTCTTTTGAGAACCATGGCGGTCTCTTTTTCCTCTTGCTTTTGCTTACTAGCCTGATATATAGGTGCGTTGCCCTCTCTATCCCCCCTTTTAGTTTTTCCCACTGTTACTCCACTTCACCCTAGTCCTCCCCCTGCCAGGCAATCCCAGAGGCATTCCCTCATCTTTTTAAAATCGTCCCTCCTGAATTCCAGGACCCTCACCTTTGTGTGGTTCGATTCTGCCCCAGTACTTATATTGAATCACACCGTACGGTGGTCACTGGTCCCCAGGTGACCCCCCACTGTGATGTTTACAACAGTGTCCCCATTGGTGAGCACAAGGTCCACTATTGCTCCCTCACAAGTGGACTCTTTTACTAGTTGACTGAGGAATGCCCCCTGCAGGGAGTACATGATGTCCCTGCTTCTAGCTGAAGTTGCAGCTGGGATGCTCCAGTCTTCATCCGGCAGATTGAAGTCCCCCACCAGCAGCACCTCCCCCTTGTTTGCCATCTTTTGGATGGCTTCCATCAAACCTTATCCAACTCCCACCTGTGCTAGAGGTCTAGATCACATCAGTGTGAATAGTGGCTCCTTTCTCTGTTTCTAGGGTGACCCACAGTATCTCGTCCGCTCCCTGTATTTCCTGTATCTCATTTGCTTTTATGCTATCCTTCACATCCTTACCCATCTGCTCTCATTCTCATCTCTTCATTTCTACCATTTTTTTGTTGTATACCTTAGGGGATTTCTCTCCCATAGGATCGTCCCTAACTAAATACTTCAGCTTGGGAGGGGGCATTGTATATCTCCATGTTTCCTTCCCCAGCCCCCTTCAGCTAGTTTAAATGCTTACCAATGTAACATTTAAACCATTTACTGAGGACTGTGGTTCTCTTCATGGATGGATGTAGGCCATCTCCCCTGTATAGGTCTTTATCCCTCAAGGTAGTATCCCATTCCCCAGTATATTTGAAACTCTCCTCTCTGCACTACTTCCTCAAACATGCATTGAAGCTCCTGTTATGGAGTACCTTATCCCCTCCCCCCCCCCGCTGTCATAGACAGGCAGCACCTCAGAAAAGGCCACTGAGCATGCTATCTGCCTATGACCCCTCCCTAACTCCCTAAACTCCTCCTGTCCTATCCTAGCCTCATCCCTAGCCAGGTCATTAGTTCTTAGGTGGACAATGACATCCAGCTCTCCTTCCCATCCTGCTGCCTGGTAATCTTCAGGATCCTCTTCCCATTCCTCCGAGAAGTGGCACTGGGTAGGCACCTAACCTACCTCTCCCTTCCTGTCCCCCAGATTTATCCCCCTCAAAATGGAGTCCCCCACCAGGAGTTGCTTCCTCCTCCTCTGGGGTCTTCTTTTATCCTCCTTGGGGTCTCCATAGTGGAAGACCCTACATCCTCCCTGGTCACTACTGTGGGTGCCTCCATGGGCAGTCCTGCCCGCCACAGTGTCATATGAGTTTTGAAATGGTACCCAATGGGGAATGTTCCCCTACTAACCATCTTTACCCTTCCCAAACCCACTGTAGTCCAGCCGCTCCTCCTCCTCCTTGGCATCCTTTGAGGTAGTGGCGGCAGACTTGGTGGTCCCTTGGTGGGGAAGGAGGCCCCCCACCAAATCGGAGCCAACTCAGTTTGGAGTCTGACAGCCTCCTCCCTCAACCCAGAGAGATGCATGCATATGGGGCAGTACTGCAGTCTTCAGAAGGTCTCCCTGAAGACTGCCTCCTCACAGCCACTGCACTGCACCACTCCTAGCATAATTTTTTACTCTGTTTCTCCTGGAAATACCCGGTCCCTTTTCCCCTGCTAAGGTTTACCCTACTCAGCTGGTAGTACCTTGTAGTATTAGTGTTCCTTCCTTTATCCCCTTCTGCTTTACCAGCACTTATACCTCCCCTAGCCTTGCTTCTAGCTAATGTCTCCCCCTGCCCCTTCTCTTTTTTTTCTTATAAACCCTTTTGAACCCCTACCCTAGATCGGGCTTTCACCTATCCCCAATTTTAGACTGCTTCTTTTTTAAACCCTTTTGTACCCCTACCCTAGATAGGGTTTTTCACCTATCTCCAATTTTAGACGACCCCTGACTTTCCACGCTCCCATACAGTGTCTATGAATAGGACTCTTACCTCTTTTGTCAGGTAGACCTCTTGCTTCCCTGCTGCCTCCTTGGCTGTGTGCTGACATTGGACACCTGTTCCACTCCATTCCTGGTCTGCTTACTCTCTGCTGGGATGCAGGGTATACGGCTGCTGGCTGCCTCATTTGTCTGATTCCAGTTGACAGATTCCGCTGCTATGTCCTTATCGCATTTGTCCTTTGAGCAGAGGGCCAATTAGTGATTACTTTCTAAAATACCACTCAAGGGCTGAAGGATGTTCCTGAGGAGTGCTCTGATTGGCTGCTCAGAGAGCAGGGGGTCTGTTCACTTAGCCGATTGGCTCTGGTACAGACAACCCTGCTGTGCTGATCCCTGGCTGCTAAGAAGTTAGTTTCAGCTTGTTTTGGGAGGGAGGGCACCTGAAGTTGGAGAAAATTATGTCATAACAGTGCATTATGATGTCATGTATAGACAAGCAGCCAAAGCTAACAAAGTCAAAGGAACAGCAATCTTGTTTTTATTTTACTTTCCTCAGTAATAAAGAAAAAGGAAAAGCACTGCAAAACTATAGTTTTAGCTGAATGATACAGAGGGTAAAAGCACAGAACCGTAAAACAATGTGTTACAGGTTCAGCCCCCCTCAGGGCCACAATCAATATTGTATAAGGAAATCTGAGTTACAGTAAGCTTGTAGCTGGGCCAGTAGCATGGAGGGCTGAGGCGCTGTATGCCTCACCTCCCACCACACCTGTGACCTGGGTTCGGGAAGGGACCAAGGTTGCTCAGGGGCTAGCAGCAGAAGGAGGATTTAGTGTCCATCAATGGATCTCCTCCTTTGTAGTGGGGGGACTTTGTGTACTGATACTTCGCTGTCACCTGGTGGAGAGTAGGTGGCACAGCAGCAGTCACCAGAATTACAAATTTTGGAGGCAGCGTTGAAAGTGTGCACCGTCTTCGCAGTACGTGTATGTCTTTGCATGCTGCTGGCTCTGACTGAAGGGCAGTAAC
The DNA here is from genome assembly GCA_016271365.2 of Neoceratodus forsteri. Lineage (NCBI taxonomy): Eukaryota > Metazoa > Chordata > Ceratodontiformes > Ceratodontidae > Neoceratodus > Neoceratodus forsteri. Next base: position 1,049,848,898 of record CM028132.1, read on the forward strand.
AGGTGGAAAAGAATCCCTGTTGGCAGGATGATGCTGCAACCTTGAAGACACCACCATCATCCATGGCACCCATGCACACAACAAGGTAAGAAGTAGATGGGGTACATCCTGCAGGTGGGGTGAAGGGGTTGTGGGTCGACAGCAAAAGGAAGCTGATGGGGAGGGCAGGAGGTTAAAGTCCATATGAAAAAAAAAGTATTGCAAAAATATTGGAATGATAAACTGAATTGTGCCTAACCCTCACATTTTTCAGTTATGTAACCGGTATCAATGACTCTTTAAAGGGTGCATAGGCAATATGTCATTTAAATCAACTATTGCTGGTGTTTTATGTTCATTATTGACATGCTATTAACATATTTGTATATATTATATTTACATTCTGCATGCTGTTTTTTCCCAACTCAGATGCTTTCGGATAGGTGTTTCCTGTCTGTAACTACACACAGACACACACACACACACACACATACAAAACACACCACACCACACACACACACACACACACACACACACACACACACACACACACACACACTGTGATTGGTGATGCTTTTTCCTTTGAACTACAAGACGATTATGCCTATCAGCCAGTGGAACACTGTCATTGTCAGCCTTCTCAGCACTGGCTTTTGAGAGGCAAGTCTCCAACATTTTTTATCTATTGGCTTTTATAGTGCACACCTACACTCCCCCTACACTACAGCAACAATATGTTCACTTTGCGCATGCGTACATGCAAACATAAAATAGAATTAGATGACCTTTGGTTGGACAAATGGACTTATTCCTATAGTATTTGCGACACTGTTATCAGGTGAGCAGAAGACTACACTGATTCTGGCACACCACATCTCAGTATATGAACAGAGGGCTACTAGTTTAAAGGTACAGCACCTGGTGCAGTGACAAATGGACACAGAAGCAGAAAGTATTGCAGAAACACTTAGTTAGAACTATGAATAGAAACAGAAACATAGAATGTGTCAGCAGAAAAGGACTGGTAGGCCCATGTAGTCTGCTCTATTTTCACTGTCTATTATTATACCTTGGATCCTATTTGGTCACAAATGACCCTCCCTCCTCCCATATCTCTACTTATTGTACCCATGTGCCTATTCCATGCATGTTTAAAGCTCTCCACTGTTTTCAGCCCTACTACATTCTTCTGGCATGCTGTTCCAGGCATCCACTACTCTTTCTGTGTAGAATTATTTTCTCACATCCCTCTTAAACTCTTCCCCTCAAGCGTCATACCATGTCCTTTGTTCTGGTACTCATCATCCTGTGAAATAGCCCCCCCACCTCCTGCACCTTGTTCACTACCATGAGATACCTATAGGTCTCAATCATATCCCTTCTTGCTCTCCTTCAGGGAGTACATGTTGAGCTCCCACAGCCTCTCCTCCTGTGATTTCATGTGTAACCCCTGCAACATTTTGGTAGCCCTCCTCTGGATCCATTTGCACTCTGTCAATGTCCTTGTAGAGGTGCAGCCTACAGAAATGGAAACAGTACTATAGGTGGGGTCTAACAACAGAGGCAACACCTTCTCCCGTCTCCTGCTAGAATTCTCACTCCCTTTGCTCCCTAGCATTCGACTAGCCTAGCCTACTGCCTTGCCACACTGCCCTGCCACCTTGAAGTTATCAGATACTGTATGATTACTCCAATGTCCTCTCTTGCTTGGTAACTGTAAGTATCTCAGCCCCATCTAATACACAACCCTTGGGTTTCCCCACCCCAGCTGCACGACTTTGTACTTTTTGGAACTGAAACCCAGCTGCTCTTCCCTAGACCACTCCTCTAGTTTCACCATATCCCTTTGTATTGTCTCCACCCCCTCCTGGGTGTCTAGCCTGTTGCAGATTGTTGTATCATCTGCAAAGAAACACACCTTCTCCTGCAGTTTCCTAGCAGTGTCATTAAGATGACACTGAAGAGGACAAGAGCCGGTACCAATCCCTGTGGAACTCCACTAGTCACTCTCTCATCCTCTAAATGACTGCCATTTACCACCACCCTCTGCTTCCTATCCTTCAAACATAGATATCCAGTTTACCATCTTCTCCCCATCCCCAGGCTGCTAAGTTTCTTCATTAGCTGATACAGTGTCAAAGGCCTTACTGAAGTTCTGATAGTCCACATCCACTGCCCTCCCATGATCCATGACCCTAGTTACTCAGTCAAAGAAATCTATGAGATTTGCTTGATGTGACCTCCCCCCTTGTGAAGCCATTCTGCCAGTGGTCCAGCAGCCCATTTGTCTCCAGGCACTCCATTAGTCTCTCTTTCAGTAAGGACTCCATTAATTTCCCTACCACTGATATAAGACTGACTGGTCTGTGATTGCTAGCCTCATTCCTGCTGACACTATTATACAGATGGATCATGCTGATCCTACATCTCAATACTCACAGACCCCAACCCCCAGAATCTGAAATGGTTGCTTACTTGACCCCCTTGTCAAGGCCTGGATTGTCCGCAAAGATAGTCAGAAATTTTTAAAGGGATTACAGACCAGAAACTGAGTCATAGACTATTTTCTCTTAAGGCAAATAAATGTCCAGGACATGGTAGATACATTGCTGAGTTCCTAAATACGTTTAGTGATCAGATTCCACCCTTTTTTTGCCTGTTGACCGTGAGGTTCTGGCTGGAGGAATTCCCCTCCCACTTGGAACTATACTGTCTCCATTATCCCGAGACCAGGAAAATGGGCAGAACTTTTCACGGCTTATAGACCTATCTCCATGAATAACTCAAATTACAAAATCTTCACATCCCTTTTGGCACAAATATTAGATCCATTATTGTCAGTGTTATCAAACATGCCCAGAGGGGTCTTATGAGGACTTGTCAAACTATGGATGACATAATGAGAGTTCTGCATATCTTTCACACAGCAGCTTCTCGTGGAACCCCTTTCCTTATGGTTAGTCTAGACACAGTGAAGGCATTAATCAAATATCATGGTACTTTATCAATATTACATTGCTCTGTTTCAGATTCTTTCCAGTTGTTGTGGTGTCTTGACTAGTTTTTGTGCTAGGCCTAGTGGTCAGGTGTATGTGAGCGAGCAGACATCTCCCCAGCCAGTTTGAGTTAAACCAAGGCACCAGGCAGGGGTGCCTGTTGTCACCACTTGTATTTACCTTGTACTTGGAGCCTTTGGCTCAGTGTACATGCCAAGCTTTAGATCTCTTTGGCATTCAGTTAGGAGGTAAGTAACATTGTTTATCTCTTTATGTGTATGATGTTTTAGTTTATCTGAATGTACCTGAGACCATTTTTCTTTTATTTATGGATAATGGACATATTTTGTTGTATTATCTGGCTACAGAGTTAACCAGAGTAAAACCAAGGTATACATATTTCACTGGTTGACTAAAATATGACTGCAATGCAGAACAAAAAGGTGATATTAAATACATGCTGAAAATAGAAAATAGAAACAGCATTTCAACCATAGGTAGTCTTCAGGAATGATCTATGAAGAGAAAAGAACAACGTTAGTGGAGAGGTAAGGGGAAATAAGGGATATATACAGTATGTGAGGAAAGAACACAGGAGCTGGATCTGGGAGAAACGGTGATGACTTGTCTGTATGTTAGCCCCTAGTTGTATATGTTTCAATGCTTTCTTAATCATGTAATCTTCTGTTTATATTTGTATTATTGTCATAGCTTGCACAGCTTATTTTGTCCTGTTTTGTTTTTACTGTGTAGTGCTTACATACATGTAATTAATTCCGAGTTGCCTCTGAAAAAGGGATTCTTAGGCTCAATAGGCCTACTCGGTCCACAAAGTTCAATAACTAACTAACTAACTAGCTACTAAATAGGCAACGTTAGAACTGGAGCTGGAAAACAAAAAAGTGATGATGGGAATGGAGTGACATAGTAGGAGTGAATGAGCTGAGGAGTCCTCAAGTAGAGTTTAATTAAATGGGCATATTATGAGGGCTAAAAGGGGACAAAGATGGGGGAATAAAACAGGGACATGTGAAAATGGATATGCACACAGAGATAAAATGCCCATGTGAGTATACAAACACACATTCTCTGAATATAAGTACGTGCAGGCATATCCACACATACAAAAGTACCATCCATGCATGAAAGCAAAGACATAGTGGGGTGTGGTGGTAAAATGAGCAGACTTTTTGGTACTTTTTAACCCCATCCCTGCCATGTCTTTGCTTTTAATAGCTATTTACAGAGCCACATCCTGGATGAGCAGCCCACATGCAAGACAACCCCTCTCAATGACTGACTCTACCACCATGCCCAGTGAAGAGGAGGTGGTGGGCAGTAACCTCATGGGCAACTCCCCTGTCTAGGGGTGAATGTGAGGACAGTCATACTATTGCATCTGTGAACTGTAAATTGAGTTTTCTTATCTTGTCTACTCTGTACAGTTCCAATCCAACTTTATGCCAAAACATCACTGAAAGTAATATTTTTTTCTCTGTTGTCCATTTGGATCATATCAGTTTTTTTTTTATTTCTATTTCATTTTATGTGTGCTTTGCAGAGCTCTAAAGATTTTTTTGTTACAAAATCCATAAATATCTTAAGGTCATTCGTAATTGGATAAGTGAAACACAAGGCAAAATCAAATCCAAGCAGTAATGAACTCTGTGAGAAAACTATATTTTCTGCATTTAACCTTTATACCTTTTATATATTTCCATTTTCTTTGCTCTTAGTGCAAAAGCTTTGTACTGTGAAGAGTTCAATGCAGAAGGAATGGGCAAAGGCTACTTGAACTAAGCTTTCCTCTGACTTCTTGCAACCCTCTTATCTGTGTGATTTTTATCTGAGTTCTTGCTACAGTAAAAGGAGATCACAGCACAAAAATGATGGCCTTCCATTAATCCATAGGGCAAATGTTCTTCAGAGAGCTATTATTTTCACTCAGAGCCACTGTACTCTTGAATTTTGTAAGCTCATAAACTGCATATTTATTGGTAGAATTTTCATATTACCATATGAGGTTTATTACAAATAAAGTATGAAAATGAATGTACCTTTTGCTCTGTTCTGGTATTGCATGCCAGTAATAAGCTGCACAGTAGACACTACATGAAATCCCATGTAGAGACCCTTTAACCATCTTGTGCAAAGTCTGCTTTGCGGTTGCTATAAACTTCAGCACAAAAGGCAGACATGAATAATGGAGCTGTCAACACGAAAGCAGTAGATTTTAAGAGCTTGATGTAGCCTAACTGGACAAATTGCTTGATTTTCAGGTAGGATATTCCCCCAGTGATTTGAGTATGAAGAAATAAATGCCTCTGGAAGAAGGTAAATGCTACCATTAGTATTTCTCCCACTCCAGTCCCAGACATATTGCCTGTTTAGATCTTGTTCTTCATTGACAAGCTCAAGTAAAAAGAAATATGTGTCCTGAGTAGTCTTGGGTAACAGTCATCACACAGAACACTTCTATGTAATAGTGAATGGCCTAAGTTGGCGCTGTTTTAGGCAGAAATCAATTCTACTGTATATGGGGTTCACGTAGCCATTTTATAGAGTTTACATTTAACTATGTAGTATTGTGCCAAGGATATTGAAAACATATCTACTGATGAAACAGTGATGCCAACATTTCATTAATCTAATGGCATAGCACTGTAGCAAACAGCTTACCATGCCAATCAGTGGCAGTGCTTATGTTTTTCTGATGGTTGTAATAGTGTTTTGATGAGGTACAAAGTTGAAAACAACCAAGCCAAGTATTAAAATTTTCCACTCCAAATATAAACCTTAGATGGCTGCCAACATTATGCACCATGATGTCAACAGAGCAAGCGAGCTCCAGTTGTGTTACTGCACCCTAATGATACAGTATTTCTATAAATTTGGCCAGTTAGTGTAATTAATTATTATTTTTTTCAGTTCTGTCTTCTTGTGGTCCTCCAGCAGGGACCTCCATTGGCTACCACCAGTGCCACCTAGCTATCATTAGAGTTCCTCCATGCCAGATCTCCCTTGGGACCTGGGGCTCCCAAGGTGCGCCACTGTGTTTCCCCTTCAGTTTGCCCCCCTGATGCCCAGTTCTGCCTTTAGCTCCTTGGCAACTTCCTTCTTTGAACTCTAACCACCCATGGCAGAGGCACTCCTGATACCATACCAGTGGGTCCAGGGGTAGTAGCCTTGCCAGGTGTTGTGGGCAGTTAGAGTGTCAGCTGTCCAATTGGTGGCCATTTTTCCCATTTGTGTCCCACCCACCGAGAGTGTGCCATGCATTATCTGGTGTCAGCATGGCTAACAAACCAACATACATGTTATCCTTCCCAATACTCTCCATAGGCAAGGACCCAATTTTTCTGTGGTTCTACTGCTGTGATGATTGCCATGGAAATGAATGTAAACTGCAGAATAGTTTCCTGCAGTTTCCATAAATTGCAGGACAATTTTCTGCAGTTTTCATAAACTGCAAAATGTTATTCTGTGGTTTAAATAGCCACTGAATAGATTTCTATAGTTTACATTAAAGAGTCAATATAAACTGTGAAAAAACAAGTCTTAAGTTTACACTGATTCTTCAATGTAAACTGAGGAAAATGATTCAATGTATCATATAAACCACTCAATACTATTCTGCAGTTTGTATTACATTCTTCACAATGCTTTTCAGAATTCAGCAGAATAAAAAAAAACTGTAAACTACTTTAGGACAGCCCCTTCCCATAAGTTTGCCTGCTACTGCTTTAGCCTAAGAACCAAAATAGGTAAATCCCCACACCCAACTCAGCCCCACCCCACCGCCTCTTCCCCATTCTAGGAGCCTCTCACAGTCACCTTATTTAAAGTAGTAGTAGTATTTTTTTTCACATCTGGGCCAGAATTCTGTTTTCTTGCCCCTAAAGTGTTTGGCATGCAGTCACACAACGCTTTAATGGAAAGAAAAACTGGCATTCTGGCCTGACAGTGAAACTAAAAGGATGAGGACTGCTGTACAGTACATATCAGAATCAATTTCATTCTGTACTGCACATCAATAGGTGTTCTTATACCACTAAGGCATAGCTTTTTCTGTATGTACATATTAAATTAGTGCAATTTTTTCCTATGGCTGCTGACAGTATTAATACATTTTATGAAACATCTTGCATCCTCTACATTTGAGAAGTTTAGTAATATTTCCATACACAAAGTGAGGGAAAAGCTAAACATATTAATAATATTGCATAAATATTTCAAGCGCCATTTTCTGTACAATGGACAGTTAAACAATATTTGAAACAAATCTTCATCCACACCTTTTTTACAGTAACCATTCAACGTTATGAAGGTTTTGTTTTTCAAATGTGGCTTTTATCTTTTTTAAAGACAACAATTAGAATCTAAATTGAGTAATAATTCTCTTTTCTTTTCTGTCTAATTGCAATGTTAAATAAAACTCACAACCATGCCATATTTTATGGTGAGATTACCATGGGCACATTTAAAATTCTTTATTGCTGAAATATCCTTCTGCTGATACAGACCAAATATTCTATTTTTAAAAAGTTGTTTATATTTAGAAGAAATAATTCCTCTTCATAATTATTGCCATAAATTCCATAACTCCATTTGTTTCAAGATATCAAGTATATTTTTAAGCCAGCCTGATGGTTAACTTTCATGAAGTCAATTAGATTTTTCAGTTAAGCATAGCTTTGGCCATATATTGTTTGTAATATTCATTATATGTACCAATCAATCAATCAATCAGTCATCTTTATTTTTAAAAAGGCGCTATTCCAGACATTATAGTGCCCATTACAATAAATAGTAAAGCACATATAAAAGCAGTGTTATCACATAAACAATTCGGAAATCATCACCTAAGGCATTTGCTCAAATAGGTATGTTTTTAAGGCAATTTCGAAGCTGTCCACTGTCAGGCATGCTCTTATCTGATGAGGTAGAGAGTTCCACAGGGTAGGGGCTGCAAACATAAATGCCCATGACCCATATGTCTTCAATCAAACCCTGGGAACCTCTAGCAATCCCTTGTTGGCCATGCGGAGCACTCAGAGGGGGCAGTAGGGACACAGAAGATCTTGCAGGTAGCCAGGACCATGTCCGTGTAAGGCATTGTAGGTCAGCAAACTGACCTTGAAGGTGATCCACCACTGAACAGGCAGCCAGTGCAGTTTGTGCAGCACAGGAGTAATATGACTCAACTGAGAAAGCTCAGTCAACAACCTGGCTGCTGCGTTCTGCACCAGCTGAAGGCAGCAGATAGCAACCCCAGAAGCCCTAGGTACAGGGAGTTACAGTAGTCAAGATGTGAGGTCACAAAGGTGTGGCTCAGCATTGGAAGGTCACCAGATGGAACAAGGTGCTTAATCCAGGCACTATTCCTCAGATGGTAAAACGAGGACTTGACAATGGCTGACACCTGTGAGCAAAGTGTCAGTTCATCATCAAATATAACACCCAGATTCCATGCCTGTTCTGAGGTCAGTAGCTGATGACCCCCAAGCGAAAGCCTGGAGGGACAGCCCACCTCTGACCTCTCTATCCTGTGACCTGGATCCACTACCAACACCTCAGTCTTGTCAGGATTCAACTTCAGCAAGCTGGCATTCATCCAGTCCTATGTCTCAGTGAGGCAGTTGTTAAACACTGAGACTACAATATCCTGGTCAGGCACAAAGGACAAGTAGAGCTAGACATCATGTACATAGCAATTAAAACCCAGCCTGTACTTCCTTACAATGTCCCCCAGTGGCAGCATGTGTACCACAAACAACATGGGGGACAGCACAGAGACCTGCGGTACCCCACATGGCAGAGGGAATTATCCAGAGGAATAAATCCCAGACACCACCCTCTGAAATCTGCCGGTGATGAAAGAATGGAACCATCTGAGGACTGTTCCAGACAGGCCACAGATGAACTGCAGGCACTCCAGCAGCAAGGTAGCCAATAGTTGATCAATCTTAAATTTGCTACAGCTTCTATTGAAACCCTTCCCAACTGTGCTCTTACTATACATTCTGGACATGATTTACTTACATCTAATAATGTTCTATAAAATACTGACAATTGGATTTCTAGGGAGTGTGGTGTATTGTAATCCCATACTTCAGATCCATATAGTATCATAGGATTTAACTTTGTCTCACATGCATATATGACTGAAATGATATTCCTGCCTCCGTACATAAACTTAAATATTGATATTGGCTGCATATTAAGTCTGGCTCTGCTTTCTATTGTTCTATGATGTTTTGTCCATTTTCTGTTATATGGAAATATTACCCCCAAATACTTTTAATCTTTCACAGTTTCAAGCTTTTTATTACACATGTGAAAATTATAAGACTTCCTACCACCAAATATCATTATTTTTGTTTTATCAATGTTTTAATACCAATTTATGTGTCATACAATTTTCATGAAAATTATTTTAATTACATTGTAACTCAATAGTGGTTAAAAATTGCAAAATCATATCATCTGCATTAACTAATGCAGGGCAGGTCTTCCTAATATATTTGGAGTGTGGAAGTTTACAAAGTCAATATACTGTATGTATAAGATCTTAGGACTTAGCTGACAATATGCCTTGGTTTGTGGCTTCCAGCCCCCAAACAATTTTTTTCCTACTTGGGTGCTGGGCAGGTGCCCCTGGCTGCAGCCAAGGCCCCTAACTGCTACTGCAGAACTTGTGCAAGAAATTGAAAACTAATGCCACATAAGTTCTGTAGCAACAAGGGGACTTAGCATAGAACTTAGACCCAAAAGCCACAGTGAACTTGTAGCCTTGTCTATAGATCCCTAGCTCATCCTTCCTTTCGCTGTTGTGTAAAGGGACCATGTTCACTATTTTCCAGTCACTAGGGACCACCCCCCATGGCCAGTGAGCCATTGAATGTCTGCATGTGGACCTGCTATCCTCAGTTATAAGCCATTAGGTCCCATAAATTTACCTGCTGTCAACATTGTAAGCTTTTCCAACACCTTTTTCTCCATTATTTTGACCATGCCACTTGAGCCCTTGCTCTCCTCCATTCCCCTCTTAATCTCACATTTTGGCAGTGTCCCACTGTGGCAGAGGGATTGTATGGAAGATGCAAGATACCAGAGTTTCAGTGATCGCAGTTCTTTATTTTAAAACATTTCTCTTGAAGTGCAGCTTCAACAGCATCCAGCAATGACATGCAATGTGGCTGGACAGTGTCAGGATTGGCAAACCCCTGAATGGCCTAGGATTTCCATCCACTGGCTAGGATCAGAATGCTCAGCTCAATAGGTGCTGTTACCCACCTTTCCTCAGAGGACCAGGCCTGGCCCTGCTACAGTCTTACCTCACAACCCTTCCTCCTGCTAAACTGGCTGACAGCTAAACTACAGGGATTTCTAGCTCCCTTTTATGCCTGCCTCACCTGATGGGGTGGTGCATGTGTAAATGAATCAATGTTAAATTCAAACTGGCTCCTGACATTGTTTAGCCCCTTATCACATTCATATGATTATTTTGCACAATATACACATTATATGTTCAGTAATGTTCTGGTGTAGAAACTTCTTTACTGTTCCACATCAGTATTGTCATTGAGGCACAGGTCAGAAAGTGTAGGAAAAACCAAGAGCAGTTGTAGAATTCACCAAAAATATTTATTTACAGTAGCAGTAACATAAAATAAAATATAAACTTGTTCAGAATAACTATGTACAGAGGAGAAATTAAATAGTTTTTTTCTTCAGTCTCTGTGTCCCTTTTTCTTCTTCCAGCAGTTGCAGCTCAGCTCACTTATAAATCCTTCCAACCCTCACTCTTAATCCAAGAATCCTGTTTCTTGTATGTTTCAGGCAGGTGAAAAGAAAAGAACACAGTGTGCTTTAGCCTGCCAGGGTAATAGAAGCGAGAAACTACAGCAGACTCATACTGGAAGCTTTCTGCTGTGACCTAGGAGCTGTAAACTGAGATCCTGTAATCTCCCTTCCCACCCTGGACGAGGTGCTGGATTACTTTACCAACTCATTTATGACCTTGGCCAATGAACACGCCCCATGAAAGAAACTAAGGGTCCTGGGGGAAATGCCATAAATGGCTTAACTCTAACCTTAAACAAAGTATGCTGCTCAGAGACAGGGCCTGGGGACACTACAAAACCTCATGCTGCAAATCTGACTGGGAGAAGTACAGGGAACTGAGGAATCAATGCAAGAAAGCTTCCAAACAGGCAAAGTCCAAATACCTGCATCATCTCCAGTCTAGACACCTATGGAATTCTAAGAATTTCTGGGGCCAAATAAATATACTTCTAAATGGTGTCTCTAATGCCCAGGATGGAACACTTCTGGTTGGGGATACCCTAGCAATGACCCCTCATTAGTTGCTGAGGTGTTCAATGCCTCTTTTTCCAACCCAAGTGGACTCAAACCTCCTATGCCTTCTGGTGCTCCCCACAGCAGTGGTACTGCTTGGGATCACACTAGGCCTCAATTTCACCTTAAAATGGTCAAACCTTCTGATGTACTTCCCCTTCTGCTTAAAATAAATCCCGACTCCTCTCCGGGACACAACCTGCTTGAACCTAGGGTACTGAGGGCTGCTGCCCCAGCTATCACCTGCCCTGTCACAATGCTCATCAAAAGGTCCCTCCTTGAAGGAATAGTCCCAAGTAAATGGAAGGTTGTGACCATAGTCCCCATTCACAAAAAAGGGCCCAGGGACAAAGTGGGGAACTACAGGCCCATCTCCATTGTCTGCCCTCTTGGGAAGGTGCAGGAGAGGTTGGTCTACAACCAAGTACAGGATTACCTAGAGAGACACTTACTCCCTAGCTGACATACAACATGGGTTTAGGAAAGGCCATGGTACCGGCACAGCCCTTATCAGGCTCACGTCGGACATCCTTGATGCCATGGATCGGGGCTCCCCGATGGGAGCTCTATTCACCAACCTGTCCAAGGCATTCAACCCAGTCAGCCATGAACTTCTCCTCTCCAAACTGCACCTACTAGGACTGGATCATCTCTCAGTTTTCTGGTTCGAAAGCAACTTGCTCAACAGATTCCAAAAAGTCCTATGGAGAGGAACCCAGTCTAGCACTAGATCTATGATCTCTGGGGTACCCCAGTGGTTGATCCTGGGCCCCCCGCTATTCACTCTCTTTGTCAATGACATTAAGGGGGGTTTGTGGGTAGAACAACCTCATCCTTTATGCACATGACACTGTTGTTTATTGCAGTGATCCGCTACCAAGCATAATCACTGCCAAACTCCAGATCTGTTTCACTGCACTTGAGACCTGGTTCTCCACCAACTCACTTGTGCTGAATGAAGAGAAAATGAAGGCTGTCATGTTTGGGACCAGGCACCTAGGAGCCGACAGGCATGATCTGCTCCAGCTTCACGCAGCCTAAGGGAAAAGAGTTGAGAGTCATTGACAGGATGAAGTACCTCAGGATCTTCCTTGACCAGGAGATGTCCTACAAAGCCTCACATTGACTCCTTGGCAAAGTCCATTCACCAGAAGGTTGGACTCCTCTACAGGCTGGGTAAGTCTTTCTGACAAGGCTCGACGAGCCATAGCCAACTGCACCCTACTCCCTACCCTTCTCTATGGGGCCCCCTTGCTACAGTTCCTTAAGGAGGGAGAACTAAGAATACTAACTGTGCTCTATCACAGGGTGGCATGTTTTGCTACTAACTCCCCTCCTAGGGGGCACCACTGTGAGGTCCTTGCAGACCTCCACTGGCCCACTATATGGTACAAACTGGCCTACTCCTCTGTATGTTTGACCTTGAAATTCACCACTGCTGATCCTCCTCCCCATCTGTGTGGTTTGCTCAATCCCAAAGTCCAGGGCCATGACCTAAGATCCTCGACTGGCCATCCCCTTGACATCCCTCGAGTACGCACTAACCAAGGCAAGTGATCCTTTTGGTACACTGCTCCTCACTTATGGAACACTCTCCCAGAGAACCTGGCCAAAAGTCCCACTCTCCATGGATTTAAGTCTGGCTTAAAAGTGTCCTTGCTGGAGCTTAGTTTCTGTGGCTGCAATCGCTAGCTCCCAGCCTGTGAAAGGGAGTTGTGATTATAATACCCTGCAACTTTACTGCTGTTACTATTTCACCCTCTAAACTCTTTTGTAATGTTGTCACATGTACCGTGTACCTCTCTAACATCTTGTGTGTGTGCTGTAACACTCCTTTGTACACTATGCCTAATCCAGTGTTTGAAACCTCTGTATATTATTGCCAATGTATGTTTCTGTTTGTAACTAATCCTGGGTCGCTCCTGAAAAAGGGACCTCTGGTCTCAGTGGGCTTACTTGGTTATCAAAATCTAAATAAAATGAAATAAAATAAATAACTGAGGCCTAATTTCCACAGCTTTTGCAAAAAGGCCTAAAATGTGAACTCTGGTAACCAATGAAGTTCCCAATAACTTTTTGCAGTCATGTCAAAATACAATTGTATACATCTCAACAGTAGCACTATATATTTTCTAAACAGAAGGGATCCCAATATCAGTCTCATTTCCATACAATGATTTGCACATATTTTTATATTAGTAGATATGTAAGGGAAGAAAAGACAGACAGCAAGAGAAAACTAAGAGACAGTGAGAGGCAAATAATTGCAAGACTGTTCAGGTTGATCAAGTCTGAAGTCTCACAGGAAAATGTGTTGTGCAACCAGACAGAGAAGAGACAGAAAAGGAAAGATCCTTGCATTTAAACACTTTTTCCATAACTACTGGGACAGGGTCCTATCCTACCCTGTCACATACATCCCCCTTCTTAAGAGGGAACCTGTTTTATTAAACAGCTTTTCAAAATGTTCTGTTAATTCTCTGCTAACATTAACTTCCACCTTTTAGAAATTAAGCATATATGCATCCTCGTTTTTATAACAGTACAGCAAACAGTAAATTTCAAATCCATACATTTGTTTTGAATCTTCAGAACCCTCAATTACTGATCCATATCTTGTCAGAAAATCAGCATTGCTGTTCTCTCTACCAGATTTGTGTATCACTGTGAATTTAAATGGCTGTAGTGCCCAGGTACCACCTTGTGATTCTGTAATGTTTATCTTTCATCTGGTTAAGCCAACAGAGAGAGGATTGTGGTCTGTTTCAAGAACAAAGTCAGTTCCTAGCAAATAAAACTTCAGGGACTCTGTGGCCCACTTTGCTGCTAAACATTCCTTTTCAATGGTGGCGTACCTTTTCTCTTTGTTATGCAATTTCCTACTTGGGTACAGTACAGGATGTTCTGTCTCATCTACATTTTGACTTAGGACTGCACCTAGGCCTACCTTGGATGCATATGATTGTAGCAAAAATGGTTTCTCAAAGTCTGGGCTTCTTAAAACAGGAGTTGAACGTAATGTAGCCTTAATGGCTTGAAAAGCTTCATCACACTCTGAGGTCCATTTCACATTATTTGGGTACCATTTCTTTGGGAGTTCAGTCAGAGGAGTAGCTATCTCAGCAAAATTGGGTACAAGTCTCTGATAATAACCAGCCAGCCCTAAAAATAACCTGACATGTTTCTTTGTCTTAGGTACAGAGCTGTTAGCTACAGCTTCTATTTTAGAAATATCTGGCTTGATTTCTCCATTCCCCAACACATAGCCCAAATATCTGGTTTCCTGTATGCCCAATGCACATTTGGTAGGATTAATAGTCAGACTTGCATTTTTGATAGCTTTGATAACTACTCGTAGGTGTTCCAGGTGGCTTTTCCAGTCTGGACTGTACACCACAACATCATCCAGGTATGCAACACAACAACCAGTGTGAGGGGATAAAATGACATCCATGTGTAACCCCCGTGTTGCCCGGGGTTACTAGAATCCCAGTAAGACCTAGTGGTAGGCAGGGAAGGCAGCTTGTGAAACTCCAGTTAAATGGGTTTCACACTGTCTCACTCTATTCTCAGTCACAGCTGAGACTTGAGAGATGACATCACCATAGAACTGTCGCAGCTGCATAAGCCACATTGGAATATGCAGCTCAGGGAGTGAGTTAGAACTTTGGGAGTTTTCAAAGTCAGTCTTCTGTTTGTCTTAAAGCAAGAAGGAAGTCTACTTTTTTATTTACAAGTAGAAGGAAGTGTTTTTCCAGTTTAAAGTGGTGGAGACCGCTGTCCAGGTCTCAGTGCCCCCTCCCTCTGGGGGGATGGGTGGAAGAAAAGTCCCTCTGTGGATTCCAGGGGCAATCCCCTATTTCCACTATAGAAGAAAGCTGCCTGTTTACAGTTTCTGTTCTTGTATAACAGTGAAAGAAGTGGTACTTCGCCTGTGGGGCACCTGCAATGAAAGGGTGAATGTTTTGCTCCATTTGAAGGGGCAAACCAATTGTTTCATCAGTTTGGAAATATAAAGAAAGCTGGGATGTGGACTGCTATTTTGGGAGGACTATTTTACTAGGACAAACAAATAGAGCAGTCAAAAAGTCTAAAGTTTTAATGGATTTCAAGTAATGCCAGTGACGAGGTAGGTACCCCGACGTGGGTCGCAACTTGAAAATCTCTCTAGGAGTCGCAGACTGTAAGTAGTGTGGGGAGCCACAGGATGGGAAATTATACTCCTTGTTTGATGGGAGTCTGAAGGAAGTAAGAAATTAAATCTCTCTAGGAGTCGCAGACTCTAAGTGGTGTGGGGAGCCACAGTTTGGGAAATATACTCCTTGTTTGATGGGAGTCTCTCCAAGTAAAGTTTGGGTTCATTCTTCAAATGGACCGTCAGTCAAGTGGCCGGCAGCAGAGCCGGGCCAGTCGGGCTGTGTATCCAAAGCGCATGCAAGTCTGGGCTGAGTGCCTGGTGGGTCCAGAGCCAGACAATAGTAAAAATAGGTTCATTCTTCAAGTGGACCACCTTGTAGTCTCTATCTGCATATACAGTGAACATAGCCCCTTGGGGGACCATCAATGCTTTGTCATGTTCAGCTAGTTTTGAATAAAGCCACACTGAAAAATCCCAATCCTGGTTCTGGACATTACAGTTATTGCTTCCAGTATTTGGATTTACTTGGGTGCCCCTGTGCAGAGTAGCCAAACCTAGGTCCTTTGTGCCAGGTAACCTCATCCTCCCCGAACCCAGGTCCCCACCAGGTATTGCTGCCAATGCCAACAGCATGCCACCTGTTGTTTTAGTAAAAAGGCAGGGGTGAGGGGTTACAAAAATGGAGGCACCGCTTTGGATTTGTTCGGGAAGGAAGGTGCTTGGGCAAGGTGGCTAGCGTTTTGGCTATCTGGCAGTCGGTAGCCCAAAAAGTTGAAGCAATTTCCCTAGTGTGTTGCTGTGTGCTGTGAATTTTGTGCTGCTGTTTAAAAAATGCCAACTGTTTACCAAGGAGCTGTAAAGCCAAAGAGTGTGCCCTTGTCCTGCATCAAAAAAGTTTACAGCATTTTGTCAGCTTTTAAAGTAAATTCTGTGAAGAAAAGTGTGGAAAACTAGGGGTAGCAACAGAGAAATTATGCCCTGGATGTTGGAAATGCTTTCTGTGCAAAGCTAGAGACTGCAAAGTTAATGGCAATGTTACATGGTTGAAATGGGCTCCCGCCGTGGAGTCAGTTGAGAAAAAAAAAAGTGCATTTTACAGTTTAAATTTGCCTGCTCAACGATCGCCGTGAGGAGAGGAACCCTCGCGAGGAAGAAGAGGCTCATTTGCATGGCATCGTGTGGTTGGTCAGTTTGCCATTAGTCCCGGCCCTCAGCCAGCTCTTCAGAGACTGCCTCAGCATTCGAGAGGGAGACAGAGAGTAGTGCGTGTACTGGCAGTGGAGGAGCATCGTGAGGATTCAAAGCGCTGTCAAACAGTTCAAAAAGTGACTTTTAAGTTTAAAATCAGGCTCAACCCGCAAATCGATCGTGGAATTAGTAGATTTTGTGGTTAAAATGACGATCGTGGAGACTGCCCGCCCGTTTGCATTCCGAGGCCTTCAAAAATCTGGCTGCAGGCCGTTTTACCCTATCGCAGCAAGTTGCTACAATAACAGTGAGTAAACAATTTAAAACTGCTCAATCAGTGATTTTCAGTAATGCCATATAAAATGTGTGTGCAGCAGTAGTCGCTTTGCAAGTAGCGACTATGTGATGTCCTGCCAGCAAGTGCGAGTCTGTAAAGCCATTGCATGTTTGCATAGCAATGAAAGTAGCCTCAGTTTAAAGTTTGCAGCCAGAGAGAGACTGTGGGTTGTAAAAAAGTGCAACACTAGTAGAAGCAGGCAATCCTGAGCTGAAACCTGAAGTTTTAAGGGACTGTAAATTAAATGAATGTTGCCAGCATGTGAAAAGTCCAAGGAAAATCCTGTAAATGTGTGAAAAGCCAGATTAGAGCAAGTTGTGCAGTTTGAGTAAAAGTTATCAGTAGCTGATGTAAATCGGGTGAACAGTGGCTTGACCCAGATTCTAAATGTTGATGCACAGGAGTGCTGCCGCCGCCATTACAGGGTGGGGTAGTAAAGTAAACACAGCAGCAGAGGAGCCATTTTAAAGCTACAGAGTGTGTTCATTAAAGTGGGACTTTCAGTTACAGTGAACCTTTGTTTATTTTTCTGCCGTTATGGCCTCAGGACCAGCTCGTTACCCGGATCATGCCCGGGTTGCAGTAACAGCAGCAGTAAATAGACTGAGAGATATTGAAAAGTGGTGCTATGGAGGGCAACTGCCTCCTGATGTGGCAATTCCTAATTATCCAGTGCGTGTACGCCAGATGTGCTTGAGTGCTGGAAGGGATGTCTTCATGATTCCTCACTGTGCTGGATGTCTTCAAAAATATGGCTTGTATAAAGCGCCTCCAATTCGTTTGGCTCCCACATGGACAAAAATTCAGGAATCTGCAGTTGGCAGCACACAGCATCAGGTGGAGCCTGTGGAATAAGGTCCCTCGAGGGAGTGTGACACAAAGCTAGAGGGTGCAGAGTTAGAGACTGAACCTGAAATTGAAGTTTTGGATGCTGGATCTCAGAAGGAAAGTTTGGATAAAACATCAATAGACCCCTGGGTGGGGGAGCCTAGCTCAAGTCTCGCAGGTGAAGATGAGATGCCGGAGGCCTTTAAATGGGAGGTGTCGACCTCTGCTCCTGTGATAAATGGATAGTCTCGGGGTGAGAATGACTGCTCACTCCTGGGCTCAGATCCTCAGTGAAGAGGAAGATGAGGTGGAACCTATGTGGCCTTGTGAGAAAGGAACGGGTACACAGCCTCAAGATCTTGCCTCGGAGGAATGTGTTGAAGAAGGTGGTGATGCCACTGCCCTGGCTTTACAAGAAAAAGAAGTCAGGGATCCGTTTTTAATTTCTTTGAGGATGCGAAGCTGGCAGAACCAGGACTGGCCACCCCCAAGCCAGGCCAGCGGTCTCAGATTGACCAAAGCAAGTAAAGAGGAGAGACTGGTTTGTAGAAAGGCCAATGAAATCTATGGTATGACCTTTCCTACCTTTCCTCGGAGAGTCTGGGAGGAGATTGAGGACTGCAGGAAATCCTGGATCTGGGATGAAGCAATGAAACATGTGCATCCTGGGGCCAACCAGCATGTAAAAAATAGACTGTTCCACGAAAAGTATACACAGTGGAAGAGAGGCAGGACACTGTTTATGGACAGAGTGGGAATAGTGGACGGAGAGGGACGTGAAGTCTCCCACTGTGTGAGTTATGTGCGCCCAGATGGGGTAATAATTCAAGCCCCTGACCCCCGGTACTATTGGCCTCAGTGCAAGGATCTCCCAGTAATTAAGCCCGTGCCTACAAAATGGAGAGCCGAGCAGTGGTAGTCAATACTGCCACATCAGACTGTGAAGTGCCCTTATTGATCCACCAATATGAATAACCAAGGACTCAGGTGCTCCACATTCATCAGTCTACAGTGTACTGTCTTGTTCAGCAACCATCTACTGGCCCACCGGATGACTTCAGATCCAGAGAGGACACCAGCCAAGCTGTTTCCTGTTCATCGCCTGGTAATCGGATGATGTCGAACCAGCTGTTTTTCCTTTTGTTCCTGTTCTAAGGTCCCTTCTCCAGAGATGACATCATCCCAGCTGTTTCCAAATGTGCACTCCTGTGGTTCCCGGAAGATGTCCGCCCAGCTGTATCAGAAGAAATGCTGCCAGGGAGAGTCTTCGTCAGGGATAAGGTTGGTGCTGTTCGTATACTTCAAGTGGTTGGTAAGTCCGAAAACAACTTTTTCTATCTTTATGACATTGCAGTACACACCCTACACTACAGACTTCAAAAATGTGTGAACTGTCTGCAAAGACTCTCCTCTTCGGGACTTTGGCCTTTTAGAACTGTGTTTCACGGGGCTCCGGCCCAGGAGAGACTCTTTATTGGACTAGCCTTCGGGCCTTGTGATCACTAGTTGAGACTTTTAGGGCACTCCATCCCCCCCAAATGTGTATTGTAAATAATGTCATTATTGTACTCTAATGTAAATACTGTGTTTTCTACCTTTTTCTAAAAAAATCTTTTTTGGGATTGTTCAGTGTTTTTTTTTTGTATGGTAGGGGTTGTTGTTTAGGTAGACTGTGTATGCAGACTAGGAGTGTGTTTTGTTTTTGTTTTTGTCTTTTTTTTTGTTTTACAGGTGTTCCTGGGAAGACAGAAGAGAAGACAAGAAGAGGAGGAGGGGCTCATCGGAGTTCCTCGTCAGTGCTTTATTGTGTAGAATTTAAAGTACTGTGTTGTTATTGCTATGGTTGTTACTGTGTTAACCCTTTTCCTTCCACAGGTGTGGTTGTGGGGGTAGGGAGGCAGTAATTGGTATTTTAATGGTAGTAGTTGCAGGTTGCCCAAGGTCGGGGAGGTCCCTGGGTTTTGTTTTTGTTTGGGATATTATGTTAGAGGCAGAGAGGTTTTCCCTAGAGGGTTAGGGGGGATAGACAGGCTGTGGTACTGAATGGCCGTAGGGACTGCAGTGCTGATCTATCAGGGCTATGCTCTGGATGGTTCTACCAGAGCCACTAGGTGTCCATAGTAAGTGGATCGAGTAGAGGCTGATATGTCAGCTACAGGCCTCTAGGCCCTTAGTGTTGCCTGCCTGTGCTTGCACATGGTAGTAGGGGGCCTGATCACCCCCCTCCACAGGTAGCACATAGGGTGGGATGGCCTAGGGCCGGGTGCATAATGACTGGGGACAGTCATTTTCCTGGCTCAAGGCGGTGTAACCCCTTGTTACCCAGGGTTACTAGAATCCCAGTAAGACCTAATGGTAGGCAGGGAAGGCAGCTTGTGAAACTCCAGTTAAATGGGTTTCACACTGTCTCACTCTGTTCTCAGTCACAGCTGAGACTTGAGAGATGACATCACCATAGAACTGTTGCAGTTGCATAAGCCACATTGGAATCTGCAGCTCAGGGAGTGAGTTAGAACTTTGGGAGTTTTCAAAGTCAGTCTTCTGCTTGTCTTAAAGCAAGAAGGAAGTCTACTGCTTTGTTTACAAGTAGAAGGAAGTGTTTTTCCAGTTTAAAGTGGTGGAGACCGCTGTCCAGGTCTCAGTGCCCCCTCCCTCTGGGGGGGGTGGAAGAAAAGTCCCTCTGTGGATTCCAGGGGCAATCCCCTATTTCCACTATAGAAGAAAGCTGCCTGTTTACAGTTTCTGTTCTTGTATAACAGTGAAAGAAGTGGTACTTCTCCTGTGGGGCACCTGCAACGAAAGGGTGAGTGTTTTGCTCCATTTGAAGGGGCAAACCAATTGTTTCATCAGTTTGGAAATATAAAGAAAGCTGGGATGTGGACTGCTATTTTGGGAGGACTATTTTAACTAGGACAAACAAATAGAGCAGTCAAAAAGTCTAAAGTTTTAATGGATTTCAAGTAATGCTGTAGAGGGGGTGCTTCAGGTCATCCACCATTAAATCTACATGTTAAAGTTCTAAGTTTCTGTTTGTCCAGAGAAATGGCCGGGTATGGGCTGTGGGAGCTGGAGGTGGGAACACCCCCCATCTTTAGTAACCAGGTCCACCTCTACAGATTTCTAATGTGATTTGCTACTTGCCTCATGCACTTGGCCAGTGATGAGGTGGGTACCCAGATGTGGGTCGCAACTTGAAAATCTCTCTAGGAGTCGCAGACTCTAAGTGGTGTGGGGAGCCACAGGATGGGAAATTATACTCCTTGTTTGATGGGAGTCTGAAGGAAGTAAGAATTTAAATCTCTGTAGGAGTCACAGACTCTAAGTGGTGTGGGGAGCCACAGTTTGGGAAATATACTCTTTGTTTGATGGGAGTCTCTCCAAGTAAAGTTTGGGTTCATTCTTCAAATGGACCATCAGTCAAGTGGCCGGCAGGGGAGCTGGGCCAGTCGGGCTGTGTATCCAAAGCACATGCAAGTCCGGGCTGAGTGCCTGGTGGGTCCAGAGCCGGACAATAGTAAAAATAGGTTCATTCTTCAAGTGGACCGCCTTGTAGTCTCTATCTGCATATACAGTGAACGTAGTCCCTTGGGGGTCCATCAATGCTTTGTCATGTTCAGCTAGTTTTGAATAAAGCCACACTGAAAAATCCCAATCCTGGTTCTGGACATTACAGTTATTGCTTCCTGTATTTGGATTTACTTGGGTGCCCCTGTGCAGAGTAGCCAAACCTAGATCCTTTGTGCCAGGTAACCTCATCCTCCCCGAACCCAGGTCCCCACCAGGTACTGCTGCCAATGCCAACAGCATGCCACCGTCATTTTAGTAAAAAGGCAGGGGTGAGGGGTTTCACATGTACCATTGGAATGTAGCTGTCACGCCATGTAAATCAAAGTGCAATGTGGTGAACTGATAGAATCCTATAGGGGTGGCAAATGCAGTTTTATCTCTGGATTCTTTAGCTAAAGGTATTTGCCAGTAAACCTTGGTGAGATTGAGGGTACTGATATACTTTGCACTCCCCAGTCTGTCCATGAAATCATCTATTCTGGGCATAGGATAACTGTCAAATTCTGGCACTTGAATAAGTTTCTTAAAATCAAGACAGATTCTAACACCCCTTTCTTTTTGTTTACAAATTACCATTGGAGATGACCAAGCACTCTTTGACTCCTCTATGATACCCAATTCTTTCATTTTTTGTATTTCCCTAACCACATCAGCTCTTAACCGCTCTGGCAACCTATATGTCGTTTGTCTAATAGGACAAGCATTCCTTGTCACTGTAACATGCTCAACCCCTTTTGCTTGGCTTGGTACCATGGTAAAAGTACTGTTAAATGTCTTTAGCACATTGTGAATGTCTGCAGTTTGTTCTGAGGTTAAGGAAACATTCACCTTTACAGCATCAGCATTTACAATTTGTTCCAGTCTATCACAGCTACATCAATATCTTCCTTATCGGTTTCCGGTAAAACTAGCAAAGGAGCTTTTGGCATTTTTTCAACCCATTTCTTGAGGAGGTTAGCATGGTATATCTTAGTAGGATTTTTCCTGTCAGGGGTCTCAATCTCATAGTTAACAGTGCTAGTACATCTAAGAACTTTATAAGGCCCTTGCCACTTCATTAACAGTTTATTTTCCGTTTTGGGTAACAGCAGCAAAACCTTTTCGCCTGGCTCGAAAACTTTTTATTTTACCCCATGGTCATAATATACCTTCTGATGGTTTTGAGCCTCTTCCTG
Organism: Neoceratodus forsteri; assembly: GCA_016271365.2. NCBI lineage: Eukaryota > Metazoa > Chordata > Ceratodontiformes > Ceratodontidae > Neoceratodus > Neoceratodus forsteri. The sequence goes on from CM028132.1 coordinate 1,049,871,467, forward strand.
ATTACTATGGGCAATTTCAACATATTTTGCCAGCTTCTTTTTTAGGGCGCACATATAAGAAGATATAGATTGTTTCTGAGTGGGGTTATCTTCCCACGTTTCTTTTATCATGTCCAGTGGCCCTCTTGGCTGCCTACCATACAGCATTTCAAATGGTGAAAACCCTGTTGATGCCTGTGGCACTTCTCTGTAGGCAAAAAGTAGGTAAGGCAAGTATTGGTCCCAGTCTTTCCCATCCCCTTTTACAAACCTTTTTAATATGCTTTTAGGGTTTGGTTAAAATGCTCAACATGACCATCTGTCTGAGGGTGATAGGGGGAGGTTCTTATGGCAGTGATACCTAATAGTCTGTACAGCTCCTTAAGCAATGCAGCACCAAAATTACTACCCTGGTCAGTAATAATTTTTTTAGGTATGCCCACTCTGCTGAAAGAAAAAATTACTCACCTTAGTAATGTTGTTTCTTCTAATGGAGTCTTGCTATATTATGACTATTGCAGTTTGCCCCAGCCTTAGAACTGCTCCGGAGGTGAAAGAGTTAACTTCCATGCAGAGCATGGAGCTTAGAGTGTGAGTTCGGTTCAGAATCTCTGTTTGGCTGGTTTCAAACCGAAACTGTCAGATCTTTACGAGCAAAAACTCACTAAGGTTCTGTGTGGAAGCTGTAACCTACACTAGCCAACTGGCCACTAATATACTAACACATTTTTGCTGGTCCCAACACAAAGACTCAAGTCAGTGGACCAGAAAATTAAGATAAAATAACTAAATAAACACAACGCCCAAACATGAAAGAGGGCATCAATAAATGCCAACAGAGGACTACCCACCCCATACCCCAAAGTAGGAGTTCTGAGAGGGGCAGGCTGGGGAGGTCATAATATAGCAAGACTCCATTAGAAGAAACAACATTACTAAGGTGAGTAATTTTTTCTTCAAACAACATGAAGTCTTGCTATATTATGACTATTGCAGACTACACAGCAGTACCTCCATGGAGGAGGGACAGAACCTACTTAGGGAATAGACTGTGAAGCACGGCTGTGCCAAACCGAGCATCCCTCCTGGCCTGAATATCCAGGGAGTAATGCTTGGTGAAAGTGTGTACTGTCTTCCAAGTAGCTGCCTGACATATCTCCAAGATAGGGATGTCTCTAGCAGCAGCTAGAGATGCAGCTGTACCTCTGGTAGAGTGAGCCCTCAGGCCTGAGGGGGGAACCTTACCCAGATTTTGATAGCAAAATTGGATACAAGAAATGATCCACCTGGCAATGGATCTCTTAGTGGCAGGTATCCCTTTCCCAACCTCACCATAAGTGAGAAACAGTTGGAGGGAGTCAAACCTGTGACCCTTGGTACGCTCTATGTAGTAACTTAGGGCCCTCTTAACATCAAGTGTGCAGCCTCCTCACCAGAGGAGGAATGGTCAGTGAAGAACACTGGAAGTGAAATAGATTGGTTAAGGTGGAAATCTGAAACCACCTTAGGCAAAAACTTCCTGTTAGTCCTGAGGACTACTTTATCCCTGTGAAAGGAAATAAAGTCAGTTTCTGCTAATAAAGCCTGTAACTCACTTATACGCCTGGCAGAAGTGATGGCTACCAGAAATACAGTTTTCCAAGTCAAATACTTAAGCTCTGCTGAAGACAGAGGCTCAAAGGGGGGTTGCATTAGCTGAGCAATGCATACATTAAGATCCCAAGCCGGGGCAGGGTCCCTGAATGGAGGATTGGTGTGAAGCAATCCTTTAAAAAACTTGGAAAATACAGGATGAGCAGAAAGAGAAGAGGGCTTCCCTGCTGAAATGAAGGCAGAGACAGCAGCCAAGTGCACTTTCAGGGTGGCTGGTCTCAGTCCCAAAGAATTAAGATGGACCATGTAGTCCAATACAGTGGGTAGATCAGCAGATTCTGGGAAACATGCTTCCCAGAACACCATATGGAAAACCTTTTCCACTTGGAGTTATAGGTAGCCCTGGTGGAAGGCTTTCTAGCAGCCTTCAGGATTTCGAGAACACTTTGAGAAAGTTGCAAATCAGCAAACTCTAACTGCTCAAGAGCCAAGCCTTGAGGTTGAGGGATTTGAGATTCAGATACCAAACTCTCCCCTGAGCACAGGTTAACAGATTGTGGTTCCTGGGGAGACACAGGGGAAGATGGACTGCTAAGGACAGAAGGAGTGGGTACCAGGGCTGCCTGGCCCAGTCTGGAGCAATCAGGATCATTTTGCAGGGCTGAGACCTGATTTTGACTAGTACTTTGAACAGGAGAGGGAAGGGGGGAAAGGCATAAAGAAACTTTCCTTCCCAATTGAGGAGAAAGGCATCCAGGGGAACTGAGCCCAACACTGGGGGCCTGCAACAAAAACAGTGGAAGTTGATAATTGTCTGGGGCTGCGAAAAGATCTATCTGAGGAGTGCCCCATCTGGCAAACACTATCCCCAGTACTAGGGGATCCAGTGACCATCATCGTGATGGCCCGGAAATCCTGCTGGGGCATCTGCCAGGACATTGTCCTTGCCTGGGAGGTGAACTGCTATGAGGGAAGTGTTCAGGGAGTAAGCCAGAGACCACAACTTCATTGCCTCGGTGCACAAGGCCAAGACCGAGTGCCCCTTGTTTGTTGATGTACCACATTGTAGTGGTGTTGTCTGTTCTGACCTGTACCACCTTGTTCTGAACAGATGCAGAGAAAACCTGAAGTGCTAGAAAACAGCTCTGAGTTCCAACAGATTGATGTGGAGCAGAGATTCCTGAGGGGACCATAATCCCTGGGTGGAGAGGTCGCCATGTGAGCTCCCCATCCCAAGAGGGATGCATCTGTAGTAAGGGTCAAGGAATGGGACAGAGGGATGAAAGGCACTCCCTGTCTCAGATTGCTCTGATCCTGCCACCACTGAAGGGCCTGGATCAGGGTTCGAGTCACTAGGATTAACTTGGATAGAGGATCTCTTCTTTGAGACCAGAAGGCTCTCAAAGGGAACTGAATGTCTCTCATCTGAAATCTTGCTCCTTGCACCACAGCTGTGGAGGCAGCCATGTGCCCTAGGAGCTGCAGGAAATGCCTTGCTGGTCGAGAGACCTGCAGAGTGAAGGAGGCGGCCAGGGCCACTAAGGTTCTTACCCTTTCCAAGGGAAGGAAGGCTCTGGCCTGCTTTGTATCCAGTTCTGCGCCTATAAAGGTGAGTACCTGGACAGGTTCCAAAACTGACTTTGGAAGATTGAGAAGAAATCCAAGAGAGGTAAGCAGCTGCTGGGTAACTAGCAGGTGTGATTTGACCTGGTCTGGAGACTGACCCACAATGAGCCAGTCGTTCAGGTAGGGAAAAATGGCAATCTTTTGCCTTCTTAGGTGGCCGACTACTACTGCCAGACACTTTGTGAACACCCTTGGGGCAGAAGTGAGGCCGAAGGGCATTGCTCTGAACTGATAATGGCCTGAGGGCAGTTCGAATCTGAGGTACTTTCGATGGGAGCTTCTGATAAGAACATGGAAGTAACCATCTTTGAGGTCCAGGGAGGCTAGCCAGTTCCCTGGCCTTAGGGAGGGTAAAATCATTCCCAGTGTCACCATTTTGAACTTTGGCTTTAAAAGGTGCTTGTTTAGATATCTTAGATCCAGGATAGGCCGCCACTCTCCTGTCTTTTGGGTGAGGAAGTACCTGGAGTACAGACCCTTGCCCTGGTGAAGGGAGAAACCTTTCTACAGCTCTGAGAGCCAGGAGGGTTGAGACTTCTGTTTCCAAAGCAAGAGTCTCTAAAGGGTTTGTAGGTGGAAAAGATCTGGCTCTCATCTTTGGAAATTTCTTGAAGCTGAGAACCAGACCCTGGCTCACTACTTCCAGGACCCACCTGTCTGAAGTTAAAGACTGCCAGTCTTGGACGAAGTGAGCCAACCTGCCCCCTACAGGTAGTGGAGAGCCGACCCTGGGCATCCCATCAGGGTGCCTGTTTGGCAGGGGCTTTAGGCTGAGGGGTGGGAGCAGGCCTGCTCCAACCCCGTCTGCCTCTCCCTCTGAAGAACCCCTCTGTACATAGGCTGAAGAGGAGGGCCTGAGTCTGGTAAAAGGCCTGTGAAAAGGCTCACCCTCCCCCTGGGGCTGCCTCTGAGGAGTGGCTTGCCGTTCCTTGGCTTGTGCACTCCTGTAAGTGGTTCTATATTCATCCATTTTCTTCATATAATTCTCTGTCTGCTCCCCAAACAGAGAATTTCCCACCACAGGAAAATCCATAGCCTTAGACTGGGTATCCTGTGACAAAGTAGTACACCTGAGCCAGGCCAATCTCCGAAAAGCCACAGATGTAGCCATGACTCTAGATGATACATCGTTAGAATCCACTGCAGCATGGAATTGCATCTCAGATGCCTCAATACCATCAAGAGCCACCTGCTCCAGCTCCTTTGCAAGCTGGCCAGGGACCTGTTTGGCTAAGGCCATGACAGTATCCCATCTAGATTTCTGGTATCTTGCAACATAAGCCATATAGTTAGCTTGCCTGAGTTCCAAGGATGCTGCCATGTATTGTTTTTTGGCCATGGCATCAATCTTCCTGGAATCCTTGTCAGGAGGATGTGAAGCCAGTGGAATATTAGCTTTATCACAGGCTGCAGCCTGAACTACCCCAACATGACTGCATTGCTGTGAAAGAAAATCTGTATCAGGACCTGACAAGGTGTACCTCCTGTCCATCTTTTATCCACAGGAGGCACATAATTAGAGCTTTTAAAATTTTATTGTTTGTTTTCTAAAAGATTTATGTAAAGGATGGACAACCTCCTGGACTCTGGGATATCCATCATCTCCACATAGTCAGGCTCCTCTTGCTCATCCAAAGCCTCCTCTAAGGGAAGCTGGAGGGTCTCAGCAACTTTTTTATAAAACAAAAAATGAGAAGGGGACTCAGAAAGCCTAGGGGGAGACTCACCTGAAGGTCTGTCTGGGGAGATGTCCGGTTCAATGGGCACATCCAGACTTTCAAAGTCACATTCACACTGATCATAATCCTCATCCCCCTCCTCTGGTTCATAGCACTCTTCTATATCATAATCCTGAACCACTGGAACCGACTGAACCGACATTTTGCCAGACAGTGGTGGTTCGGAGGGAACCGGGGACAGGGACTGGACAATCTGTATTGCCCTGGCTATCTCAGCAGCAGTTGGAGAAGCAATTTTGGACTCCAAACCTGCTGATTTTTTAGATTTCTTTGCTGGAACTGGCTCCTCAGAGCCAGCTTTTCATTTGCCTGAGGAAGTCTCGCCCTGGTCCGAGGGCACTCCCTCTGGTTCGGTTGGCACCGAACCGGGCTGGCCATCCGGGTCAGCAGACTTTTTGGCCTCTCGTTCCCTGAGCCTGCCCACTCTCTTGTCCAGGGTGGCTGCAGGGAAATTTTTACAAATCTGGCAGTCTGAATTGGGGTGGTCAAACCTCAGACAATGGACCACATGTAGTGTGTGGGTCAGCCTTGGCAAAGGCTTCCCACAGACACTACAGTGTTGAAACCCAGTGGGCCGGTTTTCTTTTGGGTTTCTCAGACATGATGCCAGCCTAACCAACCAACTTGCCCTTTTGATGGCAGTGCCAGGCAAGACACCCTTATCGGTTCCAAACCGTGTCATGGGTCGAAAAAACCGTAATGAAATCCGTTTTTTAGAACCGATAAGAACCGAACCGTGATCAAGAAGCCTTAAAAGGCTTTAAACTTATATTTAACAGTTAACCCGATCGGTTCAACCGAACCGATAATACTTTACAAGTTCCACACAGAAAAAACCCTATCTATTACTTACGATAACCATAGACAGAGCCTGAACCGATCGGTTTTGCGGTTAAAATAATGAAATCGCGGTTAAATTAAATCGAGAAATAGCGCTTTAAACCGAAGAAATGAACCGAGCAACAGGAGGAATCTCCGGAGCGACTGTTCAGTGAGGCGGAGTAAAGAATCTGACAGTTTCAGTTTGAAACCAGCCAAACAGAGATTCTGAACCGAGCTCGAGCTCTAAGCTCCATGCTCTGCATGGAAGTTAACTCTTTCACCTCCGGAGCAGTTCTAAGGCTGGGGCAAACTGCAATAGTCATAATATAACAAGACTTCATGTTGTTTGAAATTTGGGCAAGCTCTGCTGCAACTTTTGGGGCTGTAAGAGTACGCATTGGAACTGCTTCTGGGTAATGAGTAGCATAGTCGCATACTACCAGGATAAATCTATTACCCTTTTTACTTTTGTCTAAAGGACCAATCACATCCATTGCAATTCTCTCAAAAGGCACATCTATTAAGGGTAGGGGCACCAGGGGCACCTTGTCCTTTCTAGTAATTGGGGCTACTTTCTGACACTTAGCACAGGAATTACAATAGGTAACAACATCTTTATGAATTCTGGCCAGTAAAATCTATATAGCAATTTGGCAAGGGTGCGATCCCTCCCTGAGTGACCAACCATAGGACTATAATGTGCTATCTATAATAACTCTGTTCTATACTTCTGTAGTATAACTAATTGTTCTATCTATTCCTGTGTCAGAGGTTTAACCCAAACTCTGTACAGTAACCCATTACATTTTTTAAACAATGGACTACCCTGTTTTGGTTTCACCCCCAGCTGCTTAAAATAACCCTGGAGAGAAACATCTTTAGCTTGTTCTGAAAGACAATCATGATCAGTTATCAATTTAGTTTCAGCATATTCATATTTTAACCCTTCATGTCCATCAGTCATTTGTTGCTATAGTTTCATCAGGCATCGTCTTTCTTTCCTGGATTTCCGGATTTTGGAGCTGTGCTCAAACAAGTCCGACTCAAAATCTTTGAAAGGAAGAGTATACCCACCATCTGAAATTTTCTTTGCCTGAGCTCTTATCGCCACAGCTGCTGAAACATCAGAATTTACTCCCTCTTTGATCAACTCAGTAAATCCTGGAAAGTCATTTCCAATAATCACAGGTACAGGTAGCTTAGGAACTACCCCCACTTTCAGTTTGTGCAACACACCTTTAACGGTCAGAGTCACTTGGGTGGTGGGATAGTATCGAGTGTCCTCATGAATGTAGATGACACCAGTACCTGGTCCCTTTGTAGTATTTTCCCAGCACTTGAACATTCACTACGGTCTGTATGCTTCCTGAATCAATGAGTCCCTTCACAGTCTTATTCCCCATCTTCCCATCTGTTAAGGATTTGCCCCAATTTGTTGAGGACAAATCTGCTCCAGTGCCACTCTCCTTACTATGACAGTTTCTTGCAAAATTGCCTGACTTATTACAGTTATAGCAGATAATGTCTTTGGGCACAGATTTGTTACCCCCACCAGAGTTCTTATCAGGCTTAGAGTTTAAATGGAAAAAAGAGTGTCTTACCAGTGCTTGGCTGTTACCTCACTGCTGTGGCATCTGTCTGGCCATTTGGTAGTCCTCGGCCAAAGAAACAGCTTTTCCCCCTCTCTGTTCAGTGTTCCTTTACCCACAGCGGCACATCTGTAGGCAACATGTTGATGAATTGCTCCATGGTAAATGTGTCAATAATCTGTGGGACTGTTTTGCTCGCTGATGGATCCATTTAATCAGGAGTTCTCTGAGTCGGGTGAAGGCTTCTTGAGTACTGTCGACAGAGTTGTACCTCAGAGATCGAAATCTTTGCTTGTATGTCTCTCCAGAGATGTCATACCTTTTCAGGATTTTGCTTTTCACCAGGTCATAGTTTTCTGATTGTGCAGTGTCCATACTACTGTAGGCAAGTTGGGCCTTCCCTGTCAGGTAGGGTACCAGTGTGATTGCTCATTGCTGCTTTGGCCACTAGCAGGCTGTGGCAACTCTTTCAAAAGTTGTGAGGTATGCCTCGATATCATCTGAGGGACACAATTTTGTAAGTTTAATGGCTTTTAAGTTGCTTGCATTATGTTGCTCATCTGTAAATGTGCCAGATCCTCTGCCTTTGATAGCTTGCAAGGTATCCAGCCATTGCTGCAGCCGTTGCTGTATTTCTTCTCTCATCTGCTGCTCCTTTCGCTGCATCTCTTCTCTTCTCTGTGCTTCTAAATGTTGAATCTCTTTTTCTCTTTGCTTCTCAGTCTCTTTTTGTTGTATAGCCTACCATTTGAAAAAGTTCATCAGGCTTTCAGGTTCAGTTACTGCCTGTTCTTTTGCCATGCCTTATGCTGGCTGTACAATCTCAGACTAGACTTCTGTCTCTGCTAGTTTGGCTGGCATTCTCCTGGTAACCACTCCTGGACTTGCTGCTGCAGAATCCATACCTTCCTCTATTCTTCCCTGGTACTAGGTCCAGTACCCACACACAAAACTTCTGTTTTAGGGTATGCATGGCTTAAATTCCACTTTCTGACACCAACTGTCATGAAGGAACAGGTCAGGAAGCATAGGAAAAACCAGGAACAGTTGTAGAATTCAACAAAAATGTTTATTTACAGTAGCAGTAACATAAAAAATATAAACTTGTTCAGAATAACTACAGTATGTAAAGAGAAGAAATGAAATATTTTTTCTTCGGTCTCTGTGTCCCTTTTTCTTCTTCCAGCAGTTGCAGCTCAGCTTACTAATAAGTCCTTCCAACCCCCACTCTTAATTCAAGAATCCTGTTTGTTGTATGTTTCAGGCAGGTGCAAGGAAAAGAACACAGTGTGCTTTAGCTGAGGCCTAATTTACGCAGCTTTTGCAAAAAGGCCTACAATTTGAACTCGGGTAACCTCCAAAGTTCCCAACAGCTTTTTGCAGTCATGTCAAAATACAATTATATACATTTCAACAGTAACACTATAAATTTTCTAAACAAAATGGATCACACTATCAATTACATTTCTATACAATGATTTGTACATATTTTTATATTAGTTGATATGCAAGGGAAAAAAAAGACAGACAGCAAGAGAAAACTAAGAGACAATGAGAGGCAAAGAATTGCAAGACTGTTTGGGTTGATTAAGTCTGAAGTCTCACAGGAAAATTTGGTTGCACAACCAGACAGAGAAGAGACAGAGGAGGCAAGATCCTTGCATTTAAACATTTTCTCCATAACAACTGTGACAGGGTACTATTCTACCCAGTCAGAAGAGTAAAACAGTTCTTAGGTTTTAATGAGGGAGGGGCTGTGGATATAGCCTACCTAGACTTTAGCAAGACATTTGACACAGTCCCACAAAAAAGATTAATAATCAAGTTAGCCAGACTGGGAGTAGGTCCCATGGTGGTATCCTGGGTAGCAAACTGGCTGCACAACTGGACACAGAAGGCAATAGTGAATGGAACACATTCCGAAGAAAGGGGGGTTACAAGTGGAGTACCTCAGGGCTCAGTACTGGGTCCAGTCCTCTTTAACATCTTTATAGGTGACATTGCAGAGGGTCTGAGGGAAATGTATGCCTCTTTGCAGATGACACAAAAATCTGTAACAGAGTTGATACACAAGGGGGGGTAGAAAAGATGAGAAGGAACTTGGCAAGGTTGGAGGAATGGTCAGACATATGGCAACTTAGATTCAATGCAAAGAAGTGCAAAGTAATGCACATGGGAAACAAAAACCCAGGAGAAGAGTACACAATAGCAGGGGCAGTACTAACAACAACAAAAATGGAAAGTGACCTGGGGGTATTGATATCAGATGACCTAAAGGTGGGTAAGCAATGTGAAAAGTCGGTAAGAAGAGCCAGAGGGATACTGGGATGCATAGGAAGGGGCATCACAAGTAGAACAAGCATTTGTCAATGCCGAACATTCACTTGCAGGTATTTGCAGAGGTATTTGGCACTTGGACATGGCTTAAAAAAATCAGTAACAAAGAAGTACAAGCATTTTTCAATGCCGAATGTTGCTTGCTTCTATGTGCTGTTTAGGTATTTGGAAGTCATTGTGGTGGGTGCGGGTTGTGGAGGGGGCTGGGAGAAGCGCCATGGGACTGTTTTCAATTTACAGGTTGTAAAAAAAAAAAGACGACATGGGACGTTTGCCATGCTGGGGTGGGCTCCCAGCGTGGCAGAAGGATGGCTGGGGGGGCCATGGAGCCAACGGGGAATTGGGCACCCTCGTTGGCAGACAACACAGGATGTTTTCCACGCTGGGGTGGGCTCCCAGCGTGGCAGAAGGATGGCTGGGGGAAGCTGCAGAGCTGATGGGGGATTGGGCAGCCCCGTCGGCAGACACCGCTGGATGTTGGCCACGCTGGGGTGGGCTCCAGCGTGGCAGCAAAGATTTGGGTAGGTTGATTTGAAGGTAAATGACAGCGTGGTCTTTGAAGAGAGGACCACCACTGTCACACAGCACCATCATCCGATTGGTGCAGGATCGCCACGCCTGCTCAATGGAGCAGGGGATTGCAGAAGAGGCACACCTCCAAAGTGTCCCATTCTCCCAAGATGTTCCTTGCACATGCACGCACGCGAACGTAAAAGGAAGTGGTTATCCTCTGTACAGACAGTTGGTGAGACCCCATCTGGAGTACTGTGTGCAGTTTTGGAGACCTCATCTATGCAAGGATATAGACAGGATGGAAGCAGTCCAGAGGAGGGCAACTAAAATAGTGCAGGGTCTGCAGCAAAAACCATATGAAGAGAGACTGAGAGAGTTTAATATGTATACTCTTGATGAAAGGAGGGACGGGGGGGACATGATACAAACTTTCAAGTACCTCAAGGGAATCAACAAAGTCCAGGAGGGTAGCATCTTTCAGAAAAAGAGATGTATAAGAACAAGGGGGCACAATTTAAAGATAGAGGGGGATGGCTCAGGGGGAATGTGAGGAAATTTTTTTTCATGGAGAGAGTGGTGGATACGTGGAACTGCCTACCTGAGGAGGTTGTTGGGTCTAAAACAGTGGGGGAATTCAAACATGCATGGAACAGACATAAGGCAATTATAGTGGGGGGTTGCAGGAAGTAGGCTGTTGGTTAACTAGAATCTGCAGCTTATCCAGTAGGTAGGGAAATGGGCAGACTGGGTTGGCCAAGTGGTCCTTATCTGCCGTCAAAGTCTATGTTTCTATGTAACCCCACCTCTAATCCACCTTACAGACAACCATATTTTATACAGAAAAGGATGAAGGAGTGGTCCATTTCTAAAGGGACTCATTTGATTATAACACCAAAGTCCATTCCAAATTACCCTCCCTCTTGCCAGGAAACATTGCTTTCCAGTACATTTACCAATACTGAGCAACAGGACAATAGGAAGGAGACTGGGATGGCAGTATAACCTAGAGGTTAGAGGAATGAGGTGTGAATGAGCTTGATACATCCAGCAGTGCAGACCTGAGTTTTTATTCTCATAACCTCCACTTGCATACTGTGTGACTCTGAGCAAGTCACTTAACCGCCCATTGCTCCCAGGTCACCCCTGAAAACAGGCACTTGTGCCTAGTGGGCCTTACCATGTTACCAAAGACTAAAAAAAAAATTTAAAAAAAAATGACTGGTTCCGTCATTTTAATTTCATCCTTAAGACCTTCAGTTTTGCTTTGTAAGAACTTATTCAAAGAAAAAAGCACATACTGTGCTCATACCCTGTGTGGCTGTATCATGCTCATAGTACAAGCAGTATTTTTCCACTGCTTTATTTTTAGAGCGGTATTTTTTTCTTTTTATCTTTAAATAAAACAATGGGTTAGGTTAGGGGTGGGTTTTAACACATGGCCCACTTTCCATAGTGTAAGCCTTACAGGGGTTTGCAGTAACTGAAAAATAAAGCACGGAAAAAACTAGATTCAGTCCTCCAGGAAGGACCAGCTCCATAGCTGCACAGAAGACTTCCAGGGACAAAATGAAACAACATACATAAATGTGATAGTGAGAGGGCAATGACACCCTGTCACACCCATCCTTCTCCCTAGTGAATACAGAACCAAAATATTTGTTCAGTATCTCTGCTTTCCCTTTGTCCCCCTCCTTCCATCCTTCCTCATTCTTCAGTCTCACAAAACCCCATTCAACCTTATGCTTCTTTGGGATGTAACTGAATAATGCTTTTTCCACTTGCTTCACTCCATTTGCCAGCCAGAGTTTCATCTCCACCTTAACCTCCCTCACCTTCCTGCTGGCTATCTTTATTGCTCCCAGGTAGTTCTCCCTATCCTCCTCCCATTGACTTCCCTTATACTTTATGAATGCCCTCCTTTTGTCTCTTACCACCACCTTTACTTCAGCTGTGAACCACATAGGACCCCTTTCCCTTTTTGCTTTTCATACTTTTGCAATCAAACTTTCTGCTACTTCTATCATTGCTTTTTTTATATTCCTCCCAATCCTTCTGCCCCTCCACCTGCTCTATACTACTTGTGTTTTTTCCAGCTGTTCTCCCATCTTGCCTTAATCCATTTTTTTAAAGTCCCATTCCCTTACTGTGTTTGCCCAGTTGGTGGTCCCAAGCTGGACCTCCAGCACTACTGCAGAGGCTGCAACTACTGGCAGCAGCTGTAGTTTGTCTGGGGCTATTCTTCCTTGGACTCAGGAAGAGGTGAGGGAAGGAAGAGAATAGATGGTGGTCCCGAGGGGATAGGGGGAGTCCAGTGATTGGACGCAGGGACCACTGAGGCTTCCCACATGGGAAAAGGGGGGGTCACATCCTGTGAGTGAGAGGAAAAAGGGGATATTTGGGACTTTAGCCAGCAGTCCTGCCTCTTTCACCTTTCACCCTCACAGGATCACCCACCTTTGTAAAAGCAGGGTAGTGGGGCCAGGCAGCTGGGGCCCCACTTTTGACTCATTAAGGGTGACCGCAATAGGGGTCGGGGAGCAACTTTCCCCAGTTTCCTTGTCTAAGAGTTTTTCGGGTTTTTCACCTCCTCCAAAAGGGTGCAAAATTGAGTTAGAAGAGAGAAACCAAATAGGGTAGGGCAAATAGTCCGGGCATAGTTGAATGTCAAAACTTGCTGCAATCATGTTGATGGTGTCTTGGGAGGATCACGATGATGTCAAATGGTCGGTGGGGCAATAGCTTGTCGTATTCTGCAAAAGGCTTGTTGCCTTCCCTACTCTGGTTGGTGTGGAGGCAGAAATGGAGTATCCTGACCTGGGAGGAGGGGCTGAGGTCCATCTCCAGCAGGTACAGCTACACTGCAAGGCTAATAATGCCTGATTGGGCAGCTGGTAAGCCTTGGCCCTTACAACCTTGGACCATTGATTCTCTCATGTGTACACACTGCTCTTAATTTGGTGTGTAATCAATAAACACATGGTTGTGGCCATTTCCTCCAAGACTGATGTCTGTGTTTTCTTTCTGGGGAAAGGGGGCGATGGGTGGGTACCAGCCAATGTTCTGTAGTCACTAGAACCAAATGGATAACTTAGTAAAGGAAAAGTAATAGGATTCTGTGACCAATTTATGGGGACAAAGGTTTGAAGGTGGGTTTTATATGAATAAATGGTGCTAAAAAAGATATGCTTGGGGGACTCTCTCAAAATTTTGGGCAATTGCTGCTAGGTGGCCAAATTCAAGATGGCTACCAAAAATCTCTAAAATGGCATGTCGCAGCTTATAGTTGTCATATAAAGCTATATTTGGTGTGTAAATGGGGGTTTTGAGGATCAATTAATTCATTTTTATAATAAAAAATGTTCTTTCTTGAAGCCAAAGACACCATGACAACATGTTCTCAAATCTCCACAATAATGTCTGCTTAATTCCAAGTTCACCCACCCCCAAAACTTGAAATTTGTGCTTCTAAACTTATAATGCATGTCATCGTTCAGTGTCAGAAAAACAGACAACTTTTATTTTTACAAAATCTGGTTTTGCACAGTTAGTAAAATTTGTAATTGAAAAGTTCTAGCTTGGTAATATTAGTCGGATTGTACAATTATCTAATATCCATAATGTTCGAAGCCTTATTGCTGCCATAACATTCTCCAATTAATGTTTGAAGTGCTGTCTTCATTTGAGCATACCCAAAATCTCCTACTTATTTTCTTCTTCCATGTTATTCTCAGAGTCATTATTGGAATCATAGTCTGTATCAGATTCTGATTCAGATTCTGCATCAGATTCTGCATTATCTTTTCCAGCTGTTGAGGCATTCTCTTGTGCTACACTATCCCTGAGGCTCTTTTGTAGAGGTGCCTATGTGCATCAGAGAGGTTGACATTTCATTTCAGTCAGAGTCCAGCCATCATCCAGTGGTGATGGTGGAGCATCAGGCTTGTCATAGTTCAGCGGGATGTACACCTGGTAGTTAACTTGCTTCACCTTCAAATCATGTAAATCATGGTCAGGAGGTATTCTCTTGGTTGATTTTCTCTTCATTTTGTCTCACTTTGATGCCTGAGCCTCAGCTAGCATCTTGCTGATAGTATCTCGATAGACAAACCTGATAGTGAACTTTGCCATGTTGTCCAGAATATTTGGTGTCACTGGAAGACTCTTTCCAACACCTGACAACTTATGTGCTACTTAGATTTAAGTGCACTTTGAAATACAGGCTTCTTTCCATGTCCAAAGAACCCTGAGACTGCATCTGCTCCCATTTGTATATGAAGAGGTACAATGACTTGAGCAACATCTTTTGAACACAGTGCCTTGCAGTCAAATATGTCCTTCTTCCTCTTCAAGCTGAGAACATTGTCAACCTGGTGTGATACATATGCAGCTAGGACTACTACGTCAGTGTCTTCTGCATCAAGTACAACAACATCCTTTACTCCATTCTTCCTCAGTTGATATCATGTCTGCTTCTATGTGGTGATACAGGAACCAATTTGCACATGTTCATCCTTGGAGGACAGGTCCCAACAGTTGCTCCTCAAAGAATATAGAAATTGAATGGCTGGATGTTGATGCGCAAACACCCTGAAGTCACTCTTCAGGAACTGCTGGATATGTATCTTGTTGCCTGAGTTTTTGAACAAGTTGTGGAGCTCATTTGAAGCAGGCAGCTTATCTTCGCTCTCTCTCTCTCTCTATATATATATATACATATATATATATATATATATATATATATATTCTGTATCCCTCCTGTGTATGATGTGCATGTTGTTCTACGTTCATGCTTACTGTCTTTGATGCTCATCTCCAGGTCACATGGATCATTCACAAAGGTGATTTTGGAAGCTTTGAGATGTCGAGACAGGGCAAGTGCAAATGCCTTATGAGCATAATCTGTCCATGTGAAGTCAGTCTCATCATGCTTTTTTCTTTCCTCTGCAGAAGGAGTGGCAAGCTTCCAAATGAATCCCATGTCTACAAGGGCAGTATAGCTACTGACGGGGTGTAGTGGAACCAGATTCAACTTTTCAACTAATTTAGATTTTTGCACTTTGACCATAGTTCCATTAGGATTGAATATTGAGAGACATTCCTCTATCACACGATGTTCCATTACTTGTGACAGGTCAGATTTCTCCTTGCACGTTAGAGCAAAACAGATTACTTCTGTCATGGCATTGTTTTCTATTACACTAGTCCTCATTACAATGGTTTTTGTTCCATCTCTGCTAATAGGTTGTCTACTGAAGTTATACCTTCAGTTTCTGTGAACTGTTGCATCAAATGATTTCTTAGTTAAAAACATCTGCTATTGAAAGAATTTGTTAACTACTGATTCATCAACCTCATATGCTGTTTCAAAGTCCTGGACAAGTTTGTCTAATGCAATTGTTCCAGATTGGAAAGTCCTCAGAGTAGGCTTTGTAAGAACAAAAGGAGCACAGTCAAATTTTGTGATGCAACTATCGAGATCCTGTATTGCCTGTTCATCTGCTCCGAGTCGGATGGTTGAATTCTCACTGTGGCACTGAGAGGTTGTCTTCATGTTTGCAATGGCATGCAGAGAGACTCTAACTCTATTTATAAAGTTTGTATTTTGAGAGTGAGTTAGCAGCATCTTCTCATTCTTCAAAATTCTCATCCAACCTACTTTCATCTTTAAGCCCTTGTTCATTGTCATTTCCATCCATAGATCCAGTGGCAAGCTAGAGTAGGGGTTCCCTGTCATTGATTGTGCAAAAAAACATCATGCATGTACTTGACTTTCTCCTCAGGCAGACAGGCAATCTCTAGCCAGAACTCAACAAGCCATCTTCCATACTTGTCATTGTCATATACTTGCAGCTATGGCAATATTAATCTGAATGATGCCTTGAATGTCACCCAATCCTGACTTCTTAATGCATTGATATTCATCATCAGTATTTCAGTCGTGTACATGAAGCTGAGCCAATACTTTGCCATTGAATTATCAGAATTTTCAACTGTTTTGAATGCTTTCACAACAAATGAAGGTAACTCTTGATCAGCCTCTAGTTCATCCCAGATCATCTTGTGCTCTTCTTGTGTGCTTCTGGAGGGGTGTCTTAGTTTTTCCAGCTTTTCTTGTAGCTCTGGAGACAAGTGCAGACCAGCACTAAGTCATTTTTGAATTATTCTGTGAACCAGTACTTTGTACAGCAGTCGAAGACATCTGATGCTTTTTTTTATAATGTTTTTGATGCAGTGCTTTGTCAGCTGAACCCTTGTTACTTTTTTACTGCTTTATTTTTCTCTGTAGCAAAGTGATTTTTGGAGGGTATATCTTCTGTGAAATTGTTACAGGTGGTGCTTGCAGGTTTTACAGTTTTATCTATCATTAGGCTAAGCTTTCATGGCTAATTACAGGAGCACATATGAAATACAGACTGAGGGATAATGACTGCATTTGTTATTGGTTGATTGTTTCTGCTCTTACCTCCTTGTTTCTTTCATCCAGGTTTCTTCTTTTTTGGCAGAGAAAGGGCCCAACCACCCACGCCCATCCCCAACCACCCCAAGCTACACTCCTTTTATAGAGGAGCACAGTCATGACATTTTCTGTAGCAAAGCAGGAAGGGGAGGATCAGAGGGATATTCACACAGTGATCTCACTTACAGGGGCACAATTAATTTACTTGTTATAAAAAGTTATACAAAAACAAACAAACAACTATATATATATATATATATATATAAACTTTTGCTTTCACTTTCCTTCTAATTACTCGGACCAGGTTATAAACTCAGCAACACAACTGGAATGGATATTATTAACTGCAGGTACTGCAGGACACTTTTCAAAAGGGCAGTTATATAGGACTTAGGATGCTGTCCTACATGCTGGACCATCAGAGATCTAAGGGCTCACTTCTGGGTAGCATGGGCAGAGACTGCACACCTCAAATCACATATTCAGGAGGAAATATATTACAAGAACTGCCCGCTACTTCTCCAACATCCAACTGATGCACCTCGACCGCAGAGGACAGTTGGTCCAAAACATCAACGGTCCAGAAGGTTGGTGCGGGGTTAGGAGGGGCAAATTGGGTGTCACCAACATATCACCTCCACAAACCATATAAAAACTACAAGCAGGTATCTGCCTCTATCTCTGAAATCAAACAAAGAAGCAGAGAACACTGCAGAGCAGGACACTGCAGCACAGAAGCTAGCACTACAAAACTCATCCCAAACAGGGACAGAAAAAAAAAAAGCAAAAAGAAAATTGAAAACAATTCTGATCATAGGAGACTCCATGATTCAGGGAGCTGATACCTACTTCCAGCCAGAGGTAATGTTCAGATGTCTCCCAGGTACATCAGCATGGAAAGACACTGACTGCATTACTAAAATCATGCAGGAAGCAGGAGAAAACATCAATGTTCTGGTACACATAAGGACTAACAATCTTGCCAGCTGGTCAGTTGTGGAGACTAAGTAACACCTGACCAGGCTGGGAGACAAACTGTCATCCATTTCATTTGGCATCGCCTTCCCTGAGATCCTGCCAGTCTGGGAGAGGGGGGCAGATGGATGGAAGATCAGAGAAGGGGAAATAGAGGAGCTAAACATGTGGCTCAAGGTCTGGTGCCAGGAAAAAGAACATGAATTTGTACTTAACTGGCAACAGTTTTGAGAGTGAAAGTTCTTTAAATTCAATGGACTGCATATGACTAAGGAGGGAGTCAGTGCATTGGGGCAGAAGTTTGATATCTTTGCAGAATATTTAAACAAGCAAATGGGGAGAGGGACACAGCAACCAATACATTGAATGGGAAAAACACCCCTCCCCCCTCAGCTAGTGATCAAACAGGATTTTAGCATGTCTTTAGTTCATCTACATCACCAGGTAAGGAAAAAGGTCCAGCTCCCCATATAACATGCGGGGAAACACCAGACTTCGCTCAACAGCTAATGCACCGAAATCTGGACAATGGAAAATCATGTACACAAATGCCTGCAGTCTGGGAAACAAGATCCCAGACCTGGAGGCAACAATGACAGAGGCTAAACTGGACATAGTAGCCATTAGAGAGACATAGTTCACCAGTAACCACACTTGGGAGACTTCAGTACTGGGCTATGTACTGTTCAGAAGAGACCGAGGTGCAAAAGGGGAGGGGCTGTCCCTTTATGTCAATGAAATTATCAAAGCTACAGAAATTCAGAGTACACATAAGGAGCCAGAAGAAATGTGTGTCACCCTGGAAACAGGAAATGGAACAGCCATACAAACTGGGGTTGTCTACAAGCCTCCAGACCAGGGGGAGGACATAGACAAATTACTGTTAGAAGATATACAAAACATGATGGCTAAAGGGGAGGTTCTGATAATGGAAGACTTCAACATGCCAGATACAGACTGATCAGTGCCAGCAGGAACATCCACCAGAACTAGACACATAGTGAGTTCCATGCAGGGGGTTGGCCTCAAACAATTGGTACAACAACCCACAAGAGACAGGGCTATCTTGTATCTAGTACTGACTAATGGGGAAAGGATCACAGACCTCCAGGTAAAAGATCACTTGAGGGCCAGTGACCATCACATGGTACTGTTCAATTTGGCCACTAGAACTAAATCATCCCATTCTAAGGCAAAAATATGGGACTTCAGAGGAGCTAACTTTGATAAGATGGCCAACAGAGTTAAGCTAGCCCTGGCAAGAAGAAATACCAGTGAGGGGTACAGGCAAAGTGGGCAAGCATTAAGAATGCAATACTTAAAGCAACATCCCATTGTGTTAGGGAGAAAAGCAAGGGCAAAAGAAGGAGGACACCACTTTGGTTCTCAAAAACAGTAGCAGAAAAGATCAGAGCCAAAAGGTTGGCCTTCAGAAAATATAAGGTAATGCAGCGGGCCAAAGATAAAGAGATATACCAAACTTCCCTAAGGGAAGCCGGGAAGGCAGTAAGGCAGGCAGAGACCCAAACTGAGGAAACACTAGCATGAACAGTAAAAGAAGGGGACAAGACTTTCTATAGATACATAAGTGAAAGGAGAAATCCCAGAAGGGGTATTGCTAAGATCAAAGGGATAAGGAGGAGTGTGTGAAGGAGGAGCAAGGAAAAGCATATATTCTAAATAGATACTTCTGCTCAGTGTTTACTGAAGAGAAGGTAGGGCAGGGCCCACAGCTCAGCACCATGGACACAGGGGGCGGGAGGTGTGCACAAGTCCTTTCACAAAAGAAAGGGTCCTACAAGAGCTTGCTAAGCTCAGGGTGGACAAGGCAATGGGACCTGATGGCATAAATCCCAGTGTACTAAAGGAGCTAAGGCTGGAACTAGCAGAGCCATTATCAGAACTGTTTAGTGAGTCTCTGAGCACAGGAGAGGTCCCAGAAGACTGTAGAAGGGCTCATGTGATCCTGCTCCACAAGAGTGGCAGGAGGGAGGAGGCAGGGAACTATAGACCAGTCAGTCTTATCTCAGTAGTTGGCAAGATTACAGAGGCACTCCTTAAGGAAAGGATAGTGCAACACCTGGAATCCATAGGAGCACAGGATCCAAGACAGCATGGGTTTACAACAGGAAGGTCCTGTCAAACTAATCTCATTGATTTCTTTGACCGGGTAACCAGAGTGCTGGACCAAGGGGGTGCAGCTGATGTCACCTACCTTGACTTCAGCAAAGCTTTCAATACTGTTCCACATAGAAGATTGATTAATAAGCTGGGTAGGCACAGGGTGGGTCAGAAGTTGGTCAACTGGGTGGCAAACTGGTTGGCGGGCAGAAAACAGAGAGTGGTGATAAATGGTATACAGTCAGAAGAGATGCAAGTCACAAGTGGGGTACCTCAGGGATCAGTCCTGGGGCCAGTCCTCTTCAATATCTTCATCAGTGACATTGCAAATGGACTGGAGGGTAAGATTTGCCCGTTTGCAGATGACACCAAGCTCTACAATTGAGTAGATGATCCAGATGGGGTAGGCAGAATGAGAAGAGATCTGGAAAAACTGGCAAAATGATTGGAAGAGTGGCAACTGGGGTTTAATGCAAAGAAGTGCAAGATCATGCACGTAGGGAAGGGAAACCCTGAAGCTACCTATAGGTTGGGAGGGGAGTTGCTGGCAATCACAAGGGAAGAAAGAGACTTAGGCATCATCATCACAGATGACCTGAAATCATTCAAGCAGACCACTAAAGCTGTAGGTAAGGCTAGAGGGATGTTGAGGTGTGTTAGCAGGGGTATCACAAGTCATAAGAGGGAGGTAACAACCCCTCTTTACAAGACACTGGTCGGACCCCATCTGGAGTACTGTTCACAGTACTGGGGGCCCCACCTGCACAAGGACATTAACAAATATGGAGGCAGTTCAGAGAAGGGCAACCAAAATGGTGCAGGGATTGGATCAGAAAATATATGAGGACAGATTAACGGAGCTCAATATATATATTCCCTAGAGCAAAGGAGTGGGAGAGGTGATATGATCGAAACATTCAAACATCTTAAGGCCATTAACAAGGTGAAAGAGTCTAACATGCTTGAACATAAGAAAAATTGCAGAACAAGAGTACACAGCATGAGATTAGATGGAGGCCGATTAAGGGGTAATGTGAGGAAGTTCTTTTTCACAGAAAGGATGGTAGATGCATGAAACAGCCTATCTCAGGAAGTGGTAGATATGGATACAGTGCAGGGCTTCAAACAGGCATGGGATAGGCATAAGGGAGCAATACAGATGAGTATGAATAGATAGGCCATTGACAGAGTAAAGGTCTATGGCACATTCATAAGGTAGAAAAAAATGGACAGACTGGATGGGCCTTGTGGTCCTTATCTGACGTCAACTTCTATGTTTCAATTAATCACTCTAGCTTCAACAAGAATGTCTGATGAACCAGATCCTTTTAATTGCTTGTTGATTGCTGATATGAAAGAACACTGCTCATGGAATGGATCTAGGAATGGAAGGATGAATTCAAACTCTTTAAGATTCTCATTTTTCAACTGAACAATCAGAGCATAGACTGGCTGAGCTCTAAGCAGTTGAATGAAAGGCATCAATTTCTTTTTCAGTACAGTGACTATGCGACACATCACATCATGTAGTACTGACTTGTGGGGCAGCTTGGGCAATGTGAGGTAGTAGTATGCCTTGCTCTTTGTAGCCAACATCTGGATATCGGTTTGAAATCCAGCAAATGCTCCAACCTTATGGCTTTCTGCTGGAAGCTCTTTTTCATTGCTGTCAAGATGAGCCAAAGAATGGACCATTTCCCAAATCTTTTGGTCCCGAGTGCTTTGTGGTGTGATATCAACTTCAGCTCAACTGATGGTAGGCCACATTTGTCTATCTTGTAAGTTTGAACTCTGTGCTGTTCTGCACTGATATTCTTCATCTCAAGAGGCTTTGCCATGGCCAGTTTAGGATGATGCTGTGGTCAATGTATCGTTCTGAAAGTCATCATTGTCTAGAATGGCAGTTCCAAGAAAATTGTTGACAAGCTCTTCAGGACAGCTGTTATCCTTCTCAAGCTCAAACTTGGCCCATGTAGCAGACAGATTAAAAGCAATCTGGTAGCTTATTCTGAATGATCATTTCTTCATCATGTCTATAATCTCAGAACTTCTAGTCAGGCAATGAATCTTCATTGATAACCTGACCTTTAAGGAAATGTGTTTCCCTGTGAATAACAGTGATGACAAGGCTGCAGTCTCTGGATCCCTGGCAGGCACCACTGAAGTCACTAGCAGCAGGGTTCTTTAGCCAGGTGAGAAATTTTCATAATTCAGGATTAGGTTCTTCAGTTTTCTCAAGATCATCAATATGCCCCCCCCCCCCGAGTCGCACCTGGAGACGAGCCTTGGCTCAGTGTGCCTTTCCCGGTCACCAAATTTTTAAATAAAAAAATAAATAAAATAAATATGTGGAGGCCAGCTTATGCCTGTATCACACAATAATTTATCTTTCAAGCACTTGGCAATGGTATTCAGTAATTGTTTGTCACTCACTCCCTATGAGTTGATTGCTATTTCCACATAACTTCCACCTTCAGACGTGTCATATACTATTGTACTCTCGTTTTTGTGGAAACAATCATGAAATCAGATCCTGTTTGCAAACTCCTTTTGAATCATCTGCAAATAGTACCTGATTTTGTTGTACTTGGTATCATAACCAAAATTCCTCAGAAGGTTATTGTAGTCCATCAGTAACCCTTGTAATGTTCTTGGTGCAGTCATATCCAATACAACTATTCGTACATGTTTGAAGAACATGTCTCGAACTTCTACGAGATGAACCTGTTGTAAGTGGAGATCTGAATTAATGTTATTGTCATGGTGGTATATTGAAGAGACATATTTTCTTCCAGCAGGAGCAACAATACTGAATCTCAGTAGCAAAAGGATCTGTTGTCCAAGCAGTGACAGCTAAGATATGGTCACGCATTGTAGCATCTTCTAGGTACACTGTGTGAGCCTTGAACGTTCATAGGTTCATAGGATTTGTACGAGCTCAACAGGTAAGAGTACCCTTAATGGACTCACCACCAATCTCATTGGTGGAATTCAGACTTGGTGTCACCCATATGTAGATCCAAATTTGTTTTAAAGGAGTCTAGAGTAGAACTCAATACTATATTAGCAGGTAGTTTATTCCAAGTGCTTACCACTCTTTATGTAAACCACTTGTTTCTTCTTAGAGTGTTATTTTGGGTACCTTTTAATTTCAATGAATGTGATCTAGTATTAACCAATGATTGATACCTAACTAGGCCTATTGTGTCTAGAATTGCATCATTTTGAAATGCTTTATATGTCAGACATAAATTTTGTTTTTTTGACCGAGTAAGTGCACTAGACAAATCCTGCCTATTTTCAGGCATGACCCGGGGAAGGGGGATACAGATGAATGCCAACTGACCTTGAACCAGATTAAGCTGTTGGTGGTATCTTTTGTATTCCATTGAATAAAGACCTATTCTTTTTAATCTAGTTTTATAGTTAGTTGCTTGTAATATGGAGACTTTTTTTGTCACTTTACGTTGCATCCTTCCTACAAGTTTTTTATTTCTTATCAAATGTGGTGCAACTACAGAGGAACTATATTCTAAATGTGGTCTAACAAGACCAACATACAAGGGAATGATAACATTTGTGTCCCTGCTTTTAATATTTCTTAAAATACAGCTTAATATTTTATTCCCTTTTTTGCAGCATTAGTTAAGTGTTCATCAAAGGAAAAGTCTTTAGATAGAGTAACACCTAGATCTTTTTCCTGGTTTGTCGTCTGAACATCAATATTATTCATTGTGTATGTATGGCAAGGGTTATTCTTACCCAAGTGCATTACTTTGCATTTTAATAAATTGAACAATAGATTGTTTCTTTTAGACCATTCAACCAAATGAGTTAGATCACTTTGTAAATTAATTGTTGAGTTTGCATTGGATATTATACTTCCCAATTTGCAATCATCAGCAAATTTGGAAAGCCAGCATATGTTAGTTAGTAGACTCATTGTGGATATAAATATATTAAAGAGAGTTGGAACCAGCACTGAGCCCTGGGGAACCCCACTAGTAACCTGACCCCATGCTGACAGATAACCTTTTACCAAAACTTGCTGTGTACAATCCAATAATCAAGCATTTATCCAGTTTATAATTACTGGATGAATTTTTAAGGATGAAAATTGTTTAATAAGCATTTAATGAGATACAGACTCAAATGCCTTAGAAAAATCAAGAAATGTTATATACACTGATAAACCATTATCCAGTGCTTTGCTGACTGGCTCAAGAAAATGTAAAAGGTTAGTCTGACACGATCTTCCTTTAACAAAACTGTGCTGGTAAATATCTACATGGCCAATTTCTTCCAAGTGAATGCTTATTCTGTTTTTTAATATCCTTTCCAACAATTTACAAAATACAGCAGTAAGGCTTATAGGTCTGTAATTTTGTATGAGGCTTTTGCTGCCACCTTTATGCAAAGGGATAACTATGGCTTTGTTCCATAAAGGCGCAATAGTACTAGTGTTCAAAGATCAGTTGAACAGCAATGTCAAGGGTCCAATCAATGATTCAGTTAATTTTTTTACAAATGCTGGTGGAATGCCATAAGGACCTGGTGACCCACTGGTTTTTAATAAGTTAATACTGTCTATAACTTCCTGTTCTGATACTGGGATAAAAGGAATATCATTTTTTTAGTGAATAGTCTGTATATTTGTATGTAAACACATTTATAAAGTAGTTGTTTAACTGGGCTGCAATTTCAGTTTCATCAGTTATGATGCCTTCTGAAGTATGTAGGGGACCGATAGTGTGCCATGCATCCATTTGTTGAAGACATCACTTGTTTCAGCCAGGATGTTTTTTGTCTTCTGGCATCATGCACCAAATACAGAAATCCTTGTCCTGTAGAGGACCACTCCGTGAAAGTCTAGCAGAAGGGCTGGGAGCATTTTCAGGGAAACTGCCATGCTCAGATTGGGATAGGAGGATTTCTTGCATCTGCTGTTTCTCTTTCCTAGTTTTGACTCACTGAAGCTTCCTTTACTCATGAATCTAGTCTTACACAATTTGTGAAAAAACATGCCAGTTGGACCATCATCCCAGTTTACTTTCTCAAAACACTTCCTTATTTAGCCAAGCCCCTCCATTCCAGTGCTAGATTCTTCAGTTTGTTCCATGAATCAATTGGATAGCCACTTTTGTCTTCATCACACTCTTTATCACATAATATACCCAGTTCTTTAATTGTCTCAACTCAACTGCTGGGGCGCAATTCCAGGACGGCATACACTGGCGTAAGCTGAAATACGCCAAGCCCCATGGCATATCTCATGACTTGCACCAAGCGGTATGCCAGCCCTGATTCCAAAAGGCACCTTGCACCATGTTGGCTGTAGGCTATGCCAGCCGTGGGTTATGCCACCCACTACACCGCAGCCCGTGATGACATGGCACAAGCATGGGTTATGGCAGCAACTGTGCCCTATTCCAGGAGGGTGGTTGCCATAACCCGCTGCCACAATTCCAGGAACCACACTGGTGAAGTGAAATTAGTGAAGCTAGGAGCTGCTTTAAGGGGCATCCGACTGTGCCATCCATCAGATGCCCACTCTGCAGTGCCATGGCAATGGTGCTGATGTGCTCCCTGTGCTCCCACAAGCACACCCATGCCCCCAACCCCGAATGTCAGGGACCCCGGGGGTCCAATTGCCAGTGCACCCCCCTGGACTACTGTGCCACCTGTCCTGCCCCCTGGTGTGTGTCATGGCATTCCAGGGCAGGGGTGCTCTGGGGTGGGCTGTTAGTAGTGGGCCGTGACTTGTGACATGTGGGGCTCTTATGCCATGCCCATGGCATTAGCCTCTGCATGTCGCAACTTGCATGGCATATGTGCTGGGACCCTGCCACTCTTGGAATACAGTGCAGGGTCCCTGGCGTAGCGGTGAATGTCGCAACTCGCATACACTGGTGAGTTGAGACATTCATCCAGGAATCGGGCCCTTTTTCTTTCCTCTCAGCTGTTTCACTGGTTTTATTAATGGTGTCAACTTCTTTCCAATCACCAATCACAGCACTTCATTTGGATACACCTGCAGAAAGACAAAACGTATATATATATATCTTTATCTGTCTGTCTATCTATCTATCTATCTATCTATCTATCTATCTATCTATCTATCTATCTATCTATCTATCTATCTATTATACTGGTGCCATCGCACCAGTATAGTTAGTGTGAAGGTGCACTTCTATGTTAAAGTCCAAACTTTGAAGCTTAATAACTTTGGAACCATTCAACAGATTTGTATGAAATATGGCATGCTTAATCTCTATTGCTGTTTCCCTTGAACTGCCAAATTTTGTGGGAATCCGTCAAGTGGTTTCTGAGATATAAAGTGTAGCAAAACAGAAAAATCATTTTTTTTTGTTGTATTATTTTTTCTTTTCCAAAAAGAGTTGACAGAACATACATAATTAGGGCTGAAGACTTCATATAAGCAGTCATTGTACAGGCGCTTAAAACCAATAAGTAAAGAAAAAAAATAAGAGAAGAAAAGAAATGGGAGAGGGAGGAGGGGGAAGTAAGGAAGGAAAGAAGAAAGGGGAAACAAAGGGAAGAGGTCAGAGAAAGGAAAGGAGCAAAGGGAGCAGTCAACAGCATACAGTACAAGCCATATTAAACTGTTCCCTCAACTCACTGGTGTAGCATTGTTCAATGAGTTTCCTAATCTGTGCAGTGTTTAATTCAATGAATTAGTAAAAGGTTAGTATTGGTTTGCAACTAGCTGTTATACACTATGGCCCGGATATTCAAACGGGTTGCGCCATGCGCAACAGGGTTGTGCATGCTCAAGTCCAAACTTGCTCCATTCTGCGATATTCAGCAGGAGGCAGTTGCGCCACAGAAAACAGGCTGAGCAACAGTGCAATGCAAATGAATGCATGCTCAACAGGAGGGGGAGGAACCATGCATAAACTGCACAGCCCGATATTCAGTCGGGCTGTGCAGAGTTGTGCAGGCGCAACCCCCAACCTGCGCCTGCACAACTTTGAGCCAAAAAAAGGCTTAAGTTGAGGGCCACCCACAGGTGAGCTGCTGCATTGCAGGGTGCAACACAGCAGCTGCCACCTGTGGCTGGCCCCCAACCCAGTCCCTGTGCACCCCCAGCCCGATCGCGGGCATCAATGTGGCTCCCCATTCACATCCCTGGTGGTCCAGTGGACTGAAATGCCCGATCGCGGGCAGAAAGTATACAGAACCCCCACATCCCATGTGCCCGATCGCGGGCAGAAAGTATACAGAACCCCCACATCCCATGTGCCCGATCGCGGGCAGTAAGTAAATTGCCCCAAAACATCTCCCTGGTGTCTAGTGTGGCCCCACCCCACCCACCCACGAAGCCCCACCACCTGCCTCCGCAGCCGGCGGGTGGCAGCATCCCACCCGCCTGCCGCCCGCCGCCCCCCGACTGATGCTAGAGGGCTGCACGCCCATTGGTGCAGAGCTAGAGCCAATGGGCTGCCAGCCCATACCGACATGGCAGTCCAGATTTGCCCACGATCGGGCATTTTGGTCCACTGGACCACCAGGGAGATGTACGGGAGGAGGTGGGGGAGCCACATTGCTGCCCGAGATCGGGCTGCAGGGTGCGTTGGTCCCAGACGGCTGCTGCCTGGCAGGGCGCCAGGCGCAAGTCCTCGGGGATCGGCGCACCTACATGCTAATGGCATGCAAATGGGGCTATAATGACATGCAAATGGCCCCCCCTGTGCCTTGCATGTATTATGGCCCCATTTGCATGTCACCTTTGAATATCGTGATTTTGGCGATGGCGCGAACAATGGTATTTGGGCGCCACCGCAAGTTGACTGCTCCACTCTGTCAACTCTGGCGCCAGTAAGTTCCACTGTGCCATGCACAGTGGCTATGGCTGGGGAGTGATATTCAAAGGAGTTGCTCAATAGCGCAACTCCTTTGAATATCGCATGGGACACACCTCTGTGCATCTATTTTGCGCAGCACAAGGACTTGCGTCTTTGAATGGCGCAGTTTGAATATCCGGGCCTATAAGTTTTATTTTCAGCTGAGTGCTTATGAGTTTCATTTCAGAAGGCATACTAAACAACTCTTAAGGAATGCTGTGCTATTTATAAACAATGCTCTTAAGGAATGCTGTGATATTTATAAACAATGCTCTTAAAGAATGCTGTGATATTTATAAACAATGACATGAAAATGCATTGCATAAACTCTGCAAAACAGCTACTGTCATTTCACTAAACAGGTACAAGTGAGCTGAACAGGCAGTGAAGGATAGTTGGAAAACAGTTAAAAGCTTCAACAGTTTGAGCTGTCAATGCAGTAGCATCACAAAAAAAAATGCTACACCAGTGAATTGATGGAACAGTTTAATGTAACTTGTACTGTACATTTATAAATGTGTACAGGTGAATCCAACGGTGAATTTACATACAGTCAGGACTGCCAATAGGCGAGATACTGGACCTGCATAACACCTATCCACTACTACCAGTAAGAAGGGTAAGAATGAGCAGAGATGGGTATTGTGGTAAAGGTTAATGAAGGAAGGGGTATACTGAAGCGATCCAATCATACAGCAGGATATATGCCAAACTATTGTACTCAACAGAGATGAATCTCTATCGACAGTCTTTGCTGGACATAAGCACACAAGACGTATCCTCAGTGTTTAGTCAAGTCAAATCAAATCCCTTTTCACGGCCTTGGGAGAAGAGTTGAGCTATCAGTGTGTATATGTTCTGTAAAATCCGGATTTAATCTAGAGCATGAACACATAAATATATCCCACAGAGTCTAGTTCTTGGCTTAGGTAACATTTATAATGTAAATACAAAGATCAAGAACATAAACAGATATCTTCAGAAAAACAGCAGATATCATACTTGAGAGTAAGGAGGTAAATCCTGTACTGAGCCTAGGTACTGGGAGCAGTTGGTCAGTAACTGCCCTATGGGGACACTGAACCTCATTCAGTGTGGCAAGATTGTAACCTGACTGCATCCAGCAGGGTAGGGGGTTATTCAGCCTACGCCTGTCTGAGGGTTAACATAACTTAGGTAAGGAGCCCAGCAAAGTCAAAATGTGGAAATTTGATATGTCTGGAGGTGGGAAATTCTGCCTAGCTTGGCAAGGGCTGAGAGAGATGCCAGCACCTCTATCATTGTAGGGACCCTTGGAGATCTCCAGTTACAGAGCAGGATTCTCTTAGTTTGCGGGGTCAGTAGGGCAAGCCACCTATAGTCAGGTGAGGATAGCTTAGGGAGGTCACTATGGATTCCCAGGAGGCAGAAGAGGGGACTAAGGGGGATCTGTTGGTGTAACACCTTGGATGCTATGTCTTGTGTTGCTTGCCACAAGGGTTGGATCTGTGGACAGGACCACAGTATGTGTAGCAGGTCTCCCCTAGCCCCTTGACATCTCCAGCACTTATCTGACTCCAGAAGTTTGGCTCTATGGAGAACCACAGGGGTTCTGTATCATAAGTGGGCAATTTTGTTTTGAATTAGCCTTGATCTAGCATCCCTCAACCAGCTGTGTGTGTCTCCAGGCCTGGTCCCAGGCTGCAGATGGAATAGGGAGTTGCAGCATTGTTTCCCTTTTATGCTTCACTTCCTCAGATTGAGAGGGTAAAGGAGCTCTGAGCATGGCATAGATGCACCCTGCAAGGCCCTTAGGGTGTTGTATCCAGGCATGCAGGGTTGACGGAGTGCACTGTGTCGAGGGTGGGCTCAGATAGTAGCAGAGGGCATCTCTGAGTTGGAGGTATCTCTTAAAATCTGACTTGGGGATACCCCATAGTACCTGGAGGCATTGAAATATGTGAACAACCTTGTGGTTTGGATCCATGAGATCTCCCATTTTGCAAATGCCCAAATTAGCCCAATGCTTCCAACTTACCCAATATCCCCCTATAGTAATGGAGTGGTTTTGCCACAGAGGAATGTGAGAAGGTGGGAGAGGTTAGTTCTGGACACTTCTACCATGGGTGAGGTACGACCCAGATTAGGTCTTTTGGGAGGTCTGAGTTTGGTGTCTCTACATGAAAAAAGAAGTGAAGAGGGGTGTATGGTCTCTGTGATGTCTAGCTCAGTTTGGAGCCACTGTGGGGAAAGGGGTGAGGGGGGGATACATCCATTTAACAGTTTGGGCTAGAAGGAATGCCTGTCTGTATCCTTCTATCCAGGGGAGATTTCAGCCACCATGTTCCCAGTGGGCCCTAAGCTTAGAGAAGCTGTACCTGGGTTTGGAGCCTTTCCAAAGGAAGTCCCTGACTAATCTATTGATGACCATGTGCCAATGCTTAGGGAGGAGGATGGGCATGTGCATGAGAAGATAAAAGAGTTTGGGGGCTGAGACCATTTTTATAGCTGCAATTTTCACTGCCAGGGTAAGTTTAAGGAGTTTCCATCTATTGAATTCTGTCTTGCTAGAGGAGAGAAGGGGTTGTATGTTGACTTGCCAGAGTGTGTCAAGAGATAGAGTCAGAAGAATTCCCAGATAGGTGATTCCTTTAGGGGCCCAGAGAACGCCAGCTGATTCTGCCATCTGCTGGGTACAGTGAACATTCAGGGGGAGTAATTCAGTCTTAGTTTGATTAAGTTTTAGGCCTGAATACACAAAGAAAGCATCTAGGAGATGGAGCAAGGGAGGTATGGAGCATTGGGCATCTGCCAGCGGAAGAAGTAGATCGTCAGCATACATAAGGGATGAGTATGATGTGTTTCCCACTGTTAAGCCAGTAATATCAGGATGGCTTCATATAGCACTGGCCAGTGGTTCCACAGCCAGAACAAACAGGAGGGGAGAGAGGGAGCATCCCTGTCTTATTCCTCACTCCAGTAGAAATGGGGGAAGGGAGAGTATGGAGTTTGTGTTGACTCTGGATGAGGGAAGAGTGTATATGGCTTGTATCCTGGAAAGAAATTTTCCATCCACTCCATGGTGTGTGAAAATGAGGTACAGGTAGTCCCATTCAATAGAGTCAAATGATTTCTCGAAATCCACTGCTATAGCAGCTGCTGGTGTAAGAAGAGATCTAGAGAAATGCATAAGATTCATAAGGGTTCTGAGGTGGTCCAAACTATGTCGGACAGGGACAAAGCCTACTTGTGAGGGATGTATAAGTCCTGGGAGTAAAGGGCTTAATCGGGTTGCCAGGATTTTGGCATACAGTACAGTTTACTGTTGATCTTAATAAGAGAGATTGGATGGTAACTTCCTGGGTTTGTGGTGTCCTTGCCCTTTTTGGGGATGACTACAATGGTAGCTTCCCGCATGGAGGGAAGAAGGGTTCCTTTGAGCTCTATCTCTTGGAATACCTCGGTTAAAAGAGGTGAAATGGTTGGGGCTACAGCTTGGTAGAAATCTGCTGTATAACTATCATTACCAGGTGATTTCCTCAGCTCCAGACCGTGGATGGCTGTACTCACCTCTTCCTTGGAGATGGGGAAGTCAAGCAGCTATACCTGCTATGCATTCAGTTTAGGTAAATGAAGGGCATCTAGAAACGTTAGTGTCTCTCTGTTTGATTCTGTGTGTGAGGAGGAATAAAGGGATCTGTAGAAGGAGGCCATGATGGTATTAATGGCCTCCGGGGTAGTGCCCAGTCCTCCTTGCTTATCCTTCAATCCAACAATATATCTACTGGCTTGTTGCTTTTGGAGTTGGCAAGCAAGTACTTTGCCCCCCTTTATCCCCTCCTTCCCAGAAGGTGTGTTGGAGGTGGAGGATGGCCAGTTCGGCCTTTCTGTTGAGAAGCTGGTTAATTTAAAATCAGAGGCCTAAAATGGTTCTACCTATTGTAGAGTGGGTGGAGGGGGAGGACATAGACTTCAAGGTAACTTCAGTTCTTGCCAGTTTCTGTTCTAGGGAAGCCAATTGATGTTCCCTTTCCCTGTGTTTAGCAGCTGCAAACCCCATGATGTTACCCCGTATTGTAACCTTAAAAGGCTCCCAGGCGGTACCTGCCGAGGTGTCTGAGATAGGATTTTCAGCCATAAAAAGGGAGGCTTCATTTCGGGCCCAGGGTATAAAATCTGGGTCCCTCATCAAGAGGGGATCTAATCTCTAGTTTATGAGTGAGGGAGCTACAGGGTCCCACTGAAGAAAGAGCTGGACCGGGGCATGGTCAAATATGACCCGTGGAAGGATTGAGACATCAAGGGCTTTTGTTGTTAAGGTAGGTGAGCCAAGCCATAAATCTAGCCTGCTGTGCAAAGCACTTGGTTCTGAATGGAATGTATAATCCCCTGTTCTGGGATGGAAGAGTCTCCAGATATCTGTAAGAAGCTGGTCTGACATCAGTTGGTGCAGTGCCTTCCCACTACTAAGGTGTGATTCCTTACCTCCATTATTCCTATCTAGGGATGGCATTAATGTCAGATTGAAGTCACCACCATTACGGAGGGGGTAGTCTGGGGGATTAAACTCCAGCATTACCTCAGCGATATTGTGGAAGAACTGTGGAGCATCCTCATTAGGGGCATAGGGGTTGCAGAGGGTAATCAGGCCTAAGGGGGTGTCAAATGTCGTTATCACCCACCAACCATCTGGGCCGGAAAGTGTCTTAACAAGGGTCCAGGGTAAGGACTTATGCAGGAGAATAAGGTCACCATGTTTCCTGGAGGGGGCATTAGAGTGTACCTGTTGGCCCATCCAGTCTTTGGACATATGAATATGGTCCTCTCCTGTTAATTTAGTCTCCTGTAGGAATGTCACTTATAGAGTAGGCATTTCAAGTGAGCCAATACCTTTTAGCATTTCACAGCAGAGTTTAGCCCTCTGACATTCCAGGTGTGGAATGCAATATCAGATATTGTGCTCTGAGGGGTGAGTAAGCTGCTTAAGCTGAGCTTGGACACCAAGGCGGATACAGGTAGGGGATACAGAAAATCTCTTCAGAAAGAGCAGAGAGGTATATTAGCTAGGGATGTATGCCAGAGCATAGTATCACTCCCCTTCTATGCCAGTGAGGGGCAGCAGCAGGCACTGGGGTATTTAGGCAATTTAGCACCAGCCCTAAGGGATTGGGGTACAGATATCAAGATACAGCTAGATTACTGCAGTACAAAGGGAAAAAAAAGAAAAAAGAAACAGTACCTTCACCTGTACACGTAACTGGAAACCCTGAAACTGGGTAACTTTTTTTTCTTTTTTCTTTTTTTTTGTTAAACAAAACAGCAGTGAAGAATGCGAGACGACTTAACCAACTGGGTCCCCAGCCAATGGTATGCCTGGATGCATCTGCGAGGCATGGGAGAGGAGAGATGGCAGTGAAGGGGAATTATACCCAGAAGTCCACCACTGTAAATGAACCATATAATGGTTATAGCAAGAGGTTATCACAGGAGGTAAATGGTAGACAGTTTTTAGGCCACTGCCTAGAGCCAGTTGGAGAAATTCCAGCCTTTGAACCCCCGAGCTAAGAGTGGGGAGATGTCCAATGAGTGGTCAGTTATAGTGACGTAGAGGTGATATCTAAGGACCCTTAGGAACTTAATGGCCTGCAGTTCGGGGAGTTATCCTTAGTTATTAAGGGGAAGTAGATAGTTTGGGCATCATGGCAGCCAGCTGCGGCTAATAACACCGGAAAATGTTGGTGTAGGTTCCCTTCCATCACTGTGTGATATCTGGGGAAGGGGTGCTGGAGTATCTGTGTAAGGAGGCCTGAAGTTGGCCAGTAGTTGCCATCGCAGTTCACAAAAAATAAACGTCTCAACTAACCAACAAGAGGCAATACTTAAACATCACTGTAAATCAGCAGTAGTTAAATACCATATTGGCAAACACTGAACAACATATATACCTCCAAATTGGGTGTCTCTGGGGGGGAAGGCCTAAGGCTCAGCCTGTCTTATAGATTAAACTGGGGGGTGCTAATAAGGGCAGAAGGGCCCTGCCAAGATTCTGTGCAGGTTAGGCTGTAGCTCTGAGCCCTCTTCAGCTATATCCCCAGTTATCCCCCCACAGTCCCCCCATTTACTCCCCGAGACACTAAACCATAGGTACTTATTTGAATAAGGAAGCTCGATCAGTCTGTGCGATCATCCTGAGCAGAGTTTTTCATTTCCGAGGAGCTGGTTTCTGGGCTGCTGCCTGGCAAAGAGCAGGAAGCCACAGTATGTAAGTCCAAGTCCTGTAGTGGCGAGGCGTCATCCATGGCGGAGGCCCAGGAATTGTGTGCGTCTTCGAATTGTGCACTCTTGGGAACTGCAGGGTTGGTGTCCATCTCCTCCCGGGAATCCGTGTCAGGGTGGTCATGCAGTAGAGAGTAGTGATTTTGAGTAAAATATGGACTTGTATATTCAGGTTCCTCTGTATCAGGTATCTGTGAGTTCTGGTTGTGCTTGTCAGGAGGGCCTCTTCGGTCCTGAGGATGCTCACACTTGGAGTGGGATGATCTCGGAGGCCTTTTCCGGATTTTGGAGCTGTGAGATTCCAGTTCTTTCACCGGAGTTTGAAGTGCTGTCACTGCAGAGGCATTAGAGAGGTCTCCCTTTACTGAAGATCGGTGGTCAGTTTCCTTGACCGAGTTAGGGTTGAGTGAAGGGCCCTGGTACAATGGCCACATTCCCTCAATAAAAGCCATTGCAGCATCTGGGGTGGCAAATTGTTGTAGAGTGCCATTAATTGTTAGCTTTAAGTTGGCAGGATATCGTAAGGTGAAAGGGACCTGCAGGGCGTACAGTTTCCAATGAACTTTGGTGAAGGCCCTGCGTTTAGCTGCTGTCACTAGAGTAGTCTTGAAATATCACAATTTTATGATCTCTCCATCTGAGCTGACCCAGCTCCCTGGCTCTGGCCTGGATGGCTTCTTTCTCAACGAAATTTAGAATTTGGGCAATGATGGGTCTTGGCCTATCACCCTGTGTAGGTTTGGGCTGCAAGGATTGGTGTGCCCATTCATTCATGATTCTGGTGGTAGGAGGAAGCTTATGGGTTTCTGGGAGTGCTTGCTGTAGGAATGATAGAGCGTTCTCTCCCTCGCACCCCTCTGGGAAACCGAGGAGCCGCAGATTGTTGTGGAGGCTCCTGTTTTCTAAATCCTCTAGTTTGTCCTGCATAAGACAGATTTGTGCATCCTGATCCTGCATAGTGGCACAGTGACCTTGGAGAATATCATTGTGGGCAATCGAGTTTTGTTCTGCTTGGTCAACTCTTGCATCGAGTTGCTGAATGGAAACTGCAGCGGTGTTAGCTGCTAGAGTTAGAGCGTCGATACTTGTAATAATTGGCACAAACATTTCTCTAATGGAGGGTTCTTCCCCTCCCGTAGTGGAGTGCGCCATGCGGCCTTGTCTATGAGGGTTGCCCAGATTGAAAGAGGTGCTGGTTTAGTAATCCTGTGTCGAATTCCCCAAAGTTTCAGCTGGGTGGTGAAGAAAGACTTCAGATTGCTGTAGGTATGAAGTTTTCTCATTGGGGTTCACAATATGAAGGGTTTAGTTGGGTTTTGGGCTCCGGGTCTGTGGTGCTAGTAAATTAAGTCACCATCTTGCTTGCAGGCTGGCCAAGCCCCCCCAAATCATTTTTTTTTTACATTTCTTTCTATAGCTGGATCTCAGAAATGGCTTTATGTTGTAATCTGAAATGTTCAGGATAGAAAGCCTTTGAGTCACAGATGTGCCTTTTGAAGGTTTGGTGAAAACATATTAATCCTTTCAAAAGTTATGACATTTTAAAGTTTCCCATTATTTCCTATGGGAAAATTTATATGTCAGGTACTAAAGATACTATTGTTCGCACAATACAGTACTGCGCGCAAAATGCCAGCTTCTTTTTGCAAAGAAGGCTGGTATTGTGCACACAATACGAGTACTGTGCATGTAATACTATCTTCTTTTCACAAAGAAAGCTGGTATTGTGTGCACAGTTCACAGAGGTTCGATCAACTGAGCTGTGTTGCATCTGCCATCTTGTTTGCCGCTTAGCGAGGATTTTGAAGTGCCAAACGTTTAAAAAAACAAAAAAAAAAACACATCAGAACACAGCTAAAGATGACCCCTTGAGGTGTATTCTGATGTTTGTTTTTTTATTTTAAGCTGGACTGAAACAAGTTTTTTATGTTGGGTGCCAGTTTATACAAAGAACAACTTCTATCCATTCTCTGTATGAGAACACCCGGTATTTTCTTGACTTCTATAGCCACAGCTGGAACTCATGCTGCTGGCTGCAGAGTCAAGGGAAATCCACTCCAACTGACATGGGGTGCCTAATCCCTGTGTCGGTATGTATCCCTGACACACAAACACACAGTTGTTTGGCTCACTGGGAGCCCACTCCAATGTGCCCAGATGTATTTGTTGTTTTAAACCCTGTTAAAGGAAGAAAACCATAATCCCAACGTCTTTTCTTTGATGCAGAATTCTGCATCGAAAATTTGTAATAATTTTGATGCAGAATTCTGCATCGAACTTTTCGCACTGACATTGGGGTGCCCAGTCCCCTGTTGGTGTGTGCTCCCCAACATTGTGACACACTGGGAGCCCACCCCAGTGTGCCCAGATTAATGTTTTTTTTTATAATTCCAACACCGGGATGCCCACTCCCACTGTCAGATGCCTCCCTCAGCCCACTTCCATTGCCGATGGGGGGGTGACCAGTCCCCCTGCTGGCATCATGTATACCCCCATCTCATGTGGCACACTGGGAGCCCACCCCAGTGTGCCCAAATTTTATTTTTTATTTTTTCCTGTAAAGAAAAAAAGTCCCTGAAGTCTTTTTAAACCTGTAATGAAGAAAATGGTCCATCATCTTCTTCACCATCCCCTCCCCATCCCCACCCTCCCTCTTCACACCACCTCGCCGCACCCCCTCACCCATACTTACCCTCTGGATGTCAGGAGCAGTAATCTTCTCTGGACCAGGAACATGTCTGCACTCTTCAAAGTCCAATCGCAAACTGAAGAAATTGAGGTAAGCCATATAATGGGAGTCAATGGTGGAGGGGTCAACTTATGTTGATATCTCAGCCATTTTTAGGAATTTTGGCCCCGAGTTTTCAACATGAGTTCTTGGGACCCCACCTCGTGAACACTGGCAGTATCATTTCATTTCTCAGCCTCAAAAGGTGATTTCATGGTCGCTGCACAGAATCACCTTTTGGAACTGATTCACAAAACGACACTGCCACTGTTCACGAGGCGGGGTCCCAGAAAGCCCATTTTCTAAATCTGGTGAAAAAATTCAAAACAATTACTGCATTATGAGTGTGTGTTGCGCAGTTTGTAAGCATGCTTATAACTTTCCCATTTTTTAATATTTTCACTTCAGATTTTTAACATTGCCATTTATTTATACCTCCTTATGAATAGTACAGCTGCCATTTTACACATCCTGTCCAAAATGCGTTTGTGCACCTGTGGCACAGAATGGTGTGGTTGCTGTGTGAAATCAACTTTTTGGATGGATTAACAAACTTACAGTTTCACTGTTCTTGAGGAGAGGTCCCAAAATGCTGATGATGAAAATCTGGTGAAAAAAATCCAAAATATTACGCGTCATGAGCATGCATTACTCAGTTTCTACGCACGCTTGTGACTTGGCCAATTTTTCATATTTTGACTCCAGATTTTTAACATTGCCATTTTTCCACACCACCTCATGAACAGTACAGCTGTAATTTTTCAAATCCTGTCAAAAATGTTGATCCGCACCTGTGGCATAGAAACGGCATTACAGGTGCAGGGAATTACATTTCTACAGGGGTTGGAATGTTTTCTGTACTGTGTACATGTGGTGAGGTGATAAGATTATGTTGAACATTTGGGGTGACAATTATTTAAGATGGCATAGTTATGACTATTTGTTGAAAATTTGCTACGCCTGCTCGTAACTTAATGTGTGGAAGCACAGGGGCCAGAGACCCCTGTGTTTCCATAGCTACATACATATGTGCATCTGTGAAGGAATGGGAGCAGAGGGTCCAAAGGACCCTGCACTCCCACTGTGACATATGGACACTATTGTACTATCTGGATGGAGGGATGGGAGTGCAGGGTCTGCAGAACCCTGCGCTCCCACAGTAAAATAAGGATACAATTATACTATCTGAAAAAGAAGGGAAATTCTTTGCAAAAAACTTTGCCAATGCATCAATTAAGGTGAATACCACAGTGACAAAAGTAAGAAAGTGAGGCATTAGGGTTTCCAATCTATATGCCCCACCCTCAGGGTTCCCACCCCTACCAACTTCTATGTTAAACCATAATTTTTGAACCTTAATAACTCTGGAACCATTCAATAGATTTGCATGAAATTTTGGCATACATAATATCTAGGGTTAGGTGTCTTGACCTGCCAAATTCTGTGCAAATCTGTTGTGTGGTTTCTGAGATACAGAGTGTTGAAAAAAACAGAAAAATCTTGATTTTTTTCCATTTCTTTGTCCACCTAGATCTCAGAAATGGCTTTAGGTTGTGGTCTGAAATGTTCAGGGTTAAAAGCATTTGCCTCACAGATGTGCCTTTTGAAAGTTTGGTGAAAGAATATTAATCTGTTAAATAGTTATTACATTTTTAATTTTCCAATTATTTCCTATGGGACACTTTATATGTCACGCACGAAAGAATCTATTTTTCGCAAAAGTAAGGTCTTTGCGCACAAATGAGTCTGTTTTTTGTGCAAAGTAAGTCAATCTTTTGCACAGTATATGGCTTTGTGATGGCAGAGCTCAGTTGAGTCTGCCATCTTGTTTTGCCATTAGTGAGCATGAGAAAGTGAAGAAAAAGTGAAAATGAGTGTAAAAAAAAAACATCAAAACTTAGCTAAAGGGGACCCCTTTAGCTACATTCTGATTTTTTTGTCATGTGGCCCAAAGCACGTTTTCTGAGCATGTGAAATCTCGGGTGCTGAATTTAGCGGGAGGACTGCTTCTCTCTCCTCAGTAAGAGAACACCAGTTTTTTGTTGACTTCTGCAGCTGCAGCTGGAACTCGTACTACCAGCTGCAGAGTCAGCCCTGAGCTGCCCCCTTCCCTGGTGTATAGTGGCACTCCCCAAGTCAGCGATCACCCTTTAAACTACTATTTTCTGACACCAGGATGCCCACTCCTGCTGTCAGATGGCCCCTGTGCAGCTCCTTTGGTTCTATACCCCCCCATCAGGGTGGAATACTGGGGAGCCCACTCCCAGTATCCCCAGGGATATGTCACCACCCCTCCTGGCAGTATGGGATGCTGGGGAGCCAAATCCCAGTGTCCCAATATGTGCTTTCATGACAAAAGTGTTTAAAGTGTTGTAAAATAAAACGGTCCCTCAATAACTTTTTTTTTTACACCTGAAAAAAAAAGAAAAACGGTCCATTATCATGTCCCCCATCTCCATCCCCATCCCTAGCCTCCCACTGAGGACCCATCACCCCACCCCACACCTCCCCTTCCTCTCTTGCCCTATACTTACCTCCGGAGGTCTTCCGCTGTCATCTTTTGTGGACCGGGACATGTCTGCACTCTTGAAAGTTGAACTGCAAATTTAGTAATCATGATAAAAATGATTAAGTAACAAAAAAACAGTGGTCTTGATGTGGTTTTCTGCTGGTGCAGAGGACTAGATGCATAACTGTCAGGTCAAGGGTACAGGATTTGAAACCAGTTACTCCATTGTTTTTTTTCCCTCATACAATAAAGCAAAAAAAAGGAATAAC
Organism: Neoceratodus forsteri; assembly: GCA_016271365.2. Classification (NCBI taxonomy): domain Eukaryota; kingdom Metazoa; phylum Chordata; order Ceratodontiformes; family Ceratodontidae; genus Neoceratodus; species Neoceratodus forsteri. Next base: position 1,049,910,844 of record CM028132.1, read on the forward strand.
TGGTATCTCTGGACCCTTGACCTAACAGACTTGTATCTAATCCTCTGCAACAGCAGAGAACCACAGTTACATAATTGTTTTTTTTCACTTAAAAATGCTGTCATTGAATTAAATTTTTGGGCACGATTTGATGCAAAATGTTCGAAAATGTTTTGCACAAACCACATTTTCGAGCAATTTGCATCTAGTTGCAGTCAACCACCCCCCCAGCACCATGGAACACTGGGGAGCCCACTCCTAGTGTCCCTAGTTATCCATACCTCACACCTAGCAGTGTGGGATACTGGAGAGCCCGCTCCCAGTATCCCGAGTTAAGCCCCTGTCCTCCAAGCAGTGTGGGACTCTGGGGAGCCCACTCCCAGTGTCCCCAGTTCCAGCCATGTTCACCCCCCACCAGTGAGGAACACTGGAGAGCCCACTCCCAGTGTCCCAAAATCTGTTTCTTTTAAAAGCTATAAATTAGAAAACCATCCCCCAATGACTTTTTCATTTTTTCATCTGAAAAAAAGAAAACAGTCCTTCATTGTCCACCGCCATCTCCCTCCTGCAACCCTGATGCTCTCACTGAGGACCTGCCACCCACCCCCTTACTCTATACTTACCTCTGGGGGTCATCTGCTGTCATCTTCTGTGGACCCGGATATGTCTGCACTCTTCAAAGCTGAACTGCGAACTGAGGAATCAAGGAAAGTGCTGTATAATGACTGTCAATGGCATTTTCAACTTATGTTGATATCTTGGTCATTTTAAGGTATTTTTGCATCACATTTTCAACATGGGGTTTTTGGGACCCCTCTTTATGAACACTGTCACTGTTATTTCATTAATTGGACCTGTAAGGTGATTTTATAGATGCTGCATGAAATCACCTTTCTGGACCAAGTAATGAAATGACAGTGACAGAAACCCTGTATTGAAAATTTGGTGCAAAAATACCAAAACACACCCGAGTTATGTGCGGACGTTGACATTTTCCTACACACATGCGGAACTTTGCCAATTTTTTATATTTTCACTCCAAATTTTCAGAATAGCTATTTTTTCATACCACCTCATGAACAGTACAGCTGTCATTTCTCACATCCTGCCCAAAATGTATTTTTACACCTGTGGTGTGTAATGGCGTGGTCATTGTGTGAAATCAACTTTTGGGACTGAGTAACAAAATCACAGTGCCAGTGTTCATGAGGTGGGGTCCCAAAATGCCCATGTTGAAAATTTGGTAAAAAAATTCCTAAACATGGCCGACTTACGTGCATGCATTGAAATTTTTATACGCACGTGCGTAATTTGGTAATTTTTTATATTTCGACTCCAAATTTTTGGCATAGCCATTTTGTCACACTACCTCATGAAGAGTACAACTGTCATTTTCCAAATCCTGTTCAAAATGTATTTTCACACCTGTGGCATGGAATGGCATTGCAGCTGCACAGAATTAATGAATACCCTCCATCCCGATAGAACCCTCAACCTCTTTGTTCTTACCTTCAATGTTATCTGTGACTCCTTTGTCCCACTTACTAAAGGAGTGGTCAAAGGCAACCCTGCACCTTGGATCAATAGCCACGTACAGGCCCTGATGCGAACCGAGACTCGCTATGGCACCTCTCCAATGAGACCTGCCAGCCATCCGACCGGCAAAGGTACAGAGAGGCCCAGAACAAATGCACATGGGTGCTTCACCAAGCAAAAGCAGAATATTACAAATCCTCCCTTACGTCAACCTGGGGCACAGGGCACAAGTTCTGGAATAATATTAAAAATATCCATGGCAAGAACCATAACCCCACCTCCAGTCTGATAGAGGTCGACGGATGCCTGACCACGGATCCCGCCCATATTGCTTCAGCCTTTAATCACGCCTTCTCTAATCTCAGCCATGTCCTCCCTCCCAACTTCTTCGACCCCTCACCCACTCCCCTACGATCCCTTCAGAAGCCCCTTCCTTCCACCTTCGTTGCGTCACCCCCACGTCAGCCAAGTCTTATCTAGAAAAAGCCCTAAGCCACTCATACTACAGTAGTGACTCTCTGGATCTGAGACTCCTCCGGCTCACTCTTGATGAGGTAATCCACCCCCTCATGCACATTCTCACCCACTCACTCTGCCAAGGGAAATTCCCCTCCCGGTGGAAATCTGCATCCATCACCCCCATATTTAAATGTGGTGATCGTACTGCCACAAACAACTATTGCCCCATCTCTATCCTCCCCCCCATCGAAAGCGCTTGAACGTATTGTCTCCAACCAACTCACTGAACACCTTAACAAACAAGACCTGCTCTGTAAACAGCAGCATGGCTTTCACAAAGAGCACAGTACCACAACAGCCCTCCTGGAATTTACCACACACATACACTTCACCTTAGACAGAGGTCACATCTCAGGTACAATCTTTGTTGACCTCTCTAAGGCATTTGACACTGTCAACCACTCCCTCTTACTTAACACACTCTCCAACATCGGCTTCTCCCAGGATGCCCTTGGCTGGTTTACGGACTACCTGTCAAATCACTACCAACAGGTCAAAATTGGCACCACCCTCTCTAGCAGACTACCAGTCCATCCTGGTGTCCCCCAAGGGTCCATCCTCAGTCCTCTACTCTTCAGTATCTTCCTTAACTCCTTCCCCTGTCCTGCTCTGGCAATCTACTATTGTATGCGGATGATGCTGTCCTTTTTTCCTCCAATCTGGTCACTACCCTATTACACAATTCCCTCCAGTCCTCCTTCTCTGATGCCGAAATATGGTTCTCCACACAGAGTCTTACACTAAATTACAAGATGACTAAAGTCATGCATTTCTCCCATCAGCTGAGCTCCCAGAAGGCACTCTGCCCTAAAATCATTACCTCTAATGGCACCCCCCCAGAGGAAGTGGAAACCTTCAAGTACCTGGATATAACCCTGGACCCTGCCCTAAACTTCCACCAGCACATTCATCTTCTGTTCACCGCCCTCAATGTCTGCCTTGGAATCCTCTATCGCCTCAAACACTGTCTTACTCCGGAAGCTCTTTGGATCACTGTCTCCTCCTCTCTCCTGTCCCTCCTTGACTATGGCATACTTATTTATGGATTTGCTAACACTTCAGCCCTAGGGAGACTCCGGCTGTCCCTGAACAAAGCCTGCCGTCTTGTCCTCAGCTGTGATCACCTCGCACACACTTGCTCTCTATACACCAACACTAACTGGTTGAACCTTGATAGTAGAATAGAGTTCCACACATGCCTTATGGTCCAAAAGATTGCCCTGGGTCATGCTCCCGCTAGCCTCTCCCCTATTATCCAGCTGGCCCTTACTCATAGAACCACCCATAGCTCAGGTAAACTTATTTTCTCGGTTCCCAGGTGTTGAACCTCCCAACTCCAAAGATCTTTCAGCCGCAGGGCCCTCTCCTTGCTGAACTGCCTTCCCAGTACACTTGCCAACGTAACCAGAATTGGCCCCTTCAAAACCTTACTCAGAGACCATCTCCAGTCCTCCACCCCGTGTGTCTGTCATTATCCTCCCTGCCCCTCCCAACAACGGCCCTGGCCTGCACTCCTCTCTCTTCTCCCACTCCTTTGCCTCCACCTACTCAGCTCTTTCTGAGCCTTACATTCTAAACTGACTTAATTTAGACCTACTATTTCTCCTCTGGGTATGACTGTTAGCCAGTTACATTATTCACTGTAACAAGTCTGTCTGAATTTTATTTTACTGTTGTATTGTCCAACTAAATGTGACTTGGAGCCTTTGTAAACGAGTCTTTGACTCAAAGGCACTTTCCAAATAAGCAATAAATAAATAAAAAAATAATTAAATAAATTATGTTTTGGCGGTGATTTGAAAATGTTATCTGCTGGCTACATGTGCTTAGGTAATAAGATGGCTATGCTGATAATTTCATCATGCATCTATGGAGAGGTAGGTGTACAGGGTCTGACAGTAAAATAAGGAAAATCCCTGAGAATGGTTGAGCCTACACTCCCACTGTGACATAAGGATAGTTATGGAGGGCAGGCGCACAGGGCCCGGAGGGCATTGTGCTTCCACAGGGAAATAAGGATACAAGTTAACTATCTGAAAAAGTAAGGAAATTTATTGCAAAAACTCTGTTACTGCATCAGTTAGGGTGTTTACTACAGCAACAAAACTAGGGAAATATGGCGTTAGGGTTTCCAACCCTAACACCCCACCCCCACCCTGCAGACACCGACAGGCATTGGGGTGTGCCTTGGGGTTGTGGGCCCTAATGCTCACTCCATTCTTATATACTGTACCCATCTGAGCTTATTTACTTATGGAATAGGGTGAATGTTAGGGTCCATCACCCCAAGGCACTCCCCCGATGCCTGTTGGTGTCTGCAGGGTGGGGGTGGGTTGAAAACCCTAATGCCATATTTCCCTAGTTTTGCTACTGTAGTAAATGCCTTTGCAATGAATATATATATATGTATATATTTATATTGCAAAAAACTACATTAATGCATCAGTTAGGGTTCTTATTAAAGTGTCAAAAGATGGGAAATTTGACGTTAGGGTTACTAACCCTACCGCCACCCAACCCTCCACACACCAATAGGCATCAGGGTGTGCCTTGGGGTTGTTGGGCCTAACTCTCACCCCATTCCATATATAAAGAAGATGAGGTGATACAGTATAGGAGAATGTGGTGATAGTTAGGCTAAACAACCCCAAGGCTCACCCCAATATCTGTTTGTGTGTGAAGGGTGGGGACTGGGGGGTGGTAGGGTTGCCTACCCTAATGTTGAATTTCCCAGCTTTTGACACTTCAATAAAAACCCTAACTGATGCATTAACATAGTTTGTTGCAATGAATTTCCCTTCTTTTTCAGACAGTATAATAGCATGTGTGTGCACAGAATAAATTCAACGGGCGCACATAACTTGGGCATTTTCAGGATTTTTTCACCAAATGTTCAACATGGCCTTTTGGGGACCCCACATCATGAACACTGGCACTGTCATTTCATTTATCTGTCCTGAAAGTTGATTTTGCAAAGCAGCTGTGCCATTTTGCGCAACAGGTGTGAAAACATGTTTTGATCGGGATGTGAAACATGACAACTGTATACTGTTTATGAGGAGGTGTGAAAAATGGCAATATTTAAAACCTGAAGTAAAAATATGAAAAATTGTCAAAATGACTAGCTTGCAAAGAACCTGAGCAACGCATGCTTGCAACGCGGTCATTTTTTGAAATTATTTCACCAAGTTTTCAACATGGGCTTTTTGAGACATTCCCTCATGAAAACTGGCACTGTGATTTCATTAATCTGTCCTGAAAGTTGATTTCACACAGTGACTGCTCCATTCTGTGCCTCAGGTGTCAAAACACATTTTGGGCAGGATGTGAAAAATGACAGCTATACTGTTCATGAGGTGGTGTGAAAAAATGGCAAAGTTGAAAATCTGGAGTGAAAATATTAAAAATTGGTGAAGTTACGAGTGTGCATAGAAACTGCACAATGCACGCTCATAATACAGTCATTTTTTTTTACTTTTTGCACCATATTTTCAACATGGGGTTCTTGGGACCCCACCTCATGAACACTGGCACTGTCATTTCATTAATTAGTCCTGAAAAGTGATTCCACGCAGCAACCACAAAATCACCTTTTGGGACCTATTAACAAAATGTTAGTGACAGTGTTCATGAGGTGAGGTCTCAAGAACCCCATTTGGGGTAAAAATTCCTAAAAATGGCTGAGATATCAACCTAAGTTGAAAGCCCCATTGACTGCCATTATACAAAGCTTATCTTTGATTCTTTAGTTTGCCGTTTGCCTTTGAAGAGTGTAGACGAGGCCCGGTCACCAGAAGATCACAGTCGCTGACCTCTGGAGGTGAGTATGGGTGCGGGGGTGTGTATGAGGAGGTGGGTGCACAGAGGGAAGGTCAGGATGGGGAAGGGTGCAGGGGAGACAATGAGGGACTATTTTCTTTTTTACAGTGAAACAAACAAAAAAAGAAGTCCTGTGACTGTTTTCTTTTTTACAGAAACATTACAAATATAACTGGGAACACTGGAAGTGGGCTACCCAGTGTTCCACACTGGGGGGGACTGACTGTTGTCATGGAGATTGGGCACCCCAATGTTGGCAAACACAGAATATGGGGGCGATGTGTCTGAGGACACTGAGTGGGCTACCCAGTGTCGTAAACACCAGACTATTTACATTGTTTGAACAGTAAAGTGTGAACAGTAATTTGCTTTTACCATTCCAACACTTACCATTCGAACAGTAATGATATTCACCATTCAACCTTTACCATTTGAGCAGTAAGTGTGAATGGTAAATGACATTACCATTCACACTTTTATTGTTTGAATGGTAAATGCTATTTACCGTTTGAGCAGCCTGTCTTGCATCAATCACAAACACCATTTTAATTAAAAACTGGCAAAATATTTTTATACCAAGCCATCTAAAGGCACACCCTTAGCACACACCCCATCATCCCTGTAAATATCATAACATAACTTAATTATGTGTGTGCTGTAGATGAGAGCATAAAATCCCATGTTATCCTATGGAAAAAAAAGGTCCTTTTTGCGTTTTTGACCACTTTATATCTTCAAAATGGTAAAAGTTGCTGTCATGAAACTTTCCACACCTTGTGACAATGACAACATGACAGTACATAAGAATCTTTGGGTTATTTGGTTGTAAAATGACAACGTTTTTAAGGGGCAACAATTGAGATTTAACATTGAAAGGCTGTACCAAACCTAACTATAAGGGCACTATCATACCCTTATATTATATATATATCTATATATATATATATGATATATATATATATATACACACACATACATAGTAAGTAAGTAAGTAAAATGTTTATTCATAAAGCACTTGATGAATCGGATAGACTCAATTGAGCATTGCTCATTTACAATGAGGTCCTTAGAACACAGCAGTTTACAATAAATTCACAGTACAAATTACAGGATAATTAACAGTTTACAGTAAAGTCACAGTACAAATTACAGGATAAATATAATATATATTTAAAAAAATCACAACCTGTATAACAAAACCCTATATATAGTTGTATCTTAGGCTCTATTAATTTTCTAATTCAACAATCAGTTACAATTAATCATTAATTCAATGAGAGGTACAACAATGCCTGGTATTATCGTTAGTTACCCTTAACCAGTGTTTTATACCCCCCCCCACTGTGTATTATTTCCCATAATTCTTAATATTTTGGGCAAACCATTCCACAGCTGTGGTCCTCTAACAAATACTGATTGTCTCCCTATCTCCATATTATGTCTAGGTAAAACAAGATCCAGGGTATCTATGGATCTTAAAGAATCAATTTTATCCTTAGGAACCATTTTTCTGTAATGTAGTTAGGTAATTTACCCAACAGCCCTTGTGGATGAAAACCAGGAGATGTTCACTACGGCTGTCATGTAAATGCATCCACCCAAGTTGTCTAAATAGCAAACATTTATGCATTAAACGGGGGGCTCCCAATATAAAGCACGCCAGCCTGCCAAGGCAGACATCCAACTTGTGTAGGTCATGTTTAGATCCTGCAGAATATAAGATGCCCCCATAATTAAACAGGGGAAGGATCATATGATCCACTGCCTGCTTTCTTACCACTAAACTCATACACTTTTTTACCCTGTAGAGAGCACCTAACCTTTTCCCTATGTTTCCAGCCACAATGTTTATGTGGGTGGTCCAGCTAAAGGAGGTATCCAGCCATAATCCCACATATTTATAGACCTGGCCCTGCTGGATTGGGAGGCCCCCATGGGCAACCAGGTCCAACTTTACATCCCCCAAAACTCCTCCCAATCTAATAAATAAAATAGTTTGCATTTTCTTCACATTTAACATCAATTTACTACTGTCAAGAATAATATATATGGGGTGGTAAGATCCAGAAGGTGCCCTGGGATGAAATGGAATCTGGATCGTGGTCCGCCATGTCTGGTGCCCATATCCAAGGGCACTACTGATTGTGGTAGGCAGATGGCCTGGGCGGCCTGGGAGGTTCGTCCAACTCGGACGGTGTTGTGCAATGCCAGGTCCATTAAGAACAAGGCTGCAATGATTGCAGACCTTGTTGAAATAGTGGACCTGGCATGCATTACGGAGACCTGGCTGGATGAAAATTCTGGCCCCATTTTGGAGGCTATAACTCCAGCTGGGTACTTGGTAATACACCACCGAGATTGGAGCAGAGGTGCAGTCTGTTCAAGACCGAACTTAACCTCACGAGGGTACTAGTTGAGGAGGTTGAGTCTTTTGAGTGTGCTGTTGTAGCAGGTGTAGGCTATTGAATCACTCTCATCTACTGTCCACCTGGTGATGAGAAGCAATTCCTTCAGGAAGTGGTGGACTTCATCATCGACATGGCACTTGAGTCACCCAGATTGATGGTTCTGGGTGATTTCAACACCTGGTTCAATAATGAACTCTCCAATTTGGTCAACACTTCTTCCAATTCATGACATCTCTGGGCCTTACACAGGTGGTTTCATTGCTACTCATAAACGGACACTCTCTCAACTTAATCTTTCTCCTAGGGATCGAAACATCTGACTTGGGGGTGGAACCAGTTGGGTGGTCTGATCATTACACCGTGGGGTTTAGTTTAGCACCCTCATAGGCCTACCCCTGTGGAGATGGTTAGGTACTGCCTTTATGGATATAATTTCTAGCCTAGCTGCGGCACTTGACCTCTTGTCCCTCTCGTTGGCAAACAATGATCCAGAGACCCTTGTATCAGCTTATAATTTAGCCATTTCAGTGGCTCGGGACTCCATTGCTCCAGTCTGTGTTTGCCCTCTCTCTCTCTTCACCCCAGGTCCCCTTGGTTTGATGGGACTTTGAGGGAGATGCAGAGACTAGAGCGAAGGTTAGAGTGTTGCTGGCAAAAGTCCACCCTTGATGCCGACCACCTTAAATTGATGGACCATTATCAAGTCTATCAATCTGCAATCACCTGTAAGAAGGTAGAATTCCTGTCCGGGGAGATTGCAGCTGCTCAGAACTGACCAGCTCAGCTATTTTGAACTTGTGGGCAGACTGTGCAACCTAGCCTATCTACATGTTTGGAAAGCTTTTTCACAATTAGAGTGCAATGAGCTTGCTCGATTCTGTGTAAATAATGTGGCTGACATCAGGACGGTACTTCAGCCAGCACACACTATGGGGGTTGTTTGTAATCAGCATGAGTTTACCATACCTCAGTTTTCCTGGAGTACCTTCAGTCGACCAGAGTTCATGGATGTCATGAGGATTATCCAGAGTGTGCACCATACGTGCTGTAATTTGGACCCTGGACCAACTTCCCTAATTCTGGGTTGTATTGATATCAGCTGGTGCAGAATGCGGTGGCCCAGCTTTTGACAGGATCTTCCTGATCCTGCCATATTACTCTAGTGCTGCGTGAACTGCACTGGCTGCCAGTACAGTGGCGGATCACCTTTTAAAGTCAGTTTACTGACTTTTAAAAGCCCCATGGACAGGGCCCATACTATCTGAAAGAGCTTCTGGTCCCTTACTGCCCTGGTCAATCACTACGCTCAGCTGATGAGGGGTTACTAGAGATTCCAAGGGTGAATCTGAAGTCATCTAGTGCAAGAGCTTTTGCTTATGCAACCCCCACCATTTGGAATTCTCTACCCCGTTGGTTACAGGGGTGTGCAATTGTGGAGGAATTTAAACAGGGCTTAAAAACCTATTTGTGGCAACAAGCCTTTTTAGCCAACTGATAGCTTGTAACTGATTTACAGTTATGTGATTTTAACTGAATTGAACTGTTGTTTGATGTTGTATGATTTTGTTCTTTTATATTGTTAGGCACCTTGGCAATGAAAGGCACCATATAAATACATTTATCATTATATATATATATATATATATATTCTATGCAAAAAGTTAGTTAATGCATCAGTTGGGGTTCTTCTACAGTGAAAAAAGCAAGAAATTCGATTTTAGGGTTCCCCACCTCTTGTGCCCCCCCCAGCCTTCCCACACCAACAGGCATTGGGGTGTGTACTGGGTACTGCTCAACTCTCACCCCATCCCATGTGTAAACAAGCTGATGTGGTGCAATGTGGAGAATGGGGTGAGAGTTAGCGCCATGACCCTGATGCACCCTGATGCCTATTGGTGGAGGGCTAGGGGTGGAACCCTAAAATCGAATTTTGACTTTTTCACTGTAGAAGAACCTTAACTGATGCATTAACAAAGTGTTTTGCATAGGAATGTCCTTACTTTTAAGAAAGAATAGAAAAGTAGAAAGGCGTTAGTTGGTAGGGGGCCCCGCACTCCCACCAACTTGTAAGTGTAGGCCACATTACACACCCAATGACTAAAAAGTACATTGACAACAGCAAGTCCAGCCACCAAACAAATGTTAATCTAGTAGAGCAATAGAAAATGCTGTCCACAAAACATAAACTGTGCCACACAATATCTCTGCAAACAATATATTGTCCAACACGTAAACACCTCTATTGACATCTACAGGACATGCCACAACAGCCTCCAAATTTCAAGTAAAAATCGAAACCGTGTCCGAGATATAACATGTCAAAATGTTAAAATTTCATTCATCAGAGTGGCACAGTTCTGTACCTGTTGACATTTAACACACACAACAACTGAAAACTACATCCATGACACTAAGGCTAGGCAGCCTATCAATTTCAAGCCACCAACACAATGCAAAACACTGTCCGCAACACGTAAAGTGCGTCTCGCAATGTCTCCGCAAAAATTTGTTTCTCTGACACATAGACACCATAATTCACATCAACATGACATGCTGTACACACCATCCAAATGTCAGGTAAAAAGACCAAACCGTTTCTGAGATATTCAATTTTAAAGATTGGTAAAATTTCGCTATCTATTACATTATAAAAAATCTAGCCATCTTGTCCTACCTCACGATCAAAGATGATGATTAAAGAATCTCACAATCAAAGAATTTGCAGGCTCACTATTAAAACAGTAGTAATTTAAAAATTTCAATGAATTGTTGTAAACCACCACCATAGTTCATCAGAACAAAGCCCCCTGAGTAAAACCCACCCTCATTTGTCTTCCTAGGATCCCCTTTGGCTGAGAAAATTGATTTTTTTATCTGGCCATCTCATTCCTCGCTAGCGATGCATGATCTTGACCAAAGAATCTCACAATCAAAGAATTTGCAGGTTTGTGATCAAAGAATTTGCAGGGTCACGACCAAAGAATAAAAACTGTTCTAATTAAAAAATGTCAAAGAATTGTGGTAAACCACCGCCGTAGTTCGTTAGAACGAAGCCCCCTAAGTAAAACCCACCCTCATTTGTCCTCCTAGGACACACCTGGGAGAGAAATTTGATTTTTTAATCTGGCCATCTCATCCCTCACTCGTGATGCACGATCACGATCAAAGAATCTCGCGATCAAAGAATTTGCAGGCTCGCGATCAAAGAAATTGCTTGCTCGTGAACAAAGAGTGAGGGACGAGATGGCCAGATTTAAAAATCGATTTTATCAGCCCAGGGGTGCCCTAGGATGTAAAATGAGGGTGTGCTTTGCTCAGGGGGCTTCATTCTGCCCCATCTGAATACAAAAAATTATGTTTTCAATATCCCTGGTAGTCTAGCATCCCCACTGATCAGGATTAAATAGATAACTATCTGTAATTCCCTGGTAGTATAGTGGCCCCCCAATGTATATTTCATACATAGTGTTTTTTTATATCCCTGATAGTCTAGTGGCCCCCCGATCTGTATTAAATTATTATACTTGTTCATATCCCTGGTAGTCTAGCAGCCCCATCCCCAGCATAATAACATACTTAACGATCTAGAATTTCCTGCCCTGGTAGCCTAGTGGCCCCCCAATGTGTATTTCTTAGGTATTGATTTGTTATATCCCTGGTAGTCTAGTGCCCCCCCAATCTTTATTAAATTATCATACTTGTTCATATCCTTGGTATATCCCCAGCCATGCCAGCCCACCCAGCACCCCCCACCCTTTCCCAGCCGGCAACTGACACAGCCCACCTCTCACCTCAGCGGCCAGCTGCCAACTGTGTGTATTACCAGTGCTAATGCAAAGAGGCACTCTGAAATTATTTCTGAGCGCCTCCTTGCATTAGCACTTGTAATACACACAGTCGGCAGCAGGCATGGAGGTGAGAGGTGGTCTGTGCCAGTTGCTGGCTGGGGAAGGGTTGGGGTGCTGGGTGGGCTGGCACTGCTGGGTGGTGGGGTGGAGGCCACTAGACTACCAGGAAACTGCACATTGTTATGCATCTTATTATGATGGGGGGACACTAGACTACTAGGGATATGAACAAGTATGATAATTTAATACAGATCGAGGGGGCCACTAGGCTACCAGGAATATAACAAATCTATATCTAAAAAATACACATTGGGGGGGGCCACTAGGCTACCAGGGCAGGAAATTCCAGATCGTTATCTATCTTATTATGATGGGGGTGCACTAGATTACCAGGGATATGAACAAGTATAATAATTTAATACAGATTGGGGGAGCCACTAGACTACCAGGGATATAAAAAAACACTGTGGGTGGGATATTCAAAAGGGTTGCGCCATGCGCAACAGGGTTGCGCATGCACAAGTCCAAAAGTGCGCCATTTTGCGATATTCAGCAGGAGGCAGTTGCACCACCGAAAACATGCTGAGCAACAGCGCAATACAAATGAAGGCATGCGCAACCGAAGGGGGTGGATCCATGCATAAAGAGCGCAATGTGATATTCAAAGACTTGCGCAATGCGCAACAGCGGAACAGCCGGAAATTGCACACTAGCGGAAATAAGCCAAAATAAAAAGGCTCAAGGAAGCGGCGCAAGAACGCTACAAGGATGCCAAGTGGGGTAGAGAGAGAGAGAGAGGGAGAGGGAGACAGACAGACAGACAGACAGTGACAGGCTAGGGCAGGAAAGGAAAGCATGGGCATAGGCTGTAGAGGCCAGCGGGTGGTGCCCGGTGCAGTGGAAGTAGCAGTGAGGACAGCGGGGGTAACACAGCAACACCAGCCAGGGGGGGTCAGAAGCCAGGGAGATGGACAGTGCCAGCTTCCACATGGAAGCTGTAATGAGGGGGTGAGAATGCAAGCTACAGGGGACGAGAGGCCGTGGAAGGGCCCGTCGGCGATACGCCCCCAGCAGGCATACCGTGCCGCATCAACTATGAGCTGTACACAGATGTAGAGATGGTGGGCGGTACCGCCTGAACAGGAGCAATACTGAGGCGGCTCTGTGAGCTGTGCAGTGATGTGATGCAGGCACCCTCACGATGGAGTCCACGCTCTGTCAGTTGAGACCAAGGTGATAGCCTGCATGTGCCTGCTCACCACGGGCACCTTCAGAGGCGACAGGGGACACCACAGGCATCACACAGTTGGCCGTCACGCATCCTCACCCAATTCCTCAGCGCACTGCTGCCACATGCTGCGGAGTACATCCATTTCCCCAGCACCGCGGCAGAGCGTACAGCAAACATGCAGGAGTTCCACAGGGTAGCACGTATGCCTGGCGTGCTAGGTGCCATAGACTGCACCCATGTGGCCATTCGCACGCCACCTGGCCCTGATGGGGCTGCATATAGGAACAGAAAGGGCTTCTCCAGTGTCAACTGCAAGGTGGTGTGTGATGCCACTGGGCGCATAATCAATGTCTGTGCCACACACCCTGGTGGAGCACATGATGCCTTCATATGGCATCAGTCCGCACTGTGCCATCGATTCGAGAGTGGGGACATCCCCACAGGCCATCTAGTGGGTGAGTACGCATGTATGGAATGCAAACTCGGGGCAAGGGTGGGAATGCAACAGGTGCCATGGTAGTGGCACACAGGGATATGGGCAATATGGACCTGAACATGATACTGATCTCCACTATCTCCACACAGGTGACAGCAGATACCCACTCCGTCCCTGGCTGCTCACACCGTACCGGCACCCCATGACCCCATCGCAGCAACGTTATAATGAGGCACATGCTTCCACACGCAACATCATAGAGCGGGTGTTTGGGATGCTCAAGGCACGCTTCCGATGCCTAGACACCTCCGGCGGTGCCCTACAGTACAGCCCCCAAAAGGTCTGTGGGATATTCCTGGCCTGTTGCATCCTGCACAACATGGCCAAAGACTGTGGGATAGCCCTACAGGTTGAAGAGGGGGACAGTGATGGGGATGCCAGTGGCGCTGGGTGTTGATGGTGATGAGCAGCCCCCCCTAGGATGGCGGGGCCCCCGACTGATCCAGCAGGCCCAGCTGCACTGGGACACCATCACAGAGGAGCACTATGCACAACACAGGTAAGTCAAGGGGACATGTGCAACCAACACTGTCCATGCACAAACCACAGGCACACAGGGTAACACACCAGGGGTGCATAACGGCCAGGGGAGTGGAAGGGTCCAGGCATACAAACATACCATCAGGGAGGGGTGAACACTCATATGGACACACACACACCAGGCACAGAGCGTACATGGGCAGATGCACAGCACAGCAGAACCGACATTGCTAACACACAGAACCACCGACCACCCCCACCACCTGTACTGTCCAAGTACGTGTGTCAGATGCTGGGCACCCTTGCACCATGGTGTACAGTACAATGCAGGCATCATCATGCACACGCACCTGTGGACAGCAGTTGGGAGGGTGTGCAGGTGGTCCGTGTGTCGGTGTGTTGAGCAGAGCACCCAGCAGTGCACTGCCCACTATGACACACATTGCACACAGGGCAGCACCAGACAGGGCCTGCACTGGGAGACAGGTCAGTCATGTAGCACTGTCCCACGGCCACCGCGGATGCATGGGCGGCCCCGCCGTGACCCAACAGCACTGGCAGGCTGAGCAGGGGCCACATGGGGTGGCACTGTTGGACCACCAGGGGTCCCACTGCGCAAACGCGACCTTGCCCGCACAGGGGTCTGCAGCATGCCGAACAAACCTGCACCAGGGGTGCTCGGGATGCCCACAGCAGAACCCGGCATCGACAGGCCTGGTGTCACATGACGCTGGGAATGGGGAGTGGAGAGTGAACTGTGTGGGGTGTGCGGTACAGGGGCACCTGACTGTGTGCCCAATGCATCCATGACAGAGACCACTGCCTGGGTCAGCTTGTCAATGGTGGCGGTCACATCCATCTGCATACGAACCAGCTCTGCACGGTCCAGAGCACACTCCCTGCTGTGCCACTCCACAGCCACAGACAGTGCCTCCACGGACATTGCAACCCGCCTCTGCTGCTGTACTGATTCCTGCAGCAGGCGGGTGTGCTCATCCAATGGGTACTGTGCCCCAACAGCATCCTGTCCCCCAGGGTGTGGAAGATCCTGATGCACAACACCCCTTGAGGGTGGGCGCTGTTTGCCAGGACCAGGAATGGGCGGATCAAAGGGTGGCGGACATGTGCCACCGCTTGACACTGTACCCTAGACCTGGTGGGTGACTGCTGCTGCTCCCTCCAACGCTGTGCCCCAGGGTCCACTCGTTCCACCGCTGTGGCGCAACAGTGCCAGACACCTGCACAGCCACGGTGCTGACAGGCACAGCCTGGGACTGTGCCAACATGCTGGTACACAAGTTGGAACCAGAAAGGCCCAGGGTACGTGCTGTAGCCTGCTGTGTCCATCATGGGACACATAACTGCCCATTGCAGTCCTTGCATCATCAATGGTGCAGGTACATGCTACAGCCACAGTCACAGCGTGCTGGCATGCTTGCATGCCAGACTGCTAAGACACAGGCTGTGCACCTCCCACACCCGAATCACCGACACTAGAGTTGGCGGCCCAGCGTGCATGCTGCTGCAGTGCATGCTGGCTGGTGACAGAGGTGGATGGACCCTCCTCCATGTCCAGCAGGTCATCATCACTGCCTGGACCCACCACCACCATCTCCTGAAGATGAACAGGATCTGTAACAGAAAGAGAGTACATGTGAGTGCATGTGAACAACCTTCCCCCAACACCACCACCATGTCATACCGTGCAGTGATGGGCTTCCACCTGTTTGGAATCCACCTCCTGGTACGCCCTCAATAGCGCTCCGCTGCATTGATGCAGCCAGTCTCTCCTCAGCCAGGGTCAGCTCTAACACCGCTGGCTGGCCCCCGCCAGTGCCAGCACGTGCCGCCCTGAAGGCTGCCACCTTCTCCTTCAACCTCCTGCGGTCTGTCCCCACCTTCTTCTTGCATTCCTGCACGGAGCACTGGTGGCTTCCATGCAGGTTCACGGCCCGAGCTATCCCCTCCCATGCAGCCGCACGGGACTGAGGGGTGCCCCGCCGTCCACTCAGTAGTGGCTCCTCCTCCAGGTAGGCCTGGAAGAGGGCCTCTGTCTCTGCTGGGGTAAAGTTGGGCCTCCTCCTACGCCCACCATCCTCACCCTCACCTTGTCTCTGCTCGGTCATGGTGATCTATATGGGGGGAAGTGGACACCTGTCACTGTGCAGTCTACAGCATTTTCCAATGACCATTGTCCAGAACATCACACAGCATGCAACTCACCTCTCACCTGCAGTACCCGAATCTGGCCAGCGCAGCCCAATGTCACACATTTATAGCGCAATGCATGCAAATTAGGAGTGGAGCAACTATAAAGAGATGCAAATTGCGCCACTGCGCCTTTGAATGGCTGATCAGATGATTTGCATGTGTCGGCTGAATATCGCGCGGTTGCGCTTTGCGCAATACGGTTGAGTCGGCTGAGCCAATGGCGCAGATCTGTGACTGTGTGGTACACTGCATTGTGCATGCTCAGATAGCTTACGCAGGCATCTGCTGCGCTGCTGATGTGCTGTGCGCGATCGGAAATTCAGGCCATGGCCACCATTGTGCCAGTGGCACTACAGCACTGGGCACTATATGGCGCTGTGGCACTACTGCGCAATAGTCCACTGTGGCACTGGTACGCAGGTGGTCAGTCACACAGGATGCGTATACGTCAGATGGCGCTGTGCGTGGCCTTGGATCATTGCCTATGACCTGGTGTCCAACCTTTGCCTCCTGGTGCTGTTCGGCTGCCATGTGTATGGCCCTGTTGTGCTGTCTGGTGACAGCGCTATGTGAACTGACGGCGCTGTTCGAACAGCACGATTGGAACCTATGGTGGTCTATTGCGCAACATCTCCACGTGGGGTTACGGCGCAGCGGGGCACCATATTGCCTGCTGTAAAGTTGGTAGCATGGCATGCAGGAGGGCAGTGCAATGGAGCCCCATGGAAGTGGCCAACTTGGTGGCCCTGGTGGAGCCCCACTATGGGGCACTGTATGGTGAGGTGCCCCTCACCATAGCTAGGACCCAGGTCTGACAGCAAGTGGCCAGTGACCTGGTGGGGGTCACTGGGCGGTGCCGGTCAGCTGAGCAGTGCCGGCACCAGTACAGTGACCTCCGCAGGAGGGATCCTGAGCTTTATGGGTGGCTACGGTGATGTGCCAGGAGGGGCGTGGTGCCTAGGCCAGGTGGGTGTACCGTCTATGCACCTGTATTCTCTGTAGGGGTGTGACTGTGTTTTGGTGGATGTGCATAGGTGATGGCTCTGGCATGGTTGGCTGTGTCAGTGTATGCAGGTGTGAGATGCATGGGGCTGGCTGTGTGGGCAGGCACTCTCACTGGGGCAGGGGGAAGTCTGCTTTGGAGTCACACTGATGATTTTCTCAACATTTGTCTCCCACAGGACGGGCGGAGAGGATGCAGGCACGGGGTGAGGAGGGCCGTGCCAGGGCCCCGGTGCTGGTCGGTGGTGCTGTGGGTGGTGCGCCCCAGCAGCAGCAGCCACAGCTGCTTGAGGAGTGTGAGTATCATTACTTCATGGATGCTATTGCATGCTGGGGGGGCATGACCACCAGCCATGCACAACACAACCATGCACGACTACAGGCGACATCATCACTGTCCAGTATCACAGCACGCCTGTGTATGCGCTCACTGGTGGTCCATGCATGCACTGGGCACATGGCTGTGGGACTGGCATCGCACCACGTTGCCACGTCACTTGACAGCCTTGTTTGTGCTGTGATGTACATGGCCAGTTTGTGTGTGCAGTGGTGCACATAGCTGGTGCTGCCTGGTTGGGCGTGTCATGTGCATGGTCACTGTGGGTGGGTGCATACTATCACAGGTGTGTGGCACTAGGCTTTATGCCTTGCAGGATGGGTGGTGTTCAGGTTTTGGACAGTCACAGCCATTGACTGTGTTCCCTTTCCTAGGTCTCAGCATCCTAAGAAGGATGGAGCGTGCCCTTCAGCGGCTTACGTGTGTGGGTTGCAACACATGGGATCCATGACCGACATTTACTGCCACGGGATCCAGAGACGCGGAGGGACAGCGACGGCGGCAGGCAGCGGCAGACCAGCCTGCCAGGCCATGATTGTGCTTCCTTCTCACTTCAATCCTCCCACCTGCCTTCCCTCTCCCAGTTGTTCACCCCTACCCTTACCACCCCTACCTTGTACCCCCATCCCCTTGTGTTGTACATGACTGTATATAGTTGTTCTTGTTCTTGTTGTTGTATTTATTGTTTCTACTGAATATATATATTTTGTTATGAATACTGTGGTGGTCTCTGATTTGCAGCTGGCTATGGTTGCTCAGTTGCAGTGGTGTGCATGCCATCTGGGGTGGTATGGTCCTGGGTGTGTGTGTGTGTGTGTGTGTGTGTGTATGCATGGGGAGGTGTCTCCAGTGTGGCAGTGTCTTTCTGTTGGTCTTGCCATCTGCTGCCGCCCACTGCTGGGTGCACAGGGTGGGTCTGGCTTGTATGCTTCTCTGCTACACGGGGTTGACGTGTGCCGGGTGGGATGCATGGTGTTTCCTGCAGTGCCAGTCACTGCACATGGCTGGTGTCTTGGGGTCACAGTGCAAGGTGTGCTGTGCGTACGGGGGGGCTGATGTGCACTGTGGTTGTCATCCCCCTGTGTGTGGCAGTCTCAGCTTGCCAGTGGTTGTGCTAAGGCCATGGCCCTGCTGTGCTTTGTTGGCTTGTCTCCAGGGGCCAGTGGATCATCCGTCCCACCCCCAGTGATGCTGTGCTTGGGGTGTGCAGGTGTCTTGTTGGTTCTGCAGTGTGTTCCTGTGCCCATGTGTGGCATGGCTGAGGTGGGCCCCAGCCTGCCTCACTGGATGTGCAGTTCCATTGCTCTGCGGGGAGGGGGCTATGCTTGCGCTATGGCACCTCTGGACTGCTCAGCTGGGCTGCCCTGGTTGTGCTGTAGCGCAACCTTTCTGCTCAGCTTCCCCTTCCTGGTTGTGCTATGGTGCAGTTTGTGTGATATTCAGACGTTGGCTGCTTGCGCAATTTGTTCTGCTCCATGTTTGAATATCGCGTCTGTTGCGCATAAGCACAATTGATTTGTGCTTGCTCCTGCTGTTGCGCACATTTTGGGCGCAGTTTGAATATCTGGGCCTATGTATGAAATATACATTGGGGGACCACTAGACTACCAGGGAATTATAGATAGTTATCTATTTAATCATGATCGGGGGGGCCTCTAGACTACCAGGGATATTGAAAACATAATTGTTTGTATTCAGATGGGGCAGAACGAAGCCCCCTGAGCAAAATGCACCCTCATTTAACTTTGTAGGGCACTCCTAGGCTGAGAAAATCAATTTTTAAATCTGGCAATCTCATCCCTCGCTCGTGATGCATGATCGCGATCAAAGAATCTCGCGATCAAAGAATTTGCAGGCTCACGATCAAAGATCATTAGTGAGCCACAAAATAAGATTTTAAAAGCTCAGAACTCTATTTTCTGACAGATTTGGATCAAACCAAAGCCATGGCTTGATAGATAGGAGTCCCCTGAGTAAAACCCATTCAAGTTTTACTTCAAAAGTGACCCCTGAGACGAGATATTTGTGTTTTTCCAATCAGAAAATTTTAAACAAGGTGGAGGACCTCACGATCAAAGAATTTTAAAAATCCTCGGGGACAAAGAGTCTTGAACCGTGAGGCTACAAATTCTTTGATCGCCAGGTAGGACAAGATGGCCAGAACTCCATTCTTTGTTCGCAAAACATACATATAAATTTTCCCATTGACTTACATTGGGAACTTAAAAGTGACATTACTTTTGAATGCCTTAATATTTTTTCACCAAATGAAAGTGCCATGTTTGGCCAGCTCTTTCAAATGAGTCATCTCAGAGTGGCACACCACACAATGGCCATGCAGGGCCACATCCAAAATCCCAAAAGCTGCCTCCAAAAATGGATAATTTTGCATTATTCAGCGTTTTCATATGCAAAGACCATAAGTCCAACCGACACACAATTTGGATAATCAAGAGTTCTACCATGCCCCACTGAGCATTCTAAATATATATATATATATATATATATATATATATATATATATATAGATATATATATATATATATCTATATATATATATCTATGTGTATATATATATATATATACGCACATATATATATATATATATATATATATATAATTTAGCTTCAAGAAATAACATTTTTATCAGTTAGGGAGAGGGAGAAGGAGCCTTTAGCTGGTGGCTGTGAGTGTAAGTAGATCTGAAAGATTTTCTTAGCTGGGATTTCTATGTGTTTGTAATTGTATTTGAGGGCTGGTCTTAACTGCCATTTATTGTGCTTTTACATTTAGTTTGGGCAGGAGTAAGGGATTCTAGCAGACAAGTTGGTGATTGTGTGAGGTGTCACTGCCAGAGGACTCCTTGGCGGATTGTGTTTTGCCTGTGGGGTCCTCCCACCTGCCCACCCCACAACCCACCCACCCTAAGGTTCACCCTACATTTATTGGGTGAGTCCCATAAGGCCTTGCAACATCCTAATCCTATTAGGGTGATGCTTGGGTAATGCTGGCTACTGCATCTTGGGTACTGTTTGTATCGATTGCTTGGGCATATGCTGGATACTGCTGGAAAAAGGGTAGACTGATTGAGTGTATACGAATTAGAGGGTACTTTTAGATTGTAGATTGATTGAGTGTATATGGATTTGAGGGTACTTTTATTGTTGAGGGGGGTCCATATTGCCCACACTTAACAGAGAGGATGAGATCGAATTATGCAAGAGCCAGTATCTTCGGGAGTGTGATTGGGTGTTCAGGGTGTGGGGTGGCCATAATACTGAATTGGCCATGGAGGTTTGGGGGATGCCCAGTGTGTTACCAGTTGGCAGTCCTCAGGCAGGAGGTCAAGGGGATCAGGAAGCAGTTGGAGGGAGGGAGGGGACTTGGTTGGAGAGGGAAGGGGGGCAGGAACCATATGATGATAGGTGAGGACAAAATGGCATACTCAAGGGTATAGAGGCAGGAGTGAGAGGACTAGGACCACATGGTCACTCCGGGAGGGGAGAGACATGAAAATACCAGTGTACGGTCTTCACTCCAAAAGGAGGGGGTGGCCCAGAGAGAGCCAAGGAAGGGGGAGGGGAACAGGAGTGGGCAAGCTAGGGGGCAGGCATCACGCTTACAAATCACTTCAGCTTGCTGTACCTGGATGATGAGGTGGAAGAGGCTGGTGGGCAGGGGTGCAGGATGACAGGGAGTGATTGGTCAGGTGTCGGAGGGGGGCAGGGGATAGGAGGGGGCCCTGATCCAAAGGAGGGGATGGCATAGGGAACATGATACCAGGGCACCAGATGGATGGGGAGGGGGGCAGGAGCCTGGGTCTGAGCAAGGTGAGGCAGAGGCAGATACACAGAACAGAGTCTGGGTGGATGAGGCCAGGACCCAGGACAGGGTAGAGTTGAGGAAGGGTAAAGTGGACAAGGAGGGGGTGAGAAGGGGAGAACTCTGGGTAGGCCAGCTCCAAAACTGGAATTTCCAGAAGGATGGGGGTATAGAGAGCACTAGGGCACAAAGGTCAGTTACTGCAGAACATGAGGGGGGAGAAAGAAAGCAGGAATAGGAGGCCTGGGTGGAGAAGTCAATGGCAACAGACCAACTGGGGAAGAGTTAAGGGGGAAACTAGTGATATTCAGGCTGTGAGGGGTGGGAGGAGCATGCTGGGAGAGGGAGACAGAAGAGGGAGCCTGGAAGGGCACAATCAAACTAGTGACGCTCATGCTGTGGGAGGGGTGAGGAGCAATCAGGAGGCCATAGTCAGGAGAAAGAGTCTGGAAGGGCACATACAGACCTGTGACCCCCAAGTTGCAGGAGGTGAGAAGAGAAAACTGGGGGACATAGGCAGAAGAGGGAGCCTGGAAGGACACGCGCAAAATATAGACACCCAGGCTGTGAGGGGTGCAAGGAGCAATCCAGGGGACATAGACAGAAGAAGGAGTATGGAAGGGCAGAAATGGGCTAGTAACTTGGGGGGAGAGGTGAAGGTGCTCCTGCTGGGTGACTCCATAATTAGAGGTATCCAGTGGGAGGGGGTTGAGGAGGGAAAAGGCAGCCCAGTAAAAGTTAAATGTATCCCAGGCCTATTAGTATATAAAGCCAAATTCCCACTCTACTCAATGGCAAGGGAATGCAGAGGATCTCCAGACTTTCTAGTTCACCTGGGAACAAACAACCTAGAAGGGAACAGCAAACTGGAGATACAGGCAAGATTCAGGGAAGTGGCCAGGGTTTGCTACTCCATAGGATGCTCAATCTCCTTTTCTGAGACACTGCCAGAACCAAAGACAGATGGGGAAAATAAGCAAAAACTTAGGGGGGTGAACCAGTGGTTCAGGGAGTGGTGCAATTCAGAAGGGTATGGATTGATGGGGGACTGGGGTGATACATGGGAAGACAAGGGGCTATATGCCAGGGATAGGCTGCATCTCAACCTGGAGGGGAGGGAGATCCTTAAACTAAAACTTTTTGGATTCATTGATGATAGGTTGGGTTTAAACTTGCAAAGGGGGAGGGATAGAAAGACTGAAAGCCCCAACGAGGAAGCTTGAGGGTTCAGGACTAGATCTTGCAAAGCGGGCTGTGGGTAGCGTTAAAAGATCAAGGGGAACTGAGGGGGAAGAGAGAGAGGGATAGCGCTGGGCAGAGAAGACTGGAGAGGGGGTCGGGGTCGGGTAGAGGATGGTCCTGATCAATGCCAGGAGCATGGGCAATAAAATGCCAGGGCTCCAGGCAATGCTAGTTGAGGGTGCAGCAGACTTGGTGGCAATTACTGAGACATGGGCCACCCAGAGGCATGACTGGGACCTAAATTTAGAGGGATACGCAATGTTTAGGAAGGATAGGGGGATGGGAAGAGGGTGTGTGTGGTATTGATAGTCAAAAATGACATAGTAGCTGGTGGAATCGAGGAGGCAGAAGGAGATGTGGAGGCAATTTGGGTAACCCTACAAATGAGGGGGGATAAAAGATTAAAAATAGGGGTGGTGTACAGACCCCCTTCAATGGAAGCAGAACTGGTGGATGATCTGGCTGAGAACATCAGGGGTCACTGTGGCCTCAGAAAGTGCAGGGTGGTGATCTTGGGTGACCTGAACATGCCAGGAGCAGACTGGAGCATTATGACATCTTCGGTGGCCAGACAGCAGAGGTTGATGGATGTCTTTCAGGATGCCTTCCTAGGCCAGCATGTGGAGGAGCCAACTAGGCAGGATCGGATCCTGGACATTGTCCTAGCAGATAGTGACCAGATAAGGGAAGGGACCTGGAGGTGAGCAGCTCATTGGCAGGCAGTGACCATGCCACTGTCTGGTTTCTTATGTTCCTAGGGGGAGAGAAAATTTGCACTAACAAAGAAGTAATAGATTTCAAGGGGGTGGACTTTGAGGGCATGGGAAGGATTCTTACAGGGTGCTTGGATGAGATAAGGCCAGACATGGATGCTGGTAGCTTGTGGGAGACCATTAAGAAGGGGGTGCAGGAGGCTTCGAGGGCCTGCACAAAGGTAAGGCACAAGCAATGTAGGGCTAGTAAGCCATGTTGGTGGACCTGGCAGGTGCAGGAGGTGGTGAGGGAGAAAAAGGCTGCCTATGCATGCTTAAAGTGCTCAAGAGGGGCTAGGGAGAGAGGAGAGTATGATTTCCTGGCTAAGAGGGTCACCAGGGTGGTAAGGGGGGGCCAAGGCAAAGAAGGAGCTTAACCTAGCCAGGGATATCCGTGGGGGGGAAAGGGTTCTATAGATACATAGGGGAGAAAAGAAAAGTGAGGGTACAGATCACCGGGATTAGAACTGGGGGGGAAGGGTATGGGCGCAGGAAGCTGGGGAACAAGCAGAGGTGCTAAATCAGTACTTTGCCTCTGTCTTTACCAGTGGAGGTGGGGGATATTTACAACCCAATGGGAGGGTAGAGGAGCTCACTGAACCAGGAGGTCAGTTGGAGACTGAAAGACTGGATGTGACTAGGGTAGGGGATGGGTCGTATCTAGAACGGGCGGAGAGAATGCATGAGGAGGGGGGATGGGAGGGCAAAATCACAGCGGATAGGGTGAGAGAGGCCCTCCGGTCACTAAAGGCTGAGAAGGTGCCAGGACCAGATGGGCTGCATCCAAGGGTGCTAAAGGAACTGGCGGATGTCCTGGCAGCTCCACTGGCCTCACTCTTCAACATCTCCCTGATGACAGGGTGGGTGCCTCAAGATTGGAAGGTGGCTCATGTGGTGCCTATCCACAAGGGGGGGTTCAGAGAGGAGATGGGGAATTATAGGCCTGTTAGCCTAATATCTGTAGTAGGCAAGGTTATGGAGGGCATTATCAAGGAGAGGCTGGGGGGACAGCTGGAAAGGTTGGGGCACCTGGATGACATGCAGCATGGTTTTGTTCTGGGGAGGTCATGCCAGACTAACCTGGTGGAGTTTTATGACTGGGTGACAGGTGCCCTGAACTGACATAGGCCAGTGAATGTCCTCTATCTGGATTTCAGTAAGGCGTTTGATTCGGTACCCCACAATGGCCTACTAACAAAGCTAGGGGTGGGGGGGCAGTTGTTCAGGTGGGTGGAAAACTGGCTTATGGGGTGAATACAGTGAGTGGTGGTTGGAGGGATAGTCTCCTCTTCATGAAGGGTCATCAGTGGGGTTCCCCAAGGTTTGGTCCTGGGGCCACTCCTGTTTAATTCCTATGTCTCGGACATAGGGTGGGGTGTTAGGAGTAGGTTGAGTCTCTTTGCAGATGACTCAAAACTGGGAGCTCTGGCAGATGGGAAAGAGGGGATAGAGGCCCTGCAGGGGGATCTGGATACCCTGGGAGGTCGGACAAGGAAGTGGGGGTTGAAATTCAATGCAGGGAAACGTAGGGTGCTGAATCTGGGGGTCAGAAATCCAGGACGTGCTTACACCCTGGGAGGGACCACACTGCAAGTCACATCAGGTGAGAGGGACTTAGGGATAGTGGTGGACAGCAAAATGAATAACACAGAGAATTGTCAAAGAGCTGCAGCAAAAGCAAACAGGATACTGGGCTGCATAACCAGGGGGATTACCTCCAGGAGGAGGGAGGTGATCCTCCCTCTGTATAATGCCCTGGTTAGATCACATCTTGAGTACTGTGTGCAGTTCTGGAGACCCCATCTTAAGAGCAACATACTGTAGCACTGCTGGAGAGGGTCCAGAGGAGGGTGGCCAGGATGATTCAGGGCAAGGAGGGTAGGACCTATGAGGAGAGACTGGATGAACTCAATCTGTATGCATTAGAGGAGAGGAGGGACAGAGGAGACATGATAGAGACTTTCAAGTATTTAAAGGGGATAAATAAGGGCAGAGCCAGGGACGTGTTCAGGCTTAAGAAGGGGGGAACTACAAGGGGGCACAAGTGGAAGCTGGAAGGGGGAAGTATAGGGGGAGCGCAGGAGACACTTCTTCACAGAAAGGGTGGTGGAACCATGGAATGCACTGCCCAGGAGTCTGGTGGAAGGATTCACAAAGGGTTGGGACAGGTTCAGTGGGAAGCTGAGGCCAGGGAGGGCCACCTCTGTGGCTGGGGAGGTGGATGAGTGAGCTCCCAGTAGGGGGCTAGCTTCTGAGCAGACACGATAGACCATGGGGCCTATTCTGCTGGCTTTTACTATGATACTATGATTATCAGAAATGAATTTCTTGACCCTCAGAACCCCCATTTAGACTGTAAATATAACTTTATATGGCAACTAGACAACTATTAACTGAGATATGCCATTTTACAGATTTTTGGTGGAAGTCTCGAATTTGGCCACCTAGCAGCAATTGCCCAAATTTTTGAGAGGGTCCTCCAAGCCCAACTTTTTTAGCACCATTTATTCATATAAAAACCACCTTCAAACCTTTGTCCCCATAAATTGGTCATGGACTCCTATTATTTTTCCTTCACTAACTGTCTGGCTAAGCATGGATAACTGTATGGCCAAACATGTTAGAGGGTGGGGTCCTGGTCGCAACTTCACCTTTACAGGCATCAAGAAAGTTATTTTTGGCCACAGGGGAGGTAACATAGATGGCCTCTTACTAAGAAGGGAGGTGTTTTGGATGTTTAAATTAAGGGCAACGCAGGAACCAGGTCTAAATGATATGTTCAATCTGGCCCCTTATTTAATGATACAGGCAGCAGAGGTGTATAGGGATTTGTACAGAAATGTGCACTTGAGATGAGTTGTAGAAGGCTGTAATTAAATTCTGTTATTCTTTTTCTCTCTTAGGCAGTTTTGCCAATACATCAAGACAGGGTCAGAATCGTAAAAAAAAACCCACAACACTTGACAGTTTTAGAATTCTTGACTTTTTTACCACTATCATTTAGCGGGGCTGTGTGTAATATATAATAATTCATAAAATATTCCATGCTGATTTATCTGGTTGTTGCACTTTATATTGCCACATTTAATGCACTTTAGGCATCAGTATCTCGAACTGTAAAACAGATGTGGGTAATTCAACTTACCTGTCAGTAGTTCAGATACTATCTTGTAGGACAAATGCAAGCAGTTGGGGGGGGGTCATGCCTATCATCCCAGTGTGATATCTCTGATGGGGTCCCCAAGGCTTCATCCTGGGGTCAATACCGTTCCCACTTTTCATCAATGAGCTCCCTTCTAACTGTGGTGTATCCAAAGTGCTGCTATACGTAGATGATGTGGTCCTGTATAGAATCAACCCTGACCTGAATGTTGTCACAACTGGACTTATTACTGACTTCAAAAAAACTTGAAACTGGGTTTGTCTCAAATAGACTAGTACTCAAAAAAAAGTAATGCAGTTTGTTTCCAGAAAACGGCCCTGACCGTAGCAAGCTCTTACAGATCTCCAGCTCCATGGGTACCCAATTGGAAGTGGCAGACACAATAAAATATCTTGGTGTCTGGCTTGATCAGGAGTTCACTGTCAAGACCCATGTTGAGCATACTACTTGGCTTCTTTCCCAAAAACTGGAGCTGTTCTACAGGCTTAAATCCTACCTAACTAAGAAGCCCACCTGTTGGTAACCAGTAGTGTACTCCTTCCTATGTTGCTATATGGAGCTGCAGTCCTCTCTCCCCTGAAAGGTATAGAGTTTAATAGGTTCAAAGCTATGTACCATAAAATCAGTAGGTTTGCATCTAGTGCAGGAAGCCATGAACACCACTGCAATGTCCTTGCCTTGCTATGCTGGCCCCCTCTTGAAGAGCATCTCTATCATCCAACCCTCTGCCTGGTCTATAAACCACTAATAAATTGTCTCCCCAGTCTTAGAGACATACTGGCCTGGGAGCCCTAAGGAAGAAAGCTCCATTCTTCCTCCAAGCCCCTCTTAGAAGTTCTTCAGACCCAAACCACATTTGGTAGTCAGTCCTTCTCACACATAGCATCTAAACTCTGGAACAAACTACCTACCCCTCTCCAGGAATGTCATACCTGTCAGGCCTTCAAAGTACTACTCAAAAGTTGACAAACCCTAAAATTTAATTACTCTTGCCCCTGCTAAGCCTACCTCTGTCTCACCCTTGACACATAGGCTAGGCACTTATGTTCCCTCATCAGGACTTGAATTATTCCAATGTATATGACTTGTTACTACCTGTACTGTAACACTGCAAAATGCACTTTGTCTTATTGATTTGTGTGCTGAACTTGCTATGTATTATTGTTGACTCTCAATGCAGTACATAATGTAACTACCATTATCAACATGTACTCAATGTTGTTCACTATGTGCATGATCCTGTACCTGTCTTCGAGGCGTAGGTCAAGAAACAAAGGCAAACCGGGAGGAGTTATACAATTTGCAAGT
Organism: Neoceratodus forsteri; assembly: GCA_016271365.2. Lineage (NCBI taxonomy): Eukaryota > Metazoa > Chordata > Ceratodontiformes > Ceratodontidae > Neoceratodus > Neoceratodus forsteri. The sequence goes on from CM028132.1 coordinate 1,049,938,997, forward strand.
AGCATTTTATTATTATCAATAACAATAAAATAAAAAATAAAATTTTGAGGGATAGGTCTCATACAGGAAGTACAAACAAACAGAAGTCCTTCATCTAGGAGTCTCTTTAAAGTCTGCATCTCTCTCTAGCTAAAACAAAACATCACACTCTTTGTATAAGATGCCTTTCCCTGGCAGTTTAAACTGTGCATCCTGTTGGTGTAAATTAATCTCTTGTTTCTCACAGAAAGTCTCAGAACTTTGTCAATTTCTTTCCTATGATCAGCCTGAAGAGTACATCTAGACTTCTTAACAAGTGCCACCAATTGATACATTCTGTCCAGAGTTGGCTTCCTACTGACAACTCTGTCAACAAGCTTGTGAATGTCAAAGGGTTTCTCAAGGTCAACCCCCTCTGTTTCAAATTGCTAACTTTTCTAACAAACTGAAGTAGCTGTCTACATTCATTTCAACACTATAATTATATACATTTGCAAACTATGGGATTCCAGTTTCACATAAAGAGTCACATATATTTCTTTAACCACAGAGAAGCAAGGGGAGAAAGAAAGAAAGAAATAGAAACAGCAAGTGCTAGAAGAGAGATAACAGGGAAATTATAGGACCCTTGGAGTTGCCAATTTCTAGGTGCCACAAGAAAAATTTGATTGCACAATCAGACAGACAAGAGATACACAAGTGGCAGAATAAGAGAGGAGAAAAACAGATCCTTGCTTTTAACTCTCTCTGCATAACAAATGGGATAGGGTCTTATCTAACCTTGTTACAGAACTATATGATTTCTGGATTCTTCTACAAGTAACTTATTCTGGGTTGCTCCTGAAAAAGGGACGCAAGTCTCAGTGAACCAACCACATCAACAAAATCCTACAAATAAATAAAAATAAATAAATATGCCTTTTAATTAAGTTGTATATATAATTTCACCACTGGGTGGTAGGTCATCCACTTTTTAACCTGCAGAATAAAGTATATTTATTTGGTCTGCATTATGGTTATAGTGTTAGTTTCCAAATTTAGTGTTTTTGCTGAATTTCTTAGACTAATCAACAATTTTTGTTAAACTGGACTGTAATTCTTCAGCATATCAGCCAGATGGGGCTAACCATATTTTTGTTGTACATTTTAATTACCCAGGATAGCCCAGTTGAGATGCAGAGTGAGTTTCTGCTTCTACCCATTTCTATAGCTGGGTGGACCAAAGCACTGAGAGGTTAAGCGACTTGCCCAAAATCACACAATAAGTATTTGACTTGAGCACGGTTTGAACCTGTGATCTCATGGTTTCTAAGCTGAGGCTCTAACCACTTAATCACAACAATACATAACAGGCAATATAGCCAAGAGATTAGTGCACTCAGCTGTGAACCTGGAGACCCACAAATGGGTTTAAATACAACAACCATTAGCTGCATACTGTGTGACTCTACATTAGTAATTTAAACTTCCTCTTCACCCAAGATGCACCTGAACATGAGATACAGCTCAGTTTGCCTTTCCCTGCCAAAAGTCCTAAAAAAACACAGTAGGTTTATGCAAATGAAGACTGTAGCCATATTCTTGTTTTGAACAGCCTGAATATCTGTGTATATATTAATGCAAATAGCACCATCCAATGTTTATTATAATTCATAGAGGCAAATCCATCTCTATGCAGATAACACTGTTGTCTACAGCTGGATTTTGGAACTTCTGTCACTCAAGGCAAGGTTACAGGCAGCTTTTAAGAAAAACAACACCCTCATATCTTGTAAATTTTGTTTCCATGTCAATAGACAACTCTTTTCGTGTGGCTGTTAGGGGTATGCAATTGCTTTAGTTTATTTTCACTGTTCATACTAGTTCTTGTAACTATCCTGGGAGTCTCCATTTTCTGGTTTTTGAAATCTCATTGTCCTTGAGAGCTACATTGTCATATGAGAACATGATGTGTCAGTACCCTTTAGACACCACAGTATGCCTGTATGCTTAGCCAGAGTTCAACAAAGCAACTTGCAACAAGGTGTGAAACACCACACTTACCTTCAGTTAGCTTTGCAAACTGTATAAGTTGGAATGCAGGATTTTTCCCTTTAAACTTCATTCATTTTGTATGTTTCCAAGGAATTTTGTCAGGATATTTATACTTTCAGTATAGAGATACATGGTATAAATGGTTGCTGTGACATCACATTCTCATATGATAATGCAACTCTCACAGACAATGAAATTTTAACAACCCTAAGATGGAGACCCCCAGGATAGTTACAGGGACTACCGTGATCAATGAAAGCAAACACGTATATCTCCAACTGCTACAGGAAAAGAGTTGTCTGTTGATGTGGAAACAAATAATATTTTAAAGATATGAGGATGTAGTTTTCCTTTAATGAAAGTCAATGGTTTTCAATAAAGACAGACTCAAGCTACATGAACAAAACCTCAGGTGATGCAGTTTGATTCAATACATAGGAATAAACAAAACACAATAACAGAAGGTTGCAAAATGTTCTGAACTATACGTATCTAGGCTTATTGCTAATTGAAAATCTAAACTCTTCCCATCATCTGTAAGTCTTAGGAAAAAAGGTGAACTGTAGAACTGGCTTTTTGTACAGGAACAAATCTTACATTTCGATGGATGCTAGACAGAAAATTGTCCAAACTATAGTAATTGCCTTTATTCGACTATGGGGACACTGTTTATGCAGGCCTACTTATAGTTCATTCTTCGAGGCAATATTTACTATACTATAAACTGGCTCACTTCATTCAATCTGCACCACAGTGAACACAGCATTGCATCTCTCTTAAATCTCTTGATTGGCTACCTTTGGAACAAGTAAGACAAATGCATATTCTAACTTTCAGGTGGAAGTGCGTTAAACAAAAAGTCTGAGTATCTATCTATCTATCTATCTATCTATCCATCTTGCTGAATTGTTTTCCTACTGCCCCCTAAAGTCTGGGTTAAGGTCAGCTAATGATTTTGAATTTAATGTTCCCAGAGTTAATAGTCCCATGGTCAAATGTCCCACCCATTTAGGGGACCCAGGTTATGGAATACCCTTCCATGTGCTCAACATAGAAATACTGACAACCTGCCAGCACTGTGCACTTTAAATCAATGGTTCAAAGATATGTGTCAAAAGTATTGTGATTCTTGTGTGAATCTGTTAGTCTGGGCATGCTGCTTCCTGTTGTATTGTTATATGTGTGTGAGATGTATATTTAATGCAATAGTTTGTTATTTTCCTAACTACAGGGTAGGGAAAATAGTTATATTGTATTTTTTGTGCAATTTTTAATGTAAAATTTTCAGGAGGCCATTGAAAGCGAGCTTTAGCTCAACTGACTGTGTGTCATATTTTTCTGTTTTAAATAAAAACTTTGAAATTGAAAGAAATGATCATAAATTATGTTAATCTCCGAAAACCCCTACTGTTTTTACTGAGACATCTGAACCATATGATTTTACATACTGTAAAGAGATACATAGAATTTGTCAACAGAAAAAGACTAAAGACTCACTATCCAATCTAGTCTGCCTGCATCCCTACCTGAAACCATGCCTGGCCTACACAACAGCTGATAGCTTTAATGGTTTTTCAACAACCTCTTCTCTAGAATACCCCCCATCCCTTTTCCCATAGTTTGTACTATTCCCTTGTGTCTGTCCCACCTGTGTGTGAACCCAGTCATGTACTCTGTTTGAAACACCTCAATGGGTAGTCTATTTCAGTAGCACACCACCCTTTGCTTAAAGAAAAACCTCCTGACATCATTTTTGAACCATTTTGAACCTTGACCTCTTAATTTCTACACATGACATCTTGTCTCATCATCCTCATTCCTCATGAACAGATCACTGCAGTCTACCCTTTTGATGCCCTATAAATACTAAAAAGTCTTTATCATGTTGTTCCTTTTCCTTCTGGCTGCCTGTGTGTGTATGTGTGTGTGTATGTGTGTGTGTGTGTGTGTGTGTGTGTGTGTGTGTGTGTGTATATATATATATATATATATATATATATATATATATATATATATATATATATATATTTTATATATATGTATTGCAGCTTGCCAACCTTCCTCTCAGCTATCTTTTTGCAACAGTTCTTTTTATGATATTGTATATTTGTTGTTGCTTATTAATGTGGTTGCACTGTGGTCTAGTTGTTCAAACACTGGCTGAAAAATCAGGAGAACACAGGTTCAATCCTCACTAGAGGAAAATACTCACTGTGAGAACTTGGGCAACTCCCTTAATTTCTCAAAGCTATAATACACTCAGATGTGGAAATGGGTAGAAGCTGAACTCCACTGGATCAAGATGTTGCATCTCAGCTGGGCTAGCCTGGGTAAATAATTTCTAAAAAATAATTTATAAGTTGCTGACCATAAAAAGCTCACTTCACCAGAACTCGTTTTCAGGTTACAAGGGTGGTGGAGTACAATAAGAAATTACATAGCTATAGTTAAAATAAATGCAGGAATGAACTGCACATAATTAATACAGAATCAATTACAGGACAAAGAAAAAACTGTGGGAAGCTGCAGCACAAACAGGTACAACAACATACATTGGCAACTAAAAAATAAATTGAAGAGATGACACATGCATTACCACGATGAGCAGTATCAGCTCCAATGGTAGACAGGGAACCAGTTGAGAGAAAAAGACTGAAAGGGGTTAGAGAAATACAGAGAGGAATGATTTTAACAAATAAACATAGAAGTGGTATCAAGTGCTGTAATGTATGCTAAATTTCAGACACTGGTGTTTTACAAGTGTCCCCCCAAATATATATATATATACTGTATATATATATATCTTAGAGGCAAAAAACTCCAATTAATGCATTAGTTAGGGTTGTTCTACAGCGACAAAAGTGAGTAAATTCGTGTTAGGTTGAAAGCCTTAGACTTCACTCATTACCTCAACTGGCATCAGGTGCACATTGGGGTTGCCGGCCTAACTCTCACCCTATCAGATGTGTGAAGAAGTAGAGGTATAGGAGAATGGGGTGAGAGTTAGGACTGACAACCCCAATGCGCACCCCGATGCCAGCTGGGGGTGTGGGTGGGGGGTCCTAGGGGGGCTTTCAACCTTAACACCGAATCTCCTCACTTTTGTCACTGTGGAACAACCCTAACTAATGCATTAAATGGAGTTTTGGGCCCGTGTTCCCGCCACGTGATGTCTTGTCACATAGTAACATTGTGCCTGCAAACGCAAATGGTAATGTGCATGGTGATGCAAAGCAAAGCAGAAAGAGAAACAGTACTGTAGACAGAAATGGTAAAAATAATGCAAATGCAAGCACAAATGAAAACGCATAGGGTAACGCGCATGGTGGCGTAGATGTGAACGATAAGCGAAACGGGTACGGAACCGCAAGTGGAAATGGTAATGGTAACAGTATTGTAAGTGCACAGGCTGGTTTTCTCCAAAAGCTGCATAGAGAAAGATAGTGAGTACAAAGAATGTATGCATAGTAATGGGTCACGGAGCAGAAATGAGGAGTTGGAATACTAAATTGCTTATATCTCAGGAACCGTACGACGTAGAAAAGAAATTTAAAAGTCATATGATTTATGACTTTCCTGGCTAGTTTTTTACTTAGCCCCAACTAGGGGGCTAAGCATTTTTCTGACAAAAAGTCTGTATCTCGCACCGTTTCTGTGATACGGGCCCTGAAAAGAGCGGCGAATGCCGTAATGTTATCCTATGGGAAAAAAAGAGAAGTTCAGAGTGTCATAACTTTGGCTCCCTGTAATATTTTTCACCAAACCACTGAAAAGCACATCTGTGTGATGTTGGCTTTCTTCCCTTCAAATTTCAGTCCAAAAGACCAAACCATTTTTTGCAGCAGGGCACCAAAGGATTTCCGTAAGGCGGCGGATGCCGTAATGTTATCCTATGGGAAAAAGTGTCAACTTTGGAGTGCCGTAACTTTGCCACCCTGTAATATGTTTTCACCAAAACAGTGAAAGGCACATCTGTTAGATGTTGTCTGCGTTCCCTCCAAATTTCAGCCCAAAAGACCAAACCATTCTTTTGCAGCAGGGTGCCAAAGAATTGTTGTCATTTTCCCACAGCCTGGAAAAGTACTGTCGAACTTTGTGAAAGCTTTTGCAAATTCATTCAACAGTGTCGTGCGTGCAAAAGTACTTTGCGAAAGTATTTTTTCCAGAAATTTGAAAAACATATTTCTGGGGTGTTTTACCCCATAATAAAGACATGCCTAGCATCCTCAGGGTCCGACTAGGTGAATACAAAAATAAGTAGGTTGCTAGAGGGTCCCAAATTTAAATGCCAAGCATTTTTCTGATGACTAACTGAAAACAAAATGGTGGATTTGTGACAGTAAAAGGGCCATTTGCGAAAGTAAAAATTGCATTTGCGACACTGTTGAACTTTGTGTTAACTTTTCTCATTGACTTATAATGGGAACTGGTTTTTTGAATAACTTTTGAACCGTTTAATATTTTTTCACGAAATCTTCAAAAGGCACATCGGGGACCCTGACCATACGTTCCCTGAATATTTCAGACTGATCATGCAAACTGAGCAACCTGTAGAGACGACCAAAGAATTCCAAAATAGCGTAAATGCGCACGCAGATCATGCTTAATAACTCCACAGCCGTATATCCGAACAGTATGAAAGTTGGCAGATCCCAAGATCTATGGCTTTTGATCATGTATTCCAAATGTCAGGCAAATCCGTTGAATGGTTACAAAGTTATTATGATGCAAAATTTTAGGTTTAACATGTAAATGGCTCCTCAACCCTAACTATGGTAGCACTACCATGCTACCATAATATACATATATATATCACACACACACACATACTTTATTTTTATTACATTTAGACTTTTCCATCATCAATATGACATAATTATGACACTTTGGGGGTAGATAGACATTTTTCATTTGAAAATGTTTGACCAGGAGGAAACACATTAAGGCTTTTTCCAGGTATGTCCTTAGAGTAGACTACAAAGGAGAAACATATACAATACAGGAAAAAGAACATTACATGAGTATATGATAAAATGAAATAACATTTCAAAATGCAGTCATCAGGCAAATGGAAACCAGGGTGCTTTAAACAATAATTGTGATATGCGGTAAAACAAACAAGTCAATTGGGAGTATAGCTACTAAGGGAGCTTATTGTGCAATTAAGGATTACCCAGCCTGGCCAAATATCAGAAAGCCTGGAAAACAATCACAGGTTGGTCTGATCAGCACCTGAACCTGCCCCTTGGGGGTCTGCCATGAGGAAGTGAACTGGAACTGAGTAGGAAGTCAGTTGAGAGAAGGGGACTTTCTAGGAAAATACTCCTTATCCATCAGTGCAGTGGCATTTTGCTATAAGGAAAGAAATAGGACTAGAATGATGGAAGAAGTAGACCAAGGGAGGGATAGGCCCAAGGAGGGAGAATAAATAGTCAGGGGAAAGTGCTGCTCTAATATTGAGGTCAGTATGATTCCAGACATTTACTGAAGACATCTACCATCTTTGCCTTTTTGATGACTTGTGCGAAGCAAAAAAACTGTCATGATTTGAGGCAGATTGGATAACATCCATCACTATTATGCTGCACATCGTGACATTGTACAGGCAAGGCAATTGTATTTTTATAGAGCCCTATCCCTAGTGCTCAGAGACCTTCACAAAGTGGGAAAACATAACAATTTATGATAAAATAAATTAATAAATAAACAAGTCTTCCAGCGGTAGAGTGAGTGTACTCAGTTGACTCAGAAAAAAATGTCTTTAGGTACTCTTTATTTAATTAAAGGTTTGCACATAGAATCACCATGTCATGAGCCAGGACTCCCAATATTTCACCCTATATAGGGGCTTCTTCAGGGATGACATGGTGTGCTTCTAAAACCCTTGGATGCTTTCCTTTCTGTTGCTGTATGATGTAAGCTATGATCTGTTTAGTTCTGATGCCATGGATTACTCAAGGGAATCCTATTCTTCTCTTTTTATAAGGGTAATTTCCTTATCATTCTTTTATTGATAAAGTTTGTTAATTCATGAGAGGGGTAGAAACACTTTCATAGTTTTGTTTCTTGCAGCACGTCTGCTGCCTTGTGCCTCTCTAAGCTTGGAGATGCACAAGGAAGCAGATATGCTGCAAGAAATGAAACTATGAAAGGGTTTCTATCCCCTTCGTGAATTAACAAAACTTTTCCAACAAAAGAATAATAAGGAAATTACACTTATAAAGACAGAAAAAAGGGCTTCCTTGAGAAATCCATGACATTAAAACTGAATGATCACAGCTTACATCATATGGTGACAGCAAGGAAAGCATGCAAGGATCCTAGAAGTACACCACATCATCCCCAAAGAAGCCCCTATAGAGGGCAAAATGTTGAGGGTCCTGGCACATAACATGGTGATCTATATGCAAACCTTTGATAAAATAAAGAGTACTTAAAGGCGTCTTTTTGGACTTGGCTGATTTCCTACCTTTTTCGTCAAGCACTAGTCTGATCAGCCTCCAACATTATCTTTTGAACTATACATATGCTGGGAGGGTACTCCGGGTATTACTTGGATTTTCCACAGGTAGTGTACTGCCTGAAATTAATATTAACTTTTAAAGTAATCAAGTACTGTATTTTATATCTAAGGTTCTTTTTCTTTTAGTCTTTGCTAATTAAAATATTCTGTACCTGGCAGTGCTGTTATGTGTGTAAGCACTCTTCCTGAAGGATGGCATATCTACTTCTATTGCTTTCCACAGAGTTTTACTTAATGGCGTAATACCTCCACTGGCTGGAATTGCTACAGGAGTTCCACAGGGATTAACTCTGGATCCCCTTTTATTTAGTATTTTATTAATGATTTACTCTAAGTTACTTCTTTTTCAAAAGTTTTATTTTATGCAGATGACATTTTTTTGTATAATAGTGGGCAAAATTGTAAACATTTGACTTTCGATTTGCAGAATGAGTTTCAACTGGTCAGTAGATTGTTGAGTGATAATAGATCACTACTGAATGTGACCAAAACTAAATTCATGTACTTTGAAAATAAGAACTGATTATCTGCTATACAAATCAGCTTGTATTTAAGGATGAACATAATGCTGAAATTGAGAGGGTTGATTGCTTTAAGTATTTGGGTTTTTACTTGGATAATTTGTTGTCTTTTAATTATCATATTGATTTTTGGTAAAGATGTAGTAATTCAGTTGGGTTTACTTTATAGAATTAGGGACTGTCTTTCATATACAGTAATTCTAAAAAGGTGCTATTACATCCCCATATATTATCAGTGACAGATTACAGACTCTTCATATACTCATCTGTAGTGAAGGTGTCATTAAATACAGTTAAGATTGTCAGTCATAATATGTTTTGTTTTATTTAGTTCTAGATTAACACGTCATTATACATTATATTCTTCATTAAATTGGTTTTCATTTGAGTATCATTGTTTTTATTTTAGATTGACTTCTTTCTGGAGATTTTGTCATGGTGCTGTAGAATTAACTTTCAAGGATTTGATTCCATTTGGCAATTTTATATACAGTATGTAACACTTTCTGTGTCTACATATTGTTTAAAGTTACCATTCCATAACTCTTCTCTGGCACTCTCTTGTTTATAAGGGTTCTAAAGATTGGAACTTACTTCTCATTACATTACATCATTCAAGGTCCTACTTATCATTTAAGCTGAATTTAAAGCAGTTTTATACTGACAGTTCTAAATGTTATTGTATTACCTAGAATTGTGTTGCCTGAATTTTATTATGTATAATAATTGTCTATTGTACCTTACTGTGTTGTATGTTACTAACTGCTTAGCAATTGTTGTTAAATGTCTGGGTTTTCCATTAAAATGGGCATACAATGTTCTCAGATTTCCTTGCTTATCAAATCTTAAAAGAAAAAGTCCTCATTAGTACTATGACCTCACTGACTGTTACATCACAACTACTCAGGAAGATCCAATCACCTAATACCAGGTTAGTGACTTGTGGTGTCAGAGTGAATGAGGTCACAATGCTGATGAGTAATGAAGTTGCACATAATTAGATATGCTAACTACCAGGAAAGCATTGCTCGTCACATCACACCTCATGCTATTAGATAGAAAACTTTCTAATGAGCAATAGGAAAAAGAAAAATACTTCAGAAATAAAGACTAAGAACTGACTACATTTAAATTAGTAAATTTAAATTAGTAAAATTAGCACATTTAAATCAGTAAATTAGTGCATTTAAATTAGCAAAATTAGTGATGTAGTAAATAAGTGATTTATTTTGTGCAGCACATACTTTCATTTTTTATTTATTTACAGAAATTTTCACCAGGAAAGACAACATGAGCTGACCAACAATTTGTTTCCAGAAGCACCCTGGGGGAGGAGGTGCAAAGGTTGGGAGAGGCACATACAAGCAATATCAGACAACAGAGGAGCAAATATATACATACAGGGTAGTTGACAACAACACTATAACACTAGGGCCGGAGGCTGAAGTAGTAGTAACAAATTAGTTGGAGATCTTATATAGGGCAACTGGTGCCTAAAGACCAAGAGCCCAGGGTGTGAAGAAAACAAGGAAAATAGTATCAGTGAAGTGCCAAGAGTTTGGAGTCAGGTTTAGGAAGTGCTAGTGGAAGAACAGAGAGAGAGAGACAGAGAGAATGGTAGGGAGGGATGTGGGTACGGGCTGGGTAGGAAAAGGTCACCAGGACCAGAACCCCCCTTCAGGATGCAGGGAACCCTGCAAGGAGGGCAGGACCAGACAGGAATACATTGGAGGGGGGAGAGAGAGAAGGGAGAGGAGAGGAAGATTGGGAAACAGGAGGGGGGCAGAGGTAGGCAGAGATCACAGTTGAGGACAGGGTAATTAGTGGCTGGAGATGATTCAAAGATAAGCAATAGAGGACAGAGTAAACATCTGAGATGGACTAGAAGTAAGTGGTAAGTGGAACAGTGTCAGATCAGGAATTAGGACATGGTATATGGGTACTGGGAGGGAGTGGGAATGTGGGCTAGGGAAGAGATTAGTTTAGGGATGGATAGGAGGATGGCCAGAATGAGGATATGAGGCAGGGAAACAAGGTGGAAAGAGTAACAGGTAAGGGAGGGGGTGGAGGGGGAGCTAGGACTGGATGGGTGATTGAGGAGGAGGGTGAATAGGGTAAGGAGGAGGGAAGAGAGGATGGATGACAGAAGGAAGGATGTGAGAAATAGAGCGGGGTGTAGGAGGGATAGTGATAGGGGAAACTAGGGGCAAGTGCAATTAGAGGAGTAAAAGTTACATAGGGCTTGGTAGAGGGATGATGGGGAAAAGGAGAGTCAGATCAGAGGAGAAAGTGAGTTCCAGAGTTTGGGGAAGCAGAAGGAGAAAGCTTCCTGGCCTATGGAGGTGTGGCGACAGGGGATGACAAGAGTGCAGGAGTCAGAGGACCTAAGAGGGTGGGAGGTAGGAGGGGGAGCAGAGAGAGAGGAGGAGAGATAAGAGAGGAGGGACCCAAACCAGAATTTGGAAGTGAACTTAGTGCAGTGTGAGAGGCACCTGCATTCCAGGGAAGGCAGCACTAGAGAGTGGTATGGGATGCAATGATGAGTCCAGGGAGGGGTTTCAAGGGCAAAGTGATGGAAGGCATTGAAGAGGGAATCCAGTCTGGCAAGGGAAGACTTGGGAGTAGCACTGCAGACAATGTCCTCATAGTCGATAATGGGGAGTATCATTTTCTGAACAAGATCACGCCTAACCAGCAGAAGCAGTGAACTGTGAGTTCTGTATAAGGCACCAAGCTTGGGGCACAATTTTTGCAGAATAGCATCAATATAATCAGAAAAGTTAAGGTGTTGGTCAAGCCAGACACCCAAATATTTAAAAAGAGGTGGAATCCTCTGAAGTTGTCCCATCAAGGGTGTGGAAGGAAGGGAGGGAGGGCAGCTGAGATAGTCTCTGCCTAGTGCCAAAGGTCAAGGAGACTGTCTTCTTGGTGTTGAGAAAGAGTTGATGAGAACTTAGCCAGCATTGAACATTACTGAAGTCAAGTTGAAGTCTGGTTGTCACATTGTAGGGTGAGTGGCTGGAGGTGAACAAAACTGGGTCATCAGCAAACATGTGGATCAGGGATGAGGAGCAAGCTGACCTTAGATCATTTAGGAAAATAGAGAACAGGAACGGAGCCTTGCGGCATACCAGTAGGGATTTGTAATGGAGGGGGACGTACAGTCAGCAATTCTGACAGATTGAGTTCTAACTACTAGGTAGGATCTGAACCAGTCACAGGCAGGCTGTGACAGGCCAGCTGATGAGAGGGTTTTGAGAAGGAGGGAGAGGGAGACAGTGTCAAAAGCCTTAGTAAGGTCAACAAAGATGGCAGATGTAATGTGGCCTTTATCCATGGTTGAGTGGATAGAGTCCATAAGCCTGAGAAGGGAGGTTGTTGTGGAGTGGTTCTTCCAGAAACTAGACTGGAAAGGAGAGAAGAAGGAGGAGGAGTCATCAAGGAAGGAAGACAGTTGTGAGAGAATGAGGTGTTCCTGTAGTTTTGCCAGTATTGGTAACAGTGAGACTGGGAGGTAGTTTCCTGGAGAGGAAGGATCACCACCCTTAGGAAGAGTGAGGATAGTTGCATGTTTCCAGACAGCAGGGACAGATGCAGTGTGGAAGGACAGGTTGAGTAGGTCAGCTAGGGGGTGGGAAATAGCATGAGCAGATAAGTAGAGCATTTTTGGTTCAAGGCCATTGGGAGAGGTTCCCTTTGCTGGGTTGAGAGAGAGGAGAGCCTTTAAAGTATCATTAGAGGTGACTGGTGTAAAGGAGAAGCTCAGAGGTAAGTGGTGGTTCTGGGAGGGGACAGTGAGGTGGAGGGGTAGAAGGGATGGCTGTAAGGGAGGCTAGTAAGGTGGAGGTGCTGGAAGTGAAGTAAGAGTTAAATTCAGCAGCTATCAGTGGATGATCAGCAGTGAGATGGTTGTTAATATTAAGCAGAGGAGGTGGAGGTTCAGCTTGGGGTGAGAGAAGTGAGTGGACTACTTTCCAAAATTTTGATGAGTTATTTATATTAGTGTTAAAGGTAGACCATAAGTAATCAGATTTGGACTGCTGGATGGCTTTTGTGCAGGCGTTTCTGAGGGTATGGTAGTTAGTTAGATCACAATGGAGTTTGGCTGATTTGAGAGTTTTCCAAGCTAAATCATGCTTTTGCTGCAAGGCCAGGACCTCAGGGGTAACCCAATGATGGTGATTTCCATGAACTCTGACCTGCTTGAGTGGAGCATGTTTGTTTCAGGCAGAGAGAAAATTGTCTCTGAAGTATGCAAGAGCAAGATCAATAGATGTAGCAGAAGCTATAGGGGCCCAGTCAGCAAGTGCTAGGTCCTGATGTAGAGCAGTAGGGTCAAAGGTATTGTAGGATCGGATAGTTAGTAGTTTGGGAGGGGCCTTGGGACGGTGAATTTTTCTGACTAAATAGATCATATGATGATCACTAAGAGCATCAGGCAGCAGGCCAGACAGGATTACCCTGTGTAGGTGTGAGGTGAGTGCCCAGTCCAGGAGAGTGTGCTTTTGGGATTTATGGTTATGGCGGGTGGGTTCCATGATTAGTTGAGCTAGGTTAAGGACAGATAAGTCAGTGCGAGTTTTACATAGGGAGGGAGACAATGATTAAGGTCACCTAGGAGGTAGAGCTCACCTGAGGAGGTGAGGGAACCAATGGTGGTGATTAGTTTGGTGGCAATGTTGTAGTGTAGACCAGGGTGGCACTACACACAAGCAATGAATATCAGGACAGAGAAGGGTAGAGAAAGCCTTAGGATGAGGGCTTCATAGGTCTTGGGAACTGTGGTCAATAGGATAGTTGTAGTGTGGAGAGAGGCGGCAGAGTAGATAACAACCCCCCCACCCCTGCTAGTTCAGTCCTGGTGGGTGATTGCATAACAGGGATTGAGATGGATGGATCAGGGACCTTACCTGTAAGCCAGGTCTCAGTTATTATAAGTATATCTGAATGAGTGGCTGCTACAAGAGGGTGTAGCAATTCAAGTTTGGGGAGTAGACTTTTGAATGTTTAGGTGGAGGATCTTTAGACCCCAGGGGAGAGGAGGGTATTCAGGGTGGGGGAAGATGGCAGGTGGGAGGGGGTGATGGGGGAAGGCATCATTATGAGCGAGGGGCCAGGGTTGGGATTTATATCACCTGCAGAGAGCAATAAGAGAAGGATTACGATGTGGTGGAGCTTGGCACTTTTAAATCAGGATTGACCAGACATTTTGGGGGAGCTGGGTGGCTAGCAGAAGGTGGAAAGTTGGAATTTGAAGAGACATAGAAGGGTGTGTAAGTAGTGAACAGAGATGAGTGGAGTGAAGGGCTGAGTAGGGCAATGTGTCCAAGTATGGGAATAGGGTGTGGGGGTTATTGCTAGGTTGCAGTATGGGGTAAGAGGGGAAGAGAGGTATGCAGGGGTGGAAGAGCAGGGCTTGGAGTTTTTGTGCAGCTGTGGGGATGGTAGAGTTGGGAGGATAGGAGAGACAGTGGAAAGGGACAGGGAAGTGGCATGGATAGAGAACAATATTGCAGAAGTGGTTTGCACAGCAGACAGGGTAAACAGAGCTAGGTTTGCTATCTGTGGCACTATAGTAGAGAGGGGAGGGCATAGGGCTATAACTGGTTAAGGGATTGGTAAAGATAGCATTGGACTGGGTTGAAGTAAGAATGGCTAATAGGAGAGCGAGTGAGAGAGCACAGGATGGAGCTTATGTGCATTTAGTGGAGGTTTGGGACTTGGAGGGTGGGCAGGATAAATATTGCTGATACCATAAACAGCCAAGAAAGAGGCAATATGGTAGTATGAGCTTTAGAGGAAATTGGCAGCAATGCTGTTCAGGTCCGGAGCTTAGGGGCATGCCAATCAGTGGGCTCCAGCACAGGAAAGCAGGCAATCCAAGAGAAGCAGCTTGACAGCGCCGAGATATGAAAAGAATGCCTTTTCAGAATCAGACCATACCTGATGTAAGGGAGGTCCTGCAGTTTGGGACCGGTGAGGCGGGTGGCGGATCAGAAGTGGCCGCACCAGCAAGTGAAAGCCCAATCAGGGGCTGATTTGCTGTGGGGAGATAAGAAACAGAGGATTAGTAAAAGGAGGAAGGGTATAGGGCATGGAGGAGACAACAGTGCAAAGATTAAGTGGGGGCAGGAACAGTTCAAGCTGATGACCGCAAATCAGCAGGAGGTCGGAGCCAGCCAAGGAAGACAATGAGAGCAGATTAACGGGGGCAGGGACATAGACAGCAAGGAGGGACAACTGAGAGAGGAAATATGGAAGAGACTACAGGATCAAGTGGAAGGCTGAGAATAGGGGCAGGGCAGGTCAATGCCATGAATCAGGTGGGGGGTGGTAAATGGGAGGAACAAGCTGGAGAAAGGAAAGCTTAGAGATAAGGGAAGGTGAGGACGAGCTAGCCAGGAACAAAGAAAATTATTACAGTTTAAAGTTCAAGTATAAACAGTAATCAAAATAACAGCATTACATTTAGCATAGCAACTAAGTAGACTAAAGTAATATTTGCAGGCAAAACAGCAGGTAACATTCAAAAAAAATATTGTAAGTAACATTCAATAAAAAAACAAATATTGCTGATACCATAAATAGCCAAGAAAGATGCAATAAAATATTATGAGCTTTAGAGGAAATTGGCAGTAGTGCTGTATGAGTCCAGAGCCTAAGGGTGTGCCGATCAGTGAGCTCCAGCATAGGAAAGCAATCAATCCGAGAGGAGTAGCTTGACAGCGCCGAGATATGAAAAAAATGCCTTCTCAGAATCGGACCGTACCTTTTGTAAGAGAGGTCTTGCAGCTTGGGACTGGTGAGGCGGGTGGCGGATCAGAAGTGGATGTAGCACCGAGTGAAAGCCTGATCTGGGGTTGATTTGCTGATGCAAGGGAGGTCCTGCAGCTTGGGACCGGTGAGGCGGACAGCGGATCAGAAGTAGCCACACTGCCGAGCGAAAGCCCGATCAGGGACTAGTTTGATGTGGGGATATAAGGAAACATACGAAGATGCCAGAAGATTTGGCCAAGTGGTTTATCATGTCTGCTCGTGTGCTGCTCATACTACAGTTGCAGCAGCCTCCACCCCTCCCCTTATGCTCCCCAGTACCAAGGTTGTCACCCTCTCAATCCCCACACCATGTTTTCCACCCTCTCTATCCCCACATCATGTTTTCCACCCTCTTGTTCCCCACAACATGTTTCCTTACCCCAATCTGTACTTTGCCCATGTACCTGTCCCATCCCTTCTTGAAGCTTCCCACCAATTCCAACGAAATCTAATCCTCAGGTAACTCATTCCAGGGAGACATCACTCTTTCCTTGAAATAGCATTTCCTCAATTCACTTCTAAACCTTTCTCCTACCAGCTTCAGGTTGTGCTGTCTTGTGGATCCTCCCCTCTTTAATTTGAACAACCCCTTTGTATTAACTCTATTAATCCCTTTCAAGTATTTGAAGGTCTCTATCATATCCCCCCTATCCTCCAGAGAGTACATGTTCAGCACCTCAAGTCTCTCCTCATAGGACCTTCCCCCATGCCCTGGATCATCTTAGTCACCCTCCTCTGAACCTGCTGCAGGAGCATGACACCTCTTTTTAAGTAAGGACACCAGAACTGCATATAGTACTCTAGGTGAGGTCTGACCAAGGAATTATACAATGGCAGAATAATCTCCTTCCTCCTTGAAGTGATTCCCCTGGCAATGCATCCCAGCATCCTGTTTGCTTTTGCTGCTGCTCTCCTACACTGCTCTGAGTTATTCATTTTATCATCAATAATCACCCCCAGGTCTTTCTCTGCCCTTGAGACCTTCAGCTGTACTCCTCCAGCTAGTAACTATACTCTGGATTCCTAGACCCTAAATGCAGGATACTATACTTTCAAGCATTAAACCCCAGTTGACATGTGTGAGACCACTGTTCCAGGGCATCACAGTCCTTTTGGATAGTCCTCCTCCTCTCTTCTCCATCCACCACTGCGCCCAGTTTGGAGTCATCTGCAAACAAGCACATTTTGCTCCTGATACCCCCCACAATGTCCACTATGAATGTATTAAACAAGATTGGACCCAGGACAGACCCTTGCAGAAGCCCTCTAATGACCCCTCTGGTTGCTGAAATCTCCCCCCCAACCACTGGACTCTGCTGTCTATTATTCAGCCAGTTTCCAGTCCAATTTATCATCTTTACCCCCAGCCCTAAGGTCCTCAGTCTACCCAATAACCTCCTATGTGGCACAGAGTCAAATGCTTTGCTGAAGTCCAGATACAGGACATCAACTGGGTGTCCACCATCCAGAGATCTCATCACCCAATCATAGAACTCAACAAGGTTCATCTGACAAGATCTCCCTTTAACAAACCCATGTTGCTGAACATCTTGGAAGCCGCTTACCTCCAGGAACTCAACCAACCTCTCCTTCAAAATGGTCTCCAGGAGTTTCCCCACAATTGAGGTCAAACTTAATAGTCTGTAATTCCCTTGTTTATCCTGAAGACCACTCTTGTGAAGGGGTGCAATGTGCAGCAAGCTCCAGTCCAGAGGTACACTCCCCGATCAAAGGCAGGAATTAAATAATTCTGTCAACGGTGCCGCCAGGACATCCACCATTTCCCTCAAGACTCTGGGGTGAATACCATCCAGACCTAGGGAATTATCCCCACTACATCACTACATTTAAAGTAGTAAAGTAGTACATTTAAATTAGTAACAATGTATGTCTGATATTTTTGGTGCTACTAGCCGGTCAGATTCAGAAAACATTGCCCAGGCACAAACCCAGTTTGCCCAGGGCAAACTGGGTTTTCTCCGAGTTAGTATTCTACAAACTTGGTTTGCCAGGAAAACTGTGTTTGTGCCCCAACAGAGTTGGGAGGGCATGAATGTAAATGAAAGGGAGGTTCTGCATATCCCACCATAATTCACAAAGGTATTGCTCCATGCAAGGGCTGTGCGCAAGGTCCCTTGGGTGGAGAAATTACCACCAACAAAAACCTGTCAGTAATCCACACAACCCTAGTGGCTGGCAGAGGTACTGCGGCCCTGTTCTCTGATCACCTACCCAATTTGCAAAAGTAATTTCCATAGTGTAGTGCTCCCTGCCCATCCCCAATCATCCACATGATTTGTAAAAATACTTTTCTATAGTGTAGTGGTATTTCCCCTCTCCCTGGTCACCGTCAATGAGCCCTACTGTACACAGTTATGAGCTCATTGAGAGCTCAGTCAGCCGCCAGCCATGGTGGTGTGAGGAGGGCTGTGCTGTTCACCAATCATGGTTGGGATGGGGGAGCAGTATGATAGGTCACCCTGGATGGGGTGTAGCCCTAGACTATCAGGGAATAGAGCATTCTGCATTTGGGGTCAGAGATCAGTGACCAGAGAGGGGGGAGGGACCACTACACTATGGAATTTTCTTTTTTTTTATTATTTGATGTTTTTTATTATGGGATCAGTGACTGGGGAGGGAGGAGGGACCACTATACTATGAAAAAATGTTTTTTATTATGGGATTGGTCACTGAGGAGGTGGGAGGGACCACTATACTAAAGTATTTTTACAAATCAGGTGGGTGATTGGGGTCAGGGAGGGACCACAACAGTATGGAAAAAATGTTTTTTATTATGGGATCAGTGACCAGGGAAGGTGTAGGGACCTCTACACTATGGAAATATGTTTTTAATATGGGATTAGTGACTAGGGAGGGAACCAGTAGACTACCAGGGTTTATTATGAAATGTGTAGGATGGCGATCGGAGGTTGGGGAAGCACTACAGTGGGAGAATGCAGCTGCATGGGGCATGGGCTGGTGGGGGGGCATGGTAGACCACACAAAGGCCATGCAAATGGGCCCATAATGGACATGCTAATGGCCAATAATGCCTTGCATGCCCAAGGGGATCATTTGCATGGATACTTTAGTAAATAGTGAATTAGCGTGTGTGCACTATTGTTGCCGGCCCATTCTCCTGACTGGTTGTGGGGGCAGTGCTACTGGGGTTTCTGGTGCTTTTCCTGGCTTAGCGCTGCTCCTGACTGTCCCTATTCTCAGTCAGATAGTACAGCGCGCTGTCCTACTGTAACTGGCAGGATTGTCTATGCACAAAAATGAGGTGCAGCGCAGACATTTGTGCAGCACTTTAAATTTTTTGTGAATCCTAGCCCTAGTCAGTGCCACAAGCCTGTGTAATTTCTTATGCAACTGACATTATATGGGACTTTTCTAGTCACTATAAAAATCCAGTACAAACTTGCTCCTGGAAACCTGTTCTAAATCTACAGGGTATGAAGAAATTTTTTACATTACACCAATTTAAAAACAAACTCTGGCCAGAGCCAACATGGCTGCACAATGATGTTTATTGATGATCAAAATTATTATTATGGAAATATTTACTTTTACAGTATCACTGCAGTCTTTGTAGGGTGATAACCAAACAAGGGCATTGTCTTTATAGATACCGGTCACCTCAGAGTAAGTAAGTTCTGCATGTGGGCTTTAAAGATCCCACAGAATATCAAGCTGATAGGCACTGCAGAAAGGGGGGGGCACAGTCGAAGCAAAATCTCACAGAATGCCAAACTGATAAGCACTAGAGAAATGGCATCTTAAGCTGTCATCTATCTACAGTGATCGATGTATTGTACAGGAAAATTTATTTCCAGAAAATTTGACATTTCTCCAGTGCTTATCATCTTACCATTCTGTGAGATGTTGCTTTGATCATGCTTCCCCCCTTTCTGTGGTGCCTATCAGTTCAGCATTCAGATCCATTCTGTGGGAACATAGAAGCCCACATGCAAGACTTCTTTTGTTTGAGGTATAGGATATCTTTAAACATAATGCTTGTTTGTTTGTCACCCTACAAAGACAGCAGTGATGCTGTAAAAGTAAATATTTTCATAATTATAACCATAATAATTTCCGTAATCAATTGCATAATTTTGCAGCTGTATTAGCTGTGACCAGAACATGTTAATGTTAATGACTCCTGAGAAAATACTGGCTTCCCCCATTAGTCCTTGGTTGAGAGTAGTACCCCAGTGATAATATTTAAGGGAACTACCAAGTACTGGGAGTGAAGCAGAATTAAGTATTGAGCAAGGAGGGACATAATGCAAAGAAAATGTGTGTGTTTGTGTGTGTTTTGGGGGGGTACAGTGTTGAAAAAGTTGTGTAGGGAAAACAATGTTTTCAAAACATTAAATTACACATTTATAGCCTTCTTCAGCCCCACAAAGAGCTACTTAAATAGTAATGGGGGTGGGGCAGTCCTTACATTTTTGTCTGGAATGGAGAACAACAGAAGGTACCACTCATACTATGCCCTAATAAGGTGACCTGTTCTGTGATCTGTACTCTGCTCTGAATCATTTTTTCATTTCAGTTGTTTCCCTTAAAAAGGGATGTGCTGTACAAAAATAAATCAGAGTATCTGTAACTTGTAGAGCATCTCTCAGCTCATAGAATGAAATTTGATCCAGTGTGAGCTGAGACACCCCAAGCATGACAGGCTGATATTATTTTCATTGGAGAACAACATTTATTTTCTCTCACACAGTCATGGATCCCACAACAATTCAGGTCTGCAAGCCACAACTCCTTTGAAGCCCTGAAAATGTTCCTTGAATTAAATGCCAGTACTACTACTAATAACAGTAACAATGTTCACTAAAATGTGCTTTTACCTATCAATTAGTGATGAGTAAACTGGACAACATAGCAACTGAAAAGTAACAGCCACTTTACAATGCAGTTCAGCGATATGAAACTCAGCATTATAAAATACATTCTCTCTACCTTCCTCAATTTAAAGCAAGAATATTGTAAGAAAGCATGTGATGTGCTACAACTTTAATTTACCCCTGCCAAAAAACTGTGAAGGACTACGAGGTACAGACAGTAAGGGAACTGGCTTGGCATGACACCAGTGTCACTGGTGTTCTCAGACAGGCAGGGGTGATGGGAGTGAGTCCCTCAGAGAGAGTCTGTGAACAGAGTAAATCATACTACCCACCCCCACAAGATTATGTAGTCAGCAGGGAGGACCATAACATTATAAATACACCAGGGAAGACTGGTCAGGGCAAAGGGGGGGGTGAAAACACAAGGGAAAAGAGGTGAGGTCAGGAGGGGGGTATGCAGAAAATGGAGGGCCATGTGTGCCACTGCCAGCAGCCTGGGAAGTAAAATCCTGGACATGGCAGCCTTGATGGCAGAGGATGACCTGGATATTGCAGCTATTACCAAAATGTGGTACACTGGGAACAATGACTGGGATGTAGCAATTCCATGTTATACTTTATTCAGGAAGGACAGGGAGAGTAAGGGATAGGAGTGGTTCTTTATGTCAAAGAAGGGATAAAGGCAACAGAAGTGCAAGGAATGCAGAGAGAGGCAGAGGCACTGTGGGCACCCTGGAGACAGGCAATGGCACAGCCATCTGCACAGGAGTGATCTGCAGACCACCAGCACAAGGGGAGGAATTGAACAGGGAGCTACGGGAGGCCATACATGAAATGGTGGCAAAAGAGGAGATGATGCTGGTAGATGACTTTAACCTGCCAGATGTAGATTAGAACATCTCAACAGCAGCCACAGCCAGGAGCAGGGACATCCTGGACTCCCTGCAAGGAGCAGGCCTCAAACAGCTAGTGCTTGGGCCAACCCAGGAGGGAGTGATTTTGGAGCTGGTACTAACAAATGGGGACAGAATTACAGATCTCAGGGTGGGAGAACACCTGGGGACCAGCCACCATCGCAAGGTGTGGTTTGAAATGAGTACTGTGACAGGGTCAAGCCACACAAAAGTGAAGGTCCTGGACTTCAGGAGGGCAGACTTTGCCAGAATGGGAATATGTCTCAGGGAAGCCCAGGCAGAAGGAAAGAAATGCGGGGGAGTTGAGGACTAGTGGACCCACCTAAAAGGAGCCATAGTGGAGGCAACAAACCTTTGCATTTGGCAAATAAACAAAAGAAGGGCAAAAAGAAAGTCACTGTGGTTCTCAAGGGAGGTGGCCAGAAAAGCAAGGGTAAAAAGTTGGCTTTCAGGAAATACGAAGAAACACAGAAGGGGAGGACAGAACAGTGTATCTAGAGAAACAAAGGGAGGCAGAAAAAGCTGTCAGGAGCACAAAGGTGCAGACAGAGTTAAAAATAGCAAAGAAAGTGACAAGGGGAGAAAAAGCCTTCTATAGGTACATTAGTGAGAGAAGAAAGTCTGGGTGGGGGCTATAGTAAGGCTAAAAGGAGAGGAGGAAGTCTGTGTGGAGGAAGGCCAGAGAAAAAGCATCAATCCTGAAATGAAAATTACATACTTACCGTAATTCTTGATCTTTCTGTGTATCTTCACCATTTATCACTACTTGGGTATCTGGCTGGAGCCAGGACCCAGCGGGGCTTTTTTTTTTTTTTTGAGAGCTGGAGTTGACGCAGGGGTGGTGCCACCCTTATGTCCGACGTGTTACGTGGTGCTCGTGGGATGGCCATTATCTGTTGTCGACTCTGCCTTAGCCCCAGTTCTGAACACTGGTGAGAAAGATAGGAAGGGATGGGGGTGGGGCAAGGAAGCCCGAGGATAAAGAAAAGGAAAGGATATAAAGATGAAAGGAGAAATAAATGACTGAGAGGATGGCAAAAAGAGAGACAGCAGCCTAAGGGATTGGGATAGGAAGGGGCCCCAGTCTGTGGATGAAAGAAAGAAAGGATGGAGAAAGGAGGGAAGAAAGAGGGGAATGAAGGTGGAAGGAGGGGAGGTTACTGCCCCACTCAACCTGGATGCCTGGACCTCAAGAGGGGTAGCACAGATTCTAGACCCCCCCGCTGCAGAATGAGAAGGGAAGACACAGGAGTGCCCCCTGTGCAGCCAGAGTGGTCCAAAAAGGGATCAGAGTTAAGGGATAATGACTCAAGGTTAAATCAGGCCAAGACAGGTCAGACGGCATCCACCCCTCCTGCCAAATTAAAACAGAATGTCCCCAAAGGGGGAGATAAATAAGGCATGTGGAAAAAAAAACAGGGGAGCCTACCACTGTTGAAACTAGAAGGGAGAGACAACACCTTAAGGAAAAGGAGGAGACACCCCAAAGGGGCATTATTAAATAATAAAGGGAATTTTTGAGAGCGTACTCAGGGGTTCCCCACCTCCCTCCCCATCTTGGAACCCCCTGGGGGGTAGAGAGCTGAACTTTAAGAGGCAGGAAAGGGGAAGAGAGACGAGAGAGAAGACCCAAGGCCCCAGCAAAATCCTCCCGCCTGTCTCTAAGTCCTCCTCCTCTTAAGCACAGGGAGAGGAGGGAATGGAAAGGTTCTGAAGTGCAACAAGAGACACAGAGGGAGGAGGATCACCCAGAGACAGTGTCCCCAGGGGAAAGGAGGGTGGGATTTAGTGAGTGATGAATGTTGAAGATACACAGAAAGATCAAGAATTACGGTAGGTACATAATTTTCATATCTTCTCTGTATAAGTCTTCACCATTCATCACTACTTGGGTGAGTACCAAACCCCCTGAAGGGGGCCCAGCGCCTCCCTAAGGGACAGAGTCCCTTAGCCTCCAGTGGGGGAGACACCTGAGAGGAGAACTCTTACAGGCCTGGTGAGGCCTGTGACTAGTCTGGGTGAGGTGGGGATCTCCTCACAGGAGATGGAAGGTGCCCATTAAGCTGCCACCTCACCCTACTGGAGAAAAGATGGGTTCTCCAGAAAGCAGAGAAAATCACCTACACCAAGCCAAGGATGACGCCAGGAAAGGTGAAGCCATGCTGACCGCCTAGTGCAAATCGCTGTCCCCACCAGCCTGGAAGCTACCTCATTGGCATCATACAATACTCTTGGCTGGTGCCTTGCAAGCTCCAGGCCCTGCCTGGAGAGGGCAATGGCTTGCCTTGTTTCCTCCAAATCAGGCATAGAGGCTAGAAGTTGTCCTAGCCTGGACCACAAGTACCTGTTTTAGGTAACATGGTGGGCCTGATGAGCTGCAACGCAGAGCAGAATCTGTGCTGAGGAGAAGGTTCTCCTCCCCCAGAAGTCAAAGTCTGAAGAATCCGAGTCCAAGGGCCAGTCATGGCCTGGGGTTCTATGCCCAGAGGGTGTGTCTAAGAGCATCATGCCCAAAGGGGGGTGAGAGAAGGCTCCTGGAGAATCCAGGGGGGGCGCAATACCTCTGGCAGAGGTCCCTTGGGGCTGAAACAGAGGAGAAGGGATGCTGCCAGACCCTGGTGTGATGCTTCCTGAAAGGGAACAGGCTAGGCAGGAACCACAAGGTTGACTGCACTGAACTCACCTAAGAAGGCATGCAATGACTGGTCTGAATTGCTTTCACTAAGGGTGGAGATGTGGAGCTTGTCAAGCATCCCTGAAAGGAAGTGCTGATAAGCAGTGAGATCAACTGCTGGGGAAAGGTGGATGGAGGATTCCTCTCCCTTGGAGGAGGAAGATGAGGAAGCTGATGAGTCCAGAGATTCAGGGTCAGACTGCACTGGAGAGTGGTGAAGCATCTACTCATCCATGACTCTAAAATAGGCAGGGAGAAGTGCAGCTGAAGCCCTGAACTGCTCCCAGGTAAGTGGTCCTATAGGGCCGGGAACACCTGGGAGAGGAGGAGGAGTAGGCAGAGGCACAGGGGCCAAGCACCTCTGAGAAGGAGCATGGCCTCTGCTCGGGTGGGAGGACTGAGCAGATGATCCCAGCAAAGAGGGAGACTCGGTGGTCCCAGCAGACAGGAGCCGTTCAACCGGACCGGAACGGCTGGAGCAGTGCATGAAGGAAGAAATCTCCCTGTGAGGTGACTGGGACCATGTGAGTCCAGAAGAATGGCCCCAGACCTCCAAGACAGAAGTCCCTGTCAAGGGTCTTGGGGGGGAAGGAGCGAGGATCCGCACTGAGACTCCTACCAGAACCTGGGTAGGTCCCAGGGAAAGGTCACTGTGCCGAGCCCTGGCCACTCAACCCCTCTGACTCTGAAAGGATCCTCTTCCTCACAACCACCAGCCTAGGTGGCTGGAGCCCCCAGCTGACCTCTGGGAGTCGGCCGAAGGTGCAGCACCCTTCCCTTCTTGGGATGCTCCGGTCTGTCCCAAACTCAGACTGGCCAGGGTCACTGAAGAAGGGGGTACCCCACATGAAGGTACAGACAGAGCCGTGGTCCTGGGTCGCACTGCAGTTACCACCTGGACAGCTGTAGGCTGGTCAGTCCCACTGACCTCAGAAGCAACAGAATCTGCCTGGCCAACAGAAGGAGGCTGAAGTGCTGGACTCAGAAGGATCAAAGGATCCAAAGGAATCAAGGAGCCAGTCCAGGTCAGACCCCGAGTCCTCTGAGGAGGAGGAGGACTGAGAGGCCTGAACCCAGACCATTCCACGATCCCTCCCAGTCCATGGGCCATGAGCCATGCCACCTCCACCTCCAGCCTCAGCACTGTGAACGACACCAGAGCCCAGAGCAGCACTGCGATCGATGCCAACCCCCTCTCCGACACCGCAAATGGCACCAGAGTCAAAGGTGGCACCGGCCATTGTGCCACCCCCCTCCCCAGCACCAGAAATGACACTGGAATCTAAGGCAGCATTGGTCACAGCACCACCCCTTCCCTGGAGTTGTGAATGGCGTCAGAGCCAGAGACAGCGCCAGCCTCTTTCCTGGCACCGGAGCCAGGGGTGGCACCGAGAACTAGTCCTGCACTGCTCATGGCACTGCTCCATCCCCGGCAGTGTGAATGGTGCCAGAGTCAGAAGTGGCACTGAGGGACAGCCTGGCACCACCCAGAGTGCCACCCAGGCCCCCAAGTCCCTGGTGCCATAAGTGACACCGGAGCCAAGGGTGGCACCAACAGATGGTGTCGAGGACGATGTCGGCCCAGGCCCATGGGCCCCAGAGCTCAACACTGGGGGAGCCTTCGTTTCTGTGAAAGCAATTGCCAGAATGGTGCTTCCTGCCTGGTCCCTGAGAGGGACAGACATAGCCTTCTGCACCATGGGAGGGACCCCCACTGTGTCAAGGCTAAGAATGACGGAGATCCCCTTTTCTGTGGGTCATATAGGACCAGGAGGGGACCCAGAGGAAGGACCGAGAGTCCTAACCTTGGCCCCCCAACTGCGAGCCTGCCCTCTGAAAGTTGGTGGAGCACACCGGACTTTGAACGCGCGCATCTCCAAGACTTGGTGATCAATTGAAAAGCAGGTGTTGCAACAATCCATATCATGGCCTGGACCTAGGCAGGAGAGGCACCAGTCATGGTGGTCCATTACAGAATAAAGACAGCCACAGGAACACCGATGCATAGGGGGCCATCCTGCTTTCGACTTTTTCTTCTTGTCCTCAGGACGAGACATGACCGGATGGAAAATGAAACAAAACAAGTACTCGGCATTGCTATAAGAAAAAGGATACTGTAGATCTTTCTGGCAGATCTCCAAAGCAGCGCTGAGTAGGGTGAACAGAACTGAGAACAAACATGAATGTGACTGATGAACTAGGTCACAGACAAGGTGTCAATGTCATAGTTGAAATTCTTCAAGGTTTCCCACAAGGTCCTTACTGGATGGCAGGAGAAGAAGAACTGGGGCTAAGGTGGAGTCAACAGCAAATAACGGCCAACCCGCGAGCATCACGTAACACGAGGCCATGAGGGCAGCACTGCCCCTGTGTCAACTCTGCCTCAAAAAAAAAAAAAGGCACCCATTGGGTCCTGGCTCTCTGGCCAGATACCCAAGTAGTGATGAATGGTGATGACTGACACAGAGAAGATCAATTATTTCTGTTCAGTTTGCACAGAATAAGGTGAAGGGGAGGGACCACAACTAAGTAAGAGAATTGGAAGAGAGGTGAACACAGGACCGTTCACAGAGGAGAGTGTCCTAAAGGAACTCACAAGACTAACTGGGCCCGGGACCCCAACAAAGACCTCATGTCCCTGACACAGGAGGCTAACCTGACTCAAGTTATTGCAGAACCCACCAGGTTGAATCATAAGTCGGGGAACCACACCATCCTGGACTGGGATCTGGTGACAAGCCCTAACAATATACAGAAAGTTTGGCTCATGGCTGATGCCTTGAGTGACCACTCCCCAATATTTTGTATCTGGAGGAACAAGGTGCCCAAAGTTCAACCCAGAATATTGACCGACCGAGATTATTCAAATTTCTTGGAGGCCCAATACAATGACTACCTCAACAGCCTGGACTGGAGTCCCAACAGGCTCCTCCCTTCCTTGGATGCGGCACTAGAATACTTCCAAAACTCTTTGACTAATGCAGCCCTTCTGTGCCCTTCAAAAGAAGCTCAGAGTACAAGCAGCTGCTACAAGTGGATCTCTCCAACTCTTAAAGCTCTGATGATCAGCAGGACCAAGGCCTGAAGAGGTTTAAGAAGTCCTCTCTCCCGTCTGACCTTGTGGCATATAAAACACTACGAAACAAATGCAATAGCTCTATAATACAGTCTAGAAGGGAGTATGTCACCCACCTTCAAAAAGATAGCCTAGGAACCCCTAAACTATTCTGGTCCCATATTAATGAGCTGATCAGAGGAAACTCCAAGGCTGAACCGGGCCCCATGGAAGCCGATGGTAAGCTAGTGCATGAAGGCCCACAGATTGCCACAGCCCTCAACTGTCACTTCACCAACCTTGAAGCATATAAGGTTGGACCACCCCTCATCTCATGGCAACCAACGACTCCGAACCCCCAATACTTCAATGTCCACTTTTCCACTTCAGGTTGGTCAGAACTAAAGAGGTACTAACCCTACTGAGGGCCCTAAAAAATATCAAAGGCCCAGGCTGACCTGACGGAATTAACCCCAGGCTACTCAAGAATGGTGCCCAATCCCTCGCTAGACCTTTGACCTGGCTCATAAACAGATCTCTTCTGGAAAGCACCGTTCCACACCAGTGGAAACAAGCTAACGTGGTTCCCATCCACAAGGGTGGCTCCAGGGAGCACACGAGTAACTACAGACCAATTTCCCTGCTCTGTCTGCTTGCTAAACTGCAGGAAAGATTGATATATAGCCAACTTCACGACTACCTGGTGACTCACCAACTCCTGGCCTCCTCTTAACATGGTTTTCGAACTAACCATGGTATGGACACTGCCCTCATGAACCTCACGTCAGACGTACTCAGAGCCATGGACAAAGGGACCCCCACTGGCACGGTATTCATTGACCTGTCCAAGGCCTTCAACCTTGTTAACCACAATCTCCTGCTAGTAAAACTTAAAAAGATAGGCCTTGACCAACTGGCTCTGAAGTGGTTCGAGAGCTATTTATCTGGTCACACCAGAGAGTTAGCTGGAAGTGTGCGTTATCTGACCAGTTACCCCTAAAGGAGGGAGTACCACAGGGCTCGATCCCTGGCCCCCTACTTTTCTCGTTGTTTTCCAATGACCTTACCCTCCACTGTGGGGGAAGCACAGTAGTACAATATGCGGATGACACCGTTATATATTGCTCCTCGGATAACCTGGGAGCTCTCAGACCCTTACTCCAATCTGACCATACTTCACTGGAGAACTGGCTAAAAACTAACAGAATGGTCTTAAATGCAGGCAAAATAAAAGCCATGCTATTCGGGGCCAGATCCTTAATGCAAGATAGGACCTGCTTCCTACAGCTTAAGTCACTGGCTGGGACCAGCATTGAAGTTGTGCCCTCCTTAAAATACCTAAGGCTTACACTTGACCAAGGTCTCACCTTCAAGAACCATGTGGATCAAGTGACCAAGACCATCCATGGGAAACTAGGCATCTTGTATCGGATTAAGGATCAGCTTACACCGGAAGCCAGACACTCCATTGCTTCTAGCATCCTGCTCCCCACTCTGACCTATGCAGGCCATGTAATACAGGGAATGGCCAAGCTGGAGGTACACCGGATGCAGATCTTATACAACAAGGTAGCGCGGTTCGCTACCCAGGATCACTCCAGAAGTCACCACTGTGACACGCTTGCCAAACTACAGTGGCCTTCTTTTGTAGCACGTCTACAATTCCCACTCCTCTGCCTAGCATTTAAATTACTTAGCCCTACAGCTCCACCCAGTATCTCATCAACCTTAGCCTCCAAAAATAACCCCCAAATCATAAGGTCCATAGGGAGGGCTCTGCTAGAAACCCCCAGGGTCAGCACCAGTGCAGGCCAAAGATCGTTCTCCTCCACAGCCCCCCATTTGTGGAACAAACTTCCACCAGAGACACAGGAAGCCCCCTCGCTCATGAACTTCTGTACCAGGCTCAAGGCACATCTACATGAGGCATGCACTTGCATATGTCATGGCACCTGACAGACCCCCCCACCAAACAGACTTAGGCCTATCATCACACCTACAAGGGTTGTGCCAATCCATTTTGGAAAGTTTGCCTCTACTGTTTTGAATCAATGTCTAGAACTGTAACTATTGAATCTGTATGTCAGTTAATTCCTGTTTACTGTCTGTTTCACCAATTATATGGCATTACATGTAATACCCCTTAATGTATCTCTCGGTCGCCCCTGAAAAAGGGATCTCCGGGGCCCAGCGGGCCTACCCGGTCATCAAAATTCAATAAATAAATAAATAAAGGTGGACAAAGCAATGGGACCAGATGGGGTACACCCTAGAATACTGAAAGAGTTAAGGGAGGTACTGGCAGCACCACTGGCACCCTGTTCATTGAGTCTCTGGATACAGGAGTGGTTACAGAGGGCCGGAGGAGGGCATATTCATTTACCTTTGTTTTACCAGAAGAGACACACTAAGCTGCAAGCTTGTTCACAGGTGCAACCTGGGAGCACAAGGAAGTTAAGTGACTTGCTCAGGGTCACACAGTATGCAAGTGGGGGCTGTGGGATTCAAACCCAGGTCTCCAGGTTTGCAGCTCAGAGCCTTAAACCACTGTGCTATACTGCCTCCTAAATGTAGTCCCTCTCCACAAAAGTGGGAGTAGGAAGGAGGCTGGAAACTATAGACCTGTGAGCCTGACCTCAGTGTTGGGGAAAGTTATGGAATCGCTGCTAAAAGAAAAGATAGTGGATCACCTTGAATCCAGTGGAGAACAGGATCTGAGGAAGCACAGATTCACATCAGGAAGGCCATGTCAGACAAATCTGATAGATTTCTTTGACTGGGTGACCAGGGAAGTGGATTGGGAGGGAGTGGTGGATGTGGCCTACCTGGACTTCAGCAAGGCATTCAACACCATTCCACATAGGAGGCTTGCAAACAAGCTGAGCAGCCTAGGGTTGGGACACAAGGTAGTGAACTGGGTTGCAAATTGGTTGGGGGATAGAAAGCAGAGAGTGGTGATAAATGGAGCTAGATCTGAGGAGGGGAGGGTGACCAACGGGGTGCCACAAGGATCAGTTCTTGGGACAGTCTTGTTTAATGTCTTCATCAGTGACATTGCAGAGGAACTGGAGGGGAAGGTATGCAATTTTGCAGATGATGCAAAGATCTTGCAATAGGATGGATACACCGGAAGGGGTGGAAAAAATTAGACAAGACTTGGATAAACTGGAGCAACGGTCCAGAGCATGGCAGCTAAGATTCAATGCGAAAAAGTGCAAAATCATGCACTTGGAGCGTAAGAATCCAGGGGAGGAGTACATGATGGGTGGGGCATTGCTATCGGCAACCAAATAGGAAAGAGACCTGGGGGTGATTATATCTGATGTCCTTAAGGTGGCTAAACAATGTGCCAAGGCGGTGGGAAAAGCCAGAGGGATACTGGGGTGCATAGGGAGAGGTATCACCAACAGAAAAAAAGATGTGCTGATGCCACCATACAAGTCTTTGGTGAGGCCTCACTTGGAGTACTGTGTCCAGTTCTGGAGAGTGCATCTCCAAAAGGACATAGACAGAGTAGAGGCAGTTCAAAGAAGGGCAAGAAAGATGGTGCAGGGCCTGTACCAAAGGTCATACAAGGAGAGACTGGAGGCACTCAATATATAAACCCTGGAGGAGCGAAGAGAGAGGGGACACATGATAGAGACCTTCAAATTCCAAAAGGAAATAAACAAGGTTCAGGAGGGTAGCATCTTTCAACAAAGAAGTTACCCCCCGAACAAGAGGGCATGGCATAAGATTGGTAGGGAGTAGACTAAGAGAAAGTACTTCTTCACAGAATGGGTGGTGGTGGCATGGAAGAGCCTGTCAGCAGAGGTGGTGGGGCAAAAGTCAGTGAGGGAGTTAAAAACTGCATGGGCTAGTCATAGGGGAACCCTATCAATACAAAGGAGGAGGTAAGACTGGAGACAGAGTAATGAATGGTGGCTTTGTTTAGTAGATAGGGAAAAAAGGGGCACACTGAATGGGTCTATCGGTCCTTATTTGCCATCAAATTTGATGTTTCTATGTTTCTATAGCACTGCTGGTATTATTGGGCAGTCAAGCAGAGCAAGTGCCACAGGGCGTGGCTAAAACCCACTGTTTGTACCTCAATCAATCAAGCACTCTAGGAATGTAGTTTGGTTGCATTACAATGGCACGTGAAAGCTTCCCACAAACAACAGACAATTCTTGAACACAGTGTAACACTCTCACTCATCATAAAGCTGCTAAATTACTAATGCACAAAGTGGACACTGTCAGTGTAAATTGCTTGTTTTTTTTATGTTTCAGTTTAATAAAAATTTGCTGATAATTTGTATTGGCCTTTACTTGCAAGCACTGTGTGCCTTTTTTCCCTATAATGGAGCAACCTGAAAGTGATTGTCAACCTGTTTCTGTTTTTGGTGGGGGGCCACCCAAAACTTGTGGCTCGACTGACTTGCACACATCCCCATAGCTACAATAATGCTGTGTAGTAGCAGGGGATGGGCAAGTGCTGTGATGTGTCATTAAAGGAAGAGCACTCAGAAAGCCATGAGTCTGTGTTTAAATGTTTGGCAGTGCTAGAAAACTTGAAAAGGCAGCAATGTGCACAGGCTCTGCGGTGAGACTGTCAGGCATAAATGGCAGTTTTATCTTTTCTTTCATAATGACTGTTTATCCACTGATGCTGTTTCTGTCATTGGTTTTCTCAGGACACAAGCTTTGAGCTGCAACTCTTCTCAGTTACTGCAGGTCACATTTATGTGGTAGGTTCCAAAGAGCTGCCATGACACTATCAAGGGTAAAAGGGGAAACAGATGGTTTTTCAGGCAATCTTTCTTCACTATAACACAGACAGTGCATGTCACAGTTCTGTAATGTGTGCTTGCATGATGACACCTAACGTGAGGTGATGCAGCAACTCATATGTGACAGAATACTTTGTATCTTCTACAGTCACTCAGAATGTCTATAACAGCTTATGCAGCTGACACTTGATTTATTTCAAATTCCCTCTGCTTTATAATGTAATACATTTTTACATGGTTGACAGTAACAGAAATGGCATTTTTTTATCACTGTTCATAGTAGTATTGATGTCGTTTCTGCCCCCACTCTCACGCAATACATCATTCTTCATTAAATGCTCTGAAGCAT
The DNA here is from genome assembly GCA_016271365.2 of Neoceratodus forsteri. Classification (NCBI taxonomy): domain Eukaryota; kingdom Metazoa; phylum Chordata; order Ceratodontiformes; family Ceratodontidae; genus Neoceratodus; species Neoceratodus forsteri. Next base: position 1,049,971,490 of record CM028132.1, read on the forward strand.
AGTAACTGACAATGGATGAGGAGCCAGTCACCAACAAGATCTTTTCTTTTTCCTTTATTTATTTATTTATTTATTATTTTTTTTACCATAGAAAACAAAGGTGCAAGCCTGCTTCCTCCATTAGATTAGGTAGTCCATGTTTATTTTGCATACTTTCATGACCTGCTGCAGTAAGATTTCAACATGTCTGACAGATTTATGTGTATCCAGCTGCTGCAGGTCTTGTCGGAGAGCAAGGCTGAACATTTGACTTGTTTCTTATTTTTTCACATGATCTATTTCATCTGGAAACACTGGTAAAAGTATTTCTCACTTAAAACTTCAGAAACATGCAGTCCCAATGGTACTGCACTGTCTTGAGGGGAGTGGGGTCGTAAAGTTCAGCCTTGCTCTCCCACAAGACCTGCAACACCTGGATACCTTTGTTTTCTATGTTAAAGCAAACAGATAAATACAAATAAAGGAACAAGAAAAGATCCTGCCAATAGTAGCTTGTATGGTGACAGGCTCCTCATCTGATGTCAGTTACTATGTTTCAGAGCAGTCAATGAAGAATGATGTATTGCATGAGTGTGGGGGACAGAAACAGTATCAACACTACTATGAACAGTGATTAAACAAATCAATGTTGTTTCTGTTAACCATGTAAATGTATTACATTATAAAGTAGAGGAAATTTTAAATAAATCAAATTCCAGCGGCATAGGCTTGTATGTACTGTATGTCCTGAGTGACTGCAGCAGATACAAAGTATTCTGTCACATATGAGTTGCTGCATCAGCTCATGTTAGGTGACATCATGCAGGCACACATTATGGAACTGTGTGTGATGCTCTAGAGAAGATGATGAGTGCGCTCTACTCTAAGGTGGTGAAAAGAGATGAGCAAGGCACCAAGGTCCGAATTATAGTGGATAGGATAACTGCTATCCAGACAAGGAGAGGCAGGAGTCAACTTAGTATTTCGATGCCCGCAGGGCATTTATTTGGTACCAGGGGTAGACAGACACAGTCACAAGAAAGAGGAGGGGTTGCCCAAGAACAATAGAGCAATGGAACAGGGGAAATACTGAAATACTTTTTATCTACCACTTTTACGGTTACTACTACAAGCATAAACTCTAGGCCTACTGCCACTCTTATTCTGATACCAGGTTATACTGTACTTCTATACTCTAAACGAGAATCCAGTTACTTAGGCTACTCAGCACTGCATTAGGGTGATCAGCATCACACATTTCCGTAAGAGTCCAGATATTACAAGAGTTCAGAGATTCGGCGTCTTCGTGTACACCGTCGTTCTTCGTTGGTAGCTACAAGGGAAACAAAACAGAACTGTAGAATCCTAATCTCAATTCCCAGCAAGGACTCCAGATTAGCCACTGGGGTGGTGAGAGGTTTGGTAAACAGACCATATATCTTCGGCAAAAGCCCACTATCTCCGAGGCTGCCGGAATGTAGAACCAAAGCAACTGGTTCCTGAAATAACACACTGAAGCAAGAGGTTCCTCGGCCAAAACCCACTTCTAGGGTTGCCAAGGATGAAGAAAGACCAATATCTGCATGGCGATGAATCCAGTGGAGGACTGTGGCACTCCAAGGGCCAGCTGGACTCAGAAGGAACTCTGACAGGACCAGAACCATAAGAATCTGAAGAGATGATGGTTGACTCTGCAATCCTAGGATCAGGAACTAACACAAAACAAAGAAACGGCGGATGCGTCCCGGACTGGGCTTCGACGGACTCGACTTTCGGCGAATGACCAGGTGGAGGCGCAGAACAGGTTCTCCAGGATGAGCTCTCTCTCTTCTGTAGAGGGCGACCAACTTCAGGACATCGGGAACAGGAACCATACGGAACGACACTAGCACGGCTGTCGTGATGCGTTTTGGCGGACGTACTTTCAAGCTGTGAAAACAAGAAAACGGCAGGTACAACTGGTACGACTGATGATGGACTCGACTTCGGCCGATGACACAAATGGACGGGATGAGCTGATGGATGATCTTCCCAGTAGTGAAGAATGCTGGAAGGATGTCTTCTTCTGAGTAGAGACTGATTCTGAGCACGTGGTGTTACAGACCACACTAGGAGACTGCAGTGTGGTAGAAGATTGAGACTGTCTTTGTACAGTAGTAAACATATAACTGAAGAATGCCCAAAGAACTGTGGAATGATACAATAATTTGCCGTAGGAGGGTAAATTATAACTTCAGGGGTAATTGTTACTGATAAGGGCCAATGTCCAGGTACTTAGGGCAATAGTTCAGGTACTTAGGACAATAGTTCAGGTACTTCGGACAATGGTTCAGCATAAGCAGTACAGTAATTACAGTAGTTTCACAGTATAGGCAAATAGAACACTCTCAAATGAACCTCTGTTTCTATAGGTAGGGTATTCTGGAATAGGATCCCTTACTGTACGTTGTGGCTAGGGAATCCTTTAGTACCACTAGGCTGGCTTACCCTATTCCACTAGGCCGGGGCCTCCCTTTAGTACTCACTAGGCTGGCTTGCCCTATTCCGCTGGGCGGGGCCTCCCTTAGTACCACTAGGCTGGCTTGCCCTTGATCCTCAGGGCCGGGCCTCCCTATACCACTAGGCTGACTTGCCCTATTCCGCTAGGCCGGGGCCCCTTAGTACCACTAGGCTGGCTTTGCCCTATTCTGCTAGGGCCGGGCCTCCCCTATAGTACCACTAGGCTGGCTTGCCCTATTCTGCTAGGCCGGGCCTCCTTAGTACCACTAGGCTGGCTTGCCCTCTTCCGCTAGGCCGGGGCCTCCCTATAGTACCACTAGTCTGGCTTGCCCTATTCCGCTAGGCTGAGGCCTCCCTTTAGTACCACTAGGCTGGCTTGCCCTCTTCCGCTAGGCCGGGGTCTCCCTATAGTACCACTAGGCTGGCTTGCCCTATTCTGCTAGGCCAGGGCCTCCCTATAGTACCAGGCTTTACCTCGGGCCTAATGCCTACCTTTACTTTGGGCCTGATGCCCTACGTTAGCTTGGGCCTGGTGCCCCACCTTAGATTGGGCCTGGTGCCCCACCTTAGATTGGGCCTGGTGCCCCACCTTAGATTGGGCCTGGTGCCCCACTTCACATTGGGCCTGGTGCCCCTCATTGCTTTGGGCCTGGTGCCCCACCTTAGATTGGGCCTGGTGCCCCACTTCACAATGGGCCTGGTGCTCCTCAAAATACTGGGTCTAGTGCCTCACTCTGTAATTGGCCTGGTGCCCCACATTGCTTTGGGCCTGGTGCCCCATCTTAGATTGGGCCTGGTGCCCCAATTTATAATGGGCCTGATGCCCCTCAACACTTTGGGCCTGATGCCCCACTTTATACTGGGCCTAATGCCCTACTTTATATCTGGGCCAGAATCGGCCTTTTAAATACTGCTGCCCTTTCAAATCTTTCAGCTCACTGAGAGCTGCTGTCAGTTATCTCACGAAACCCCGCCTCCGTTCCTGACCCTGTTGAATATTCATAGGCCTTTAAAATGGCCTTAATACACTGGCCCCTCCCCATGGGCGTCACTAGCCCCGCCTCCCTTTTGAATATTAAAATTGTGGGTCCTAGTGACCCGATGCCCCTGCGGCACTCGGCCGCCTTTCGCAAGCGCCTAATGCACTTTACAACCACAATCCAGTCCCCCTTGTAAAACTGGCGGTCAGCACAACGTGTGCTGCCGCCGACTCACCGCTCTGTGGTTTCCGGGGGTTCCTTGCTGCACTGGGAGGCAGGAGGTGAGCTGGCAGTGGGAGGGAATTACACAGGCAGCGAGAGGGATGGCTCCGGGGGGCCTCCGAAGGTCGAGGAAGATGCAGCTTGCTTGCTGCCGACGTGGGACAGAGATTTACTGCTAAAATTACTTTAAACAACACTCGGGGGCAAAAACAAATAAACGGAGGGCATTTAAGCCCATACAATGCCTCGGGACGGCTGTTGGCTTCTTCGTGGTGCCCCGATGGCACCACCGATGACAGATTACAGCAGCAGGCTTCTTCAGGCAGTGGAGGCAGAGAAGGTACACAGCTAAGTCCTCAGGGACGGCTTCAACCCCCAGGTAAGCCCTTTCCTTGTCCCTTCGACTTACTGTATCCTCTCTCCTCAACAGCTGCCCAGGAACTGACCAACTGACTAATTCAACTGTTAATTTTAAAAGTTAAACCTGACTAAGTTCTAGAATGGCTGGATTGGAATGCTGTGCATGAGCTACTCAGCACAACATTCCATCCAGACCATTATGACATGTATTGCTTTACCATCTGTCTTTTGACCAGCTGTAAGTGCACAGGGGCACTTTTCTATTATATACAGTGTTTTCTGGGTGTAGGGAGGTTGACTCTCTATGTCTAAGAGCCCCTTAATACAGTACCCTGCTGCCTACCCCTGCAGCAGGTACGCTAAGCACCTGTGTATTCTGCATTTATTTAATTATTTTATTTCTTTTCTTGAATGACCACCTCTGGGGCATTACATGTGACATACACTATCTGTGTTATAGTGAACAGAGATAACCTGAAAAACTGTCTGCTTCCCCTTTTACCCTTGATAGTGTCTTGGCAGTTCTTTGGAATCCTCCTGATCCTGCTCAGCATGGCCTTTCATGATTTCCGGTTCCGGTGGTTGGTGAAGAAGGCTGTCTCAAAGCTGAGGAGTAGTTTTGGGAAGCAGGGTCACATGGCTTGTTTTATTTTATAACAGGTATGATACTATTGTATTGCTATAGTAGAGTGTGACCTTTCAAGAAGTTCTTATTGTGCCCCCTGCCTCCTGGTTTCTGTGGCTCTCCTCTGTTCTTTGTTCCCTTCAGGAGGAAAGGTGAATGGGGATGAGTAGCAGTCTGTGAGCCGGAGCTGAAGAAGCCTTAACAAAGACACCTTTGAATGGTGTGAGGAGGGCTGTAGGTAAGCAGCCCAGAATCCCAGCACTAAAAGGAATGTATTCCAACCAAGTAATTTCTAATCTCTGCTGCCAAAAGACTCCCATGTTTTATATGTATTATTACATTAATTGCACTGCTTGCACTATTAATCTCTCTAGTAATGCTCAAGGGAAATCAGAAAGCTAGAGAGTTAACGAGTAGAGAGTCAGTTCTGCGAAAATATGGCAGTTTTTATATTAAGCCTATTGATAAATGTGCCCTTTTTCTAAATATATGATAAAACCCCCTATGGATTTATGTTTTTCCCGCTGCTGGTCACATGACTATGCTTAAGGGTTAAATGCTCATATCGGTGCTTGGTGTCTCTGATCCAGGTATCACCATTTTGCACAGTCCAGAGCAGGATACTGCAGGAGACTGCTTTGCATAGCCCCATTTAGTTTTTTCTTTGTTTCTTTTTTACAAGCTGTTGTATTCTATTTGATCTGGACTCCTGAGTGGATAAACGTTGGTCTGTGTAAGACTGCGGCATTTGGGTATTCTCTGACCATGAGTCTGCATCTGTGCTGGAAGCGGTGCATTAATGGTCAGTTGCATGTGTTAAAAATCAACACAATCATCTCCCAGTGGAAGCAGATGACTGACCTTGCCTGCTACTATATCTAAGTATTCACAACTTAAAAGTAAGCTGTTTTTTTAAACCTTTTTGTCTCAAACCTGACAAAGATAGCCCATCATTTATTTTTATAATTTTTACTGTTTGAGGATTTTTTATGCATTATACAGTACTATAAATCATTTTTATACTTTTAAACTTATCTTTACTTTTTAGTGTATGCCATACATAATTCACTGAGGCAAGTCTCTGTGAATTACAACTATTCCTTGAACCTGTTCAGTTTTTTAAAATGAAAGCAGAGGAAACAGAGACTTTTTTTGCCATACAACTATAGGAAGTTAATTGAACATTTGTCTGTTGATAACCTTAAGCTCTCTACAGAAACTTAATATCTGACTAAAGCTTGGGAACTCCATTCACCCAAGAATGTTTTTCCTACTATAAACAGCAAGAGCTTGTACTGACTTTGAACTGTTGCAATTGCTTTCTTGGGGTCAGAAAGAACTGAAATAACTTTTAATTGGCTTGGTCATCTTTTGGGAAAAGTGGTGTGTTTCTGGAACAGAGTGCCAGTGTTTAAAGTCCTTTTTGGAAATTCTGACTGCAAACAGTCAATGCAATACACTAGGGATCTATGTATTAGAGTTTATCTAGGTTGCTATAAACCACTGTGTACTGGTTCAGCTTTATAAATCAGTGACATATTCATAACTTATTGAACAGTATTAGTCACAATTCCTTACTGTAACTTATCTCTAGATGGTTTGTACTAGGAAACAAGCAGCCATGGAGACAGAGTTAGAATTGCAGGTTTGCTCCTTAGAGGCGCAGGAATATGCTCCAGATAAGGGTAATATGAATGGCTGTAAAGAACAAATTACTATCATGGACACTGCTATTACTATCTCTAGCCAGGAGTCAGATGATCCTAAGGGGATTACATCTTGGACTCAGATGCACCCCCCCCCCAAAAAAAATGGGGAACAAATGGCAACTACAAAGTCTAAAAAAGACAGTAGCTTTTCCAAGAAAAAGACAAAGGTACATGAGCTAGAGATAGCAAAAATAGTGAGCTACAACCAAAAACTAAGCAAAGTAGAATCAATGAGTTTTTACTAGAAACTATTTCAGCTGAGAAAAGAACAGTGGAAAGCTTAAACCAGCCGGAAACAATTGCCATCTCGAATGTGTCCTTGATTTGTTGTAATAATATTCAGCAGGGGAATCCTGGGTCCAGCCAGGAACTTTTCAGACTTTCATTAACTCCCAAAATATTTAAGGAGGATGATCCCTTTCCCAAAGCTATGAAGACAGTAATGAATATAGCAGTCTGACAGCCACTTCAGTGCTGAGAGTTAAAACAAGCATTTGTCAATGCCGAATGTTGTCTTGCTGGCATTGGCATTGATAGTGCAGGAGTTAGAGATGCATAATAGGAATGGCAGTGAAGTATTGAAATGACGCAAACCCCAACCCCACCCTGCAGAGATCGACAGGCATTGGGGTGTGCTTTTGGGTAGTCAGCTATAACGCTCATGCCATTTTACCTCACCCTACCCTGTAGACACTGACAAGTGTCGTGGTGTGCTTTGGGGTCTTTGGGCATTATACTTACCCCATTCCATAAGGAAATATGCTGAGGTGGGTGCAGAACAGGAGAATGGGATGAACTTTGTGGCCAAATACTCCAAGGCACACCATGATGCCTGTCACTGGCCGCAGGGTGGGGGTGGGGATGGAATGGCATGAGCATTACAGCTGATGATCCCAAGTCACACCACTGATGCCTGTCAGGCTCTACAGGGTGGGGTGCTACAGTTGAAAACCCTAACACTGTAGGTGTGTGTTGGTATTTTCACTCCAAATTTTCAACATGGGCTTTTTGTGAGCCCACCTCAAGAAGAGCGGCACCATCAGTTTGTTAGCTGAAAGGTGGTTTTGCACAGTGGCTATGTCATTTGGTGACACAGGGATGAAAACACATTTTGGGCAGTATGTGGACAATGGCAACTGTATTGTCCATGAGGAGATGTAAAAAAATGGCAATGTTGAAAATCTGGAGTGAAAATATAAAAAATTGGTGAAGTCATGAGCATGTATAGAAACTGTGCAACACACATCCATAACCCAATTATTTTTGGGATTTTTTTAACCACATTTTTAACATAGACATTTTGGGACCTTCCATCATGAACAGTGGCACTGTGATTTTGTTAATTTGTCCCAAACATTGATTTCCCACAGTGACCACACCATTGTGCGCCAGAGGTGCAAAATCACATTTAGGGCAGGATGTGAACAATTACAGCTGTACTGTTGATAAGGAGGTGTGAAAAAATGCCAGTGTTGAAAATCAGGGCATGAAAATATTGCAAATTTGCGAAGTTACAAGGATGCGTGGAAACTGTACATCACACACTTGTAACACAGTCATTTTATGGAATTTTGTCACCAAATTTTCAACATAGGCATTTTAGGACCTCTGCTCATGAACAGTGCCATTGTCATTTCCTCAAACTGTCCTGAAAACTGATTTTGCACAGCGACTGCACTATTCTGTGCTGGACTTGCAAAACCACATTTCAGCCAGGATATGTAAAATGACAGCTGTACTGTTCATAAGGAGGTGTGGAAAAATGGCAGTTTTGAAAATCTGGAGTAAAAACATTACAGATTCATGAAGTTACGAGCATACATGGAAACTGTGCAACGCACGCTCGTAAAACAGCCATTTTTTTGATTTTTCCACCAAATTTGCAACATAGGCTTTTTGAGAGCCCCCCTCATGAACAGTGGCACTGTCGTTTTTTTAATCAGTCCCAAAAAGTGATTCCTTGCAGTGACCGCAAAATCACCTTTTGGGAAAGAATAATGCCATGACAGTGCCTGAATTCATGAGGAGGGGTTCCAATAACACCATGTTGAAAATTTGGTGTAAAAATTCCCAAAAATGCCTGAAATATGCACCAAAGTTGCGAAACCCCTATTTATGCAATTATACAGCTTACCGGCATTTCTTCAGTTCACGGTTGGCTTTGAAGAGTGCAGACATGTTCCCAATCCACCAAAGATCATTGTATTGGGTTCCAGAGGTAACTATGTGGTGGGAGGGGGTTGGGGAGGCAAGGTGCGCAGAGGGTGGATGTGGGTTGGGGGAGGGGGCAGGGAGACCGCAAGGGACCGTTTTCTGTTTTACAGGTTAAAGTAAAAAAAATAAAAGCATTGCAGGACTTTTTTTTCAACAGGGTAATTTGGCACACTCAGATGGGCTCCCAGCATACCACCTGAGTTGTTTTTTTCCGGGGCTGTAGCTGACGGTGGATTGGGCACCCCCATCGGCAAGTACCAGTGGGGGCAGGAGAGCCAAAGGGGGTTGGGCACCCCCCTCGGCACACAACAAATGGGGAGGGACATTATGCCAATGGGGATGAGCTCCCCTATCAGCAGATTGAACTGGGAAGGGGGGAACTGAAGCCGACAGGGATTGGGCCCCCTGTCAACAAAGAAAGACTTTTTGGGGGGCGCATGATGCTGAGGGGGATTGGGCACCGCTTCGGCACACAGCAGAAATGGGAGGGGGGCATTATGCCAATGGGGAGTGGGCTCCCTCATCAGCATTGTGACAGGTGGTGGCAGCCTCTGCCACCATGTTGCTTGCACGTCGGGAGGCGTGTTGTGGTCCTGCTGCATGAGAGCTTTGCTCTCATTTAGCAGACCTTTTCCTAGATCTGGTGGCCACATTAGCTATGCATGATGTCAGCGCTTGCTGCTGGCTTATTGGAGAATGAGGGACGCACCTACTGACGAATGCCCTGCATTTGTCCACAGTGACCTCACCTCCAAATCTGCTACTAGTGCAAGATGTTGGCTGCGCATGCGCGAGCCATCATGAAAAATGTAGAAGTCATCAAACAAACTAATAAACTTACTAAAAAGGTCTCCATTGATCTGTATTACAATTCTCTCACAGACATCTCAGATTCTCTTGTTTTCTCCCCAGAATCTGACCCCTGCAAAAATGGGAAAAGTACCAACTGGTCTGCCAACTTACAGGGCATAACAGAAGACATACAGAAAGCCATAGTTGAGTTAAAAAAGCTAGATTCTAAAACTGACAATAAAATCCTTTCTAATTCTCATTGTTGCCCTGTTTTGGGGGAACCATGGGACCAAAGACCCTATTGCATCTTACCCATTTAGTCTAGAAGAAGAACTAAAATAATTTATGAGGGGTCCTTATGCAGCTTATCTAATGATTCTTGATCAGTTAGTGGGGGTTTGCAATGAAATGGAGACCCTCAAATATAATATTGCCACAAATGGCAGTAGATTAGATGATGTGCTTAATAAATTGGATAAATTAGTCCCTGTGGTTGGATCACCTTCCATATTGCCTACCGATACTTCACAGATAAAACCAGATTTTTCTATAATCTGTATTCCTGATTGCCCAGCAAAGAAAAAGAGGAGGACAGGGAAACAGAATAAGAAACCAAAGAAAAAGAAAATTGATTCCCAGACCCCTGTTTTAGATGCCTGCATATCTAAGGTATCACATAATAATGGAGAAAAAAAACAAAAGTCACTAACAAACCTTCAAATGTGTATACTGATAATGGGAAAAACATTCTGATAAAGAAGTACTGACTTCTGGTAAAGAAAATAGTCCAACCAATATGGTAACCAGTAAGGAGCTAGTGAGTTCCATACATTTAATTAACCAACAATTGGATTTCTTCAGGGATGATTTAAAATTTTTCAGAGGATTGACAAATATGGTATACCAAGGACCAGCATATTATTGATGGTCTAGCAAAAAAAGAAGGACCCAATGGGGCCGTCTTAAATACCCAGCTTCCAGCTGAAAAGAAATTGATTGATCTGCTGTACTTTGCATTTCTGTATCTATATGGTTATCACTGGAACAACGCACTCACAGCAGACCAAAACAAAAAGCAGATTGTGCACCTATTAAGGGCAGTAACAGGTTCTGATATTGTTGAAAGTGATATAATCCAGTTCTGGGATGACAAAGACTTTGAAGGCCATAAGTGTGTGTTTCTATTTTGTTCTAATGTTAGGATAGCCAATCAAATATGGCTAAATAATAAATATCTAAAGTCCCAGGGTTATTCAGTGGACTTCATTAATAGGAAACAACTGAACCAGACCCAAACTGAGAAAGAAATAGGAAACATCAATATTTTTGGTCTGAAACCTATCCTGAATGAAAATCAGGGAAAGTTGAAAAATGCTATTCTTAACCTATTTACACATGCTTTAAAGATCACAGCTTCAGATATAACAGTAATTAAAATCTAATAGGCACAAGGTACACAATAGTATAGGTCAGACTGATGTTGCATTGTCTGATGAGGGTGTATAGGATAAAATACTCCAGAGAGCCCCACTACTGGATTCAGTGCGGGTCTATATTGTTGATAGTCAACAATGTCTATGATACTCTCCAGTCTGGCTTTAGGAAGAGGCATAGCACGGAGACTGCCCTTGTCTGGGTATTGAGCGACCTCCTAATGGCTAGAGATCGAAAGGCATGTACTATTCTGGTCCTTCTCGATCTCTCTGCTGCATTTGACACTGTAGACCATGGAGTGCTGTTGGAGCGCCTGCGGGTTTTTTGTGGGCTGTCTGGTACAGTCCTCAAATGGTTTCATTCTTACCTCATGGACAGGTCCCAGAGAGCTGCCACTGGAATTTATTCCTCAGGCGCTCACTCCTTGATCTCTCTGCTGCATTTGACACTGTAGACCATGGAGTGCTGTTGGAGCGCCTGAGGGTTTTTTGTGGGCTGTCTGGTACAGTACTCAAATGGTTTCATTCTTACCTCACGGACAGGTCCCAGAGAGCTGCCACTGGAATTTATTCCTCGGGCACTCACTCCTTGCCTTGTGGGGTACCGCAGGGCTCCATTTTAGCTCCCATGCTGTTTGCAGTGTATATACTGCCATTGGGAGAAATCATCAGGTGATACAGTCTGGGTTTTCACTGCTATGCAGATGATACTCAGCTGTATCTGTCCTTTCTCCCTGGTCAGGGTGATGCACTCTCTGTGCTGAATAACTGCCTTGCGGAGATCAGACTTTGGATGAGTTTCAGCTGGCTGAGAGTGAATCCGGATAAGACTGAGGTATTGGTAGTGGACCCAGGTCATCCGGAGGAGGGTTTGGGAGCTGGACAACCATCAGGTTTGCTACTCTGTGGTATACCACTCTCTACCTCCAATCAGGTGCGAAATCTGGGTGTTATTTTTGATGACAGTCTGATCCTAAAATCTCAGTTGTCAACTGTCGTCAAATCCTCTTTTTACCAACTGAGGAATATCGCCCGGGTGAAACACCTGGTTCCTCTGGGTGATCTTCCAACATTGGTCCATGCCTTTGTCACTACCCATCTGGACTACTGCAATTCCCTCTACCTAGGGCTACCAGGGGTTGATATCCGCCGCCTTCAGCTGGTACAGAACGCGTCAGCCAGGCTTTTGACTGGGACTTCTAGAACCAGTCATATTATGCCTGTGCGAACTGCACTGGCTGCCTGTTTGGTGGCGGATCACCTTTAAGGTTGGTTTACTAACCTTTAAAGCCCTACATGATCAGGGACCTGGTCACCTGAAAGATCTCCTGATTCCCTACTGCCCCCTCCATCCTCTCCGTTCCGCCAGTGAGGGATTGCTGGAGAGTCCCAGGGTTCAATTAAAGACATCAGGATCTCGTGCTTTTGCTTTCTCAGCACCAACCCTGTGAAATTCTCTACCTCATTGGTTGAGAGAATGCCCAACCGTCGATAGTTTTAAGGTTGGTTTAAAAACATATTTATTTAGTTTAGCTTTTACTTAGTCATGGCTGACATATTTTAACGTATGAAAAATTGTATTATTGTGTATATGTTTTATGTACAGCGCCTTAGATTTGAAAGGTGCTATATAAATAAAGTTGGATTGGATTGGATAGTATGGTCCTTAGCTCCCCCCCAAGCCTTTGTAGTAATTCTAACAAGCAAGTTAATAAGGAGTCCCCAGCGCCTAGGAAGTTTTCCTTATATGGCCTGTGTAGAACAAAAATAGACAGTGACAAGAAACTTAAACTGATCATAACATACTTATTTGAGCAATTGCTTAACATCTCAATTGAAGATCAAAATACCTTGTTAGTACAAAAAATGGGTAATGACCCTAAAACTGATCAAATCCAAATCATAGTAAAATATATAAGCCTGTATGAAAAAATCTTGCAGAATCTTTCCACACGATGCAATGGGACTTTACATTGTCCCTACTGATCATGTCACAGGCAGCAATGAAGTCTTTCTCTCAGTTGAGAATCAGAACCCCAACTATTCTATTTCTGACATGTAAAACAAGGTCATAGTAGAACCAGGTGAATCAGAAACAGAATCTAATATCTCAACCTCAAATCGTTTGAATGCACTTAGTGAGCAGGGTGACTGACTGATGGGTCCTGCCCCTGTAATAGGGGCTAATGGTTTAGCTCTAAAAATAATTTACTGATTATATCATGGAATATAGCTGGCTTAGTGACAACATTTGCAGATAAAGATTGTATAGAATTTATGAATCAAGCCCTAATTATATGTCTACAGGAAACTTGACACTTACCGGTAAATGATGTTACACTTAATGATTATTCCACTTATCAGATTCCTGGTAACAAACAATCTAAATTTGGCAGGCCTTCTGCAGGCCTTGTCACCTGGTTTAGGATTACAAAAGATGTCTCAGCTGACCTATTATTTTCAAATTCTTTCTCACAGTCTTTCTATGTAAAACTGAGCTCTTTTGAATTTTGTCTTATTAATATTTAGATTCCTCCCTGTAGCTCTACATTTTTTAACTCTAATATCTGGGAGGCATTGGATGCTCTTATACACGGGACATGGGCCACAACTGCATGCAAACAAATTTTAATGTGTGCTGATTTTAATGCCAAAATTATGATGACTTTTCAGATAATGATGTATAAAATTGGTGATTTGAAAATACTTTTAAGTTTCCCAGAGCCTCGTTAGACACAAAAACGAATAAAAGAGGCATTACGCTAATAAATATCATAACACCTTATAATATTGTTCCACTTAATGGAAGATTAGGAGGTGACACCGTGGGTGATTTTACATATTATAATACGTTTGCTCCCTCAGTTATTGATTTCATATTATGGAATGATAGCCTGGGTATCTGGGATTCATGTGAATTACCACCTAGAGCTGACATCGATCATTTCCCTTTAATTTTGCTATATAAATCTTTAAATATAAAATTACCGGCTCACCATTATGTCAACCTGGAGATAAGGAACAATGTTAGGGTTAAATGGAACCATATTTATAGTAATGAGATGGGGAATATACTTCACAAATTTTTCCCCAGTCCTGACTGTATCTTACGAAATGGTCCCAGTTTAGTCAAACAATTGGAAATGTGTCTTGAAACTATCATAGAGCTTCTTTTGGGAAACAATAAAAGCCCTAAGCCTATTATTAATACCTGATGTGAAAAAAAATGTTGCCAGGCTAAGAAGCAGTTAAATCAGCTCATTAGGCAAGTTAGAGGCAGCAATCATATGGGTCAATTTAAATCATTAAATCAAGTCAGAGATTCTTATAAAAATTACTAAAAGAAAAACAGCTAACTTATTATGACTCACAGAGGGAGAAGATGCTGAATGCCATCAATAATAATGACCACCATGCCTACTGGCAAATAGTCGCTCAGGGAACGAATAATTTTAAATTCTGTATAGACTCTCATATCTCCTTAGATGCAAGGCAGAAGTACTATACTGAAATCTTTTATGATTCAAGTCACTCATATGTATCTCTTTTTTTAGGAGCTGACATGTCACACTTTCTATTCTGTAGATATTCTGATGTATATTATGCCATAACTATCATGAAAAAACATAAAGTACTGGTTCCTGACCAAATCCCAGCAGAAGTATTTCTTGATTCCCCCTCACTTTGGGCTGCTATACTTATGCCACTATTTTTTTTTATAATTTAGTGTACTTTATTGAGGTTTAACAGCCATACAATGTGTACATGAATACCAGGTTATTACTGAGGAGATATCACATATCAATAATACAATATATATAGGCGCCAATCCTCTATCCAACCTTGACAGGACACAATTTAACCATATTTCCCATACCCAACCTCTTATTTATCCCTCCCACAATTACCCTGTGCCATGTAAGATGTGGAAAATTCTCCACTTCGAAACATTGTACAAGATTACAAAATAAGGTTGAAGTATTCTATAATTTCCACACCACCAGCAGAGCCTTCCAGGATCCTCACTTATTTAGGTAATTCTGGTTCCTATTAGTTAACATGGCTATATGTCATTCGAGTTGTAGGGTTAATAAAGATTCTCTATGCCATTCAATCATTGGCAGTAAGGAATCATCTTTCCAGTGTCTCATAATAATGAGTTTGGCCACTGCTGAGATGAGGGCGATGTGAGCTTTCCTGGTCTTAATTGTTCCCGAGGGGAAATCGTTAAGCAGTCAAACTTTGGGAATGAATAAATCTTGTAAGCCCAGCAATGGAATGAATTTTGAATGTTATTCCAAAATATTAAGACTTTGGGACAAGACCATACCATATGAAAAAGGTCACTCAGGGATTCTTTACACCATTGACACTGGGGAGATGAAAGCTTTCCCATTTTATAAAGTCTCTCCAATGAAAAGTATAAATTATGCAAAATATTGTATTGCACCAAATGGAGTCTGTCCTGTTTGATGGATTTCTACATATTATACCAAGTTCGATGCCAGAGTGATACTTCAGGGGGTAGAGATAGCTTATTCACCCAATAATAGCAGATACCCTTAGGTAGATATTGATCAAGGGATTGCAGTTTCTTATATACCATAGATATTGCATGGGATT
Source organism: Neoceratodus forsteri (assembly GCA_016271365.2). NCBI lineage: Eukaryota > Metazoa > Chordata > Ceratodontiformes > Ceratodontidae > Neoceratodus > Neoceratodus forsteri. The sequence goes on from CM028132.1 coordinate 1,049,986,926, forward strand.
GATTGGCTTCCAATAACAAGAGCTGCAGGTCAAAATCAAAGACAGGTGCCTGCGGGGTCTGCCTTAGAAATGACAAGGTAACTCATTGAATCTGCCAATATTTAAAAAGATTTACATATTGTATATTAAAGCTTTGGCAGAATTGTAAAAAGGGAATAGCTTTGCCATCGGGGGCTAGATAATTCAGTTTCAGGTTTTGTAGAGGGGCCCAAAAGGATGGTGGGATAGGTGTTTGGTCAATTTGGAGGTTTGGGTTATTAATCGGGGGTTGTTGTAATGATTTGTACCAGTGGAATTTCCAATGTTTATGTACTTGGAATAGCACTTTAAGTGACCAGCCCACTGGAGTGCTCTTAAGGACCTTGGGAATCTTCTAAGAAGGAGAATATATGAGAGCAGGTAAGGTACATTGTTGGGTTTCTGCCAGAAAACTTTCGATGTCCACCCATAGGGGTTTGGGGGTGATGATACTTTCTTGGTTGTGCTGTAGGATCCAGTGTACCACTTTAGTTACGTGTGTTACACAATAATATGTAAAGAGAGAGGGAAGCAATAAGCCATCTTGTAGCTTTGGAGTGGTGAGCTTCAAATAAGCTCACCGAACTCTCTTTCCCTTCCAAAGGTATTGGTTGATTAGGGCTTGTAGGTCATGAAACCAACGCTTTGGGAAAAAAACACTAAGCATATTTAAAGGGTAGAGAATACGCGGCAACAAATTAATTTTAATGGTGGATATTCTATCCCACAATGAGATTGGGAGGGCACCCCATCTTGCCAAATCTGCCTTAAGCATCCCTATAAGAGCAACAAGGTTGCCTTTAATTATTGAGGGGATATCTCTGTAAATCTTTAAGCCTAAATATGTTAAGGATTTAGGTTCTCAGATCAAGCCAGTTCCCTCAATGTCAGACGATGAGGATTTCCCATTCAGTGGGAAGACTTTGGTTTTAGTGGGGTTGAATTTATAAAATGATGCTTTGGAAAAGAGATTAATTTCTTTCAGTTGGGCAGGCACCCCAGTAACCGGATTTTCCAAGTGCAGCAGTAAGTCATCTGCATATGCAGAAATAAGATGATGGGCAGGACCAAGTTGTATACCTTGGAGTACTGGAGAAGCAATTAGTTTCTGGATAAATGGTTCTAAATAAATATTAAAAGTAATAGGGATAGGGGGCAGTCTTGTCTGGTGCCGCGGTGTAGGGTAAGGGGATCCGAGAGCAGCCGATAGCACCAGACATGGGCAGTAGAGGCGTTGTAAAGGAGTTGGACCCAATTGATAAAATAAGTGGGAAAGCCAAATGTGTCTAAAACTAAAAATAGAAAGTCCCAGGACACTCGATCAAATGCCTTTTCAGCATCTAAAGAGATTAGGCTAGCCTAATCTCTTTAGTGTGTCTGATTTGTGTGTAAAAGAAAGTAAATGCAATAAACGCCAGATATGGTCACAAGAGTTTCTACCAACCATAAAACCAATTTTTTCAGGGCCAATTAGGAGATCCATAAGGAGACTTAACCTATTGGCAAATACTTTTGCGAGTATCTTAATATCAGAATTTAAAAGTGAGATGGGACGATAATTTTCTGGGTGGAGGTTTTTTTCTGAGGTTTAGGTATTAACGTAATAATAGCTTCCTGAAAATGTTGTTCCACGAATCCCTTAGTAAACCAGTAGTTGTAAACTTCTGTCAAGAAAGGGGCTAAATTCTTCACACATGCTTTAAATAGATTGTTTGTAAGACCATCAGGGCCTGGGGATCTATCTAGGAGAAGTTGGACAATGACATTTTCAACTTCCCTAGTCTGGATGGGTGAACTGAGGAGGGTTGTCTGGTCAGAAGGAAGTTGAAGGAGTTCAACTCCAGCTAAGTAATCAGACATTTCTTTATGGGTGACCTTACCTGTTACTGATACCGAGTATAACTCCTGAAAATAGGACTTAAAAATAGCAGAAATGTGTGGGGGATGGGTAACTATGGGGTCCCGATCAGTTACTTGCAAGCTCGGAATGCAACGGTTCATTTCTGCTTGTTTGAGTCTAATGGCTAATAGCTTACCTGCCTTCTCACCAGACTCTAGGTATTTAATCTTAGTTCTCTGTAATGCCAATTCTACTTTCTGGGACATGAGGTCATAATATTGCGCATGTAGGGTATGCAATTTAGTCCAATCTTCCTCAGGGGAGTGACAGCTAATATTCAATGATTTTAATATCCCTCAATAGGCTTTCAGCTTTAGCCTTAAACTGTCTAGACCTAGTGGCAGCTAAGCGAATGCATTCACCACGCAGAGTACATTTAAAAGCTGCCCATACTATGTCTCTTCTGGTAACTGCTAACATAAAAAAAGTTCAAAAACCCAATAGGAGAACCCCCCCTTTAAACACTAACCCCCAGTTCTAGTAACCGTACTTACAGAGTATACCTCCAGGTGATGTTTATTTGCACCCCAGCGACACAACTTATCCCACTTCCCTAATCCCCAGCCTTTCCTACCATAAAGATTCTATCTTTAAATTATGTTATAACATTCAGAGTTATAAAATATTGTATTAGTGCCAGAGAGATATGCCATATTTAGCAATGCCAATATTCGAGATATATACATATATATATATATATATATATATATATATATATATATATAGTGTATACTTGCTGCTCCAACAGTGAGGGCCACCAAATAAAGAGAAATGAATAGTGGACTGTTATCAGGGGAAATCACATATAATGACAGAGACTTAGAAACTACCTCGTTCTTTGTAGACCCCACCAGTCCTTGAACCGGGAAGAAAACCCCTAAAAGGGAGCCCTTAATAATGCTTAAGGGACTCTTTTTAAAATTGGCACAGGTGAAAAATTAAGGACAAAATATAAAGTCATTTGACATGTCCGTGGAAATGTAGCTTAAGGAAGCTACTGAGTTTAGATGAAGCTCCCCTCGTGTAGCACTGACAAAGCATCTTTTGTTGTCAAGTTCTTTCGTCCAGACAAAGAATGCTGATAAGGCTCTAGTGGGCATTAGGCCAAATAAGAGTCGACGTGATTAGGAGATCATTGACTCCTGCTGTACATATAGCAGGAACAATGTTGAGTAAAGTTCCCCAAATCAAAACTCAGTTCTGGCCGTTTTACCAAATGTGGTAAGCTGAGACGTAATTATTAACCCTCGGTTTCATAACTCATTCATTTGAACAAGTCAGTAAGCCACTTCTTTAGTTCAAGCTGTGCCTGCTGTTGTGTGTCAAAAGCATGCCATTGATCCTGGAGTTTCACTTGTAGAATGGCTGAGTATCGAACCCGAAACTGTTTCCCAGCCACTGTCAGCTTGGACACTATGTGGTGTAGTTCCTGTCTCTTCGCTCTGACTGACTGTGGTAAATCCTGAGTAATTTGAATATTCTTGCCCTCCCATTGGACTTCTTGAATAGTTTTGATTTGAGCCAGAATATGCTGATTATCAAGGAAACTGAGCAATTTGAAAATCAAGGGTCTGGGAGGTGACCCAGGGGGTGGCTTAGGGCATAACGATCTGTGTGCTCTCTCTTTGGTATAAGTCGTACTGTTCGGTGAGGGCCCAGCAATTTTTTCACATCATTTCTGTAAGAATAAAATCGGAGAATTACCCTCTTCCTTTTTGGGGATCCCAAGAATGGGCAGGTTATTTCGTTGGCTTCTGCCCTAAAGATCCTCTAGTTTCTCCTCTATTCTTTTAAATCTCTTTGCCACATTGCTACACTCTAATTCGGCCTTGTCATGCCTTCTTTTTTTTTCAATTCAAATTTTATTAAAGTTTCCAATACAGAGAACGAATCACAGTGGAGTAAATCATGAACCCAAAGAACAGACACAGAATGCAAGATGATTTGCTCTCCTCACCCCCTACCCACCCAACCCAACACCCACCCCGACAACCCAGTGCATCGGTACTCCCTTAGCACAACACCACAGAATATAACCTGGTAGTACTTAGGCCTGTAGTGCATAAAGAGTCTGCAGTGGGCCCCAGATCCTATCAAACTTTTTCAGTTTGTTGTATAGACTGACAATAGTCCTCTCTGTTCTGAGGTTCGGCAGCAATTCCTGAAGGCATTCAACATAAGATGGTACCTCCGTATCCTTCCAGTGCCTCAACACCACTTTTTTAACAGACATCGACATCAATGCTATGTGGTACCTCCTGTTCACCACAAATGGAGGAAAATCCTAATAAGACATATTTCGGGGAAACAGTTCTGAGAGCTCCTAAAGAGGATCAGTATGTTGATTAATCATGGTCCAAAGTGGGGCAACTTTCGAACAGCTCCAGAAAATATGAACTAGGTCACCTTCTTGAGACTGGCATCTTGTGCAAGGGGGAGAAGGCATCAGACCCAGTCTGGCAAGCCTCTACGGAGAATAATAAATGTTATGCAAAATTTTGAATTGCATTAATCTAAGTCTGTCCTGCTTAAGGAACTTATGACAACTTTGCCACAGGAGAGACCAGTCCATATCCCAGCAGAAGAGCATCATTGACTATCGGATAACATAAACTCATCTAGATGGCAGTTTCTTATCTGAGGGATCCAACTAGGTGAGAGAAGCTTGCTGTCCAGCAAAAAATTAGGGTTGCCTATTACGGGTTGAGATAAATCCTTGAGATTTTTATACCCCAGAAAAGCGCACAATTGAGTATGAACCCTGATTGAAATGGCTATAGGGGAACTATGTAGAGATTCTGGTAGGGAACTGACCTTGGTGTATAGCAGTGCAGCCGGGGAGAGGCCATATTTTCTAATGGTAGCAGACTCAATGGCTAACCAAGTCAGGGTATATGTGGCAGCCATAGATTGTTGATCCACGGTCAGCCTTCTGAGATACTTACTTGCCTGACTGGCCCAGTAATATTGCTCAATATGGGGGAGTCTTAATCCTCCTTTAGTCTTCAGAGCCGCTAACTTGTGGAAAGCCATCCTAGCCTTCTTGTCGCCCCATATAAAAGTAGAGATCATGCTATGCACTTTTTTAACCCAGGACAGGGGGAGCCATATGTTTAGCATGTTAAGGGGGTAGAATAAGCAAGGAAATATGTTCATTTTGATTAGATTGATTCTGCCCCAAAAAGAAAGGGGAAGTAAAGTCCACTGACGGAGGTCTAAATCTATTTTGTGTACCAGTGCATCAATATTAAGTTGTCTGAGCCATGCCATGTCCCGAGTGAGAAGGAGCCCCAAATATTTAATATAATCGGACTTCCAGGTGAGCCCAAATACAATAATGTCCTGTTTATATACCCTGTGGTTAAGAGGAAAAAACACAGTCTTACCTACATTGAGTTTATAATTTGAGACCTTGCTGAAGTTGTCTATTAACTTCAGAATAATGGGAATAGATGTGAGTGGATGGGTTACCTGCAGCAGAAGATCATCTGCATAGGCCACCACTTTAACCACCTGCTCCCCGAGAGAGACCTTGTCATGCCTTCTTTTCAGTGAAATTATATGTGCCTCAGAATCCACCACCCATAGAGCCAGGGAATCCATTGAAGTGTCTACTTGATGCAGCTCATTGGATATAGCTGCAATGGAACTCTGGAGGGGTTGCATTATCTCCAGAAAATGTTCCTCACTGAGCTCTGAAGACCCTGTTGTATTTTTGACGCTGGAAGCCGGCTGCTGTTTGGGTCATTTTGAGGCCTTGTCTTTCTCCGGAGTGGGGGGAGGCAAGTAGTGCGGTGGTGCCTTATGCATATATACCTCCATATTTTTGAGTTTTCCTTTACCTCTCTGGTCGTTGGAGTAATCTGAAGCTCTGTTCTGTCTGAAAGTCTGGGTTAGAAGGTTGGTTTGCAGCGGGAACACACGGGAGGGATGCAGAGCGGTGGGAGCTAGTTGTTGCTTGTTAGGCTGCCATCACGTGACTCCCATGCCACTTTTTAACTGCTATGCTAAACATCTGAATTTTCCCAACACATGGAAAGGGGCTATAATAATTTAAATTTACAAAAAGGGGACGAGTCAGACCCCAGGATGTATAGGCCCATTTCCCTTTTAGATAATTGTGGGAACATTTTCTCTAAAATAGTATTGTCTAAGTTATTGAAACAATTTAAATCATTGGGAGACCTCTCTGAATATCAGGCTGGTTTTCATGTTGGTTATTCCACCACAGATAATTGCTTTATTATGTCTCATCTTTTTGGAAAATACATAAAGCTACATAAGCAGAAATGATTTCTTACTTTTATTGATTTTAGCTCTGCCATTGATTCTATTTTGCGTTCCATCCTATGGTCAATAATGAAGGACTGGGGTATAGATGTAGAACTTATTGCTATCATATGGGAACTGTATTCTAATACTTGGGTCCAGGTCAAATTAGGGACAACTGGTCAATTCTCAACCTCATTTAAAACAAACCATGAGGTCAGGCAGGGTTGTGTGTTTGCCCCCTATCCTATTTTGTATTGATATTAACAACTTCCTTCTTTCTTTGGAAAATTCATCAACAAACTCTCCCAAAATAATCAAGAAAATCTGCCCTGTGTTGGCTTATGCAGATGACCTTGTTTTACTGTCACTAACACAAGGGGGCCTACAGAGAAAACATGACCTCCTGAATGATTACGCTGATAAACATAAACTTAAACTTATTATTAATGAAAATAAAAGTCAGGTTATGATTATGGGATCAAATAAAGTAACTAGAGTTTGGAGGGTAGGTGAGAAAAAAATTAGTACTGTGAAATCCTATGTTTATTTAGGCCTACATCTATCAAATGACAGTAAACAGGCCAAACATGTTAATTCCTTGCTCCCTAAATTAAAACAAACTGCTAATTCCCTAAAATCCTTTAATTATCAGTTTGGGGGTAATTCTGTCAAGCCACTAATCACACCAGTTAAGGCAAAATATTATGCTCAAGTCTTATACCATACAGAAATATGGGATTTCAAAAAATGTCAGGTAGTTGAAACCCCATTAAACAAGCTGTTGAGAACTTGTCTTGGCCTGAATAATTCTACTCCCTTTGCGCTTTTGCGACGAGCGGAATTAGGTCTAGTCAGACCTTTCACTTATTCACAAGCTAGGAACGTGAGTTACTGGATTAAGCTGTTATCTCTTGACCATAATAGACTACCAGCTCTTTCACTGAGGGAAAAGTATTTATGGGAAGAAATAGGCTACATGAAGTCCAAATGGCTGTTAGGGCTTAATGCTATTCTGGAAGCTGCTGGTTTAACCTTTTTAAGGAAATATTTGGACAAAAACATAACCATTAGCCTTAAATATAAATCAAGTATCACAAAAATGGTTATAAATCATTATAAAGCTTTGGATTTATTAACTATCTTAAACCTGAAAATAGCCCCATCGGTATGTTCTAATGATGCCTTATTTCAGTACATAGAGTACTTGGATGTACTAACTGATCTAAAACAAAGGCAACTTTTCATTAGGTTTAGACTGGAAATATTTCCAAGCGATGTCTTATTGGCGAGATATAACAAAGTCTGGAACACTGGTTCTATTTACTGTTCATGTACTAATGATTGTTTGGAAGATTTGTATCATGTAATTATGATCTGCCCTTGGTATGAAAAACCAAGGAAAGTTTGGCTAACTCCAATTTGGAATAATATTGTGACAACCTATTCAACCTTGCTAATGAATATTCTCTTCACTACAAACAATGAATGCATAATAAATAAAACAAACCTGCAGGTTATTTAAGGGTAATGTCATGAATCAAAGCCAAACATAAGTAAATTGATCTCTTTGTTTTTAGCCAAATTCATTCAACATTAGGGTACTGCTGTCTTCTCGCGTTCAGATCAAATATCTGTAAGGCTAGGATGTTAAAGTATCTTGTCATAGAAGGTTTATAAATGCACTGTACTAAGTACTGTATTTACTTACTGATATAAATGCACTGATCTCCTTTTAATATTTTTATCGATGGCTGTCTATTTATGCTTATGTAATATTGTTCCTAGATATTGTATTGTCAGTCATCTCATCTTTTTCATTTTGTTATATGTATTTGTTTATTTATAATATTGTAATAGTCTATGACTGATCAATAAACATTAATTCATTCATTCATCTCCCTCATACATGCAAACTACTGTAACTGAAAACAGTTGCAGTTGAAAGCTTGTGTCCTGATAAAAGACAATGACAGAAACAGCATCAGTGGATAAACAGTTATTGTGGAAAAAAAAGGGGAAAACTGCCATTTACGCCTGACAGTCTCACCTCTGAGTGTGTGCACTTTTCTACCATTTCAAGCTTTCCAACACTGCCAATCATGTAAACACAGACTCATGACTTTCTGAGCACTCTCCCTCTAATGACAGCTTGAGCCTGTCAGAACACACTTACTCATCCCCTGCTACTACACAGCATTACTGTAGCTATGGGGATGAGTGCACAAGTTGGCACAGCCATGATTTTCAATTATCTAACTTGGCATTTGGATCACTGCCTCATATAAAAAAATTTTTAATTGTAAGCAGGGGTGCTTGTATGACTAGAAGTAGCACATTCTCATAGAAAAGCTCATTCTCTCTCATTCCATCTCACACACACACACACACACACACACACACACACACAGTGACACAATTGCAAACATACTCCACTGCAGTTTAAAACAATCAGCAAACTGAAATGTCTTTACAGTAAGAAAAATGCCTCCTAGATGTAAAGAAAGGTACAATAAGTTAGACTTATGTAGCTGAGATGCACAAGTGACCTGCCACTGATTTTTTTATAGTACAAGTGCAGGAAAGCCAAATGGTATTATACTGCTTGTTAATAAAAGGACAACATAATTTTCTGCCCATGTTGACCTGATGTATATTTCATTTCTTTGTATGTTTTAAATACCTTTCCTATTCTGTATACAAAAAGAATTACACTCCCTGATGTGTGGAACATGAATACAAATCTGACTCCCTGCTATAAAATGGTTTTGTGCATTTCAAGGAAATCTTTATTATGTATTTATTTACTTATTTATTATTATTAGTTTTTTTTTACAGAAATGCGAGATGCATTGCAGGATGCATTCTTATATGAGCTGTACAGGATTTATATTTTCTGTTCTTCCTGCTGTTAAATCATTTCCAGTAGCCATCTATTCTAAACAACACACAATCTAACCATCTTATCCACATTAAAAACATAAATCAAGCTTATGTTGCAGTAAAGAATTGGGATGCTACTCTTAATTTAGGTGAGGGTTGTGCTTATCAGTACATTTCTCATACAAGTAGGAGTAGGAAAACACTCAATGCAATAGCATATCGTATACAGCTCATACAAGAATGCATCCTGGAATGCATCTCATGTTTTCTGTAAAAAAAAAAAGAAATAATAATAATAATGATTTGTGATCAGTAACGATTTGCGATCAGTGAAGTGTGTGCAGTAATCAGCTTTTCTGTTGTTGCGTGGTGTTAAATCATTTCCAGTATTCACTGAAACAACACCAGCTCCAATCATCTTTTCCACATTAAAAAAAAAAAATCAAGCTTACATTGCAGTAAAGGATTGGGATGCAACATTTAATGTAGGTAAGGACTGTGCTTATTGGTGCATTTCTCATACAAGTGGGAAAAATACTCAATGCAATAACATTTACTGCACGCACTTCACTGATCACATCCCAGTTCATAAAGGTTATTACTATACTGAATACATTTCTAGGGGGACATATTCAGAGCTGGCCGATTGCACGAGTGCAAAGATGCGGCGCACAGAATAGATGCACCAGCTGCCTCTGAGGGTATATTCAAATAGTATGCACAAGTGGGTCTGACTGTGCATACTGTTTCTTTATTTTTATTTAATCTTTATTTTTTTTGTTTTAGTATTTTGTTAACTGGGTAAGGCCCACTAGGCACAGGTGTCTGTTTTCAGGGGTGACCCAGGAGTACTGGGGAGGTTAAGTGACTTGTTCAGAGTCACACAGTATGCAAGTGGAAGTTGTGGGAATCAAACCCACATCTGTCTGCTGGATGTACCAAGCTTATTCACAGCTCATTACTCTGACCTCTAGGCTATACTGTCAGCCCCTGTTTGGATATCCGACCCAGGATGCGTGGCCCAGAGTGGTCAGCTGCCAGATTCGGTGCAGTGCTTCCAAGGTCAGGACTGACTACTGCCACTGGAAAATGCATGGTGCATACCTGGATGTGCCATGACTGCAAGGGCAATATTCAGCCAGGAAATGCTAATGAGCTCATTGTGCATGCATGGCACAGACTGGCACTATGCATGCTTATTATGAGCCCATTAGCATAGCTGTGCCTGGCAGGAATATGACTGTACAGCTCCCTCCCAGCCCCACACACTGAGAGATGCAGCATCCTGCACTGAGCCACCCTGGCAAGCTAAAGTAACCCCCTCCTTCTCTAGCCCCAATCCATATGTTAAAAATGTTCCCCAATTCCTGGTAGCATAGTGGGATCTCCCTCCCCAGCCCTGATCCATATGTGAATAACAATCCTCCGATTGCTGACAGTCCAGCAGAACCCCCCTGCCTGGTCTGATCACCGGCAATAGAAAACAAATTGCAGGAACCCCCTCCCATGGCTAAACCATGATCGACTTAGGATAATGCCCTGATTCCAATACCATGCTGAGGAGGTACCCCCCACCCATACCCAAACCCCAATCTTAAGAGAAACATCCAACGCATGATGATCCATACTGAAGTGGCTCCCACCCCATCTGTACTGGAACCCCTGACACCTCTCCCCCCCACAGCCCAACTGGAGTCAATGACTGGCTCAGCTCTCCGCATATCATCATGGTCAGCCACTGACTGAACTGTGACCAAATGGGTACTGTACAGAGTACATGCTCATTGGTTCTGCTGATGAGTGCATACTCTGTACAGTACACGTTCAGTGACAGTTCAGTTGGCAGCTGGCCGTGATAGTGTGCAGATGGCTGAGCTAGTCACCGGCTCTGGTTGGGATGGGGGGGAGCGGGGTTGGGGGCTCCAATACAGACAGGGTCGGGGGCCACTTCTCTATGGATCATCATGAGGTGGACATTTCTCTTTTGATTGGGGATCAGGTACGGGTGAAGGGAACCTCCTCAGTGTGGTACTGGTAGTGGGGTATTGTCCTAATTCAATCAGGCATCGTCCATGGGAGGGGGTCACTGCAATTTGCTTTCTATTATCAGATTGGACCAGGGCAGGGGTTCCATTGGACTACCAGGATCAGGGGATGTTATTCACATATGGATTGGGCTGGGGGGTCCCACTAGACTGCCAGGGACTGGGGAATGCTTTTCACATATGGATAGGGGCTGGGGGGTCCACTAGCCTACCAGGGTATGTGGATTGCTGCACAGTGCTGTACAGTCAGTACAAGTGATCGGGGCTGGGGTGGGGGGTTGTCAATTGCTGCTGGGGCTGGCTGGCTGTGGTGCACCTGTGTGCACTTCCACAGTCTGCCTGTGGGTGGGTGGCTGGCTGATTTAGGCCAACTTTTCATGGCCTATCTTTGGGCTACACATTTCAGGCCTTTGAGGGGCACATAACCTCTGAATATGCCAATGCATGGCATATTCATTGGAATGCCCCGTCAACCTCCATGGCATGGTTTGATTTATGACTGGGCACATTCACATGCGGGGGGCGCATTGTGCCTTTTAAATATCATGCTACAGCACAATGCTGGGGCTGCGTGGCACATCTCCCATTTCTGCCAGGAGGCACCGCGCATCCCCTTTGAATATTGGGGCTCTAGCATCCCTCCATGAAAGTCAGAACAGGACTTCCAACAGCACATGAAATGGTCCAAACATCAAGAACACTTCTTATAAATGCAAATATCAGCTTAAGAAGCCTTATTGTGTGGCTTAGTGGGGAAAGTGTTGATATAATTTGCAAGCAAATAGCCTGAAAAACAAAACAATGTGATTTTTTTCAATGTGTCTAAATTCTTTAAATGGATCAGCAGTTTAGTTTGAAGCTCAGTAAAGTACTCACATGCAGTACAGATTTAAAAAAACAAACAGACAATAGTGTCTTTACTTAAGGTGTTCATATCTCTATCTTCTGTTTCAGCGTCTGTGTGCAAGTTTGGATAGGATGGCAGAAATGCACTGAGATGGTCCCCTGGCAGCAGAACCTGGAACTGAACTGGAAGTGAGCATGGAGCTAGAATATAGTGTGCAGGGGAAAGGAGGGGTGAACAGCACTGTGATGAATGGCCGGGACCACATGTGCTTCAGTTTCACTGTAGAAGGACACAGTCAAGGTATTCAGTCACATGCTTCCATAGCCCCTTCTTCTGTTTTGTAATAGCAATATGTCAGCATGCCTATCACCATGCAGTTGCAAAAAACAAAACCCAATATGCTATCAATTGAAATTTGTGTGCAAAGTTTCATTTAAATACTCAGAAATGCTTCAATCTAGTGTCTCTGATCTGCCATGCCTCTATATAGCAGCTCAAATGGTGTTATTTGAAGTAGCTGTCATAATACTGTGCTAGTCTGAATATGTATTTTATTGACTATTCTACAGAGGCAGTATGTGGTTACAGAGGCACTGTGGTCTAATAGTTACAGCACTGGCTTTGGAACCTGGAGATTGTTGGTTCTAACCTCACTAGAGCCAAATACTCCCAGTGTGACCTTGAGCAAGTCACTAAACCTCCCTGTGCTCCAGTTCATCCAGCTGAGAAAACAATGAGAAGGGCCTTACTGGAAATGAAATGTTACATCTCAGCTGGGTTATCCTGGGTAAATAAGTTGTAAAATAAGTGTTTTACCTGTCTGATTTGAATGGTATTGCACAAGAGGAAAACAATATTTGCAGTTATGTACTCATGAAGGTTTTTGTTTGTGCTCTACTTTTATTCTTCAAAGCAATATTCTGTACCTCTTGTCATAACACAAGAGGAAGTAGTTGTTTACTAAACTTTAGAGAAATATGCCACTATGCTTCTGAATTACATACCTTCAAGATGTGTTATGTTAAAATATCGAAACCATTCCCCCAGAAGTTTTTCTGAGCCGTTTGGAAGTAATATTGTAAAAATGCTTTGAATATAGTAGTCAGATGTAAATTGTACAATTCGTATAAATTATATTTCAGCACTCTCAATCATCAGGTTTTTGAAATATAGTTTTGGAGATCAAAGCAGTGCAAGCATTCCAGACTTGGTCTGCTTCTTCTGGTAATTCGAATCACAGATACTTAGGGTAATAATTACCAGCTGCACCCAACACTTTCCTTAGTCTATAAATGTGTCCAACTCTGTTTTAAGAGCATTTATTTTTGTTTTTACTGCCCACCTGAGCAGCTCTGCAAATATTCTAAAACTGAAGTGCTCAATTTTCATTCATAATTAGCTTGTTAGAACGTCCCATCCATGACTTCAAAGGAAAACAACAAATTGATTATGCCTACCTGTTTGCACATTGTCTATAGTAGGTAAAACAGATCATTAGAAAACAACATGGGCATTTTGTGATCATAACACTCTGTTTAAGAGAGTGCAGCTGCAATGGTTTCTTTGTAGCACACCAATGGCTGAAATCATGAAGCCACACAAGTAGAAACACAGAAAGACTGAAACAGAGAATTTGTTGGCAGAAAAGGACTGTTTGGCCCATCCAGTTTGCCCAGATGTTCCCTGCCTAATCTGGCTCCATGGACCCTAACTGGTCTATGGCAACCCTCCCTCCTCCCTGTCTGTTTTCTAATATACCTCTATGTCTATTCCATGCATGCTTGAAGCACCCCATTGTTTTCACCCCCCCCCCACTTCCACTGGCAGTCTGTTTCAGGCATCTACCACCATTTTACTGAAGAAATATTTCCTTACATCTCTCTTAAACTCCCCCTCCAGATTCACTGCATGCCCTTGGTCATGATGCTCCTTCTCATTTGAAAGAGACTACCCTTCAGCACCCTGTTCACCCTTACAAGTTACTGTACTTGTAGGTCTGTATTATGTCACCTCTCACTCACCTCTGTTCCAGGGTGTACATGTTGAGATCCCTCAGTCTCTCCTTGTAGGGATTCTCATATGACCCCTAGCACCATTTTTGTTACCCTCCTCTGCAGTACCGTGTCTGTGTCCTTTCCCAGGTGTACACAGCACTACAGTTGGGGTCTCATCAGCAAGTGATATAGTGGCAACATTGCCTCCTCCTCCTGCTGGATATACCCCTGCTTGTGCACTCAGCATGCCACTAGCCCTACCCATTGCTTTATCACATTGCCCTGCCACCTTGAAGTCATCAGTTATGATGACCTCAATGTCCTTTGCTGTTTAGTGACTGTCAGTACCCCCCATTTTTTACTCATTTCCTAGGCTCCTTTGCCCCAGGTGCATGATTTTGCCCTTTTTAGCACTGAGCCCCAACTGCCATACTTTAGGCCACTTTGAGTTCCCCCGAGATCTCTGATGTTTCTCTTCCATCCCTCCTAAGTGCCCACTGTATCGCAGATTTTGGTATAATTTGCAAAAAAGGCATACCTTTCCTTCTAGTTCCTCTGCAATGTTATTTATGAAAATATTGAAGAGGGCTGGTGCCAGTACTGAGCCCTGAGGGACCCTGTTTGTCACTCTTTCATCATTTAAGTGAGTGCTATTAACCATCATGCTCTGTATCCTATCTGTTAACCAGTTTCTAACCCAGTTCACCACTTTGAATCCCACACCTAGGCTGCTCATTCTCTTTATCAGCCTCTTGCATGGCACAGTGCCAAAGGCTTTGATGAAATCCAGATAGGCCGCATCTACTGCCTTCCCAGTAGTTATTTCCCTGGTCAGCCAGTCAAAGAAATACATTAGATTCATTTGGCATTACCTCCCCACATGAATCCATGCTGCCTGTGGTCATGAAACCCATTGGATTCAAGATACTCTCCCAGTCTTTTTTCAGCAGGGTCTCCATTTATTTCCTCACCACTGAAGTAAGACTGGCTGACTTGCTAGCCTTCTCACTGCTGCTGCTCTCATGTAGAGGGACCATATCAACTGTTCTCCTGTCCTCTGGACCAAAACCTGTTTTCACTGAGCTGTTGAACAAGTCTGTTGGTGGGACAGCTAGAACCTCCCTGAATTCTTTTAGAACCCTTGGATATATACCATCCAGTTCAATAGTTTTATCAGCCATTAGAGCTCTCATATCCTTTCCTGACTCTTTCATCTGAAAAGGGAATTGTGTACACCTCACCCCTGTTCCTGCTGTTCCCTGGTGGCCTGGCCCCTCCTCCCTCCACTGGGAAGACTGAACAGAAATACCTGTTCAGGATGTCTGCTTTTTCTTGGTCCTTTTCTGTGTAGTCTTTCCCCTTTACCCTTCTAATGCTCACTATCCCTTTCCCTTGCTTTCCTCTATGGATCTGAGTATCTGAAGAAAGTTGTATTCCCCCTTTTAACCCCAGGAATCCCTCACTGGATGTTTACACGTTCAGTGTGTGGTACATAGCTCAGTGCTTGTGTATACTTATGAGTAGGGACGTAAGTTTGTCATGGCAGTCATACACATCATTGATTCCATGACGTTTGATCTTTATTCAGGACTTCCATGACTTTTACTAGTGTCATCAGAATGTAGCAATGATGACAGTGCCACAACATTTACTACTGTTTACTAATGATTTCATAAACAAATAATGAGTCATTAAAACCTCATCCATGACAAACTTACATCCCTATTTGTGAGAGGAATGGTATATGCTTGGTGTTTATAACTTGAACTTTGGTGTTTCTCTATATCTCGCCCTCTGTAGGATACTGGGTAGGTGTATGATTTAAGGCCCAGTGGAGATGGTGAGACAAGAGTGCTGGAGAAGGAAGAAGAGACAGGGGAGGCTGGAGGGTGCTGTCAAAATGCTTGAAGCAGAGCAAGCTGAAGCCTGAAGTTTAAGTAGGGGATGTGGGAGGAGCTAGTCCCCCCCCATTAAACTTCAGGCTAAAAGCTTTCCAATTCAGTGTGTGGTATATAGTTCAGTGCTCATGTATACTTATGAGCTGAATGGTATATGCTTGGTGTTTATAACTTGAGTGTTGGCATTTTTCTATATCCCACCCTCTGTAGGATATTGGTTAGGTGTAAGATTTAAGGCCCAAAAAGAAAAATAGCATAGTGATTACCTCCTCCCATTCTGGAGAGTGTGATCAGTAGCAAGCAGGCGAGGAAACCCCCCCTTTGGGGGAAACCTCCGAGGACCCATGTCTACTGACTTGCCTGTCCTCTGGTCATACTAAGAGGAAAATAATCCTAAATGTGGCTGAGGTGTAGTTATGGTTATATCCAAGGATTCGGTCTGATTTGCTGGCTGAAGAGTCATGTTTTGAGGTTGATGATGAGCAGGAAGTCAACGCTGAAGAGGAAGGTTCTGGCAGATGAAGAGATGCAATTTGGAATGATGTCTGGATGGAGAGATGATGGTCAATTCATGTCCAAGGTAGCTGTGAGTGAAACAGATGTAAGTGTAGATATACAGTCTGTATGGCTAAGGAATATGCCAAAGTTGCAGATTTTGAAGGACATAGATCATAGATGATGAAATGGTTGTAGCATTGCGTGACTGAAAATGATGATGAGGTAGGAGTAGAGCCCATCTGGGAGGCTTGCATGGCTGTTGTACATCCGTTGAAACAATAGGGTACGATCGAGTACCTTGTCAGAAGGAGAAATGGTCCTACGATGTCCAAGGAATTGAGGTGAGCTCCACAGAGATGTCTGGTATTGAAACTTGAGTTGGAACTGGATCAGAAAAGAAGGTGGATTGCAGTAGGAGAAGTGAATGAATTGATGAAGTAAAGTAGGCCCGGACATGGGCTAGCTGGAGCATGGGATTCCCATGTATGTCCGGTGTATGTAGTATTCCAATGTTCGAGCCATAGAAAGGTCTCGGGTGGTCGGACTGGGAAGGCAAGACCCCCACGTGGGTCTACCTTAGTGAAGATGGAAATACATTTGAGTAGTGAGAAATTCCCCTTCGTGGGGCATGAACACAATGGATTTGGGATGGTGAGACCCCCATATGGGTTCACCATTGCCATAGTATGATATAACCTGAAGTAAGTTGGGTGAAAATCAGACTAAGACTGCCTGTATATGATAGAGAAATACAGTTGAGCAAAGTAAAGCCCCATTGTGGGCATGTTGTGTTGGGATGGCGGGACCCTCCCACAGGTCTGCCATTGCTGTATTATAAAATGATCCAAGATAAGAAGGGCGAGATCCATTGTTGTGATTGCGGGGCCCCACATGGTCCACCATTGCTGTAATATTGAATAGTTTGAGGTAAGAAGGATGAGTCACATGAGTCTGTCTGGAATGACATGAAAATATGAGTAAGGCCCTACGTGGGACATGCATAATTGGGATGGCGGGACCCTACGTGGTCCGCCATTGCCATAGTATGTAACAGTTCAAGGTAATGAGAGCAATACCCCCTCATGAATACGCCTGTAGTGATTAGAAAATACATTTGCGCTATGAGTAGGGCCCTTTTGTAGGGCATGTATGTTTGTAATGGCGAGACCCCATATGGTCCGCCATCACCATTCCATTGAGTAGTGTGTGATAGGGATGGTGGGACCCCACATGGTCACACATCGACATACCACTGAGTAGTGCATAATTGGGATGGTGGGACCCCACGTGGTCTGCCATCGCTGTTCCATTGAGTAGTGCGTGATTGGGATGGCAGGACCCCATATGGTCAGCTATCACGATGGTAGGAGTAGAGTATGTTTGGGATGGCGGGACCCCATGTGGTCCTCCATCGCCATGGTAAGGAATAGTCCAAGGTAAGGAGGGCAAGACCTCACATGAGTTTGCCAGTAGTAAATTGGAATGCATTAAAATTATGAACAGGGCATGTATGTTTGGGATGGCAGGACCCCATGTGGTTCGCCATCGCCATAGTATTGCACTATGTAAGGTAAGGATGACGGGACCCTCTGCGGTCCATCATCACAGTATTAGCATATAGTTCCAACTAAGGAGGATGACCCAAATGAATTCACCTGCAGGTAATGGAAATGAGATTGAGCAATGAGTAGATGCCCCTTTGTTGGCAAGGTAGGTTGGGATGGTGGGACCCCATGTGGTCTGCCATCGCCGAGATGATGGACGGTCTGAGAAAAAGATGGTGAGACCTACACATGGGTCTGCCTGTTGTGACTAGGAAATATAGTTGAGCTATGAGTAGGGCCCCCTCATGGGGTGTGTAAATTTGGGATGGCAGACCCCACGTGGTCCACCATCGCAATAGCAGTGCGCTGTCTGAGGTAAGGATGGTGGGCTCCCACCTGGTCTGCCATCACTGAGTTGATGGGTGGTCAGAGGTAAGGATGGTGAGACTCGGACAGGG
Organism: Neoceratodus forsteri; assembly: GCA_016271365.2. NCBI lineage: Eukaryota > Metazoa > Chordata > Ceratodontiformes > Ceratodontidae > Neoceratodus > Neoceratodus forsteri. The sequence goes on from CM028132.1 coordinate 1,050,005,280, forward strand.
ATCTGCCTTGGAGATGTGCAATAAATAACACCGTGTAGTGGGGCAGTTAGGGATGGCGGGAACCCCACATGGGTCCATCATGCTGTAGAAATGAATAGTCCGAGGAAAGAGGCTGATGCTTTTAGGCCCCCTTCACTAGGCTCCTGTTTAAACTCCAATTGCAATGATGCTGACTACTAGGTAAAGGACCTTAGGTCAAAAATGAATATACCACAAGTGTTAGGAGGTACAGCGGTACAATGAATCCAGCTGACACACTGCCCCTATCTCGGCTGGCCCTTGAAGGGCTGTCTTACTGGAGCCAAGTCAGTAAGGAGTGTTTTATAAAATTTAGTAGTCAGGTCATCTGATCCAGAGAAGAATCTTGTTTTAAAGAGTTTATTGCCGCTACAAGTTCACTGTAAGTAATTGCAAAAGTCAGTTGTGAGACATCCTGGTCACCCAAGTCAGGAGTAATTAGTTGCAACAAGCATGGCTTTGAGGAGTTGTGGGCACATTGGCCATGAAGGTCTGGTGTACAAATCATTAATTATGGAGAGCATACCTTCAGTAGTGTTTTCTATCATACTGTACCTGACATACTCTATAGTTTACTGAATTGCCTGATCAGTTCTTCATTTACAAGCTTTTAAAGGATCAAGTACATTTTTGCATTGTGTTCCAAATTAAGTTTTCTGTGGAAGCAATCGAGCCCTATTGTACTGAATCTTAAACTTTTCCTTTTTAACATTAGTTCAATGTGTGGTGAGTATGTTTAGGGAAGGATTTCTAATTGTATGTGAGTTAGATGTCCGTTGACCTTGTAAATTCCATGCCAATATGGCACTTGCCTTCTGAGTGAAGGGAAAACTTCAGCAAGGATAATATTAGTAATCCCAACTTCTGGAAGAAAGGTTCACCCATGACCCACAGCCGTAATGCAGGAGTGGAATCTCCAGCCCAATGATGACTGATGGGCTGAGGAGATCATTTCAAAAGCGGTGCACAGCCATGCTGCCAGCAGACACGTCAGGCACCGAAAAGAAAAAGATAATCCAGGGTTCCCCATCTCACTGAGCAGCAGGTTGAAGGGGTGGGTAACCATGGTACTGTGGTGGCACACCAGCCGCAAGTTGATGGGCTCTGAAAACTTGAAGTGCTCCCTGGCCCAGGCAGCAGTGCAGGAGCAGACCAGGGAAATTAAGTGGTAGGCAGCTCACCAGCCACGAGGTGGTGGAGCAAGGGAGCGCTGCAGGAATCCAGAGAAGGAGGAGGAGGCCAGAAGCAGTGTGTGAGGGAGAACGCAGTCCTGGAAGTAACAAACAGTCCAGACCGGTTTGGAGTCCTAGAGAGACACAGCTGTAGTCAGGTTGATGGCAAGTACTGAATTACGCAGAGGCTGGTGAGGAAAGGAAAGGAGAGCCCAAAGAAGACAGGGGAACAGGAGGAAAATGAAAAAGGTTTGGACAGAAGGGTTGGGGGAGCTAGGTTCAAACTCTGCCTGATGTTACACTCCACTCTGGCAGTTGGCTTCAAATTTGTTTCTCTGCTTGAAGAGAGTAATCATCCCAAAGTCAAGCCCGGTATTCTGGTCTCCTTAAAGTATTCTGTTGTTTTTAAAAATAATGTGTCATGTTTAGCTAGTTTTTTGATAACTCTGCGTTAGTTTACATTTTTTCTGTGTGGCTAATTTTCATTACTTTCGACAGTTCTTATTTTGGTTTCAAGGAACAGGAGAAAGCTTGAGTAAATGCAGTTCCCACCTTTTTGGAACAAGTATAATTTTGGGTAATTTTTATGACTTTTTTCACAAAGCACTACTGCCTTTAATGGTTCCTCATTAGTTGTTCTTTCTGAAGGTTGTGTTCTATTGTTTAAGGGAACAGGATTGAGCAACATTTCTACTACCATTTGTGGCAGTTTTTGATTATTTATTTTGTGGTTCTTGGTGAAAGAACCACATTTTTTGTACAAATATTTTTGTCTGGCAGAAGTAACTCCCTTTTCCCTTCCAGTATTACTTTTGGAACTAAGTGTGTTTTCTCTCAGGGCCTTCAGAGAGTAGCATGTCTGATAGATTCCAAAAAAGAGCATTCAGGTTAGCAAATAATGACCCACTCCCAGCTCAATATATCCAGTCTTTAAGAATTATTATTAGCAATACACTTATAAGAAACCTGCTTTTCTATAGCTACATTTCGAGGAGTCACTGCTACCTCAAGGCTTAAACATCACAGCTCTCTGCTGTGTGAACTCTTCTACACTTTCAGTTTATGACATCAATGAAAAAGCTTTTCAGTTTCTCAGTTTAACCTTTCCTGCATTCCACCTCCATTTTTTGGGGCCAAAGCGGTCCTAAAATACAGGCTGCACGCAGTGTTCCCTCAGTGAATGTCATGTGCTCTGTGTGCTGGATCAGAGTCGTGTTTTACAGATATCATGAACTGAGGTCGTAGGAGAGGTCATACATCAGAAAGTTGTGCTGTTTAAGCTCTGAGGAATAGGACAGTCCTCGAAACACTGGCTTTAGAAAAGCAGGCTTCTTATAACTGTATGGCTATTACGTTTCTGAAGACTGTATATATTGAATGGTGAGTGGATTATTATTTGCTAATACGGACACTCTGTAAAATGGCTTACAGAAACATAGAAACATAGAAGTTGATGGCAGATAAGGAACACAAGGCCCATCCAGTCTGCCCATTTTTTCTACCTTATGAATGTGCCATAGGCCTGTACTCTGTCAATGGCCTATCTATTCATAATTATCTGTATTGCTCCCTTATGCCTATCCCATGCCTGTTTGAAGCCCTGCACTGTATTCATATCCACCACTTCCTGAGGTAGGCCATTCCATGTATCCACCACCCTTTCTGTGAAAAAGAACTTCCTCACATTATCCCTCAATCGGCCTCCCTCTAATCTCATGCTGTGTCCTCTTGTCCTTCAATTTTTCTTATACTGAAACATGTTAGAATCTTTCACCTTGTTAATGCCCTTAAGATGTTGAATGTTTCGATCATATCACCTCTCTCCCTCCTTTGCTCTAGAGTATACATATTGAGCTCCATTAATCTGTCCTCATATGTTTTCTGAAGCAGTCCCTGCACCATTTTGGTTGCCCTTCTCTGGATTGCTTCCATTTTGTTAATGTCCTTGTGCAGATGTGGCCTCCAGTACAGCACACAGTACTCCAGATGGGGCCTAACCAGTGTCTTGTAAAGAGGGATTATTACCTCCCTCTTATGACTTGTGATACCATTACTAATACACCCCAATATCCCTCTAGCCTTACCTACTGCTTTAGTAGTCTGCTTGGATGATTTCAGGTCACTGGTGATGATGATGCCCAAATCTCTTTCTTCCCTTGTGACTGCCAGCAACTCCCCTCCCAGCCTATAGGTGGCTTCAGGGTTTCTCTTCCTTATGCCTATGATCATGCACTTCTTTGCCTTAAACCCCAGTTGCCACTCTTCTGACCATTTTGCTAGTTTTTCAAGATCTCTTCTCATTCTGCCCACCCCATCTGAATCATCTACTCTGTTGGAGATCTTGGTGTCATCTGCAAACAGACAAACTTTACCTTCCAGTCCATCTGCAATGTCATAGATGAAGCTATTGAAGAGGACTGGATACCCAGGACTGATCCCTGAGGTACCCCACTTGTGACCTGCATCTCTTCTGACTGTATACCTTTTACCACCACTCTCTGTTTTCTGCCTGCCAACCAGTTTGCCATCTATTTGACCAACTTCTGATCCACCCCATGCCTACCCAGGTTATTAATCAATCTTCTACTGTATGTGGAACAGTATCAAAAGCTTTGCTGAAGTCAAGGTAGGTGACATCAACTGCTTCCCCTTGGTCCACCACTCTGGTTACCCAGTCAAAGAACTCTATGAGATTAGTTTGACAGGGCCTTCCTGTTGTAAACCCATGCTGTCTTGGATTCTGTGCTCCTGTGGATTCCAAGTGTTGCACTATCCTTTCCTTAAGGGGTGCCTTCATAATCTTGCCCACTACTGATGTAAGACTGACTGGTCTGTAGTTCCCTGCCTCCTCTCTGCTACCACTCTTGTGGAGCGAGATCACATGAACCCTTCTCCAGACTTCTGGGACTTCTCCTGTGCTCAGAGACTGATTAAACAGCTCTGCTAATGGCTCTCCTAGTTCCACACTTAGCTCCTTTAGTACCCTGGGATGTATGCCATCATGTCCCATTGCCTTGTCCACCCTGAGCTTAGCGAGCTCTTGTAGGAACCTTTTTTTTGTGAAGAAACTAGTGCACACATCCCTCCCCCCTGTCTCTATGGTGCTGAGCTGTGGGTCCTGCCCTACCTTCTCCTCAGTAAATACTGAGCAGAAGTATCTATTTAGGATAAATGCTTTTCCTTGGTCCTCCTCCTTTTACTCCCCCTTATCCCCTTTGATCTTAGCAAGACCCCCTCTGGACATACTCCTTTCACTAATGTATTTATAGGATATCTTGTCCCCTTCTTTTACTGTCCATGCTAGTGTTTCCTCAGTTTGGGCCTTTGCCTGCTTTACTGCCTTTCCTGCTTCCCTTAGGGAAGTTTGGTATGCCTCCCTATCTTCGGCCCGCTGCATTTCCTTATATTTCCTGAAGGCCAGCCTTTTGGCTCTGCCCTTTTCTGCTACTGTTTTTTGAGAACCAAAGTGGTTTCCTTCTTCTTTTGCTCTTGCTTTTCTCTCCAGCACAATGGGATGTTGCTTCAAGTATTGCATTCTTAATGCCTACCAACTTTGCCTGTACTCCCTTACCTGTATTTCTTCTTGCCAGGGCTAGCTTAACTCTGTTTGCCATCTTATCAAAGTCAGCTCCTCTGAAGTCCCATATTTTTGCCTTGGAATGGGATGATTTAGTTCTAGTGGCCCAATTGAACCACACCATGTGATGGTCACTGGCCCCCACTGGCCAAATTGAACCACACCATGTGATGGTCACTGGCCCCCAGGTGATCTTCTACCTGGAGATTTGTGATCCTTTCCCCATTAGTCAGTACTAGATCTAGGATACCCAGTCTCTTGTGGGCTGTTGTACCAGTTGTTTAAGGCCCTCTCCCTGCAGGGGATCCACTATGTGTCTAGTTCTGATGGATGTTCCTGCTGGAATTAACCAATCCGTATCTGGCATGTTTAAGTCTCCCATTATCAGAACCTCCCCTTTAGCTGTTATGTTTTGAATATCTTCCAACAGTAATGTGTCTATGTCCTCCCCTGGTCTAGAGGCCTGTAGACAACCCCAGTTTGTATGGCTGTCCCATTTCCTGTTTATAGAGTGACCCACAGTTCTTCTGGCTCCTTATGTGTATTCTGAATTTCTGTAGCTTTGATATTTTCATTGACATAAAGGGCCCCCCCCTTTTAACACCTTGGTCTCTTCTGAACAGTACATAGCTGGGTACTGAAGTCTCCAAAGTGCGGTTACTGGTGAACCATGTCTCGCTAATGGCTACTATGTCCAGTTTAGCCTCTGTCATTGTTGCCTGCAGGTCTGGTATCTTGTTTCCCAGACTTTGGGCATTTGTTTACATGATTTTCCATTGGCCAGATTTGGGTGTGTTAGTTGATGGGTGAGGTCCGGTGTTTCCCCTGTGCATCATATGGAAAATCAGACCTTTTTCCTTTCCTGGTGATGCAAATGAACTACAAACATGCTGAACTCCTGTTTGATCACTAGCTGAGAGGGGAGGTGTGCTTTTCCCATTCTGTGTATTGGGTGCTCTCCCCATTTGCTAGTTTATATATTCTGCAAAGACATCAAACTTCTGCCCTAATGCACTAATTCCCTCCTTAGTCAGATGCAGTCCATACAATTTAAAGAACTTTCACTCCTAAAACAGTTGGCAGTTATCCACAAATTTGCATCCTTTTTCCTTGCACCAGCCATTGAACCACAAGTTTAACTCCCCTATCTACCCTTCTCTGACCTTCCGTCCATCTGCTCCCCCCTTCCAGACTGGCAGGATCTCATAGAAGGAGATGCCAGATGAAATGGATGACAGTTTGTCTCCCAGCCTTGCCAGGTGTTTCTTGGTCTCCATAACTGACCAGCTGGCAAGATCATCAGTCCCTATGTGTACGAGGAAGTTGATGTTTTCTTCTGCTTCCTGCACAATTTTAGGAATGCGGTCAGTGTCTCTCCACGCTGATGTGCCTGGGAGACATCTGACCATTACCCTCGACTGTAGGAAAGTATTAACTCCCCGAATCATGGAATCTTCTATGATTAAAAGTGTTTTGAATTTCCTTTTTGATTTTTTGTTTTGGTCCCTGTTTTGGGTGAGTTTTATTGCTCTAGCTTCTGTGCTGCAATGTCCTGCTCTGAGGTGTCCCCTCCCCCTTATTTTTATTTCGTAGATAGAGGCAGATACCTGTTTGTAATTTTTATTTTATTTTGTGGAGGTGATACACTGAAGAGCACTGAGTGATGGGGCACCTGATTTGCCCCTCCTAACCACCTGCCAACCTCCTGTACCAACTACCCTCTGTGGTCGATGTGCTTCAGTTGGATGTTGGGGAAATCGGGGATGGTTCCTATAATATATTTCCTCCTGAATATATGATTTGAGGTGTGCAATCTCTGCCCAGACTGCCTGGAGCTGAGCCTTGAGATCTCCAATGGTCCAGTATGTAGGACAGTGTCCTAAATCCTGTATAGCTGCCCTTTTGAAAAGTGTCCTGCAGTACCTGCAGTTAATAACATCCATTCCAGATGAGTTGCTGGGTTTATAGCCTGGTCCAAGTAATTAGAAGGAGGAAAATGAAAGCAACAGTTTGATTTTGTTTGTATGTTTTGTATAACTTGTTATAACTTGTGCCCCTGTAAGTGAGGTCACTATGTGGATACCCCTCTGATCCTCCCCTTCCTGCTTTGCTACAGGAAATGTCATGACTGTGCTACACTATAAAAGTAGTGTAGCATGGGGTGGTTGGGGATGGGGTGGTCGGGCCCTTCTCCTGATGAAAAAGAAGAACCATGGACAAAAGAAACAAGGCAGTAAGAGCAGAAACAATCAACCAACAACAAATGCAGTAGCCCCAAAAGCTTAGCCTAATGATTGATAAAACTGTAAATCCTGTAAAGCACCACCTGTAATTTCACAGTTGATGTACCCTGAAAAAAACCTTGCTACACAGAAAAATAAAGCAGTAACAGAAGATATACTGTCACAGAATGCAATTTGAATCAGAGAAGATTATAGCAGTAATCTGTAAGCACAAAACAGTAACAAACCTGTAGGCACACCTGTGATAATGCAGCAGAAAGTATACCCTGCAACAACAATTTGAATCAGAGAACAATGAAACAGTAAAATGTTAGCTCAAACTAGTAACGAACCATGTGAGTACAAAAGAAAATAGTAACACACAGTAAATCTGCCTAGCCAAAAGAAGCCTTAATCTTTTTCCTTGCTCTGATAATGTTCCTTGCTCTGTCCTTACAAGCAAACCTAGAAGAAAAGAGCTCAGGTGAAGCTAGGTGCCTTTGCCAGCAAACCTAGTTTTCCAGTCTTCCACCTAGTCTTATCAGGAACAAACTCCTCCTGTGCCTTTTTCTGTTTCTTCACAATGGTGGCCCTCTGTAATACATTCTTTCCAAGACCCAAGAAAAGGACAGGACCAAGAGACTTTAAGAATTGTGAAATTTGCTTCCAGCTCCTGGCAAAGGCTGACTGCCACAATCTTTGTCAAAGGTATCTGAACCCAAATTACAGTTTTATTAACTGTGAGCTCTGCATTAGGTTTCACCCTAAACCACAAAAGAAAAGGGCTCAAAAAAAGAGAAGGGTTTATGGCTCCTCAGTCTACCTCTATATCATTGAAAATAATAAAGGCTCTGAAGGAGTTCCTAATGATGTTAGAAAGCATGCATCAGAGAGTTCATCTTCTCAAATACAGCATCAGTCCCTGTCAAGGGGGACAGAGAAAAAAGATAACACTGCTCAGCCATCAGACAAGCACAGTGAAGATACCAAGGGTACCATGGTGTCAGAAAGGGGGAAAAACCCTGAGTGCCATGATGGCAAAAATACAAATGAGCGAGCCTCAGAGTAGGCACTGGAAACACTTTCTGCCACAGAAAAAAAAAAAGAAAAGAATATTCTTCCCACTTCTCCTGAAAAAGAAGCAGGATTTGGACCAAAGACACCAAAGACAGATGTCCTCATTGGAGGACATGACAAAAATGTGATAATTTTTCCAGGTCATGAGAAATGTTATTACCTCTCCCCCTACCAGGCTCAGGCTCCAACCTATCTGCCTGTGGTGGAGGAGGAACAAATGTACTATGAAGAAGAGGAAGGGGATAGTGAATGTATTGAACCAGATGGTTCACCTGAGCAGGAATTTGGCTTCCTTTCAAAGCCCACAGAGGACTACACATCCTTTTTTTCCTTTGTTAGGCAAATGGTGAATACAGTCAGCATCCCCCCTCCTCATGAAATTGGAGAATCCAGCATTCACAGACATGATGGGGTTAGCTCATGCAAGGAGGCTGCTTTTCTCATTTCACAAATCATTACAAAAAGCCACCTTAAAAACCTTGCATACACCTACTTCAGCTGCAGCCATAGTTAAAAAAGACTGAAAAGTAGTATCAGGTCAACAGACAGGGGGTTGAATTCCTCTGTGCTCACCCTGATCATCAAGGTGTAGTCCAAGCAGCTGCATGCAAGGGAACTAAGGTACAGTACCTCTCTCTGCACAGCCCCTGAAAAGGATTCTTTGGATACCATTGCTAAAAAAGTTTACACGTCATCTTCCCTGCTCATCAGGTAGGCAGCTTACTTAACTCACATAACCTAGTACCAGAAGGCCCTGTGGAACACAATACTGACACTAGCAGAAAAACCTAATGGTGAATTGGTAGAGGACCTGACTTCAACAGCAAAGTCAGCCCTGGATGCCACCAAACACCACTTCTACACAGCTGTGGCACTAATGACACTGCATCAAGGATCTTAGCTCAAGCAGTTTCCTTGAGACAATTCTCCTGGCTAAAGACAATCATGCTTTCCCAGGACACTCAGACAAAAGTCATGGATTTCCTTTTTGAAGGAGACTTTCTTTTTGGTGACAAAACAGAGACATATGTGAAAAAAGTGGATGACAACAAAACCACTTACAAGAGCAATAATGAGAAAGCAAAGGCTGCTGTCTCTGACAGGCCTTATGGAAAGGGAGGCAGGAGCAGCAACTACTTCCCAAGAGCATGTGCCTCGTATACCCCCTATGAATATCAAAACCAAAGAGATTACTATAGGGGCAGAGGCAGGAGAAATTCTAAGTATGCTGCTGCAGCATCAGCACTCACACCTTAGCCAAACCAAAACCTCTGACAATCCTACCCAGGTCAACCAAGCATTGCCAGTGGGGGGAAGGCTGGCCCACTACTTCCAGGAATGGGTAAACATCACCACAGAAAGGTTGGTCTTGGAAGTAGTAGGCAAGGGGTTGTCTCTCCTGTTCAAAAAATGTCCAAAACTGCAGAAACACAAAGGTTTTTCAGCTCACTTTCCTACAAAAAGTCTTCTACTGGAACTGGAAGTAAACAAACTTCTACAAGCAAAAGCAGTGGAAAAAGTCCCTATCTTTCAGCTGGGCAAGGGTCTGTTTTCAATGTACTTTCTGACACACAAGAAAAATGGGGAGTGGTGACACATTGTAGACCTCAGTTACCTGAACAAACATATCAGAAAAGAGAGGTTCAAGAGGGTCACACTGGGCACTGTGACTCCATCCCTACAGTGAGAGCACTGGCTAGGGTCACTGGATTTCAAAGATGCATACTTTCCATTCCAGTCAAACCTACAAATAGAAAGTATCTCAGGTTCAGGCTAGGAAACTGCCAGAACCAGTTTACAGCCCTTACCTTTAACCTCACTTCAGCATCAAGGGTCTTCATGAAGTGTTTAGCCATGGTGGCAACACATCTGAGAAGGTGAGCTATGGTGGTTTTTGCCTATACCTGGATGACTGGCTAGTCTCAAGGAAAATAGAACAAGAAACAAGGTGCTTTATTCAGAAGGTTAAAAGCCCTCAGAAAAATCAGGGTTCCTGATAAATCTGCAGAAGTCCTAAGCAGAACCTGTTTATATACTGGACTTCCTGAGTGCAGAATTGGATACCCTGCAGAGAAAGCCTTCCTTCTTTAGGGAAGGCTAGCATCATTGATTACAACAACAAAATCCTTCACAGTGGGCCAGCCAAAGCCTGCAAAAGATTTCTTACAACTAGCAAGTCACATGGCAGCTTCCACAGCTGTGGTCTCATGGGCCAGATTTCATATATGGGACACTCAGTACCACCTATGAGATCACTGATCTCTAAGATGGTACTCCCATTCAAAACGTACTGGTGACAAAAGCATTTTTCATGGCACTAGACTGGTGGAAAGAAGAAAGCAACCTCAAGGAGCACATTCCCTTTCTCCAGCAACCCTAAGTGTCCTCACAATAGATGCTTCACTCCTAGGATGAGGAGTTCACCTGGAAGATCTCATCAGATGTGACATCTGGAGACCCAGGAACACATCAGTTTCCTGGAGCTCTGGGTAGTATTCCTGGCATTGCAAGCCTTCTCTTCCTAGCTGCAAGGTCAGTCTGCTCAGATCAGAACAGAACAGAAAACACCACAACAATGTATTACATAAACAAGCAGGGAGGTACATGATCCTCAAAACAATGCACAGAGGCAATGAGGATCTGGGACCTAGCTTACTCCCTAGATGCAAAGATCTCTGCAGTACACCTGCCAGGCAAGGACAATGTCCTGACAGACTCCCTCAGCAGAATCAGCTAGGTAAACCATGAATGGACCCTAAAGCAACAGATTCTGGTCACAGTTTTCAGAAGATGGGGCACTCCAGAAATAGCACACAGATATCTTCAGTTAAAGGGGAACTGTCATCAATAGGGTTTCTTAATGTCTGAAAGACCATAAACAGCTAATTTGAGTGAACCATTGTGTTTATCTGTGAGTCTTTGCAGTCCAGAGTTATTCATATGTAAATTAACCTGTAATTAAGGGCTGTGGCAGCCATATGTTTTAGGCTCCTGACAGGAAATGATGTCACCGAGGATCTTGGCCCTCCATTGACTGTAGGTTAAATAGGAAATTGTCTGTTTTATTAAGTGTGTTTAATATGTTATTACAACACTTTCTACATTTATAATACTTGTTTTGTATGTGTATTGAAACTAGTGAGTTATAACCTTTACATTTCAAACTGTTAGTAAAAATAATCCACATTTAGGGGTTGCTTTAACCTCTAGGCTATACTGCCAGCTGATCATCAAAAACTACACATCTCAAGGCTGGCTCTGTGGTGCCATCAGTTATTGGGGCCCCAAATCAGGATTTCTAAACCCTGTCTGTGTTCATGTAAGTACAGATTTCTGGGGCTGCCTCAGCACCAAAGTCTGTCTTTTGCATTCCCTCTCTTGCATCCTTTTCTCTTACAAGTTCAGGTATGAACTCAGGTCTACAAGTTGCAAATGTGGCTACCTACCTACTGGCCTGGCATCATGGGGCCAGCCTTGAAATGTGAAGTTTTGGATTATCAGCTGGCAGCACAGCCTAGAGGTTAAAGCAAAGAGCTGTGAACAAGCTTCATTCATCCAGCAGAAAGGATTTTGATTCCATCATGCTCTACTTGTATATTGTGTAACCAGATCAAGTCACTTAACTTCCCTGTGCTCCCAAAACACACTCAGGAACAAGCTATAGCTGTGTGCCTTTCCTGGGCAAAGACTATAAAAACAATCTGAGCATGTGTTATGATTCTGAAAATATTATGCTCTTTCTATTCAGATTTGACTTGAAAAGAAAAAAAATAGGACACCATTACTTGTTTATTAATTGCAAAAACACATAAATGGACAACACAGTTAAAACATGCATAACCTGAAATGCATTATTAAAAGAGTATTTCACTTCTTTTGATGAAGTTAAACGTATAACAGTTTCTTACTGAAATACTTTGGATAGAATGTAATTTTCTAACATAAAGGAAAATCTCAATCTGGTTGATTTGGCCACCCATACCCTTTGAGCGTGTCTTACTCTCCACAGCTATGCCGAGGGACCACAACTTTCCATAATGGCATTCCCATGGTAATGTAAAAAAAGGAAAAAAACCAAAAACAAAGGGTGTGTGTGTGTGTGTGTGTGTGTGTGTGAAGAGTGTATGTGCATGTAAAGTGTGCATATGTGTGTGTGTGTGTGTGTATCTGACAGAAGTGCTGCACTAACTGAACTGTGCTGAAAGGGAAAAACAATTATCACCATTGATTAAATAAAATAATATATTTGTAGGTAGGTATAACAACCAGAATTTTGCATACACCCTGGGTGTGGGATGCTTTTACAAACCACTCAGACTTTGCCATCATGGTTAATGTAGCATCCCACACCATGGGTGTGTGTAAAATTTTGGTTATGCACCCACGCCCACATGTTATTCTATATTTTAATAATGCAGTTCAGATTATGCATTTTTTTAACAATGTTGTCCATCCATGTGTTTTTGTAATTAATAAACAATTAATGGTGTCCTATTTTTTTCTTTTCAAGTCAAATCTGAATAGAAAGAGCATAATATTTTCAGAATCATAACACATGCTCAGATTGTTTTTACTGTCTTTGTCCAGGAAAGGCACACAGCAACAGCTTGTTTCTGGGTGTGTTTTGGGAGCACAGGGAAGTTAAGTGACTTACTCTGCTCACACAATATTTATTTATTTAGTTTTTGTTGACCAGGTAAGTGCACTAGATAAATCCTGCCTATTTTCAGGCACGACCCGGGGGAAGGGGATACAGATGAATACCAACTGACCTTGAACCTGATTAAGCTGTTGGTGGTATTTTTTTTAAGTGAATGAGGGAAATTTGGCCAGGACACCAGGGAAATTCCCCTGCTTGAGCAGTAGGGGGAACTGCTGACTGTCAGGATGGATGGCTCAGTTGCTGAGCAGGTGGAGATGCAGCAGGTTGTGCTGCAGGTTGAGGAGCAGTCATCTCCTCATATGTCAGATAGCGTGGAATCTGAGATACTTTTTGAAGCTCCTGCGGATATGGAACCCCTGCTTACTTCAGAAGTTACTAAGTTAGGTAAACAATCGGATTCTTGCATGGATTTCACTGCTTCTTCTCTACCACGGACAAGTGATTTGCAAGATGCAGCTTTACCACAGACAACTCAGGACCTACCTACGGATGTTGTGCACTCGAAACCAGAGGCTCTCCGACTTCTATTAGCCTCAGAAGAGGCAAAGTTTGCCAGAACTAAAGAAGCTATCTTGGCGGCTTTGGCGGTGGTAGAACGTCCCTGTGACACTGAGGCTGTTCCGTCTACATTTGGTCTCTCCGATGCACCGGTTGTTTCGGTCCTAGATTCCATCCTGCTGCCTCTAGATGTGGACATTTCTGCTACAAAAGTGAGTACAGTCTTTGTAACTAATTTATCTAACCAGGATACGGCTACGTTTTTTTCTTTTTCTGCTGACAAGGACAAGCACATATTCAAAAGCACTGCTAAACCCTCACAGAAACAGACCCGTTCTTGGGCAGATCAGGTTGATGAGGCAGAGGCCTCCTGGTCTGAAGATTCTGCTCTCAAATCAGCTGGCTGGGCACAGCTTCCAGACTCTGGCTGCTGGATATCTGGGTTTTCCTCATCTCCATACAAGGGGTTCAAATGAATAAAAGGGCATTTTCTGTTTCTACTCCCTACCCTGTTTTTAAGACACACTTGGACAAATCATCACCAGTACCTTCTGCCAAAGGGCATGATACTTCTACAGTGCAGAACAATGTCGAACCTCAAGATTCTCTGCTTGCACTTCCCTCCGATTTGCTTTTGACTCAGAAACCTATTCTAAAGCCGGATACTAACAATGTTGACTATCCTCCTTCAACCAATGATGACTCCTCTTCTAGGATATCGCTATTTTCTTCCATGGAACATTTGGACACCAACTTTCCTGCAGATGACCCTGAAGGCCCTCCTCCAAGTCCTTCTGTGGATGCCCCACGTAATACTTCTCGAACTTATGCTTCTTTCTTTAGGTCTCCTACTTTCTCGGCTAAAAGGCACAATGCTGTCAGACATATATAAGGGAGGTATGGAAACTTTTCCAGATTGTAGGTTTGTTGCAAAACGCTTGTTAAATAAGTTTGCATTTTTCTTCAGCTGAACTGTATGCCCTGATTCATGTCTCAGGAGAAAAGACATATGTTAGTTTTAAACTAAGTAGTGGATTAGATACATTTTGGGATGTTTACCGTAAAGTTCAGCAAACTCCCTTATGGTCACCCTTTGAAGTTCTACCTTTAACTAGGTCTGCCCACAAAACTATTACTGTCCTCTTCAGAAATGAGGGGGTAAGTGTCACTGACCTCATCTTTTGGTTAAAACAGTGATGTACTGTGTTGGGGCATCCAGATGCAATTTTTGATACTGAAGATATTTGGACGGGAGGGTTGGAAAATTAAAGTAATTTTATGTTCTTCTGTGGATGGTTTGCAGCACCTTCCCAATTGTGTTTTTTTGGGTAGGGGTAGAGGTGTACTTTTTTATGCGGGTCAACCGAAGACATGCTATAGATGTGGCAAGTCTGGTCACATTAGCAGTGTCTGTGACCAATTACATTGCCTATTATGCAATTCTTTCGGCCATACAAGTACGCAGTGTAAAAATGTGGCAGTTTGTGCTCTGTGTGGAGTTCTAGTCCACTCCTATGCCACTTTCCCTGAAGTGGCACATAGGCAACCGGATCCCCACAATTCTGAAGAATAACATCTACTAGTAGTTATAGCTCAGAGAACTCATTTTGCAAAACTAGGTTCCTCCACTTCCTCAGTACTTTCACCCTCCTCCTCCAGCTGTACTTGCCACTCCTACACCCTTACCTTCTCCCTTGCCCCCCCCCAACTTTCAGGACCAGAGGTTGTCTCAGAACAAGAGGTAGTGGTTATTAAAGAATCCCAGGCCCCCCTTCCCCTTCTGAACCTTTACCTGATGCTGTGTTTATGCCCCCACCCCAAAACCTCAGGAATTACCTTTTCAATCCAGAATAACCAGAAGAAGATCTTCTAACCCCCAACCAGCCTCCAAGGTCCCTAAATTGGTCAGTACACCTACCACCAATAGATTCCATGCCCTCTTACTTGCCCAGGATGTTTCTGATACGGAATCTGAATCTTCAGAACTTGGGGTGGAAACCCCTGCTGCACTTTCCAATATGGAATCTGAAGATGGGCGACCCCTTCGTCCTCAACTAGCTACCCCTAGTCAAAAGAAAGGGAAAAAATGTAGACAGAAACCTCCTTGAGGATTTTACAGTAATTTTATATGGTTCCTTCATTAACATTTTGTTCACTTAATGTGAACAGCATTAAAAATAGAATACGACAGGCAGCTATTTTTTTCATTTTTGAAATCTACTGCATGTAACATTTTTTTCTTACAGGATACCCGATTGCATACCATGACTGAACTTTCCAGGGCTGCAAAATGGTGGCATACTACAGTATCATATTGGTCTTTAGGTTTGGAACCTTGTACTGGGGTAGCTATTCTACTTCATGATACCACTGTTACTGTCTTGAAACTTATTGATTTAATTCCAGGTCGAGTATTGATTATGGATGTTATATTTCAGGGCATTTGTTTTTGTTTAGTGAATATCTATGCTCCTCAGACAAAAGCAGCTAGGGTGGATTTGTTTCATGCCATACAACCTTACCTTCACACCCCACATCAAATAGTTTGGGATGGGGACTTTAATTGCGGCTTAACCTATAAAGATAGGGGTTAAAACACCCTTACCAAGAAACAGTTTTGTGATATGTCTTGTTTAACCACTGTAGTACAAATGGCAAATCTAATTGATGCATATACTCAACTACATAAGTCACCAGCCCCTATATTTCATAATGGTAGATTGGCTACATGGATCGATTTTTTCTTTCTCACTAAAACACTGCCTATAAATTCAGCTTTATTAATACCTGTAGAATTTTCTGACCATTGTGCTTTGAAAATAACTGTAGGTCCAGATCCTGCCTTAATAATAGGGAGGGGCATTTGGAGATTCAACTCTGATCTCTTAGCTTCCCAAAATCTACAGCAGCATCTATGTTATTTCTTTCCGGCCAGAAAATCCGTGTGTGAGATGTATGATGACCCTTTACATTGGTGGCTTGACATGAAGTAAGACCTTGCTACTCTTCTTAAACATTTGGGAAAAACCAGTTGAGAACAAGTTTATTTCAATTACCTGCAACTTAGACAACAGTTGCAACGAGTTATGTCTTTGGCAAAAACCACGAAACATGATTTCACGGCCCAGATTAGACAATTAAAGGATAAAATGATACCTTTTCATAGGACTCAAACAAATATCTTAAAGTCTCAACAACAATTTGGTACACAGGGCACTTATGCCACCATATGTCCCTTCCTTAGCAGTAAGGACAGGGTGAAGAAGAAACTTTTTGAGGGCATACAGGGACATGATGGTTTGCTAAAAACCTGTCATTCAGACATGATGCTAGAAGTGACTTACTATACCCAGTCCCTTTTTCAGACACATCCAATGGATACTAATACTGCAGAAATTTTTTTACAGCAAGTAGATATTCCCAGTTGTCCTCTTTCAACCCTTCAAAACTTAACTTTGCCTATTTCCCTGCAAGAAGTATCCATTGCTATTTCCTTGTTGCAAACGCGCAAGGCTCCCAGAAAGGATGGCCTCACAGCTGAGCTATATAAGCTGATGAGTGAAATCTTTTCCCAGGAACTTGCTGATGTATATAATAATTTGTTTTTCTTTCAGATTTCCCTTTAGAAATGGTGAGGGGTATCCTTGTTTTACTTCATAAAAAAGGGAATAAAATTGAACTTTCTAATTGGCAGCTGATTAGTCTCCTGAATGTTGATTTAAAAATATTAATGAAAATATTGAATACACGTTTACTGACAGTTGCCCAGTTTCTCATCACTCCAGCCCAATCTTGTGCTATTTCAGGATGTACAATTACTGACCAGCTAATATTTTTAAGAGAAATCTTTGATAGGTCACATACCTTGGATCATTCTGCATTTGTTTTATCTTTGGATCAGAAGGGAGCTTTTGATACAGTGAACAATGGTTTTCTATGTCTCATGCTCCAACACTATGGGATACCCCCCTTATTTATTTCATGGTTAAAAAGATCTATAAGCATGTTACGGTTTCGCCATTGGTTAATGGGAACCTTGGACCTTTTCTTCCTGTACAATGGAGTATAAAACAGGGTTGCCTGATTAGTCCTTTATTGTATGTGTTTAGCATAGACCCTTTATTGTGGGTTTTAAATCATAAAATCCCTCCAGTCACTATCCCAGGTGTCTTGTTTCCTTTTTCCACATTAGCGTATGCGGATGATATTTGTATTTGCACTTCTACATCTTTCTTTTGTTCAGACAGCCATCTCAATATGTGACTCCTTCGGGGCTATTTCAGGTATTTCATTAAATAAGTTGAAATGCATTGGCCATGAGCTAGGGGTTGCCCTTCCCTCCCATGACTCAATCTCAGGAATTCAGTTCTCTGTGGATCCTATCCACATTTTGGGGATCTTTTTTGGGGCTCCTACTCCTGAACTCTATAATTGGGATCTTCAGCTTGCAAAGGTTAAATACATGGTGCAAAATTGGAATAAATGGCAATTAGGTGAACTCAAATGTGTTTACCTGATATGGACATACTTATTACCCCTTTTTCTGTTTTTAAGCAATGTGTTTCCCCTTCCTAAACAATGAAAAGCTTGTCTTTTCAGTATTTTTTTTAAGCTGTGTGGGGGAGCCGCCTTAACCCACTTAAAAGAAATATTCTATATCTTCCCATTTCTAGTGGTGGACTTAATATGGTGAATTCCCAATTAATTTTTATTAATCTTTTGCCTTTTTTTAAAATCTATACCTAAATTATGGGTTGGTCTTCTCTGACAGTCAGCAGGACCATGGCTACAGACTCTAATCAACTTCTTAAAACTAACCTCTTGGCAGCTCTTTATCTTCAGGATGTTTTTGTTAAATTATGACAGTGGCATAGCTCTAGTGACTGGATAGTTTCTAAATCCAAGAAATTGGTTTACCAAACTGTCATTGATTCTCATTTTTCTGAATTGGTTACCTTTCCAAAATGTCCCACCTTACACCTTTCCGCATTACAGTCTCTTTTGGTTGAGAAATGGATTTCCCCTAAAATCCGTGATGTCACATGGTTATGCTGCCATGAGAAACTCAATGTCAAGAGTAACCAGCATCACAAACAATTGAACAAACGTAATTGTTTTCACCCAGGATGCCTTCGGCAGTTGGAATCTATGCATCATTTATTTTTTTCCCTGTACATGTATTTCAACATTTTGGTCATATGTTGCTGAAGTTTGGCATGAACCTGCGTTTTCAACTGCCTCTTATGAAAATATGGTATATGGTTCTTACTCTTCTCATTGGTCTAAATGGGACTTCAGTACTTTGCATGTTGCGTTTGCAACTTTTAAATGGTTTATATGGAATTGTCAATGTCTTTTTATGTTACAGCAGAAAGATTTTTCACTCGCTTAACTTTTACAAAAGATTACAGTTGAACTCCATCATATTTATCAATTAGAAGCCCAACAACATGCTTATAGACTTTTGATACAGAAATGGAGGAATTTACTATGGATTATGGAGAGTGATGTTCCAATTACCTGAATTTCCTTTTTTTTTTGTTGTGTTGCATTGGTTTGTACTATGCATTTTTCTCTCTATTGTTGATCTCTGTTGTTTTGAGTTTAATACTTTTTCCTTCCTTTACTTATTGAGTTTTATTTGTATGAATTAGTACTGTTTTTTTCCATTTTTCTTGTTTTATGTATTGAAGTTTCTATTAATCAAAATTCCCCTACTATTTTTGATAAGTGCCATGGGATCTTTAACATCCACCAGAACTATCACCAATCCAGGCAGATGGGACCTCAGTTTAACATCCCATCTGAAACATGGCACCTCAGAAGTGCAGCACCCCTCTCATGCAGCACTACAGTGTCAGTACTGGGATATTAACCCAAGTGCCAGATGTGGGAACCGAACCCACAGCCCTCTGATCTCCCGGTCTCAGAGGCGAATGTGCTAACTACTGAGCCATTGACACTGCTAATATACAAGTATAATATAAAGTAGAGCATGTTGGAATCAAACCCCATTCTGCTGGATGAATGAAACTTGTTCACAGCTCTTCACTTTAACCTCTAGGTTGTACTGCCAGCTGTCAATCAAAAACTACACATTTCAAGGCTGACCCCATGATGCCAGGCCAGTAGGAATGTAGCCACATTTGCATCTTGTAAGCCTGAGTTCGCACCCAAAATTGTAAGAGAAAAGACTGTAAGAGAGGGAATGGAATGACAGAAGTTAGTGCCATGGCAGCCCCAAAAAATCTGCACTGACATGAACACAGCCAGGGTTTAGAAATCCTTATACAGCATGGGGCATCAATACTTGTTGGCACCACAGAGCCACCCTTGAGATACGTAGTTTTTAATGATCAGCTGGCAGTATACCCTAGAGGTTAAAGCAATCCTAAAGATGGATTATTTTTACTAACAGTTTGAAATGTAAGGGTGATAACTCACTAGTTTCAATGCACAAGCAAAACAATTATTACAAATGTAGAAAGTGTTGTAATAACACCTTAAATCACACTTAATAAAACAGACAATTTCCTATTTAACCTACAGTCAATGGACACCCAAGATCCTCGGTGACATCATTTCCTGGCAGGAGTGTAAAACATAATATTAAGGCTGACTATGGTAAAATAAGGCATTATCTTGAACAGTGGGACTGGAAAGCTGATCTGAGTAACAAGAGGGCAATAGAGATAAGTGAAATGATTATGAACAAGCCACAATACTGCATCACTAACTGGGTAACCCTACAGAAAAAATACCTTAAAAAAGGTAGGGTCCCACTATGGTGGAGAAAAAGTATCCAAAACAAGATTAAAAAAAAGAAGAGACTATAGTAAATACAAAAAACAAAAACAAAAAAAAACTACAGAAAACCAGAACAGAATCTATTCTAAAAGACAGCAAATAAAACCAAAACTAAAATAAGGAAAGCTAAGAGAGATATAGAAAAAAAAATTAGCGACTAACACCAAAAATAACAAAAATAAGTTTTATAATTACATTGGATCATTGAAAGGAAGTCAGGAAGGTATTGGACCAATTGAAACAGTCAAGGGTGTTACAAGCAAAGAGACTGATATGACTGAGGAGTTTAACCAGTATTTTCTTAGTGTTTTCAAAAATCAATATAATAAGACATACTGATAGAGCACATGGAAGATTATCCCCAATTTAATCATATTGCGGTGCATGAAGCTATAACCAACCTTAAACTAAACAGCTCTGCAGCTCCAGATGGCATACATCCTAAACTTCTTAAAGAAATCAAAGATCAGATTGTGGGCTCATTAACTCTAATTTTTAACACATCCATTTAAGAAGGGAAAATACCACCAGAATGGACAGTAGCACATGTAACTCCAATTCATAAATCAGGAAGCAAGAAAGAAATAAGCAGCTTTAGACCTATAGGTTTGATGTTGGTGGTGTGTAAACTGTTGGCGAGGCTACTTCAGCAACATATAATTAAACACATCTTATAAAATAGACAAGTAGCTATTCATCAACATGGCTTTTTTAATGGTAGATCCTGTCTCTCAAACTTGCTTAACTTCTTTGAACTAATCAGTGCAGCACTTGACAAAGGATGTTCGGTTGACATTGTGTTTTTAGATTTCTCAAAGACATTTGACATTGTGAGTCATAGGGCCAGATTTTCAAACGTTGGAGCAGAGCTTGCATCCAGCCCTGCACCACAGGACTTTAACATTTGTTGTGCACCAATGCTCTTTGCTGCAACTGCACCAGATTTTCAAATCTCAGGTGCAGCTGCAGCATTTTACATGGTTTATGGCAGCTTGCACCAATGCTCTGACACAAGCACCATGTAATAGCCTCCCATGGGTAGCACATGCTAGACCACAAAACCTTGGTCTAAGGAGGGGCACTCGGTGCAAGGGATTGAAAATCTCAGTCATCGACAGGGGACTGCCACAAGCTCCATGCATCATTTGTTTGGCGCACCATGGGCCTGCGGCATCCCCAGAGCTCTGAAATATTATAAGACGGATCAGCTCATAGCTTTTTTTTACCATCATAAAGTTTTTATTGAAAATAAGTTTCAATACATACAGTCATGAATGAAATAAATATATAGGGCTTCTGTATCTAAAGATTAAACTTTTTTTCCAACATATACATTTCATGCATACAATCATCACCTACCTACATATCATTTCAGGAAATTCTTTTTCTACAAAATTACTCTCTATATAAAGTAGCAAATAATGGGACACACTGCAGACTAGAAACTCACATTAACTCTTCACGGAGGCTTCCCTGAGTCATTAACTTGTATCATTCACTATGTACTAGTAAGATTCTTTCTACATCCTTTGCCAAGAGTATACCTCTAATTTCTCAATTCTATAAAGGGGGACCATATACTGAGATAAATATCTATTTTATCCTGTAGAAGATAAGACATTCTTTCTTTATTAGAAGCATATTCAATTTGATTATACCATTCACTAATCATAGGTATCTTTTCTTTCCATTACCTGAGTATAGCACACTTTGCACTCAGAGACACATGCCAAATTAATATTTTCTGGGGCAGTGTTAAACCAGTGTTTTCCTGGAAAATCCCAAGAATGAAGATTTCTGGTGTAAGAGGGGCTGTTTTTCCTAACACTTTTGTGCAAAGTTTATATGCTTCCACCCATAATTCAGTTAACTTTGGGCAAAACCATAGCATATTGGCCAAGTTCATATTCTCAGCTTTACATTTCTAGCATCTTGCATTCTGTGTATATCCAATTGCTTCTAGTTTACTGGGACTGAGATAAAATATGTGTAGAGTCTTGAATTGAATGAGCCTACCTTGCAGTTCTTTGCAGGTTTTGTTAGCCATCCTCCAAGGAGAATCCCAGGCTGATATGGGTACCTCTAGTGACAAATCCTTCTCCCAGTCTTCTTTGGCCTTGTTTGTTAGATGAGGAGATCTAATAGAATCGGTTAGTATCTTATATGATATACTAGTGCCATGTTTTAAAGAACCTAACCACACCAACTGATTCCATTCTGTATTAGTAGCCAAGGCATACCAATCTGAAAGGAACTTTCCCAGTAGTATTTTTCTTAAAATATAAATAAAAGTGAAAGTGAAACCTGGGAATATAAAATCTTTCCCTTAAATCCTGAAAGACAGCATGATACCTGTTCCTGTATCTATCAATTGCCCAAGTATAGATATGCCTGCCTGAAACCACTCTGGATTTGAAAGCTTCTTTCTCCCATTATTAATGCAAGGATTGTTCCATAGTGGCAAGAACGGTAAAGGTACATTTTCTTTGTTTATAGTTATGTTAATTTTCTTAAGAGTAAGTATGACCCCCTGATGTATGGATTATTCCTAATTGATAACTGGAGAGGTAAAAACATAAAGTCCATGAGAAAATGAAAACCCAGGAAGTGTTCTTCGAGTTGCACCCACAAGGGTTTATTTGATATCTGGTTATTTGCTAACCCTCTATGATGTAGTGTCTGTTAGAAGATAAATGCTAATTGGTACCTCTCCCACCATTGCAGTTTGAAACCTTCCCTCTCTTTGGCTGCCCTTCATTTATTAATATTTAACATGGGGGGACTTAGATCTTCATAAAAACTTTCTGATAACATTTTTATCTGTTTAAACAATTTGATCTAAGAATAATCGGAGGATTCTGAAATAAATAAAGTAGTCTGAGGGCCACATTCATTTTAATGGAGTTAATTCTACCCCATAAGGATACATTAAGCTTTTCACACCTTTCTAAGTCCATTTCAATTTCCATCAGCAATGGCTTATAATTTAGTTCTATGAGCCTATTTATATCCATT
Source organism: Neoceratodus forsteri (assembly GCA_016271365.2). NCBI lineage: Eukaryota > Metazoa > Chordata > Ceratodontiformes > Ceratodontidae > Neoceratodus > Neoceratodus forsteri. The sequence continues at coordinate 1,050,028,329 of CM028132.1, forward strand.
GTTATTTGGAGACCAACATAAGTAATAGAGGAGGAAACCCATTCTGGGGATAGTACATTATTCATCTGTCTAGTGACATTATCCATCATACTACATTGCAATATTTGGGTTTTGTTCCAATTGATTGTAAGTCCTGATATTCCCTCAGATTTATATAATACTACCTTGATGTGCAACCAAGACTGTACTTGGTAGCTAACAGTTAATAACAAATCATCAGCAAAAGCAAAGGTTTTATGTATTACTTTCTCAATCTTTAAGCCTCTAATGTCTAGGTGATTGTTTAAGGATATTATTAAGGGTTCAGAAGCTAAAATAAACAAGTATGGGAAGAAGGGACATCCCTGCCTCATTCCACATGCCAATTTAATTTGTGGAGATAACATCCCATTAGTTATTATTTGGGTAGGGGGTTCCTTATAAAACATAGATATCCAAGAAGAAAATTTCTCACCAAAGCCAGATTCCTTCAGGGTTCTAAACTTATGTGACCAACTGATTAAATCAAATGTTTTTTAATATATCTAGAGACAGCACTAACATAGGCTCTTTATTGTGTTTAGACCACCATAACAAGTTGATAAATCTCTGAATACAGTCCGCCCCGATCTATTTCTCATGAACCCTACTTGTTCCATACTGATTAGTTTATCACAGACATTTTGAACTCTTTTAGCTAGAAGTTTTGTTAAAATTTTATAAGCTGTGTTCATAAGTGAGACTGGCCTGTAATTGGCACAATCTATGGATCTTTCCCTTTCTTATGTAATAAAGTAATAAAGGCTTGTTTCATAGTTGTGGGAAGAGTTTCTTGGGTTTTAGCATCCAATATGGCTTGGAGGACATAAGGAGGACATGTATGACTAAACTTAATAAAGAATTTCCCTTGTAAACCATCTAGACTGGGCGTTTTGCCTATCAGGAGTTCCTGAATGGCCTTTTGGACTTCCATCAGTGTAATATATTTTTCTAAAAATTCATTTTCCTGAGTTGTTAAAGCTGGAAGGTTAATACTTTTGAAAAAATCCTCTATATTAGTGGCTTCCTTGGCCCCTCTACTAGAGTAGATGTCACTATAAAATTCACGGAAAGTTGTATTGATGTCCTTATTACTAGCAAGCACCTTACCTCCCTTAGATTTAATAGCAGGAATTAAGTTCTGCTGTTGCACTTTTTTAAGCCATAACTCAAGTAGTTTGCCTGCCTTGTCACCTGCCTCCCAGTACTGTTGCTTTGTCCTAAACAAGGCATATTCCACTCATTGTGAGAGAATAGCATTGATTTCCCCCCTTTCTTGGCCATAATTTTATGTAGTAGTTCTAAACTAGGAGTTGTTTTAGTTTTAGAGTTATTTTCCAATGTCTCCAACTCTTTTTCTTTATCTTTGAGGTTTTTTCCCCTTTCCCGTTTCCTATTAGCACAAAAGCTGATGATTCTGCCTTGAATATAGGCTTTAAAAGCCTCCCACAAACATGTCTCAGTTACCTCCCCATTATTATTAATTTCAAAGAATTCCATTGACTGTGCAGTAAGCCACTTCAGTAAAGTCTTTTTTCTTTAAGCAGACTTGTATTCATTCTCCAGCTATGATTTTTTCTCCAGGTGTACAAAGTATTATATCTAGCCATATTAGGACATGGTCTGAAATTGTAATGGTGTTAACTTTGGACCCTATTGGTGAGGTGACTAATCTATTGGATACTAAAATATAATCTATTCTACTATAGGACACTTGCCTTGCTGAAAAAAAGGAATGCTCCCTTCCCTTAGGGTGTAAAATTCTCCATGTGTCAGTGAGGCCTACATCCTCCATCAGTTTCTTAAAGACCAGTCTTGCTTTAGTCACTACTTGGACTGACCTAGATGAAGACCTGTCTAAAACTGGATCTAAAATATCATTAAAATCCCCAGCAACAATGAGTTCATATTCAAAAAATCCTTGAAGTTCTGAGGTTAGATTATTAAAAAAGGTTTCCCAAATTTAATTAGTGCCATAAACATTGTAAAGAGCGACCTCTATGGCCATCAATGGTACCTGCCAGTATTTGAAACCTCCCATTAGTGTCTGTTAGATAGGTGTGTTTACAGAAATGAATTCCTTTATGAATAAGAATGGAAGTGCCTATTTATTTATTTATATCTTTTTGTAACCGGGTAAGTGCACTGATCCCAGGGACTGTTTTCAGGCATGACCCGGGCCACATACAATGGCATAGAAGTAGACTATAAGTACAGTACAATGAGCAGTAGGCAATACACAATAGGACAGACAAACAAAAATACAATGTTATATAGATTCAAAGTGGCAAAATACAATAAATTCAGATCTGCAAATACAATAAATTCAGGTTTACAGTAAATGGCAAGATAACAAGCAAATACTCCTAACTGGAAATGTGGACAAATAGATAGGTGAGCAGTCGCTCCTGGATGAGGAAAGGGGATCTCCAGAGAAGGGGAGTTGGGGGAGGGATGGGAAGAGGTGGGGATGAGGGGATAGGATGGTCAATATATAAGGGGAATAGTGCTAGTTTGCACCACTGGAGAGGGTGAGATTGGGCCATTTTTAGAGGAAAAGCAACAACTTTCGGCTTGTCCCACCCCAAGATCTCTGTAACTTTTCTGCCTCTACCTGAGTTAAGTGAGTTTCCTGTAAGAAAGCAACATCAACCCTTTTCTTGTTAAGATAAGATAACACCTTTTTCTGTTTTATCAGAGAACCCAGCCCATTCACGTTCCACAAAGAAATGTTGTATTGCATCTTTAACCCTCTAAAACTAACACAAACAAACTATATGTTTAAGGTCTAAATCTAGTCTAAATGAGTTACAACTTATAACAATAGCTACAACTATTGAATTATTATATCACTAACTATATAGCAAAGTAATTGTACAACAAATTAAATGTAAGCTCCAAGCTGAGAAATAGAACCTACCATATCAGTATAATGCTAAGAAGTGTCTAAATAATCCAATAAAATATGACTTGTATTAAATAACCAATTAAAGTAACTTTTCATGGGTGCACAATAAGGAATTCCAAAACTGATAAATTATTTAAACTAAACTTTTAAACATGTACTACAATAACCCTTAAGTGCCCTAAAGGGCTCAAAGTACCAGTAGGTAGTTTGAAACCTACCGTATACCAGTATTAACTACGGAACCTATGCCCAAGGTAGGACTGGTTATAGGAGATCTGACGTTGGTGCATGGATCAGCGATAAATTTGTGCCTCCCCCAACTGAACCATAGTTAACAACTCTAAAACGGTGAGGTCATGGTTGAGTATAGAGTAGGTTATAGTGCCATATACAACACAGTATGTTTCAAGAGTGAAAAATTAAGAAGTTATATACCCATATATTAATATATTAGTATATAACACTAGTATCCATGTGACCAGCTCCAGAACCCCATATATGATTACTAAGAACTGGTTAGATATAATGAAAATCTAAATCATAATATAACATTTTTTGTCTTATAGACAGCAGGCAAAGATGCATAAAGAAATATAATAATAGAAAATGTTGCCAATCATGAAAACTTGGCAACCATTGGAGTTGTAGCCCCCCCCATCCATTCACCCAAAGTGCACAGCAAGCTATTAATTTCTTCAGACCTGAGAACTTAATAGTTTCTCTGGAGAACCGCTCTCATTTTCCATGAACAATATGGTTTGCATCAAATCCAGTAGTGGTTATCACTACCTGATACCCCTTGTTCTCATTTTTAACAAGCTCTGCCCTAAACTGCAATCTCTATACAACCTCTTTGGAGTGAAAAAATATCTATAGCCCAATAAACATCATGCACTTTAATTAGGATGATTTTAGTGAGCAGAGGGGACCAACATAACCAAAGCACCATAGCAAAATTAGCTGCCAGAAGAAAAGGTGAGCAAGTAGTTGCCATTAGGTAAGAAAAGGGGGAGTGAGTGATAAAGAAACAGAGCCCTGGAGTGTCCAGCATTGCAAAAAGAGTACCAAAGTTAATGCATTTTTCTTGGCTGCATATGTAAATATAACACTATAAGCATCCAACCCCCCTGAAAAGTAACCATTTTGTACCATTAGTGAACATTCTAGTATCTATGAATTGCACAAACTGTTAGTAAGATCTTGACTAAAAACATCATTAATATTACCTAAAGGAATACACAACCTGTTACTTGCTATTAGATGTTATTTAAGAATTTATTTAGAGTAGCCTCTTTTTGTATAGAAGCTTGGTCATATATTACTGTTACACAATACATAAAAGAGATGTCTGTAGGCCTCTGTCCAAATCCACATAGTACTACATTGTTCCCTATTAGAGCCTCCAGCTTACTTGAATGAACCAGAATTATATTCCAAGGGAAAGTATCTGTAGTATCTGTAAAATTCAGATGCCAACCTGCAAATCTTCAGTGGACCTTTTCCCAGTTCCATTATGGGTCCTTTGTTACCTCCAGAGCTTGCTTTTAACTCCTTCTGGAAGTACCATAGGGACTGATTTCCAAACAACACACTTCATACTCAATTTTTCCTTTTGAATTTTAGAGGATGCTGTTTCCATGAGAGCACTGATAGATGTTGCACCCACCTCATTTGAATTCATGTCTTGCCTCATTTCCAGCTCCGGGTCTGGAGAGTTTCCATTAGGAGTGGTGCAGATGTTCTCCCTGCTTCAACCTCTTTTTTGGGGATTGTTAAGAGTTTGTGCCAGTCAGGGGATATTTGATGGTCGGTGCATTGATCTGGATTTCCTCTGTATTTCTGAACCCAAAGAATGAACTTGACTGTTGTGAGCAGCCACAGAATAAAGGTGAGGACTGGTTGATTGAAAAACTTTGGGTGAATGATTGTTAATGGTATGCACTGCTGTTAAAGAATGCTCAGGGCTCAAGGACTTGCCATGAGCAGCCCAAGATCTTTTGCTGTGAGATCCAGAGCCAAGCTTGTCTCATGCTCCATTTGAAAACTGACTGTAATGTTTCCTAGGGGGTGAATTCCTAAAAGCTGACTCTTTGTAAACCTAAATAAAATACCAGGCCTCACTGACAGAACTACATTAAGACACCTTAACCTCTCCTTCCAAAATCATAAGAACAGCAGGATATTTAAAAAAGTATTGCAAGCCCAAGTCTCTGAGGTGGTTTTTAACATCAAAAAATTCCTTTCTTTTAGCCACAACATCAGCAGAAAAGTCCTGAAAGATTAGTATATGATACCCTTCCAGTTCAGTACTCTTCTATCCCTGGCTAATCTCATGATGTCCTCTTTGATTGAGAATCAGAAAAAAATAACTATAATAGGTCTGGGTCATCGGTTTGGTAGTTTAGGACCCAGATACATATGAGCCCTCTCAATTTCCAGCTTGAATGGCCAGTTATAACATCAAGCAAGACATTTTTAAGAAAGACACACGTATTGGGACCCTCATAGCCTTCAGGAACCCCCAGAATCCTTATGCTATTTCTTCACCTCCTGTTCTCTAAGTCTTGAACTTTTTGTAGAAGTTAACTAATTTGGTCTGCTTGTTTATTAGTAAGTTGTTCCAGACAGCCTACAACCCTTGTCCATTCTGAGATATTTTTATCATTACTTTCAATATGAGCATGAATCTCCTCATTTTGTTTAGTGAGGGTATCAGTTGTATTTTGCACCATGGATAGACCTAATTGAATGCCAGCAAACATATTCCTGAGTATTGAGATGTCTTCTTTGTTAGCCACATTGTCCAATTTGTTGTCTATGATATCTTTTGTAGCTTGATATTGCCTTGGTGGCCTGGGAGATCGAGGCCACCTGCTCAACAGTCTCCTCACAGTTGTGGCTGTTTAGCTTTTTTAAAATGAAATTCCACTTCCCAACATCATAGAAGCTTCAGCTAAGTCTTAAAATATTTAGTTAGAATTCTGATTGTAATTTGTAACTCCAATACTCGACTTTTAAAATAAAAGGAGCTTAATTTTGTTAAAAAAGGGAAAGGGACATTACCATGCTCACTCCTGTTTGACGCCATCTCACACTCTGATCAGCTCATAGCTGAGCAACAGAAGACAAAGGGTGGCAATCAGAGGACACTTGTCATCGTGAGGCCATGTTACGAGTGGAGTCTCACAGGGGTCTGTTTTGGGTCTGACTCTCTTTAATATGCTCATCTCCACAATACAGGTGGATAAAAATGCATGTGCAGCAAAATACATAGATGACTGCAAAATTGGAAGCATAATAAACAATGTGCAGGAGCACATTGCTTTCAAAAACCAAACAAGTTGCACCAGTGGGCAATAGCAAATAAAATTATCTTTAATGAAAAAACTGTAAGGTGATGCACCTTGGGCACAATAATCACTGATTTATTTTTAAAATAAATAATATTGATCTGAGACAGAAACTGAAAAAAGATTTGAGGGTAACAATAAACAATAAACTAAAATTCGATTCTCATAAAATGCTAAGGTAACAAAATGCCAAGGAATTATTGGATGCATTCTTAAAAATATAAAAAGTATACAGAAGTTTTAATACCGCTGTATATCAGCCTGGTTAGGCCCCACTTAGATTACTGCGCACCTTTCTGTGCTCCATCTGCGGTCAGAGAAATTAAACTGAAAGAAGTACACTGAAAAGTTACAAAATCAGTTCATAATATGAAAAACTTTGATTATGGTAAAAGGCTACAACAACTAGATCTATATTCTATGGAATATAGAAGACAGAGAGGGGGATCTTTGTCTCACCTATGTAGCCATACAAAACAAATTCCTAATGGAGACTAATGGACTAGTTGGGCACAAAGGTCCAAATATTATGAGAACATACCAACTGAAATAAAGAGTGAAGTAAACCGTACTTACAAAAAGCATAACTATTACACACAAAGAATTGCACCATTATGGAATGCACTTCCAAGAAATGTAGTAGAAAGCAAAAATATAAAATCTTTCAAACCCAGACTGGATGACCACTCGGGACCAGTTAATACCATTTCCACCCATAAATATTGTGGTGAGTTCATAATAGGTTTCGGCATCCCGAACTTGAATAATGCCAATGAACTAATGAACCTATATGGCTGCTCCAGCCCTTAATTACAGACTTATTTACATATGAATAACTCTGGACTGCAAAGACTCACAGATAAATACAATAGTTCACTCAGATTAGCTTTTTATGGTCTTTCAGACATTAAGAAATCCTGTTGATGACAGTTTCCCTTGAATAGTCTTTAATAATTAGTTCCACACCTTTCAAATGGCAGTGTATTGTGGTTTTGCCACTTCATCAGACCACAGTGTTAAGAATCTTTTAGCAGTGTTTATGTTTATTTTAAAGAAAAATCAATTTTCCTATGCTTTAGATTTTCTCACAAGCTTTCTTACAAGGTAAAAGGCTTTACTCCGCTGGTTTGCTTCATCACTCTACTTTCTTTGGTCTTTAAACAGTGTAAATAACACCCAAGATCAAGTTTCACTTTCACTAGAGGGAAGGGCAGCCTGAACCCACATGCTTCACACACTCCAGAAATAGACATGTCCATCTTCTAGAAGAACAGTCAGTTCCCAAGGTTTTGCTGCAGGCCAACAGCCAAAGGCACAGTCTGAGAGGATGCACTAGCTCTGAACTGGACATGGAGGTTTTTGTATGCCTTCCCACTATTTCCACTAATAGAGAAAGAGCTCCTGAAGATCAGGAGGGAGCCTGCAACACTGATTCTGATAGCCCCAGACTGGGCCAGGCAGGTCTGAAACGCACTGCTCCTGGCTCAGTCCAATAAGAAATCAGTCAGCCTGCCACTGAGATACAAACTACTGATCCTGTCACAGTGCAGGATAACATTTTCATACCCCAGGACTTTACATCTGATGGCATGGTTGATGACGAGCTAGAGCATTCTGGATAGACTCTGTTAGATGAGGTCCTGAGAGTGCTTAAAGTTTCCAGGAACCCAGCAACCAGGAAAACATAATCTTCTGAATAAAAGAGATTCTTTTACTTGTGCACCTGCCGAAAGATAATTCCAGTGCAGATGGGTTATCAACAGTCCTGAACTGCCTAGTGCACCTGCACTCCTTTGGCCTGAAGCCATCAGCACTAAAGGTGCATCTAGCAGCAGTGTCAGCCTACATGTCAGCAGGCAAGGCCAAGTCACTGGCCTCTCAACCTATTTTTAAAGGATTTCAGCCACTATATCCACCTGTGGGGGACCCTGTCCCATGATGGGACTTAAATATTTTCCTTGCCCAGATAATGGAGGCTCCCTTTGAGCTTGTGGTTACTGCTGATTTGAAATATGTCACATGGAAAACCATTTTCCTGATAGCCATGATATCCGCTAGGAGGGTAAGTGAGCTGTAAGGCCTCTGCACAGAACCAACTTACATAATCTTCCACATGGACAAGTTAGTCCTCAGAACCAATAGAAAGACTTCCTACCTAAGGCAGTATAAGCATTCCACCTGAACCAGTCAGTTGCCCTTCTTGTACTCTACCCTGAGTTCTCCAGACCAGGTAGGTATAAATTGCACAGCCTGGATCTGAAGTGAGTGCTGGGAACCTATCTAGACCAAACAAAGGATTTTTTGTTAGTGATGGTGAGGTAGGCAAAAGTAAACCAGTAATCAAGAGGACAGTTTCCTGCTGGGTAGTCTCTTGCATACAGTTCAGTTATGACAAAGTTGTGAAAATACTCCCAGAGGCCCGAGGGCTCATTCTACAAAGGGTACCTCTGCATCTGCGGCATCCACAAGGGGCATCCCACAATTGGACATTTGCAAAGCAGCTACCTGGAAAACAGTGCACACCTTCACAAAACACTATTGTCTGGACATACAATCCAGAAGGGATGCCAGCTTTGAAACTGCTGTCTTGCAGAACCTTTTTCCTAAGTAGGTACTGGACCCAGCCTCCCAAGGTACTGTTGTAGAGTCTGCTTTATGTGTGCACTTCCAGTGAGAGATTCCTTTGGATGAGAAGAAAAACATACTCACTATAATAATGTTGTTTCTTCTCAGGAATCCTTCACTATGTTTACACTTCCTACCCTACCTCCTCTTCAAGTGCCTGAAAATAGGTTCACACAAGAACCAGTTCTTTTCACTGAAGTGCTTGAGCATTACTACTGCAGTTTCTCTACACTTGTAAAATGTGATTATCTATATTTTTCATTGTTCTTCAGTGCTTTCAGCATGTTTGACTTAATCTGTTTGGTATTTTCAAAATGTTGTTTCTAAAAATATGTATTTTTTAATTTTTTGGTAGCCGCTTAGCTAGTTTTGGCAGTCACTGCTCCGCTCCAGCTACTGAAACAAATCTGAAGCCAATAGCCAGAGTGGAGCATGACACCTGGCAGACTTTGAACCTAGCTCCAACATTTTATCATCTGTATGGGGTTAATCTCCATGACACATCTCTGCATGGAGATGAGAAGCTGCATGTGTAAACATGGTGAGGGAATACTACAATGAGTAATTTTTTTCTTAGTGACCCCTTTGGTAATTCTTTCCTCTGTTTGCCCCTTTGCTCCCCTCATTGCCTTGCCTGTTTCCATCTGCTTTACTAGGTATACATCTCTGTCCTCCTCTCTCTCTTTCTGTTTCCTTATACCTCTTCAATGCCACTCTTTTTTTCCTTCACCACCTTTGCCACTTTCTATAGAGAACCATAATTGTCTCTTTTTCCTTCTGCTTTTACTCATTTCCTTCATGCAGAGATTAGTTACTTTAGTTATATCCTCTCTTATTTTTGCCCACTGTGCCTCCATGTCTTCTTGGCAAGCTCCCTCTCAAGGCAGTCTCCGAGGCAGTTCCTCATTTCTTTAATGCTGCCCTCCTAAAGTCCAGGGATCCTCGTTCTCATGTGGTTAATCTCTGTTCCTGTCTTATTGCTAAACCACACTGTATCATGTTCACTGGTGCCCAGGGAACTACTCACTATAATGTCTACAATGCTGACCCAGTTTGTAAGCATTAAGTCCAGCACTGCCCAGTTCCTACTGGATTCTGTTACTAGCTGCCAGATAAAAACTCCTTTTAAGGAGTACAGGATGGCTCAAATCCTTGCCAAAGCTGGAGTTTGAATGCTCCACTCCACATCTGCCAGACTGAAGTCACAAACTAGCAGCACATTACTCTTACTTACCATTCAGATGATGGCTTCTTCAAGTGCATTATCGAACTCCTCCCCTATGCTGGAGGCCTGTACACTACCCTAGTATAGATAGAGGCTCTGGAATTGGTGTCCTGGGTGATCCACAGCACCCCAGCCCTTCCTTTTCCTCCTGGTGCCCTTTTACCTCCATGGCCTTGATTCCCTCCATCACATGTAAAAGAACTCCTCCTCCCTGCCATGTCTCTCCTGAACATAGAGTAGACTGATATGGGCATGTCACAGTCAGAGTTCTTAGTGGACTATAACTCTGTAATGGCCACTACATCCATGCAGCCTCCACAATGATCTCTTTCAGGCCTAGAAATTTTATTTCCAAGGTTCCTTATATTGGTGCACATGGCTCTACATACCTTCCTTCCACCCTGCCTACTGCCCTGCTTTCACCTCTTAGTCCTGACTGTATTTTTCCCTGAAGCTCCTCCTGATTTTCCTTCTACCTTTATAACCTATTGGAGACCAGCAATGGATAAAAACATTGTCTTTCATTGTACAGATATACCTGTAGGCTCCAAAAGGTTAATTTCCCCATTTCTTGACTCCTTTAATCCTTTATCCTCGCTTATCTGGTTTTCAACCCCATTTTCTTCTGCATTGTTCCCATCCCTGCCTTTCAGTGTCTCTCTCCTGGGGAGTTTTTTTGCCCCAGGCCCTGCTACCTTGCTGCTCCATTATCAGGGGAGGCAGTGGTTGCCCTCCATTGATTTACTGACTCCCCCAGCTAAGTTTAATGCTTATACAAATAGTATTTAAACCTTCCACCAAGGACTGGTGTCCCTTTGTCAGAAGGATGCAGGTTATTGCTCTTATAGAAGCCCATACTCTCTCAGGCTGGACCCCAATCCTGAATGTAGCCAAAGCTCTCCTACACGCACCAAGCAGTCAACTGGTCATTAAATGTCCTGGCATGGAGTACTGTTTCATCTCCCTGGCCATACACAGATAACACCTCAGAAAAAGCCACGATGCATGCTGCCTGCTTAAGCCCCTCCCCAACTCCCTGAAGCTACCCTGCACTACCTCTGCCTTTACCCTTACCAGTCTATTGCTCCCCAGGTGGACAATGATGTCTTGCTTCCTCCCATTTCCTGTTACCCTAGCAATCCTCTGGATAAGCTCTCTATCCCTCCAGGCTGAAGCACCAGGGAAGCTCTTCACCTCCTTCTCCCTTCTTCCCCAGCTCCCAAGTCTATCCCCTTAACAACAGAATCCCTCACCAGCAGTTGCTTCCTCCTTGGCTGATGGCCTCTTTCTTACTGCTTGGGGCCTCCACTTCTGAGGACCCCCACTTCCTCCCTTCCCTGTGTGACAGGTGCCTACTTTTGGCTGCCCCACCCCTCCAATATGGCAAAATAATTCTGTAGTGGTATGGGCTGAGAAGCATGCAGCCTTCCTGCCACCCCTACCATCCTGGAGTCCACCAAGGTCCATCTACTCTGCTTCTGCCTAAATATTGTTTGTGGAAATGGTAGCAGACTTGTTGGCCCCTGGGTGGGGCAGAAGGCCATCTGTACCATTGCCAGTTTGGCACAGAGCCCAGCAACTTCTGCCTGCCACCCAGAGTGGTGAGTACACATGGGATATCACCTGTCTCCAGAAGGTGTCCCAAAAGACAGTGGCCCCACACCCATTGTACTACACCATTCCCATGATCTTTCCATCCTTTGCCTAATGCCCACATACATATATCTGTACCCTTTTGCCTCTTTTCTACTACTGTTGTATTGCTACATCTCCCTTTTGTTTTCCTGAAACTAGTTTGTTACTATAACCAAGGTAGGGTGTCTCTTGTTTTCCATGTTTTAACCCGCCTACCTGTACCTACCTTATTTTTTTCTTAAATATGCTTTATTGAACATTTTTCCATGTACATACAGAAACTGTAATAAACAAAAAATAAAACAGAACTCCAATTACACCAAAAGTGTATAACATATACAGCAATAAAAAATAAAAATAAGAGTCCCCTAACCCACCCCCTGTGACCTGCACCTTCAAATTACATGCAACACGTTAAATAGGTATGGGTGGCCCCAACATGAACTAAACTATAAAATGAACACTTTTAAGTCCTCAAAGTAGCACTGATTAAATAAAAAAAGAAGTGTGCTTAATAATGTGTTGACTTCCAAAATATAGAGAGGATAAATTATCACCACTATGAAAAAAAGGAAAAACACAGAGACATTAAATCAGTGCTTTCCATATTTCACAGAAAGAAGAGTATATATTGCATAAAATCACAGTGGAGTGCTTGTTGATATTCAGAGCAAACAGAATTTCTTGGTGCCATTCTGTGTAAATAGGGGTGACTTCATCAGTCCAATGGCGAAGGATAATGAGTTTTGCCACCAAGGCTATCAGAGACATCTATTGTCTATCGGGTTCAAACACTGTATCATCATATAGACAGAGCAGACAAACCTTAGGGGTAAATACATCTTGGAGCCTCAGTAAGGGATCTAGTCTATTCTGAATCGCAAACCATAATGGTTGAGAAAATGACCGACAAAAGAGATGTCAATGTTATTCCAATATTTGGGGTCCAGACCTTGACCACCCACCTGAAAATTGGGGCTAAAAAACAAGAGTTGGAAGCAATCTTTTAATAGTTGTAGTTCCATGTGCTTATACATTTGATTATATGCTTTCAGAGACCACATTATAGGGGTAGAACAGAGCATCACAGGCACTCAAGCAAAAGGGACAAACAAAAGGCAACTAAGCTGAACCCTGCAGCTTTGTGCTAATTGTTTCTCAGAACTCAACCATTGAGGCTTATAAGTTCCTGGTTCCTGAGCTTGAGAATCACACCATTGAAAATATTGGCCACCATATGAAATGAAGTAATAAAACAAAAGATTAGGAAGACATAAACCCCTTAAGTGTTTAGATGTGGCCAGATGTTGTAGGTGCATCTAGACCTCTTTCTTTGCCATAAAAAATGTGCAGTCAGACTATGCACTTTAACAAATCTATGCAAGGGAAGAGTCAAATTAGGCAAATCTAATGGGTATAACACCCAGAGAAATACATTAATTTTAATTATGTTAATATGACCCAATCGCTTGCTGGCCCAGTGGCTATGAGAGATGAGGCGCTGGATGCCATACCTTGCACCATGCCAGCAACCCGAGTTTGGAAATGGACTCAGGTTGCTCGGGGGTCAGCCAGGGTGAGGAAGGACTGAACATCTGTAGACTGCTCTCCTTCCTCAGGGAGGGGGGACTGTGCTGCATACAGCAGCCTGACACACAGCGGTGGCTTGGTGCCAGCACAGGCGCTCTGCCCAGAAGGGGGTGGTTCTGTGTTGGGGGCATTTGGCTGCTTCCATGGAGGAGTGGGCCATCTGCCCTGCTCATTGCATGGTTCGTGGGCTGGGGAAAAAAAACAAGTAGAAAATGGAGCTGGCAGGCTCCATGATGGCTGGCTGTACCTCTGGGATCTGGATGTTAGCTTCCATGGAAGGGAGAACATCAACACTCCTCTTCCTGGCCCTGTCATGGGGGTATACCATAGGGGATTCTCCAGAAGATCCGGTTGGGACACTGTACCAGAGAGGTGGGCCCCTTTGAGGGAGGGGCTGGAGCATCTGCCAGCCCTCCCCTTCCCTCCAGAAATTGTAAATGAATACGACCCAATAGTGAAATAGGGAGGGTCGTCCAGCAAGCAAGATCTTGTTCAATAAGCTTAAACTGAGGGTCTAAGTTTAGGGAAACCAATTCTGAACTATTCCTAGAAATTTTGATACCCAAGTAAGTCAGATATTTGGGTTCCCATTTAAAGCTCAATTGAATCATGGCTTGCTTATCTATAAAGTTATTAAGTGGAAATACAGTAGTTTTATGAATATTAATTTTATACAAAGAAAAGCTACTAAACTGTTTGATAATGGACAATGCTTTGGGAGCAGAAATATGTAAATTTGAATGCAGTAAGCTATCATCTGCATATGCAGAAGCCAAATAACTTTGGGAACCAACAGTTATGCCTGTAACCTCATCCACATACTTAAGTTTAAGAATAAAGGGTTCTAAGTACAAGTTAAATAGAAAAGAGGAGAGGGGGTAGCCCTAACAGATGCCTCTCTCTAAAACAACAGGAGATGAAAGTGCTCCATTACAAACAGTACGGGCCAAGGGGAATAGTTTAATAGCTGGACCACTGAATAAAGGCCTCTGGGAAATCAAACCTCTGCATAATAGAAAAAAGATAGTTCCAGGCTTTCTCCACATCCATGGAGACTAAAGCTGCAGCTGGTCCAGTCTGCCTAGATGCGGAGACAAGATGGAGCACATTACGAAGATGGTTACTCAAAAGGTGCCTGGCCATAAAGCCCACCTGCTCAGGGCCAATAATGAACTGCAAGACTCTCTCCAGATGATGAGCTAAGACCTTCACCAGGATTTTGAGGTCTACAGTATATTTATAAGGGAAATGGGACAGTAGTTTTCAGGAAGGGTGTCATCACGGCCTGGTTTGGGGATTAAGGTAATCATGGCCTCCATGACAGAAGGGTCCAAGATCCCTTCATCAAAGAAATGATTAAAAATAAATGTGAGATATGGGGTAAGTTCAGCTGAAAATGTTTTGTAGAAGTTAGATGGAAAACCGTCTGGGCCCAGGGCTGTATCAAGTTGCAGACTTCTGATTGCAGCCAGCACTTTTTCATGTTGAATCAGACCTTCTAGTAGAGAGGACTGTTCAGGACTAAGATAAGGTATGTTAATAGTACCTAGGAAAGTATTAGGAGCCTCCGTGACATCCTCAGGCCCAGGTTCCAAAGAATGTAATTCTTGATAGGACTCCCTAAAAATTTCAGCCATATCCTTGGCCGAAACCTTTAAAGGTTGATCAGGCTGTCTTTGAATGCCCTATATAGTTCTCTGTGCTTCCTACCACCAACGTCTGAAGGCCAAAAGCTTCCCTGTTTTATCACCTTGTTCAATATAGGTAATCTGAGACTGTGTAATAGCTAATTGTGCCTTCTGCATTAAGGCTGCATATTGTGAGCACAGCAAATTTAAGTGACACCAAGAGGCTTGGGGTGTAGACTGAGATAGGGAGGCTCTAGCAATCTAATTTCCTCCGAAACAGCTTGCACTTCAGCTTCTTTTTGCTTTTTTGTTTTATGAAGCCAGCCTAATCAGCTCACACCTCCACACACTTTAGCAGCATACCATAATGTATCAGCTCTCAGGACAGAGTGCAGATTAGTGTAAAAAAATTGTTGGATCAAAGCTTTAAGTGTTTTACTATGAAGGGATCAGACAACAACCTGTATTGCATATCTCTCAACCTTTCTTCATCAAAATGTGTTACAAGTTGTGTGCCAAATGAGCAAAATGTAGGACATATCATCAAACACGGCACTGCAAGCTCAGAACACTATGGCTATCGGTGCATTAGTGTTCATAATGTTTGCTGATAATTAAACACAATAGATAATTATTAATTTCTGCTTTAAAACCTCTGTGAGAAATGTGGAATATCGCTACCTTGATGTGGGACAAAGGATTTCTGAGGGTTAAAATGAGTGACGTACCTTGTAATGTGTGACAGTTGAGAGGTATGCTGTATTGTTTCCAAGTCTTATCTTTAGGATTCCCAAGCCCTATATCTGCCTGAATGTAAACAGGATGGTGGTCCAAAAGGATCATCTCTTTAATATCACAGATCTAAACATCAGCCAGTAGCCCATTACTACTAAAAAAAATAATTAATGTGGGAAAAAGTCTGATGGGGTGAGAATAGAAAGAGTATGCTTTATCATGAGGGTGCAAGACTCTCTATGGGTCAAAGAGACCCAATATATCCAACAAATCCCTAAGCACCTGTTGGCCTAGGGAGTATCTTGTCTGTGGTGCTCTGATCTATCAAGGTCTGGGGTCTGGACTAGGTTCCAGTCACCTACAACAAGAAGAGGGAGTGTCACAAAAGGAGCCAGGGCCACCACAGCAGACATAAAAAATTCAGGGGAGTCTGCATTAGGGTCATAAACTGTCCCTAAAACCACTTCTGCGTGAAATAGTCTCCCTCACAGGAGAAGAAACTGACCTTCTGGATCATTAATTTCCTTTATCAGAGTGAAGGGTACTTGATGGGCAGTTAATATAACTACACTCATCTGCTGGGGGCTATTGCTCAAACTGAATGCCTGGCCCACCCATTCACATCTGAACCTATGTGCTTGATCCAACGAAAGGTGGGTCTCCTGTAGGCATGCAATTGTGCAGTCTAATCTGTGGAAGTGCTTCAAAACACAGCACCTCCTCTCCCCTGCTTGACCCCCTATAATCAATCAATCAATCAATCAATCAATCAAAATCTTTATTTTGCCAGGTGGAACATCATTGAGACAAGCTCATTTACAAGATGGACCTGGGGCAAAACAGTTGACAACAGGGTTAAGACATAACAGGTTGAGTGAATGTACTTAACAATTATAACAATAATTATGAGGGAGACAGTATAGTGCAGTGGTTTAAGGTTCTGAGCTGCAAATCTGGAGACTTGGGTTTGAATCCCACAGCCCCCACTTGCATACTGTGTGACCTTGAGCAAGCCACATAACTTCCCTGTGCTCCCAGGTTGCACCTGTAAACAAGCTTTCAGCTTAGTGTGTCTCACCTGGTTAAACAATTGGAAAAAAAAATACATAGTAATAATAACAACATAATAACATATAACTATCACATGAGACAAGATACTTGCACCACAACACAGCAATAGGTTCAACAGGAGGTAGTGCCATTTAAATACAATTGCATGGATACAGATATATGGATGTAAGGTAATGATCTAAAGTTTATACAGTAAACATCATTAGAGGAGTCATAGTGAGCAGGAGTGGCAGTTCATCTAGTGTCAAAGTGCGAAGAACATTGAGATGTAAGAGTCGTTTGATAAGTACTGTAGGCATGTCCTGGCAAGTGAGGTGGGAAGGATGGGGGGTAGAGGGAGGGAAGGTCAGACGAGATAGGAGAGGGTTGGACATGATGGCCTAGGGAGGAAGGACTATTCCAAGATACCACTTTAAGTATAGTGTTCATCCCAATAAGATAAAAGACTTAAAGACAGAAGGCAAAATAGTAATCAAAGAAGGGTCACTACCAAATATAAAACCCTCAGTTAGGCGCAGGTCATCAACCCCCAACCCCTGAAATCCAGTATAAATCTCCAAGAACAAGGAGAAAAATAGTATCATTAACAAACAATGAAGCCAGCTCTCGAAATATAGAGCCTAAATGGCTTACCACAGCACACTGGTCCAAGAGACCGAATGCCATCCCAATTGGTCTGTGATGTGATAGTGGCAGGATGTGCAGGTCCACAGTCAATCCAGTGACTCAAACTCACGACCTTCCCCACTGACAATATGTAAGTAATAGTTAACCTTAGGGAGTTTGAAAAGGGGAGATATTGTACCGCAAGCATAACAAAGAGAACACTAGAAGGAAAAGACAGTTGCAATAAGGGGAGGTTGGACCACAAGAATCTCCTCAAAAGAAAAAAGGGGGAAAGACAGAGAGGTACCCCACCATGGCCCCACTGTAGAATTTGCATTCTATGTAATAAGGCTCCCCTACTACTAATGTGTTGGATAACTCAAAACATTACTATAGCCCTGCCCAAAGTCCACTGTGACAGTGAGGGGGCACTATGATAACAACTTCAGACAGACAACACAGGTAAAAAGTCCTTATAATTAGATAGAGCAAGAGGCAGGAGTTAACAGCAATGATAAGGGGAACGAAAAATGAGTTCACTGCAAGATCCAGTAAAAGAAGAAACCTACTTCGCAGGGCCGGCATTGTCAGATAATGACATAGAGAAGCACTTGTGAAATATCTAGCTTCCTTACAAATGTTCTTATGCTGGTGGGATAACAGTCAGGAGCGGTAAGGTGAAATAATCAACATCCTCATGTAACCAAAACACCCAGGATGACAGCTTTATGCAAGCAAAATTCCTACATGACAAGATTAAAGTTAGGTACAAGAAGCAATAAGGTATGATAAACTGCCTGCTTCATCTTCCCTTGCCCCCCCTAACAGTCTAATCCCTGAAAAGAAACAGCTATCACCTCATCATAGTACACCCATAAAACAAGGTAAGTAACAAACATTATTTAGAATACAAAACAATGTCAGAAAACTAGTAGGCAAAAAACTTCTCAATAAATATTTCCTAGAATAAGTCTTTACTACCGAAGAGAAAAGGCAGTGAGAAAATCAAAACCGGAGCTCAAAGGGAGAATTGTCATGCTGGTTTACTGCTAATATCTATGTTCGAGGCCTGGCACATCCTCTTCCTTTCTGCCCAGCATTAAACAGACAGAGAAGCAGTTCACTGAGTTCTTTTTTGGCTTGACCTGCTGTATTGAACTCTTTCTGACCATCATGCAGCATGACCGAAAGTCTAGCAGGATACAGGAGCTAGTGTCAAAGTTGAGCAGCTTACAGCTTCAGGAATAAGTCCCCATATTCCTTCTTTTGGGTCTAAGAGTCAGGTAGAGATCCTGAAAAATAATAATCCAGCATCCCTCCCATTGAATTTCCTGAAGAGATCTCACCTTTTGCGGGATATGCTTCTTCGCTAAATAATTCAGTAAGTGGAGGATAATGGGGCGAGGTTTCTCACCCTCCAAAGGTTTTGGCCACAAGGGGTTGTGGGCCCATTCTATTTATTCAGGCCCATGTGGGGAGGGACTGGCAGCTTTCTGGAGTAATTTCTGGGTAAATAGGAGAATATCGGAACCCTCAGGATGTTCCAGAACACTCACTATGATCAAATTGTTCTGCCTGTTACTCCCTTCAAGATCTTCAAGGCACTCCTCAAGTCTGGTAACCTTACATTTTACAGTGACGACCTCTGGTTCCATTTTTTCCTGAGCATGTTTGACCAAAACTGTTCAGACTTTGGCATCCCCATCTGTCAGGTCAATATCTCTAGCACTGGATGGAAGGTACAGACATCCAAGACAATTTCCATATTTGTTTCTTTTAGACTTCTAAGTTCAAGGAGGAAGCAGTCTACCATAAGCAGCTGAGAGGTAGGGGAGGCCAGAGGGCTGTTGGCTAGTTCAGAGCATGGGCATTTAGGTTCAGGCTGCTGGTCTTTGAGAGTGTGGGGTGCAGCAAGTACAGTACCAGATTCTGGTTCGGGTAGAACTACCAGCTCCATTTTCACACCCAAAGCAGTACATGTATAAGATAAACAAGGTTATATGATCAAAAATAACCACAGGACTGATGTGATAGCCATAAAAAAAAACCCAACAAAGTTAAACAGCTGGGTTGGCAGAGATTCGCGATTCACTGCTACTCATAAGCCCGCATCACGTGACTCCCCCGTACCTACCTTATTCTGGGTGTGTACTACTCCTTTCCTACTTGTAGTAAGGGTTAAAACCTTTAGTAATTATACAAATATGCAATGAAACAACATAATAAACAAGCTGAGTATAAATTTTAATAGTTTACACATGCCAGCCTATGAGTGCAGCAGCAGAGCTACCACTCATGATGCTGGTAACTTATGCTCACATTTCAAGCCTGGATTGTCAGTGGGACATCAGAGGAAGGAGGAATAAGCTTCCCTGAAAATGTCTTCTCCTGGGAGTGAGTGATGTTCTTTTCACTGAACTATTACCTAGGTAACCAGTGGTGATGCAGTCTTGGGAGTCTATGGTCAAGGCCCAATTTTTTTGTAGCACTTTGGGTCTAAGTTGTGTGGCAAGTCCCCCTGTTGCTGCAGAACTTCTGCAGTATTAGTTTCCTATTTCTGCAGAAGTTCTGCAGTAGTAGTTGTGGGCTTTTGCTGTTGACAGGGACCCCCTGCAGCACTCATGTAGAGGACATTTTTTTTGTTTTGGGGCTGGAACTCACAAAGCATGGCTGGTTGTCAGTTAAAGAGGACAGGGCATCATTTCTAACTGACAGCTGTTTATAAAGTTCTTATTCTCAGAAATGACATGTATTCACCTAAATTATACATATTTAACTGTACCTGAATAAAAAGTGATATAAAAAGTTATACTTTGCTTTGTCTTGTTTTTTATGGCAGCATTCTGTTACAGTTCTCTTCATGGAACCAATAATTTGGAGTTTCACATATGTCATGGTTTGTACATATAACTCTAAACAGGGTTCTGATAGGTCAGCAGCTCATAATTAACATTCTATACACAAATCGTGACATAGGAAAAACTCCACATAAGTGATTCCATGAAGTGAACTGTAACAGAATGCTGCCCATAAAAACACAACAATGCAAACTACAGTTTTACCTATCACTTTTTATTCTGGTACAGTTAAATATGGATACTTTAGGACAATGCATATAATTTCTGAGAATAAGAACTTTATAAACAGTTGCCAATTAGTGCAAATGTCCTGTCCCCTTTAGGTTCTAAGTTCTTACACATACAGTATTAGAAAGTAACCCACCTCATCCATCTCAGCACTCTCATTCTTCCCACCCCATCATGCGAGCCCCAGAGTCACCATATTTGAATTAGTAATATTTTTATCAGCTCCTGCACAGCACAGTGATCTGTTTTCTTCTAGTTTCAATGCAAGGCCAGAGTGCCATTTTCTCACTCCAGTAGTTCTTTCTGCAGCTGCTTGTAAAGCACTTTAGTGACAAGAAAACAGAATTCAGGCCTGGTGGTAAAATTAGAAGGTTAAGGATCACTGCACAGCATGGACCCTGATAAAAATATTACTGCTTGAAATAAGGTGACTCCAGGAAGCTCTTAGAAGGGGGCATGGAGAGGGTGGGGGATGAGTTAGGCGAGAGTGTGATTCACTTATATTTTAGGGCTGTGGGCAGAGCCTACAGCACTATTGGGATCAGATTGTAGCCCTAACATGGCTGATTATGGAACTCCCTTTTTGGACATTTGAAAGTATTACTCCACAGCTCAAAATAGTGCACTCCCCCTCTGATTTTTGCTATTTGCTACTCTATGCTAAAAGCATCTGAAGGAAGGGGGGATGCTACTGTATTGTACCTCAGAACTTCTCAGGATATTAAGGAAAAAAAAGTTTTAAACTACTGTTTCTATCATCTGTCCAGCTCAGTCTAATAGCTTTATTCTATTTTTCTTTCAGCAACCTAGGGGTTTAAATCATTATATGTTGTCTGGAATATACTGAACCTAAAAGTCAGACTACGGTGTCAGATTATAGACAGTGAAGCTGCAGCCTGTGTAAGCTATCTCATTCCTATGGGCACACACACTAACACACACACACACACACACACACACACACACACACACACACACGCACACACACAGCAGCATGTACTCTGACTAAATAAAGAGAACTAAATTAGCAGCATGCCAGTTTTTGATGATTGTGACTAAACAGCACTATATGGCACCAACAAGAATATAACTTTGGTCATTTGGTAGCTTTTCACAGCCCTATCGGCTCAGGCAAGAACTTGTTATTTTTTTAAGGTAAACACAAGGCAGAAAACTAATGGACAGGAGTGTTTCAAAATGCTTTTCAGAATTTTTGTTAAATTCTGCTTATTCTGAAAAGCATTCTGTGGAATTTTGTATATATTGCAGAATAGTTTTCAGTGGATTATATGATCCATGGAACAATTTTCCTCAGTTTACATTGAAGGGTTAATGTTAACTGCTTATTTGTTTTTTCACTGTTTATATCAACTCTTCATTGTAACCAACAGAAACCCAAACTACAGAAAATCTATTCATCAGTTTCAGTAAACCACTGAATAACATTCTGCATTTTATGTAAACTACAACAAATTATTATGTGGTTTATGTAAAACATGGAATAATATTCCGCAGTTCATGCAAACTGAGGAAAACTATTCCCGTAGTTTAAGTAAACCACAGAATAAGATTCTGCAGTTTATGCAACTGTAGAAAATGATTCTGTGGTTTATGTATACCATAGAAAACTATTCTGCAGTTTGCATTAGGTACCATGGCAATCTCTGCAGCCATGGAATCACAGACAAATTGAAGTCTTGACTATAGACTGGTCAGCTTGATGTCTATAGTGGGAAAAAAATATGAAGTTTTTACTAAGGGAGGAATTGGTGGACTTCCTGGGGGAAATGGGTTATAGAAAACCAGACAACATGGGCTCATGAGGGGAAGGTCATGCCAGACAAACCTGGTTGATTTCTTTGACTGGGAGGGAAGGGTCATTTTTTTATTTTTTTTATTTTATTCTTTGGTAACCAGGTAAGGCCTACTAGGCACAGGTGCCTGTTTTCAGGGGTGACTCAGGAGCACTGGTGACATTAAGTGACTTGCACAGAGTCACACAGCATGCACATGAAGGCTGTGGGAATCAAACCCAGGTCTTGTCTACTAGATGTACCAAGCTCATTAATAGATTATTACTTTAACCTCTAGGTTATACTGCCAGTTCCAGGGTAGTAGATAGGGGACAGGCAGGAAATTGGATCTACTTGGATTTCAGCAAGGCCTTTGACTCAGTCCCCAGTTGGAGGCTGGTCAAGAAGACAAGGGACTTAGAGGTGGGGTAAAAACTGACAACATGGGTGGAGAACTGGCAGAGGGGAAGAACACAAAGGGTAATAGTTAATAGGGTGTTTTCAGAGGTAAGGGAAATAACGAGTGGAGTACCACAGGGATCGGTGCTGGTCCTCATCCTTTTCAATGTATTCATTTGTGAGATTGAGGAGGCATCAAGGGCAAGATCTGTCTCTTCACAGATGACACAAAGATTTGTGCAACAGTGGACACAGAGAAAGGGATAAAGCATCTCAGGGAGAGTCTTAGCAGGTTGGAGAGCTGGTCAAAAATCTGGCAGCTGGGCTTCAGTGTAAACAAATGTAAAGTGATATACAGTGGGAAGATGAACACAAGAGTGCAATATGACAAGGGGGAGTGGTGCTGGAAGACACCACAGAGGAAAGGACCTAGGAGTCATGATATTAGACAGCCAAATAACAACAGCACATTGTAACAGAGTTGTTAGCTAGGCAAACAGGTTGCTGGGTTGCATGGGGGGGTGGAAGCAGTAGAAGTTGGGGAGGTGACCCTCTCATTTTACTGGTCAGTGGTGCAATCTCATCTGGAATACTTTTCAAGGTACTGTACTGGTGTCCACTCCTGAGGTGACACAGTGACAAGGTGGAAGCAGTACAGCACAGGGCAACCAAAAGAGTCAGTGGACTGGGGGAGGGGGGTACAACATATAAGGAGAGGCTGCAGGACTTGAACATGTATACCTTTGATTAAATGAGGAAATGGGATGACGTGCTTAAGACATAGAAGTACCTGCACGGGATAAATAGGGTAGACACCAAGGAACTTTTAACTTCAAGTTCAACAACAGAGATGAATCAGAACTTACTTAAACTCACTGGGGAAATTCAAAAGGAATGTCCATAAGCACTTTTTCAGAGAAAGAATAGTGAACAAGTGAATAAGTTGTCAGGGGAAGTGGTATAGGCAAAATCATTGAACAGCTTCAAGCAGAGATGGGACAAGCACATGGGTTAGATAGAACAGGGGGGCATAAACAACGGGTAGAGATGGCCACTAAGGCAGGTGCAGAGTAGTTAGGTAGGGTGGTCAGACTGGCTGAGCTGACAGGCCTTTTCTGCCTTCATTGTCTATGTATCTATAACTCTTTATTACTGGCTTCTGCCTGATCTTATTAGATTGAACAGAGTAGGTTGTCCCAAAATGTAATCTTTTCTGATCTCTCTGTTATTCCATTACATATTCTTTAGTCTCTCCTCACTTTCAGGATACATGAAACTATGGTGGTCTATATTTTCAACCTGAGATATCTCACTCTTCTGAATACCTTCTCAGTATAACTTCTTGCTTTAAAGGGAAGCAGTCAGTACTAACAGCCTCACATCCAAGTGTGGGGGCTGGTCCTAAATTGTACATTGTGTGCAAAAACATTTTTATTTACTTACTGTTTACTGCAGTATAGTAGATTGTATCATAATGATTCAGCTGACTTGCAAACTGACATTTTCTTTAGCTACAAATCCCAGAATCTCCAACAGCTGACATCAGAGAAGGGCTGCAGCTATAGTAGATTCGTTAGCTTGCAGTTCACATTACAGCTTTTATATGTTCCAATCAGATGTTTGCTTGTCCCGCTGTTCCGCTGGGGCTAAGTACAGTCCTCTGGTCCTGCACATCACCCAGTGAGAACAGTGGGACCAGTAAACAAACAGCAGGTCTGACAGTTCCTTGAACTCTGCTATCCTACTGCTGCAGTTCCCCTTTATCTGCAAAAAATTGGCTTTTAGGTATACTTTTTCTTTAAAAAATTCTATTTTATTATTTTATAAAATAATGCAACACAAGCATATACTCTCAGATAGTCCACTAGGAGTAAATAAATCACAAACTTTAGCAAACAGTGGTTGACAGTCTCCCTTCTGATGCAGCAACATGGGGGAAAGACGTTACATTAAACTGTATATAGAACTAATACAATACAAGCCTGCAGTAGTCAAACATAGGGCAAAATGGTAGGATAATTTAACTACATTAATAAAAGGTCTATGGCATTCATGGAAAATGGTTTTGCCCCTTTAACTATCAGTAAAACAGTTAATAATCCTTACAGGCTTCCAGCTGCAACAAACAATAATATAAAATTATTTAGTACTGTACTTCTTGAAGAAGTGTTATACTACTAAAAACTGTCTAATACAAAATTAGCATCTTCAGTTCTGATTTAACGAATACTGTAATATACAACATTCTATATAAATGACTCCCGATCAAAAAGAAAAGTCGGGGGTAGTGTACAGTGACTAGTTAAATTATGAAAGGTAGGAAGAGGCACTGTCTTGAGGAAGGATTTTAATCACCATATTGGAAGCATGGGTATTGGAATTAAAAGAACTTACTATGAGAACATTTCTAATTTTTTTACACTGGGTGAAAAATTTGGTAACATTATTAAAGATTACAACATATTTATGAAGAATTGAAGGTGAAAGATAAAAAAATAAAACAGAATTACTGTATATTTTAAAGCTGGCAGTAGGACATGTTTAGTGATGATATTTTGACATGGGACATATGGGTTAAATTATTTTGATTTTGGTGTACATTCTTTGTGACCTTTTGTATATGTTCATGAAATGACAAAAACTGATCCAGCATAATACCTAAATAGTTACTGTTAAGGTTAGATACATCTTCCAATCTGTGTCCATTTACCCCTTCAATTAACATCCTGTTCATTAAACCCATTGCTTTGGTTTTCTGTTCATTTAAAGAGATAGTGTAGTTGGCCTGGTGGTGCTGAGGGTTAAGGCACTGGACACTTCACCTCGCGCCACGCCAGTGACCTGGGTTTGGGAATGAGCCCAGATCATCAGAGTCGGCAGGGGAGGAGAAGGATTGAGCATCAGATGGACTTCTCTCCCTCACCAGGGTGGGGTGTGTGTGCAGCTGCTGGTATGCTGGTAGCCTCTAGTGGAGGCTGGGGGTGGTACAGTGGCACAAGCAACACAAGGGGGGAGATGGGGCATGGCTCTGGGAGGGAGCTTGCATGGAAGCATTGGCATCATTGCATGCCCCACTCACAAGGGGATTCAGAACAGGGAAAATGGTGACTGGTCATGGTGCCTTGATGGCCATTTCTGTGAGGATGCCCAGCTCATTACTGGATCTGTTCCTGGTGGGTGAGTGCAGGGGAAGGGCTCTCCACCACCCCGCAGTGGGGGGCAGGCCACGAGGATAGAGCTGCGAATGGTCCAACTAGGAGCTGGGATTCTCGGGATGGCAGCCAGAGAAATTTGAATGCCTGGATGCAGACCAAGCAGACAGGGAGCCTAGGTAGAAAAAGGACCAACTAAAAAATAAATAAATAAATAAAGAGCTAGTGTACTGCTTGGAATTAATAGTAATTTTGAGATGCAGTCATCTATCACTTCCAATATCTGAAGTATATTTTTTATTTTCTGTTTGTTAATTAGAAGGTTTTCCACTTGGCAGTACTGGGGTGATGTCTGGAGCAGCACTCTGTCTGGAAGGGGAAAAAAGTTAGTTCTGTTCCTGCCACTACATCATCTGAACTGAGACCAAACACCTTGAGGCACTGTAATCCTTGCAGTCTGAGTGGTGACTTTCACAAGCTACCAATCAAAATGCAGGAAATTGTGACATCACCAGGGAGAGCCAGTCCCATCTGCTTCATGTGAAAGTGAAACCTGGCAGTGAGAAATGGTTCTCACTGGTTACTAGTGATGTCATAGTCAGTGTGGTCTCAGTGTTGATGTAGTGGGGGGAACAGAACTGACTCCCCCCAAGACAGAGTGCTGCTCCACATAACACCCCAGTACTGCCAAGTGGAAAATCATCTATTTAGCAAACAGAAAAGAAAAAAAATACTTGAGATATAAGAAGTGATAGCTAATTACATCTGAAAGTTACAACTAATTGCAGGTATTTTCCAGGCAGTATACTAGCTCTTTAATATAGTTTTAGTATCAGTAAACCAGTTTGTAATTTATAATAGATAGGTTCCATGTTCAGTTTCAGGTCAGCTCCTGTTTTCCCCATACAAAATAATACTGTGTTGTCAGAATACATTATTGTTGCCACCCTTCTGCATATCCTAGGCAGATCATTAACAAAAATCAAAAACAGGAGCAGACCCAAGACTGAACCTTATGGGATTCCCATGCCTATTTCTTGCAAAATAGATCTCTCAGAACCTATTTTTACCATCTGCTTCTGTTTTAAGTAATGTTCAGATCATTGTATTGTACAGTATAATTCCCTATTCCTAGTTGTGCTAACTTTTTAAATGAAGGGACACTGTCAACCTTTTTTTATCATATTATTTTTTGTTGAAAACCCACAGTTTATGATTTTTTACCTTCTATAAAACTTACAGAAGTTGTTGGTTGTGAGATCTGCTTCCTTTCTTGGTACAAGTGAAATGCATGGGAATGGCACAATTATACCCAACTTTGCTTTGCTTCATATCCTTGACCTACTCTGATTGCATGCATCCTAAACATTAGCAACACCACAAACAGTGCTGCCACTCATGATGCAATAGTTTCTTCTCCTCCTACAGCATCATAAGTGGCTAGGTTGTAGTTAGAGGCAAGTTCAGGAAAGATACAGTGGAAGTTGATCAAAGAATGTAAACAAACACATTTTTGTGTGGTAACACCAGTATGATGGCAGTCTGCTTTTTACTTTAAAAAAATATATCAGCAATCTCTACAGAATGTGAGCAATGATAACATGTTTTTTAAACTAGACACACTTTGAAGCATTAGGAGGTTGACAGTATCCCTTTAATATGGGTTACCCACCAGGGTGAAGGCCTTCATTCAGTCACTAAAAATAGCCCCAGTGAGTAATCATTTATCCATGTTATCATAAATATCACTGGTTAACCTGACCAAGGCCATCAGTGTGCTGTACCTCCACACAAAATCTGTACTCATCCTCTGTGAACAAGTTATCTTCCAAAAATTTTAACAGTTTGAAAACAACTTTTTCTAATCATTTTGCCAGTGCAGCTAAGACATAACGTGGTGTATAATTCATAATTAACTGTTTATTCCCAGCTTTATGTAGTGGGGTTACCACCGCTGTTTTCCAGCAATTCAGAAGTTGGTTTGCACAAAGTGAAAGCTTAAATGGATACATTACCTGTTCTGTACTCTGCTTCACCACTGTTTTTAACATCTTTTGGAATAAAACTATAAATCCCTGTCTCTTCATTACCATTTAAGTTTAAAAATGATTCATATACCTCTTAATCAGCTAAATAAAACAAAAAACGCTTTTGAAAGAACCTCCATTCCACCCAGTTCCCTTTTATTAACATAGGCCTGGTCTATCTTTATTTTATATTCTGTCATTTTAGTAGAAAAAATCATTAAACTTTTCAACTATGTCTGTATTATTGCTTTTTAAATCCTCACTAACTCTTATTTTGTCAATCCTTCTTTGTTAATGGGTTGATAAAATTCTCTAAAAGAATCCCCAACATTTCTGGCGTTGGCTGTGTCTTTTAATTGTTTATCTTTGAAATACTTTTGCTTTATTTCTCTTTATTTCTGCCTTACAAAGATTTCTGTATCTAAGGTAACCGTTTAAAGAGCTAGTGGAACCAAAGCAGAGAGACACGAAAATGATACAAATTGTAAGAAGTAGCCAGCTGTAACTTTTTTTTCTGAAGTATTTTTTTTTCCTTTTGCTCATTAGAACGTTTTGTTTGACCTTGTCTGAAGTACTGTAAATTTTGCTCTACCTCAGTGTTGCACTGAATTTATACTGTGTTCCCCTGTTCTTTTCCTGTCAATGCTGACTCTAAACCCTTTAAAAACAATCCCTGCCTAGAGAGCTTTATGTGGAATAAATAAATATAAATAATATTGTGTTCGATGTATTGAATAGCTCTCAGCCTGGTACATAATCTATCTTTAATCCCCTCACTACATAATCAGCTAATCAGCATTGTGATCTCACTGATAGTGACATCACAGGTAACTGACCTGGCAGCTACTGAGTGGCTGTTCCTAAGCAGCAGTGATGCCACAGTCAGTGAGGTCACAATGCTGACGATGCGGTAGATGGAATGGATCTAGATATGTTAGCTGCCAGGTAAAGGGCTATTCTACACAGCATACCTACTAACATTAATCTTCTAATTAACCAAAAGAAAAAGAAAAGGTATGTCAGCTATAATAAAAATATAGCTGACATTTTTTAAAAAAAAAAAAAAAGTGTTTTCCTTTACTGTGTATGATCTTTGCAATGTGCTCACATCCTGTAAAACACGTATTGTTTCCCTGTTCTTTATGCATGATGTAGAACCTTTGTAAATGAGTCTTGGACTCAAAGGTCTTTCTGATTATCTCAAATAAATAAATAAATAAAATAATAAGTAATGGTTAACTGCTTTTAAAAACTAATATTAGTTTTAGACAGTACACTAGCTCTTTAAGTCATATCTACGATATATTTTTTACTGCTTCCGAAGACTATTCTTTGTTTTGAAGCCTATTCCTTGTTTGTTTTGTGTTGACCGCCAGCACTCACTGAAGTTCTCATTAACCAGGAGGCCACAGGAGCCCTCAGGGTGGTGTGAGCAGAGCTGCTTCCCCCTTCGGACGACCACCAGTATTCACAGGTGGGATCTCTAGTTGCAGCATCAGGAGCCATCTTGCATGGTTTCACATGCAAGTCTGTTAAAGAGATATTTGTCTTCCAAACTGTATTGATTGATTCTGTGGGCTAAAGCATCCCATACTGCTTCACTATGTTTACAACTGGTGCCTTAATTGCTAGCCTATCCCATGTGAATGCATAGTTTTTCAGTGCAGTATGTTTTGTTGGGAACCGTTCATTTTGTAACTAAGGTTGTTCTGTGCTCTGTTGATGCGTTTCAGCTTAGCTGTCTGGCTGAACTCAGGTTTTTGTTTGCAATTAAATGAACTTTATTTAAATTTTAAAAAACATGCACAAAACAGTAAACACATCAGAAATACAGTCATATTATGTACTGCATGATACTCCCCCGACCCACCCTATACCACGAACCCTGAAGAGACAGAAAACATAGACAGGTCTAGTAAAAGGAGACAACCACAACCCTATAGCCCCACCCTTCAGCAACCCCCCTATTGTCCCCCACCCTAAATAAACATGGACAGTAAGTCTCTAAAGTTATGCAGGATATACATCAATATATTTGACCTGGTAACAAGAAATTATATAGGTTCAAGCTGTATTAGCGAAATTGGTATACATAGCTATACATAGGGAGAGAAAGAGTAAAAGTAGGTTCAAATTCCTATCCCACTGACTCACCTCCCACTGACTCACTGTGTGAATGGGTCCCAATGATCACTAAATGAACATAGCCCATTGAACTCCGGTTTACAACTGCTTGTTATTTTGCTTTATTCAGGCTGTACTGTGCCTAGTTTATGCAGCTATGTTTAAAACAGTGTTTGCTATTTTGTCAGGACTAAGAAAAGCAAGATGGCGACTGCTCTTGGGCAGCCAGAAACAGCAGCTTAGAGATTTTTAGAGATTTTATTTTTATTTCTTTTTATTGCTTTATTTAGTTTATCTAGTAGTTTTATTTTAGTTCAGATTAGTTAGGGAAATGAAGTGAGGTAGATTAGCGAGATTCTGTGCATTTTTCAGGGGTAAGACAGGTAGTTGCTAACATCAGAGTTTTCTGTGTGCATGCAAAGTTGCGTGTAGCGTGAAGTGAAGCTTTCTGCTTTATGTGTTGGACACCTATTTTCTAGCACATTTCAGTTGCTAGTTTTTTATTGTTCACTGTGTTGACTGTTGTAGTCACCCTGTTCAGCTGGTGACTATTTGGAGCATGACCTGCCCGTTGGACTTTATCCTCATGTGAGGATCTGACCGCATCTGGAGCTTTGTGCCAAAAGAGGAGTCCTGCCTGCTTTTAATCGAGGACTTCAGCAACTGCCTGAGGAGTGAGATGGTCAAAAACGGTGAGTCCATTCCATTGTGGTGGACTGTAGAGGACTGTTGATTAGTGAAGAAAATCTGCAGAGCTGGTGTGGAGATTTTGCTGGGCCCTGTTGCTTACTTGGGGGGTGAACGCCCTGCCTGGACTTTCCTGTGTGGAGGTTGTAGGGGATACCTGCTGGAGGGTGTGGCGGCTCTGTGTACCTTGGGGGCTGCCTGCCTGTGGTTGTTGGAGGACAACGACTCACTGGGGGCCCTAGTTCAGGGGTCAGCTTAGGCTGATGTGCCTGCCTCCTGGGGTGGTGCACTGGTGGACCGGTCAGTAGGAAGGTCCTTCATGGGATCTTTGTTGGACTGCTGCTACAGTTACTGTGCTGGGGTGGCTGCCCAGGTTGGTTCGCTCAGAGGAGAGGGATCGGGAACATGAACCAGAGGGTGGCATTTGGCTCTGATTGCCAGGGGACTTCCCTGGTCTACATGCTGGTAAATGTATGCTTCCTGGGGGCCCTGAATTTTGGGGGCTGTTTGGCCCAAGTTGTTTGCCCTGAGTGCAGTTGACTTGTGGTCTGTGAACGGAGTGGAGTGGTGCCCTTAACTGAATTTAGTGCTTTTGGAAGACATCATTGGTTTTCTCTTTGGGTGTGTTGTGGATTGGGCAAGTCCCAGGCTCAATCACATTTGAATTGGGAGGCTATGAGAGAGCCTCACTGACTTCATTTATGCCAGCTACAATAATTTTAACTGTGGAAGTGGGAGTACTGAAGTTTTTGGTATCTTTCACCAGTAGGCAGAAGATGGGGGTGAGAACTCCATCTCTACCTAAACTCAGTTTTTAAATCTCTGGCGTGCTTTGTCCCCGACAGTGACAGTGAACTCCATCCAAAAGTGAACTGCTGCTTCTGCTCGAGCTTCAATATTTCCAGTCTGTTTTATGTTTGTTAGATATTTTTTGTTTGTGATTGGATTTTGTTTTTAAGGGTGTTGCGAGGATTTTGTTTGTTTTATTTAGTATTTTGATTGTGTGTATTTATTGTGTTTGATTGCTGCTAGTGGGTGATAATTAGCTATGTGTTGGCAGAAGTCTCATGTGGTCAGGTGCTACTCTTGTTCCAGGCTCTGGAACCTTCACCTTTTTAACTGTCTACTGCTGTTCACTGAGGTTTATTGGTGGTGTCATGGCTTGGGGATAGTTGGGTGGAGGCAGAGGGGTGGGGGCCCTAGACCTGGGGGGAGTGGTGTGGGTGAATTGGGGTTGTGGGGGCCAGAAGATACCCTGGGGTGAAATGGGTCCAGGAGAGTGGTCCTCCCTGCCTGGTTCCAATACCCAAGGGCTCCTCAGTGGGTGGGCAAATAGCGCAGTCTGTCCCAGTATTCCATCTGACTAGGGCGATGTTATGCAGTGCCAGGTCTATTAAAAACAAGACAGCAGTGATTTGCTGATCTTGTTGGGACATCTGACCTGGCTTACATCACTGAGACCTAGCTGGATGATAATGCCGGTCCAGTTTTGGAGTCAGCGATTCTGGCTGGGTTCTCAGTGACACAACTTCCAGAGGGTAGATCATATGGGAGGGGGTGTAGCCATTTGTTTTAGATCAGAACTGGGCCTGGTAGATGTGCCAGTGGGGGAGACCAAATCCTTCGAATGTATCTTGGGCACAGATGTAGGTTGCAGGATTCTTCTTGTCTACCGTCCGCCTAGGGACGAGAAGCAATTCCTGCAGGAAATTGTGGACTTCTTCATTGACATGGTGTTGGAGTCCCCCAGACTGATGATTCTGGGGAACTTCAATGCCTGGGTAAATGACAAACTCTCGCAATGTGGTCAGGACTTCCTCCAGCTAATGATTCCTTTGGGCCTTACAAAGGTAATTACTTCTGTGACCCATAGTTATGATCATTCATTAGATTTGGTTTTCCTACTGGGGATTGAGATCTCTGACTTGGTGGTGGAGCCATTTGGTTGGTCCGATCACCACACTATAAGGTTCAGTTTCCAGGTTCCCTCCATAGACCTGCCCCTACGGAGATGGTCTAGTACTGCCCCTTGAGGGGTCTGACCCTAGATGGTCTTGTGGATCTATCGGGTATACCAATGGCAAGCTCGGATCCAGGTGATCTGTTATTGGCTTATAATAGGGCAGTGACCATGACCTTGGATTCCATAACTCCTGTTCAGGTTTGCCCCCTCAGTCTTCGCACTTGGTCTCCTTGGTTCAATGGATTCTTGAGGGAGATGAGGTGAATGGGGTGGAGATTGGAATGGTGCTGGCGAAATCAGGCCTTGAGGCTGGCAGACTTAGATTGATGGCCCATTATATGGACTACCAATCGGCTGTCTCCCATAAGAAGGCAGAGTTCCTGTCCAGGGTGATCACCGCTGTGCAGAATTGACCAGTTCATCTCTTCTGAACTGTCAACAGACTGTACAATCCAGCCTGTTTGCAGTCCCTGGGAGCCTTTTCACAGAATAAGTGTGAGGAGTTCACTCGATTCTTTGCAGATAAGATTGGTAGCATCAGGTCTGAGATCTGTGCAGCACATTCCAATGGGCTTGGTAGCGGTTGGTGGGAGGCTGCAAACATCTAAGTTGTCTGGTCGAACCTTGACCGTTTGGTGATCATGGACATCGTGAAGATTATCCAGGGTATGCAGCTGACCTACTGTAGTCTCGACCCGGGCCCAACTCACCTCTTAGTGGGGTGTGTTGAGGTTATAGGTCCAGTCCTGGCTGAGAAAGTCTGGTGTAGGTTAGAGACAGGTGTGTTTCCAGACACCTTGAAGGAGGTGGTGGTGACACCTCTGCTTAAGAAATCTTCTCACAACCCTGACTGTATTGCCAACTACAGGCCTGTCTCTAACCTTCCCTTTGTGGGTAAGGTTATTGAGAAGGTGGTCACTCTGCAACTGGAGGATCATCTTGTCATCCATAATGTCTATGATCCTCTCCAGACATAGTACCAAGACAGCATTGGTTCAGGTACTTAATGATCTCCTGATAGCGAGAGATCAGAAGAGCCGTTCCATCTTGGTTCTTCTAGATCTCTGCGGCATTTGACACCGTGGACCATGGAGTGTTACTGGATCACCTGCAGCTAATCTGTGGACAGTCAGGAACAGTCCTCAGGTGGTTCCATTTTTTTCTCACAGGAAGGACTCAGAGAGTGGTGTTGGGGATTTATTCCTTGGCTCCTTTCCCCTTGCCCTGTGGGGTGCCACAGGGCTCTGTGTTAGTGCCCATGTTGTTCGTGGTGTATATGCTGCTGTTGGGTGACATTATAAGGCAGTACAGTCTGAGCTTTCACTGTTATGCAGATGATACTCAGCTGTACATGTCCTTCGTGCCTGAACAGGGTGGAGCTAACTCAACTTTTAACAACTGTCTCTCTGAGATCCAAGACTGGATGTTTGTCAACTGGCTGAAGTTAAACCCTGATGAGACTGAGGTGTTGGTTGTGGATCTTGGTCATCAAGTACAAGAGTTCTCAGCTGGTCAGCCTTCTGGGCTTTGGCTCAGTGGCAGCCAGTTGTTGATGTCTGACTGGGTGCAAAATGTGGGCATTATTCCTGACAATGGGTTGACACTGTAATCTCAGGTGTCTGCTGTCATCAAGACCTAATTTTACCATCTGAGGAATATCGCTCAGATTTAACACCTTGTCCCGCCTGACAACCTTCCAATGCTGGTTCACGCCTTTGTGACGTTATGTCTTTACTACTGCAATGCCCTGTACCTAGGGCTACTGGGGGTTGATATCCGCTGTTTGCAGCTGGTGCAGAATGTGGCTGCCAGGCTGTTGACAGGTTTACCTAGATCTTGCCGTGTCATGCCTGTGCTCCGCGGTCTTCACTGGCTGCCTGTTCAGTGGCGGATGATCTTCAAGGTCGGTTTACTGACCTATAAGGCCCTACACAAACAGGGTCCATGTTATCTGAAAGATCTTTGTCCCTACCACCTACTCTGCTCCACCAATAAGGGATTGCTATAGGTTCCCAGGGTTCTTTTGAAGACCTCGGGAGTTCAGGCATTTGTATTCATGGCCCCAACCCTGTGGAACTCTCTACCTTTTTGGGTACCAGAGTGCCTGACCTTGGAAAGTTTTAAATCTGCATTAAAATCCCATCTATTTAAACTTGCTTTTCCAGAGTTTTGATAAACATGGGTCTGCTGATGTATTTTTAATATGTTTTTAGATAGATTATTTAAAGTCTGTTTTCATTAGATATGTACAAGCGTTTGGTCTATGGGAAAAGTGCTTTTTTAAAAATAAAACATTGATTGATTGACTGATTGATGTATCTGACTGCACTGTACTGTATTGTGTGATCTTGCATGTTTGTAAGTGCCTCTTTTAATTCAGATCTGTCCATTCCCTTTCAGCCCTCCACCTCACTCTCTCTCTCATTTCAATCCCTGTTTACTTTCCCCTACCCTCTCAGCCTACTTTATCTTGACCGTACTCTTCTTTCATCCCCCAGAAGTCCCCAGCAACCAGGAGGCCACAGCATCCCTCAGAGTGGTGTGAGCAGAGTCCCTTCCTTCATGGATGACAGCCAGTACTCACAGGTGGGCTCTCTAGCTGCAGCATGAGCCATCTTGCAAGGCTCCACATGCAAGTCTGTTAAAGAGATATTGGTCCACAAAACTATACTGATTGATTCTGTGGGCTAAGACATCCCATACTGCTTCACTATGTTACAAATGGTGCCTTAATTGCTAGCATATCCCATGTGAATGCATAGTTTCGCAGTGCAGTGTGTTTTGTTGGGAACTGTTCATTTTGTAACTAAGGCTGTTCTGTGCTCTGTTGATGTGTTTCAGCTTAGCTCTCTGGCTGAACTCAGGTTTACAACTGCATGTTATTTTGCTTTGTTTAGGCTGTACTGTGAGTTTACCCAGCTATGTATCTGACTGCAATGTACTGTATTATGTGATCTTGCATGTTTGTAAGTGCCTCTTTTACTTCAGGTCTGTCCCATTCCCTCTCAGCACCCCCCACTCCCTCTTTCATTTCAATCCCTGTTTACTTTCCCCTCCCCCCTCAGCCTACCTTTTCTTGACCATCCTCTCCCTTCATCCCCCAGAAGTCCTTAGTAACCAGAAGACCACAGAAGCCCTCAGGGTGGTGAGAGCAGAGCTGCTCCTCCAGATGACAGCTAACGCTCAGAGGTTGGATCTTTAGCTGCAGTGTCAGGAGCCATCTTGCAAGGCTCTACCCAACCAACACACTCCAACCGGGAAAAATTGGTGCCATTATTCCTGCCACTCCTTGCTGATGCTATTATTGTCAGCACTGATTAGACCCAGTGCCCTACGCCTAGAGACCCCCTACTCCACTAGGGGGCACAAACTTCAAGCCACCTTTTCTATTTTCTTTCTCATCCTACTCCCAGCAGGGGATGTTGAGCTAAACCCAGGCCCCCAACCTGGGCAAAAGTCTTCTACCCCCCCAAAAAAGGCCTAAACATCATGCATATATAGAGTCTCCTACCTAAACTCGATCAACTTAGCTGCTGGGTAACACAAAATGCTCCTGATATCCTCTGCCTCAGAGAAATTTGGCAGTCTCCCAAAACCCCTGACTCCTTTCTATCCATCCTTGATTATGCCCTTCTCTACCAGGACTGTAGGAAAAGGGGTGGAGGAGTAGCAATTTATGTAAAGCAGCCACTTCAGTGCTCAATTATCAAGAGAGAATCCTGACCTTGCTCATGTGAATTGTTACTCTCCCAACTCAACCTCCTTTCTTCCCTGCCTATCTACATTGTGGTGATCTACGCTTCCCTGTGCGTAGCCCAGTATGCCCTTATCTCCTGTGTGTTCTTCCTTCCTCCCCTCGCAGCATCTGGTGAACTGCTCCTTGTAAAAGATTACAATCTGGATTGGCTTTTCCACTTTGCAAAAGCAGCCACATCCAAAATTGAATCTATCAACTGTTTACAATTAATTACAGAGTCCACTCACTACAACCAACACTCATCTAATCATTCTCTAATAGACTGGATCCTGGCCTGCCATCCACACAGAATATCTGCCACTGGTGTAATGGATGCTGCCCTAAGTGATCACTGCATTACCCATTGTACCAGAAAAGTTCAACTCCCAAAATCTGCCCCAAAATATATTAATACCCACCCACTAAACTTACTAAACACCAGCTTCCTTCTTCATGATCTACAATTTGCAGATTGGGACCCTGTCTTCACGGCACCCGATACTGACTCAACCCTGTCCAGTTTCCTGCAGACATTTAAACAGGTCTGGGACTACAATGCCGGCCCCCGGTTAAAGCCAGAGTCAAAAAGTACCAACACCCATGGATTTCCAGCACCCTAATTGCCTGAACCCTCTATAAATCCACACTGACCCCCTCAAACCAGACAAGCTTACAACACAGCAAGAAATGCCTGCACCAAAGTGATAAGACAAGAAAAGGCAGATTACTTTAAGTCCCGTCTAAATGCCACCTTACCTTCCTCCTTCTGTATGGTGGTCCACTCTCTTATAGACCCTCATCAGACCTCCACCCCTATTCTCAAGCTAAATGACCAAAGCATCTCTGAACCCATCAAGGTGGCAGAAACCCTAAACAGCTTTTTCATCACATGTACCCTTCCTGACCAGTTCTCTCCCCCATCTCCAGGTCACTGCTTGCCCCCCCAACTCCCTGCCAAGAACACTTTCATCCTTACTCTCACATCACCTGAAGAAGTACTAAACACCCTCTACTCTTTAAACACGGCCAAATCCAGCCCAGAGGGCATCCACCCCAAGCTTCTACACATTTAGGCACCAGCTATAGGATTTCTTCTCAGTTACCTTCTAAATGTGTCCTTCGAGTCTGGTAAGGTCCCCTAGCATTGAAATCAGCCTGTGTTATCCCTCTCCACAAGGTTGGCCACCCCTCAGTCCTTGGAAACTACCATCCCATCTGCCTCCTCCCTTCACTTGCCAAGCTGCAAGAGTCTCTGTCCAGACCAGACTGACTTTCTCAGGTCCACAAATTAACTCTCCCCATACCAATATGGGTTCAGGAAGCACCATTCAACAATATCTTCCCTCCTCCATGTCACAGGACACATCCAGTTTTTCTCTGACCATTTCCGACTAACTGCTGCTATGCTATTTTTGTCGATTTGGCTAAGGCTTTCAATTCTGTCTCCCACCCCCTGCTTCTTGACAAACTCATGGGAGCCGGACTCACCCCCCCCCGCAGTACAGCAGTTCAAATCCTACCTCAAAAATAGGCAACAGTCAGTCAGGATCGTGAACTCCACATCCCCCTGCTCTCCCCATCCTTACTGGTGTTCCCCAAGGATTGAACCTAGGCACAGTTTTAATTTCCCTATTCATCAACGATCTCCCTGCAGTCTGCAAATGGTCCCATATATGTATATATGCATATGACACTATACTTTTCACATCCGGACCTGTTTTAAGTGACATTCATGCTCTACTACAACACGGCTACAACAACATGCAGTCTTGGTTTCGTGCAAACAATCTCAAAATAAATACCTCCAAAACTGTTTCCATGACATTCGGATCATCCCCAAAACTGGCAAGAACATCCAGCCCCCCTGTAATCACCACCTTGGATGGAAACACACTAAACACTGTCACTTCCTTTAAATACCTAGGAGTATTAGTAGACTATCTGCTAAACTACTCAACCCACATAGATGCCTTCACATTGAAGCTCCACCCGAAACTTGGTCTTCTTTACAGAAACCGTGAATCCCTCCCACTATCTGTTAGATGCACACTGCTAACAAAAATGATCACTCTCATCTTTGATTATGTGGACATTGTGTACAACACTACCCCTTCCACCTCACTATCCAGGCTGGACTCCTTATTCCATGCTGTTTGCTGTTTTGTAACAAATTCTCTTTTCAGAACACACCACTACATGCTCCTTTCCTCCCTTGGGTTAGCACCCCTCTCCCATCACCATTTTTGCCATTCCATTTCTTTTATTTCCAAATTTTGGTTTGACCTACTGCCCCCTACCTAGCTGAGAAACTAACCCCTGTGGCCTTTTCTCTTTAATCGCTGTGCTCTAGGGACTCCCACTCCTTCTTCCTCCACAAACCATCCTCATCAGTGGCACCCATCTGCCTTCTCCTACCATCTCCCCTACATGTGGAACCAGCTTCCCCAGCCCCTCAGAAACTCACCTCGCACAACTACATTAAATCTCAACTTCATCAACTCCCTTTCCCCACCTGTAACTGCAACTAGCCTGCCTTTAGCCAAATGAACACAGTTTAAACTTCAAAACCACTGTACTGTATATTATTGTATTCATGCAGCTGATTGTAAATAACTGTATATCTGCAACTGAATGTAAATAACTCCTTTGTACAAAATCATGTGATTGAATGTAATATTGTCATTGTCATAGGCTGTGGGTGTAATGATGGACACTGACACAAAAAGGTAATGTGGCAAGACTAAAAAAAAATTGCCAAGTCTAAAACTTTATTAAAGTGACAGCAAAAAGAAAATATAAAACTATTAACTTTGCAGGAATACAGAAAGAAACATAAAAGTTACAAAAATAAATGAATGTTTCCACAGGCAATATCAGCAAACGAAAAGGCCTCCTGGGATTTCAATTATCTTAGTCTGTAAATGCAGACTCCCAAATGGATCAGTACTGGCTGATCCCAAAATGAATCTGAAGGTATCACGAGAATGAGTCTCCTTTTATCCTAGGGAATCATCAGGTGATCACTTCAGACTCCGCCCCTATACTCTTCAATACAGATTTTCATTTATAAAACTCTTTTATTTCATTCTAAGTAAAGGAACATTCAATATATCGTTATTACAAAACATTGACATCCCTGAAATGAAATATAATACAGGTTTAACTAAAACAGTAGTCTTGCAAGTTTAGCCCCTCCCCCAACCTATCCACAGTATAAATTATAGTGAGAAATGGGCCATTGCCTCCTAGGAAACAGCAAGAGCAACAAGTGCAAATGGCTGTAAGGAATACCTCAGACTAAAGGCCTGAATACCCATATTATCTGGTGTTTTACTTTAATATTAACAGGAGCTAGACTCTCTAAAGGAGTACAACTGAAAAGAGTGCATCATTTATCTTACAATATCTGAAATACTGCACATTTTTGTTTAGAAGTTTCTTTTGGGAGTGCCAAACACATTGCAGCACAAGCAAACAAAAGCAGTCCGTTTAATTTCAAATCTGCTTATGTTTAAAACCATTTGTGCTGCTGGCATATTGCCTTTCCATGTCACCTTACCAAAAATAATAAAATTAAACAGTAAGGAAAAGTAAGCTGTTTTTGGGTCAAAATAGTGTTGCTAAGGCATATCTAGGGAACCTTACAACAACACACTAAGGACTTGGGTGACCAGCAGGCAGACTCTGAATCTTTTTACTATCTTTATTTTTCTTGTCTGCCTAAATAAACTAAGTGCTTGCACTGTGAGGAGAATTCCCCTATATTTGGCATACACATTTGTCTCCTGGGCATTGCTTAAACATGAAAAGAGGAACAACTAGCCCAAATATGCTAAACTCCAGGTCTATACACTGTAGCCTATCGGGGGAACTGAAGCTCCATACCTGTCTTTTTAATTAAATGAAAGTGATAGAAAGGGCCTCTTATCCAGGTGGCCTGCCTGGAAAAAGGGAATTAAAAGGGGGAAAGGAAAGGAAAGGACAGTAAAGATATTCAGAGAGTGCTACTGTAGTAGACTTGGGAAACAGAATTAGACAGGTATTTGGAGGTTTAACAGGACACTTTCCCACTCATGTGTCTATTCTATGTATGTATACTGTTGTAACTCCCTTCCCTTCACCCCTGGGTTGCACCTGGAAATGAGCCTCGACTCAATGTGCTTGTCCCGGTTATCAAATGTTTAAATAAAAAAGAAATAAATTATTAATTCATTTAGGTCCACATTTAACCATTGTAAGTATATAATCCATACTTTTTTTTATAGTTGCACATTTATTAACAATTTTTAATAAACTTGAATTAAAAAAGGTCACAACCTCTTCACTGTGGCTCACAGTATAAAGTGATGACTTTATCACCATGACATTCTTTTAATTTTTTATCATTTTTCCTTTTCTTGAATGTTATGTTATTTCTTTTTATTTATTGAAAATGTACTTTTATTTCTTGTTATCACATTTACATTCATAAAATACCTCAAAATGACCTTATACTCAGTAGAAATCACATTCCTAGTATAGAAGAAGAAGAAGGAGAATCAGCATTTATATAACGCTTTCCATACACAGTATCCCAAAGCTCTTTACAAGCAATGCTAGACTGGTAGTGAAGTGACTGTATGTGTGGTGGCGCCATATCGCACATCATCGCCCACACACAGCCTGGATAATTGCATGAACTGAGTTATGGGAAGGGGAATGTTGGCCAGGACACCAGGAATGCTTCCTATTCTTTTGCAAAGAGTGCCCTGGGTTCTTTTATTTCCACCTGGACACCCACCAGGACAACACCAGGATGGGCAGAAGGGACCTCGGTTTAACGTCTCATCCGAAGGGCAGCACACCCCAGCAGTACAGCACCCCCCAATACTGCACTCAGATGCCAGCAATTTTTAGGTGCAAGTTCAATCCCGGTGTGGGACAGGAACCCACGATCTTCTGGTCCAGAGGTGGATGTGCTACCAACTGAGCCATGCTGACACCGTATACTACATTCTATTAAGCAGCATTATGCTATAATTTTGAAAGATTTTTGTGAATCAGACAATTCTGCTGTAACTTCCTTGTGGACTATCCCTGTGGTAACAAGGGAGCATAAACAACAACTGCTG
Source organism: Neoceratodus forsteri (assembly GCA_016271365.2). Taxonomy (NCBI): domain Eukaryota; kingdom Metazoa; phylum Chordata; order Ceratodontiformes; family Ceratodontidae; genus Neoceratodus; species Neoceratodus forsteri. Next base: position 1,050,069,798 of record CM028132.1, read on the forward strand.
CAAACATTCATTTAGTCCCCCCACCCCAAAATCAAGCATTTTTTTTTATTTTTTTCGTGTTTGTTTTCATTTTATTTCTTTATATACCTTGAATTTCTTGTTATTTCATATTTAAGAAAAACACAGGCCTCTAATGATGACCAATCTATTTTGTTAATTTCTTCCTTAAGAACTTCATCAGTTCAATTCTTAAAAGACCGACATTCTTTTACTATAATCTTATTTTCCTTTTTTTTCGCTCTTTTTCCTAATTAGACAGACCAGACAATGATCTGATATGAAATCTATCAAAATCCCAGAGTTGGCTATAAATTTCATCCAGTTTAATAACACCAATGATCTAACAGATCCCCTTCCTGTTTTATAATTTTTTTTCTAGTTTGCTCAATTGTCACTTGGTTAAAACAACTCATCATTAACATCCCATTTACTTTATAATTTTTACTTGGGGATGCCCAATCTATCTTTAAATCCCCCATTATTATCTGTTCTTTTTTCTGAAGCTGTCAACGTTTCTATTACTAGGATGACCATTTTTGTGTACTTTGGTGGCAGATACACACAAAAAGAAAACTTCAGTACCTATTTCACTACTTAATATAATTTTAATAGTTAGATGTTCAACAGAATTACAAGAATGTGCTTCAACTTGCTCTACCAAATATTGTTGTCTGTGGATCCCCTTCCCAAAATAACCATGCCACACACAAATCCTTGTTGGGTGTTCAGTTGGCCATATTTTATTAATAACTCATAAATCTTTCCTTATTTTATTTACATCACATAATCAACAAAATCATTTTCATATGTTCATCATCCATATATACATCCATTGTTCTTCAATAATTTTCCCTCCTTCTGGGCTTGGGTGCATACCCGATGCCCATTTCGCTCCTTCTGGGCTTGGGTGCATACCTGACACCCACCTTCGGCCCTCTGTGATGCAAACCCCACAAGGGCCAAACACGGCTGGGTGCACACCCAGTCCATGTCCTGGTTTCCCAGCCCAGTACCCCCTGAGCCCCATATATCCTTCTCCTGTGTTTCCCATTCACACCTTCCTCCATCCCTCCCTCCCTCCCCTTTTTCTCTTCTATCCACTCTCCTTTTCCCATCTCACCCCATGTGTCCACATGTACCTGGCACCCCTGCTGCTGTCCACCTTCAGCAGCCCTTGTGGTCCCAGCATACCTTAATCCCCACTGCTGTCTACCTTCAACAGTCCCGGTCAACCAACTGCTGTCCACCTTCAACAGTCCCTATGGTCCCATGTTTCCATCCAATCCTGGTCACCTGCTGTCCACCTTCAGCAGCTGACCCTCCCAATCCTCTTCTGTACCCCTTCCTACCCCTGAGTTACAGGGTGGGTCAGTGGGCAAACTACTCCTTAGCAATGAAGAAGGGTGCTCCTAGCTCTGCTTTCCCTCAAGTATCCTTTTCCTGTAGTCCTTCCCCTTGCTTCTCTCCACCAATCCCTGCCCTAGCCCCCCTCCCCTTCTCCACCTCTCCCCCATAACCTAATCCTGAACAGCCCTGCTATTTTGGTCAGGAGACCCCTGACAATAAGTCTTTCCCTTTAAGTGGCCAATCCACTTTCAATCAATCAATCAAAATCTTTATTTATCCAGGCGAACATCATTGAGCAAGGCTCATTTGTGAGATGGACCTGGTTAGAACAAGGTCAAAGGTACAATAGAAACAATACATATTTATCTGTAGAGTCAATACAATGGAATACAAAAATAAAATTAATTTCAAGGTGCAGTAACAATACACATGTAATCATGATGCAGTATAGAACAACTTTGCAAGGATGTAGATGCATGTGTACATAAAAAAAAAGAGTGAGAAGGGAAGAGGAGCTAAGGTTAACAACAGCAGGTAGAGTTTTATACAGCACTTTGCACAACCTTATCAGCCGGACAAGTCAGGATGGGGAGGGGATGCCAGGAAGAAGAAAAAGGTGATGGGGGGGAGGCCAAAGATGGGGGAGAGTAAAGTAAGAGGGAAAGAAAGGGGGGCAGGATATGACACAGGGAGAGGGAGAGAAAAGGGGCAAGGGGCACGACTCAACCATTGAGTTTGGAGGCCCTCCAACAAAAAATGGGAGTCAGGGGGTAATATACCTAGACATATGAAAGAAGTGGATAGCAGGGAGTAGATAGTAGGTACTACTTCACTATGGACTCCACTTTTTTGTTAACCTCTTCGTGGCACCTTCCACTACTTTTACATCCCCTGCAAATCACCACACCCACCTCGGGATGATCTCAGACCAGGCAATCACTACTGCTGACCACCGCCCTTTAATGATCCCTAAGTCTGCTTTAATTTCCCTCAAAATGTTCCATCAAGGCCTTGACCCTGAATCATTTCTCTCAAGTGCAAAATCAGCAGGTCCAGCTTTAGCATTTTCATTTTTAACTCTTCCAGAAGCAGAAACAGCTGGGCCCATCACATCCCCATAACCCTTTCCATTGTACTTTCATTGCTCCCACCTCAATCAACAGCTGTCTCCCCCCAGGCCTCACCACTGCTCTTCTCTCCACCCAGTATATAAATGAGTGTCCCACAATCCATATGCTCCTCTTCTGGTCTAGATCTAAACAGCAGCATGTTACTTATTCAGCTCTCTCACATATGATTTATAGCAATCGGATTTCCACCTACCCACCCTCTTTATTTCTGCTGCTGATCGCCCTCTTGCTGCCTCCTCTGAGACTGCCCCAGTCCTGAATGAATGAGAAACCTGCAGTATCCTCCCCCAAAATTCTAGTCCCTTCTTCATTACTACTCCTACCTGGAAGGTGGTGACTCCATTCCCAAGTATAAACAAATTGTCCCCTACTGACTCCCTAACTGCCTTGTACTCGGTCACACTTACACAGTATAAACTGTCCTGCCCATTCTTTTCTATCACACCTCATTCCTAGCCCTGCCTGATCTGTTTTGGTCCCACTAACCAAATCTCTTTCCTATCCTCCCACCACTGCACATCTTCCCAGCGGAGCCCCTGTTCTCTACATTTCTTGCTCTGTGCCATCACTTCACTCACCTGGATCACTCCTCAAAATATGACTAAGAAAATTGCTGTGAAGAGCTTTGCTTCATAATGTGAATGGCAAATGCTACCCAATCCCCCCACCAACCTACCTAACAATCCCACTGATATAGGCCATCTTTTATCTGGGGTCTTCCCTTTTATCCTTTTCCAGCCCTGCATCATTTGCTGGACTACCAGAGCCCTGCAGGATTCCCCCTATCCCTTCATGCTGCACACTAAACCTATCCTTGCCAAGTGAATCACCATAATTGAATGCGATAATCCTTCATCAGACTTCTGGATGAGAAACCTCAGCACCTGCCCCTTAGTCACTGGCCCACTTACCTCCATTCTAGCCCTCTCTCTGAACTCTTGATACATTTGAAGATCCTTCCTATGCCTTCAGCATCCTTGTAGACCAAGAGCTTCTGTATAGAGACAGGACTTTTCCCAGCCAATCTCCCACATGTGGGGTAGAACCTCTGTTTTCTTGGCTGCTGCCTCTGGTGCAAGGCACCTGAACCTGTGCAACTGAAGATGGGAAAGGCTGTCAGCCACCGTGTTTCTTACACCCTCTCTGTGCCTTGCCTTAAATGACGGGTTCAGTCTCCACCCCTGTAGTACTCTACCCTTCCCGATCTTACTCTTCCCTTACTGACCCTAGGTTAGCAGCCCTCATTGCTCCCTGCTGCCCCTCATATTTACCATTTAACCCTGGTTTTCCCCCTTGTCCTTGCCCTTGCCTTTTCATCTCCCTACATTGCCTGGGCCAGATACCACCACCATGGAAACCCTTGCCCTCCCTTCCCCCACCCCTTCCTCCTAACCCCAAAGCACCCTTGAATGAACTGCACTCCATACAATCTGTCCCCTGAATTTCTTCCCCCCACTCCTGCAGAGTGATAATGGGTGTGGCCTGCCATACTTTGCACAGGCATATTTGAACTTGTAGCTTGCCCAAGCACACTACACCATATTATGTCCCCAATATAGTTTTTGCTGGCTGTCTGTTTCTGCGTTTACTCCTCCCCCCACCCCTACCCCATTTGCACTGTTAATTCTAACCAGATGTCTGAGTGCCTTGTATCCCATCGAACATCCCCGTTGGAAGCCATACTCTGATAAAATTTCTCATCGAATAACAGCCACCCAAAACCACATCTTATATGCATTGTGTATAATCTGAGAATACGCTACTTATGAGATGGCCAGCCCTGGATGTTTTTGCAGCATGATAGCACTGAAATATGTAAATCCTGTAAGCCATGCATCCATGGTCCTACCCTTAAATGACTTCTCCTCCTATACTTTCCCCAATAACACTAGAGCTGCTGCCATCTCAGTCTTCCCTATCCTCTCCTTCTCCTCATATTTCTTTGCTGCTTCTTTGTCTATCAGTGCAAAGATGTCAGTGTACCCCCTTTTCCATATTTTCTCCTTCAACACCTGGGGAATGTGATCCCCAGCTGTGCCCTCTGCTGCCTCTTCATCCCCTGTCTTGTTACCTTTGCTCCTCCTGCCTCCTACCCTGCCCCTCCCCTCAGTTCCTTTTATTTATCGCAACACCTTCTCCAGCTTCTGAAGCCCATTCTCATCCAACTCTCAATGAAACTCTTTAAGATTACCCTCTCAGGTGAGATCAATATCGTTGTTCTTATGCTTCTTCCCTGTTGCTCTCTTGGTCCCCTTTCTAGGCCATCCTCCATCCTTGCGTGCTGCCCCTTCTGGCACTTTCCTCTTCCTCTCTATTTTCTTCTTTGCCCCCTCACTTTTCCAGGCTTCCAGCATAGCTTGCACCTGCACCTGTACCTCATCTCCACAGCCTTCTGGACTGGGTCCTCACTCGTAGCTGGGCCCACACCACTGTTGTTGTTCATTCCTGGCATCATGCCAGCCAAGAAACTCCGGAAAATCATGAAAATCAGTCCACCGTAATCCCCACTGTGACTCATAAACTAGTCACCATTCTGACTGCTCACTGCAAACCCCCTTTCTTGCTCCTAGAGCTTGTCCCTAACCTAGTCCCACTCTTTAAAACCACCTCTTTTTTTTTGAGGTCTAACTGATTTCCACTGAACACCCTAACTTACTTCCCGACCCAGGTCTCCTTGTCCCTACATGGTATATGACATGCACTGCTTGTATCCACACCAGGAACCTATGCAGGCTGCCACCATTTTGGATGAAAGCCTATGGAAAACATGGATCTAAGCAGATTTACATGCAAGACCTTTCTCTTTTCTCTCTTAGGATCATCCTTCCTTTTAATCACCTCCTGTGCCTTGATTTGCTTTTTTTTTGCTGAACACCTTATCTAAATTGTATTATCTCTTATAATTTACTGTGTATCTTCATAGAAACAAAGAAAGTGATGACAGAAGGGGACCGCAAGGTCCATCCAGTCAGCCCAAGAACATGTGTCCTCATATTTCTTACAAAATTATCAGTTTTTCCTCCTCCCACGTTTCTGGCCTTCTAAAATGGTGTTCATTTTCAAAATGGCATCAGTGCCCCTTTCACACATGTGCTGGCCCCAACCATGTAGAAGATGGCAGCCAGGATTTGCATGCATGCATGGTGTGTATCCTAACTCTGTGAACAAGATGATGACTGCCTTCTCTCCATGCATGCATGTTAGCTCACCGCCATACTCTACATGGTGGCTGCCCATAGTGCGCATGCATGGTGTGGTCATCGTCCCCCTTTCACACACAGACTTTAAACTCCCTTCTAGCATCTGCATCTAACAGAATGGCCACAATGTGTCCCATCCACCATCTTGTGCTCCATTCTCTTACACACCACTGTGCTTTGCCATGGACCATTTTCAATCAAACTCGGCCCTCACTGTTCCCCAGAGTACTCTACCTACCCTTGGCATCCAGTGACTGGAATGGGTTCAGAATGTCACTTCCCCACTGGATTGCGATTTTAACCTGCCTGTCCCCATCTTAGATGCCTACAACTTTAACCAAAAAATCTCCTCAAGAAAATGACTGCTTTCATTCATCATTCATTTCTTTTTTTAAACCTAAACATTTTACAGGGGTTGTAGCACTGACGTGAACTACTAGTCTACTCCTATTAAATAAGCCTTATCCAGAATGCCCCCCACCATGACCTGCCTACATTTTTTTTAAATACCAAGCCTTACCCACGTTATATACCAATAACATCCTGCTGCTAGCAGAGCATCATTATCACACTGTTTGGTAACTGGAGTCAGATCCTACTTCGGTTCACTGTGTGTACCATTCAGTGTCTCCTTTTCCACCTGCAGACAACTATCCCTCAGTACCAGATACTGCTTTTGAAACCACAGTTTTCCCCACAACCAGGCGATTGCAGGCCAGCCTCCCTCAAAACAAACATTCCATTCTTTGTTCTTTCTATATGTATATATATTTTTTTTATCTCTCTGGCCTGCCCAGCCTCCACAATTATCCACTTTTCCTTACCTGTATCTCTCAAATTTGTTCCAGAAATCCTCGTTCAATGAAAATACTTGCCAACTGAAGTGCTAGAGTGTGTCTCCAACAAACCAAACTGCTCTCTAGCAATGAAGAAGGGTGCTCCTAGCTTTGCTTTCCCTTAAGCATCCTTTTCCTGTAGTCCTTCCCCTTCTGTCCACCAGTCCTCACCCCTAGCCCTCCCCTCCCTTTTCTCCCTCTCCTGTTATCTAATCCTGAACACCCCTGCTATTTTGAACAGGAGACACCTGACAATAGCCCCCTCCCTTCTCCCCCTCCCTCAGGTTACCCAATCCTGAACACCCCTGCTATTTGGGTCAGGAGATCCCTGACAATAAGCCTTGCCCTTTAAGCTGGCAATCCACTTGCTTTTACATAAAAAAACTACTCTTCCCACTTTATCCTTCTGGTAACCTTTCTGAAAAAGGCTGTATCCCTTTAAATTGATATACTTATCCAGGATTCATTTTTTTTAACCTTGTTTCATTTAAAGCAAGAATATCCTATTTTTTCACTTCACCCAAGCCTTTATCTCATCTATATAGGCAATTAAACTTCTAACATTTATGTGAACTCATTTAAGTACTTTTAAATTATTTAATTGAGTAACATTTCCCAAATTACTCACAGTGGGTCCTGGAATACTTTTAATATCACCACTCAATAATAACATAATCAATAGTAGCAGCCTCCTTGCTAAACAACAATTCATAATATATTTTCTGTTCATTTTACACAGTTTAGACTTTAAAAATGTTACTTTAATTAGTCTGTAATAACACCAGTTTGAGACTGAATAATACTGCAAAAACATTGAGTGGGCAGACTTGATGGATCATTACAGTTTACTTCCAGATGTTCCCAAATTTCAGAAAATGTTGTATTCTTACTTATAGCAATGTGACTGCTATATTCTTTGCTGTTTGAATCATCAATCTTTGTTAAGTAATGCAAAGCAAGTAGCATACCCACATGTACAGCAAATAACCTAACTGATTCATTTTAAAATAACTTAAATTATGAACAAAAGTCCTTATACTCCTATAGTCCTAGGACCTACAAACCTAGTTCCCTTAATCCGAGATGGCCCTGCATATTCTTTACCTTTTACTTATTCTGGCCTTCCTCTTGGCTGCCTACTCTTTCACCCCAATTTCTATCCTATTCCTTAATAACTCCTTATTTTTTATCATTTAGGTATGAGCTCTTGCTTAGCAGAGACTATATGGGATTGTTGTCTCTTCTCATTCCAGTAAAGCTTATCATTATGTACCTTTGCATGTTAATTATGTTGACCGGTATGTAAAGGCCCATATTGACCAGCACCTTCACAATGTCTTTTTTTTTTTGCACCACTGTCCACCGCAATTGTAATCTTATGAAGTGTACTGTATTGTATTAATGCCCAGGACCACCTTGAAAATGAGCTTGCTCAATGGTGTTTATGCCTGGTTAAATAAAGTGATTGATTGATTGATACTACTATTTTACAAAGCACTAATAAAATATCACTGGTTGAAAGCACCCCTCTTAATGTGGACCAGCTTTAAGAACTCTAAATTGCTATAAGTCTTCCCCCATCCCCGTTGGCCCCCTTGCTTACTGGGTGTAAAGATAGAGTGCTGTAGTTGTCCCTCTGACATAAGGCAGGCTCAGGCAACTGAATATGCTTATCTGTATAGGGCCCTCTTCACAAAGGAGTAGGTTTCTGTTTTTTTGTCTGTGGCAAAATGTCTTTTATGAACATGGCTGCATAGTACAGGATTTAACCTGAAATGATATGAGTAACTAGGGAAAAAGACACAGCTGGGTCTAACTGTAAAAACAGTGAGGGGACAGACATGATGGATCATTGGTATTCTACTGTCCCAGCACTACTACATTTTCTACTATTCTTCAGGATACAGAAAATGATCTGCCTGCTGATGAGGCTGTCTTGCTAACAAGGAACAAATTATCAGCAGTCTGATAATTACACAGCAGTACTGGTTCAACATAAATTCCAGGTTCAGACCACAGGTATGGCAGCAGAACATTGCACTGCTACCTGGAAGACCTGTGTTTAGATATCATCCCCAGATTCCCATGCAGGAGCCAGCAGGGGGTGGGCAAATGTCATGGAGGTGAGGTGCTTGACTCCAGGGGAAGATGGCTGTGGGCCACCCAGATTTCATGCACCCTCCTGCCTGCCTTTCAACAGAGCAGCTTTGGCATCCACTATGAAGGCCACCACTTACCTGCTCTCCTAGCTGGAGGATGGGTGTAACCAATTGACCCCAACTTCAGGGTGGGGTACAAGGGGACCCCAAAGAGATTACATGGTTACAATTTTAAAAATTCTGATTATTTCTCTTTCCTTAAACTTATTTATGGTGACATGCCATAAAAGCCCTACCTAAACCAGATTCAGAACCATTCATTTTTTTTGCCTTCATGGCAATGGTATATATTTATATCTTCTTTGCAAAAACTTAGTTAATGCACCAGTTAGGATAGCTTAATGCCACAAAACTAGGGAAATGTGGCATTAGGGTTTCCAACCGTAACTCCCCCAGCATCAAAAGGAAAAAAAAACATTAGGGTGTTGTGTCTCTTGAGGCTTGGCAAATCAATGATGGGGTCTTCCTTGGGGTTGTCAGTGGTAATGTCCTCCCTATTCCACGAGTAAACAGTGTCACACACAATCTCATGTCTTCATTCTGGGCCCACAGGGCCTGCATGATGAAAGGTACAACAAATTGTGTTGGCAACCTGTGGCAAGACATACTTCTGTACCTTTGAAGACTGTATCATTGTGAGGCAGTGGCTTGGGAAATGTACCTTATGCTTTGGATTGGAGACTATGGGCTGGGGGTTGAGCATTATGGCTGACAACCCCAGGAAGACCCCAGTACTGATTTGGCAAGACCAGAGACCCAAACTCCTAATGATTTTGCCTTTGCTGCTGGGGGGGGGGTTAGGGTTGGAAAACCCAATTTCAAATTTCCCTACTTTTGTGGCTGTAAGTTACCCTAACTGGTGCATTAAGAAAGTTTTTTTTGCAAAGAATTTCCCTTCTTTTTGACACAGTAGAATCATATCCTCATTCACGCGGATCACTTCGTCGGGGCCTGTGTGAACAGGTGCCCTGTTGACTGCTGTTCTGTGCAATGCTGTATGTCAAAAGTTACCAAATGTATTAAAGAATGTAGAAAAAAGTCAACATACCTTTGTAACTGTGTTGTTTTGTTACTATTTTGTCCCCAAATTTTCAAAATAGCTTTGTTATGAACCCACTTCATGAACCCAGAATGGGAGAATTTTCAAATCTCAGCTGAAACGTCATTCTGCGGTACAGGTGCAAAACTACATTTTGGTCAGGTTTTGAAAAATGACAATTATTGTGTTCATGAGGTGATGTGAAAAAATGGCATTATTGAAAATTTGGGGTGAAAATATTTCAGTTTACCAAAGTTATGAGCATGTGTTGTAATATTTGTACCCCAAATTTTCAACATAGCCTACTTATGACCCCACCTCATTAACAAGGGTGGAGAACATTTTCAAAACCCTCACAAAAGGTGATTTCATGTATCAACAACATCATTCAAACAACATGAAATCTTGCTGTATTCTGACATATGTAGTTAGGTCCTGCCTTTCAACTGCCCCGGAGAACAAAGAGTTAAACTTTCCATGGCCAGCATGGAATGTTCACCACAAGCTCGGCTGAAGCCCCTGTCTGCTGTTGTTTAAACTGCAATCGACAGATTCTTTACTCTGCCTCACTGAACAGTTGCTCCAGAGATTTCTCCTATTGCTCGGTTCAAAAAAGTCGGTTGAAGTGTTGTTTTTTTGGTCAGTTTCTACAGAATTGCTGTTATCATTTAGTCTGTTCAAGTCTCTGTCTGTGGTACCGTGAGTACTAGATAGGTTTTCTGTTTAGTTTCTGTATGGAACTTGTAAACTGTGCTTGATTTAGAGTGTGGTAACCAGTCTGTATCGGTTCTAAAAAAAACGGATTTTATTACATTTTTTTCCAAGACCCGTGACACGGTCAGGAACCTATAGGGAAGTCTTGCCTAGCGGATTGCCAAAAAAAGGGAAAGTTTTGGATAGGACTGGCCATGTCTGAGAAACCCAAGAAAAAAACTGGGCCCACTGGGTTTCAACACTGCAGTGTGTGTGGGGAAGTCTTTGCCAAGGCTGATCCCCACACCACCTGTGTTTATTGTCTGGGGTTTGACCACCTCGATTCAGACTGCCAAATTTGTAAGAATTTTCCCAAATCTACCCTGGAAAAGAGATTAGGTAGACTGAGGGAAAGGGAGGCCGAGAAGTCTGCTGACCCGGATGGCCAGCCCGGTTTGGTTCTGACCGAACCAGAAGGAGTGCCCTCTGACCAGGGCGATACTTCTTCGGGCAAAAGGAGAACCGATTCTGAGGAGTCGGTTCCGGTGAAAAGAAAGAGATAAATCATCTGGTTCAGACCCAGAAATTCATACTCCAACTGCCAATGAGATAGCCAAGGCGATAAGGATAGTGCAGTCGCTTACTTTGGTTCCGACCAAACTGGCACCATCTGGCAGGGGTTCGGTTCAGTCGGATCCCCCGTTCCGGATTATACTTTGGAAGAATTTTATGAACTGGAGGAGGAAGGAGAGTATGAGGATGATTATGGTGATTATGAATGTCTGGATGTGCCTATTGACCCGGACATCTCCCCAGACAGACCTTCAGGAGTTTCTCCTCCTAGGCTTTCTGAGTCCCCTTCTCACTATATGTTTTACAAAAAAGTGGCTGAGACCCTCCAGCTTCCTGTGGAGAAAGCAGTAGAGGATCAGGAGGAGCCTGATTTTGTTGAGATGATGGACATCCTAGAGTCAGGAGACTGTCTATTCCTCCACAAATCCTTTGGGAAACAGACACATAAAATTCTTAAGTCTCCTAATTCTATACCTCCTGTGGACAGACGAATGGACAAGAGGTACACTCTCTCAGGCTCAGACACGGAGTTCCTTTTCCAGCAATGCAGCCATGTTGGGGTAGTGCAGGCTGCTGCCTGTGATAAGGCAAATATCCCCTTGGCATCACACCCCCCAGACAAGGACTCCAGGAAGATTGATGCCATGGCAAAGAAACAATACATGGCAGCATCTTTGGGACTCAGGCAGGCTAACTATATGGCCTATACAGCTAGAAACCAGAAGTCCAGGTGGGACACTGTGCTGGCTCTGGCTAAACAGGCCCCTGACCAGCTTGCGAAGGAGCTGGAGCAAGTGGCTACAGATGGGATTGAGGCATCTAAAGTACAGTTTCATGCTGCTGTGAACTCCAATGATGTTTCATCAAGAGTCATGGCTACATCTGTGGCTCTTAGGAGCATGGCTTGGCTCAGATGTACTAGCCTCTCACAGGATACCCAGGCTAAGGCCATGGATTTTCCTGTAATTGGTAATTCTCTGTTTGGGGAGCAGACAGAGAACTACATGAAAAAGATGGATGAGTACAGGACCACTTACAGGAGAGCTCAGGCCAAAGAAAGGCATGCAACTCCTCAAACGCAGCAGCCCAGGGACAGGGGCAGACCTTTCCAAAGGTCTTTTACCAAGCTCAGGCCTCCTTTTCTTTTTCTCAGAAGGGGTTCTTTAGAGGGAGAGGCAGACGGGGGATGAGCAGGCCTGCATCCACCCCTCAGCCTAAAGCTCCTGCCAAGCCGACACCCTGATGGGTTTGCCCGGGCCGATTCTCCCATACCAGTAGGGGGCAGGCTGGCTTCCTTTGTCCAGGACTGAAAGTCTCTAACATCAGACAAGTGGGTCCTGGAAGTAGTAAGCCAGGGACTGGTTCTCAGCTTCAAAAAATTTCCCAAGATGAGAACCAGATCCTTTCCACCTGTGAATCTCTCAGAGAGCCTTGCCCTAGAGGCAGAGATTTCTTCTCTTGTAGCTCTCAGAGCTATAGGAAGGGTTCCCACCCCTACACAAGGGCAAAGGATTGTACTCCAGGTACTTCCTAACCCCCGAAAAGACAGGAGAATGGTGGCCCATCCTGGACCTAAGATATCTGAACAAACATCTTTTAAAGCCAAAGTTCAAAATGGTGACTCTGGAAATTATCCTTCCCTTTCTAAGGCCAGGGGACTGGCTCACCTCCCTGGACCTCAAAGATGCCTACTTTCACATTCCCATCAAGTGCTCCCACAGAAAGTACTTCAGGTTTGAGTTGCCCTCAGGCCACTATCAATTCAGAGCAATGCCCTTTGGCCTAACATCAGCCCCAAGAGTTTTCACAAAGTGCCTGGCAGTAGTGGTTGCTTTCCTAAGGAGAAAAAAAGATCTCCATCTTCCCATACTTGGACGACTGGCTCATAGTAGGTCAGTCTCCAGACCAAGTCAAGTCACATTTGCAAGTGACCCAGCAAGTGCTCACTTCCTTAGGATTCCTTCTCAACCTTCCAAAGTCAGTTCTCGAACCAGTACAGCTCCTCACCTTCAGGTGCAGAGCTGGATACAGTAAAGGCAAGAGCCTTCCTTCCTTCCCCTGGAAAGGGCAAGGACCCTCATGGAACTGGCCTCTTCATTCACCCTTCAGGTTTCTCGACCAGCAAGGCATTTCCTTCAGCTTCTGGGCCACATGGCAGGTTCCACAGCAGTGGTCCAAGGGGCAAGATTTCAGATGAGGGACATTCAGTTCCACTTACTGTAAGAGTTTTCTGGTCCCAAAGAAAGGATTCCCTTACCAAACTAGTTCCAGTGACTCGAACCCTGATCCAGGCCTTGCAATGGTGGCATGATCAGGTCAATTTGAGACAAGGGGTTCCTTTTGTCACTCAGTCTCATTCAGTGATACTCACCACAGATGCTTCCCTACTGGGCTGGGGAGCCCATTTGGGGGATCTTACCACCCAAGGACTGTGGTCACCTCAGGAATCTCTGCTTCACATCAATCTCTTGGAACTCAGAGCAGTGTTTCTGGCCCTGCAAGGTTTTTCCAAATCTGTACAGAACAAGGTGGTCCAGGTCAGAGTAGACACCACCACCATGTGGCACATCAACAAGCAAGGAGGCACTCAATCTATGGCCTTGTGCACAGAAGCAATGAAGTTGTGGTCCCTGGCCTATTCCCTGCAAACCTTTCTGATAGCAGTTTACCTCCCAAGGAAGGACAATGTCCTAGCAGATGATCTGAGCAGAATATCCCAGGGCCATCACGAATGGACCCTAGATCCTCTAGTTTTGAAAGTGATTTTCTCGAAATGGGGCACTACAGAGATACAGTAGATCTTTTTGCAGCCCCAGACAATCACCAACTTCCTCTCTTTTGTTGCAGACCCCTAGTTTTGGGCTCAGTCCCCCTGGATGCTCTGATTCTGAACTGGGAAGGGACATTTCTGTATGCTTCCCCCCCCCTTCCCTCTCCTGTTCAAAGTGTTAGTCAAGATAAGGTCACAACCATGCAAAGTGATTCTGATTGCTCCAGACTGGGCCAGACAACCCTGGTATCCCCTGTTGCTGTCCCTAGCAGTCCACCTTCTCCTGTCTCTTCCCAGGAACTACAACCTGTTGACATCCTCTCAGGGGAGGATTTGGTACCCGAATCTTCAGTCTCTCAATCTCAAGGCATGGCTCTTGAAGAGTTAGAGTTTGCAGATCTGCATCTTTCCCAAGGGGTTCTAGATATCCTTAAGGCTTCTCGAAAGCCTTCCACCAGAAAGACTTACAACTCCAAATGGAAAAGATTCAGCATTTGGTGTTCTAAGAAGAATATTTCTCCAGACTCTGCTGAGTTGCCTACAGTTCTGGACTATATGGTCCATCTTAATGGCCTAGGCCTCAGACCAGCTACCCTTAAAGTACACTTGGCAGCTGTTTCTGCTTTCTTGTCAGTAGGCAAGCCTTCCTCTCTATCATCCCATCCTCTGTTTTGTAAGTTTTTCAAGGGATTGCTTCACACCAATCCTCCATTTAGGGGATCCTGCTCCTGCTTGGGACCTTAATGTTTGCATTGCTCAGCTTATGCAACTCCCCTTTGAGCCTTTGTCCTCTGCAGAGTTTAAGTACTTGACTTGGAAAACTGTGTTTTTTGTAGCCATTACTTCTGCCAGGCGTATCAGTGAATTGCAAGCCCTGTCAGTGGAATCTGATTTCATCTCTTTCCATAGAGATAAAGTGGTCCTAAGAACTAACAGAAAGTTTTTACCTAAAGTGGTTTCAGATTTCCACCTCAACCAGTCTATATCTCTCCCTGTTTTCTTCACTGACCATTCTTCCTGTGGAGAGAGGAGGCTACACAGCTTGGGATGTTAAAAGAGCCCTTAGCTACTACATAGAGCATACCAAGGGACACAGGTTTGAATCCCTCCATTTGTTCCTTACGTATGGAGAAGTTGGTAAGGGCAAACCTGCCACTAAGAGATCTATTGCCAGGTGGATTGTTTCTTGTATACAATTCTTTTATGAAAAACTGGGTGGAACTCCACCCTCAGGCCTGAGGGCTCATTCCACTAGAGGTACAGCTGCTTCCCTGGCTGCTGCCAGGGATATTCCTCTCTTAGAAATTTGTCAAACAGCCACCTGGAAAACAGTCCATACTTTCACCAAGCATTACTCTCTGGATATCCAAGCTAGGAGTGATGCTCAGTTTGGCACAGCACTACTTCAGAGCCTGTTTCCAAAATAGGTTCTGTCTCTCCTCCATGGAGGTACTGCTTGGTAGTCTGCATATGTCAGAATACAGCAAAGCTTCATGTTGTTTGAAGAAAAAATTACTCACCTTAGTAATGTTGTTTCTTCTAATGGAGTCTTGCTGTATTCTGACCTCCCCCCTGCCTGCCCTCTCAGAACCTAGATTTTGGGATGTGGGTGTGCATTAGCAGTGTTGGCACCCTAGGGGTGTCCTTTTTTCACCTCTTTTAGTTTGGGTGAGTGGTTATGTTTTGGATGTGTTTTGTTTTTGGGTTTCCTGACTTGAGTCTTTCTTTTGAAACCAAAAAGCCTTTTATATAGATATAGTTGCCAGTTGGCTAGTATGAGTTTTACAGTTTCCACACAGAACTTCTAGTGAGTATTGCTCGAAAAGATCTGACGGTTGCAGTTTAAACAACAGCAGACAGGGGCTTCAACCAAGCTCCTGGTGAACATTCCATACTGGCCATGGAAAGTTTAACTCTTTGTTCTCCAGGGCAGTTGAAAGGCAGGACCTAACTGCATATGTCAGAATACAGCAAGACTCCATTAGAAGAAACAACATTACTAAGGTGAGTAATTTTTTCTTCTGTGCCACAGAAGCGAAAACACATTTTGGCCAAGATTTGAAAAATGACAGTTATCACGTTCATGAGGTGATGTGAAAATATGACTATGCTGAAAATTTTGGGGTCATAATATGTAACATTACCAAAGTTATGAGTGTGCATTGCAAAATTTCAAAGTACACTCATTACTTTGCCAGTTTTAAATATTTTAACCTCAAATGTTCAACACAGCCTTCTATGACCCCACCTCACGAACTAAGGCAATGAAAATGTTCAAATCTTGTCCAAAACATGATTTTGCCAATGAACCATGACATCACTGTTTGAGCATGATTTGCATAATTCCACTGCCATTGGTCATGAGGTGAGGTCACAAAAAGGCTATATTGAAAACAGGGGGTCAAAATATGCAAAACTGACAAAGTTATGCATCAATGTTGAAAAACCCTTTGAAATACATTGAACTGCACTTACCTTAGTTTTTCATATTGCAGTGAACAGTTCCAGCTGCACGAGGTGTCTTCATTTGGAGAGTGGCTCTTCACCCTGCAACCTGGTCAGGTGAGTGAGGATGTGTGTGGGGGGTGTGGGGGTGCAGAGTGGTGGATGCTCAGTGGGTGGTCAGGGTGGGGTGGATCTGTAAGGGACCGATTTCTTTTTTACAGGTTTAAAAAAACATCAAGGGATGGTTTTCTTTATTACAAGTAATATTAATGTGGGGACAGCGATTAGAGGGTGAAGTGCCACTAGACACCAGGGAAACAAAAAACATAAAGAATGGCAATTGGGGGGCACTAGACACAAGGGAAAGAAGAAACATAAGGGGGATGGTAATTGGAGAAGGGGGGTGCCATTAGACACCAGGAAAACAAAAAACATAAGTGGAAGCAATTGGGGGATACCACTAGACACCTGGGAAAGAAGAAACATAAGGAAACAATGATTGGAAGGAGTGGCATACCACTAGATACCAGGAAAACCAAAATCATAACAGGATGGTAATTGAAGGGTAGGGGATCACAATGGACACTTTTTGTGCAATGAATAGCTGATGTCAACTGCAGCACTGTTCATTTACTGGACTCTTTTCTAATGTTTTTTATTTATTATAGTTTGTATTGCCAACTAGCACTATCTAACAGCTCCAGAAAGCATTTGATCTGTTACCATTTATTTGCATAACAGTGCCAATTTCAATGTATTTCAGATATATGCACACTGCATATACTGTCACCATGTCTAATACTAACTGCTCCTTTTTGTGTTTTTGCTAATTTAAAAAACTAAAAGGTAAGTATGAATGAAACATCACCTATTTTGTAGATATTTTTGTGCTGAACAACTTTTGTGCTCACAGTACTATTCTATCATTTTACATTTTAAAGTTATTCACATTTGAATACAGTTAGAAGAGCTAGAACACAGTTGTCATCTCTATCAAGAGTGACATTATCATGGAAGTCATTTTAGAATTCAGAGAGCAGGATTTTTGAATCAGAAGAGGCTGTGTTTACAATTTTCAAATGTTATGAAACTGCATTTATCCTACTTTAATAAATGCACTTTCAGAATAAATGTAAACAACAGCCTCTCCTTTACAAGCTTATGGAGTAGTTTACAAAAAGAAAATGTGTAAAAAAGATGGTTTAGGTTTCCTTTAATTAGTCCCCACCTGGGGACTTTTCTAGCACATTCTCTCCTATTGTGCCTTGTCATTCCTATCGTCACCTTTTTGTTTTCCAGATTCTCTTTTAATCTTGTTATTTATTACTTCTTCTCCCAGGGCCTCCCCCTATTTTCTTTCCCCACATATATATCCCTTTTTTTCCTCCCCTTCACACTAACTTTTCTCTTTTAGATATTTCCTGAAGAAGACCTAAGGTCAAAACATAGATTTTAACACAATTTTCTATTTTCACCATGCATTTAATATTACCATTTTGTTTTGTTTTCAGACCACATGTTGATGTAGCACCTTGTTTTTGTCCTTACATTTTGTGTGCTGCATTTTCTACGATCCACTGTGCCTACTTTGAAATCTCTTCTCCAGTCTCTATGATGCTCCTTCATTTCACCTATGTCTGCACTCCCTTCTCATATTTCTAAGCTTTCTCTAGAATTAATTTCTGCTATTTGCTCTATGACTAAACTCTGCAGTCACTTACAGCTTCTTTCCAAATGCTCTCACCAGGTTTTATTCCTCAAGCACATGTCCATGAGTGGAGCAACATAATGGACCGAACAATAATAAACCTGCTAGCTAGGTTCAGTTCACAAAAGCTTTTGGCCTTGGCGTGGGGTTGCTGCTGTCTTGAAAGCACTTTTTCATATTAAAAAGCTTTTGTGAACTGAACCAAGCTACCAGATTTATTATTGTTTGGTCCGTTATCGTGCTCCACTCTTGAACATGTGCATAGTGAAACAGATACATTGCAGCAATAACATTGTTTTGAGAAGCCGCCTTTGTGCTCTTTTCTGTTACTCCTCAAGGTTTCTGTTTGAAATTCCGCCCTTGTTCATTTGGGTCTGAGATACTTGTTGTTTCCACTAATAAACTTTTGAAAACTTTCTCTAGGAAGCTTATCACTATCACCATTTTCTCCATTAAGAAACAATGATCTCTGTGGACAAAACAATCCAGAGGCAAAGGGATTTCCTGCAGTAAACAGCACCACATAACCTTCCTTTTATTAAGCACTGCATCCAACACCTTAACTACAATCTCTTTCAGTTCCTCAAGGACACCAAATCTGCCAGACTCCATTCTCTCCCAACAGATCAGCTTCCAACATGAGCTCTCTAGTTAGACACAACCTAACAATTTGGTGTTTTGTATTCCTCCAGACCTCCCACTGACACAGGATGAGCGATCTCTTCTTAGCAAGGGTACCTATTTGTGCCCACACCCAGACATCTTGACACACGCTGGGTTCAAGTTGATCTGCAGCACTTCTATCACAGAGTACACCTTACAGCTAATTTTTCTAATGAGACTCCTCTTCCTGCAGATGATGATGGCAATATTACTAGAATAATAAATGACATCAATCCACAATGTAGTGCATAGACCCTACCTCCAGGACGTTTTGCTGCTATTGATTATTTTGTTAACCAATGTATGGAAAACACCACTAACTTCAATTTTCATTGTAGGTGCAACCACTCCAACCTGATAGCTGGTGAGCTTGCAGCCCTCAGATCTCTGCAATGCAGGAATGACACTGTTATTAAGCCAGCTGATAAGGAAGGAGCTGTTGTGGTCTGGCAAAAGGAATTATATATTACCGAAGCCACACAGCAACTCTCCTACAGCAGGTTTTACTCTTCCCTTCCACAGGACCCCACTGCCGACTATCAGACTGAGGTTACCACCACCACCATCACCTCTGCTATTGAAAACAAAAAGCTCCCTGCTTCTGCTAAGGGACTTAGAGTTCAGCATCCTTGGGCATCCAGGTTTTATCTCCTTCCCAAAATTCTCAAACCAGGTAACCCTTGATCTCCTATTGTGTCTGTCTGCTCCTGCCCCACATCCCACCTCTCTGCAGTTTTGGACAGTCTCATGAGACCCCTCATTGAATCCCTGCCATCCTACATTAAAGACACTAACCATGCTCTCCAGTTATTTGACAGGTTCTGATTCAGTGGCTCCCATCAGCTCATCTTCACTATGGACATCAAATCTCTGAACACAGTGATCCCCCACAATGATGGCCTGAGAGCTTTGCAGCATTTTTTGAATAAGTGGGAAGTCCAGCAGCCACCCACACACATATTAACCCATCTGGAAGAACTTGTTCTTAAACGCAATGCTTTTTCTTTTAATAACAGTTTTTTTTTCAGCAGGGTAGTGGTGTTGCCATGGATACCAAGATGGGTCCCAACTTTGCCAATCTGTTTGTTGGTTGGGTGGAGGAACAGTTTTTTCTCTCTTTCACAGGGATTGTGCCTGAACTGTACAAATGCTACATAGATGACTGTGTGGGGGCCACCTCCTGCTCCAGGGAGACCCTCCAAGTCTTCTTGGACAAATTTATTATGGCCTATCCATCGCTTCACTACCCTGTTGAAGTATCCTCTTCTACACTGCCTTTACCTGGATATTAAACAGTCGGTGCAGACCACAGGTCTGAAGACATCAGTTTATTACAAACCCTCTGACTCACACAGTTTTCTCCTCTACAGTTCCTTCCATCCTAAACATGTTAAGAATGATTTGCCATATTCACAGTTTCTTAAACTTCACATATTTTGCAATGAACATGATGACTTTGCTGAGTAGGCCCAAATAATGCATAGTTTGTTTTTTATTAACAGGGGATACCCTAAAAGCACAGTGGACATCACACTCTCTTGGGTCAGTAACATGCCCCATAACCTTGACCTCCCCATAGGAAGGATTCTGTCACACAATAACACATTTCACTAGTACTTCTCTTTAATGTGTTTTGGCAGTATGTCTGAGCGGCAGCAATGTATCCACTGTAATTACAGCATCGTACATTGCTGTGCTGTTATGTCATACAACATTATGACCCTGTGTCATTTGGAGCACTTCATGTGGGTCAAATATTCCTTAAACATTAAATTGCAGTTAAGAGCACAGAGTGTGCATTAAGAAGAATAAAACATAACACTCAACAATCTGTAAACATTGACTTAGAAGAAACACTTTCACAAGTACCTGCTTCAACCATGCTGCATTCAAATGCAGATGCTGGCATCAACAAATGTTTAGCACTATTAAGTACAAATAATGAATATTGTTTACACTGTTAAGCACTTCTTTTTTTAATAATTGGGTGTTGCTCAACTAATCTGTACTTCATTTCTGTACTATGTGATGCATTATTTGTGCTATATTGGGCTTTTTTAATAAAACAAGGCTGCATCTTTTACTTGTGACAGTACTTGCGAACATACGAACATATGAAATTTGCCAGCAGATAAAGGCCTAGAGGTCTATCAAGTCTGCTTGAATGTGCAGCTAGCACTTCTTTTCATATAGATGTCATGCTGTTCATTCCTTGTGTTTCGTGAAATGAATTACTCAGAAAGAGTCCCATTTCTACCATTTCCTTTAACAGATATCAATGTCCTACATCTACTGATAGCAAAAGATTGTGTGCAGTGGGAAAATAGGCAAATCTGACATCAGTCAAAACATGTTTTGACATAGTTTTCACCTTGTTCATTGCTTGTAATGAATGTGAAGGTGGAGAGAGAAAGTAATACTCATGTCTTTTTTACAATCATTGCAACACAGCATGTTAAATGTACACAGGATTAATCATTGTAACATTATGTGAATGTTCATGTGAACATTCAGAGCTACCAACAGGATATCTCAATTTTTTCTTTTTCTCATTGTTATAACTATAATTGCACTCACTCACATCTGCTCCCATATACACATTATTACCCTTACAGCAAATATCAGTGCATAGTATGCATGCAGCATGCATGCTGCACACATTCTGTGCACTTGTATTTCTGTAAGGGTACTGCCCTTGATGAGTTCAATTCTGAAGCTTTTTACAACACTTCACATCCACAACCTCCCACCCCCCCATCTTGAAAATGCATGCACGGATGTGCTCGCACACGCACACACACACACTGTATGATATCTGAAAGTAAAAATGTTACTCACATAAAATTATATTAACCTCTCATAGCAGTCATATATTTACGAGCATGCAGGGTAAGAAAACTGAGTGGTGGAAAGAAAGAAAAAAGTATAGCTTGTTTTACAAACAAATGTGAATCAAGTGATTGTTCTTGCAAAGTCAAATAAAAAACTGTCAGTAAACTGAGCGACATGTCTGTCAACAGAATAGCTACTACAAAAAATGAAAAATCACTTTAGACTATTAATGGTTCTTATCTGCTTGAATGATAGCTGATCGGCTGTTTTTGAAAGTGCTGGTAGTTTCAACCATAAATGCAAACTGGCTTTAAAATTGAGTTAAAGAGGTGTCTCTTATTGGAGAAGAATGAGGGAGAAACGGGTGAGCTGAGTGGGGTAGGAAACAAAAAAGAAAGAAAGAGAGAAAGAAAGAATGGTAGACAAATAGCTAGATAGATAGATAGATAGAGAGATACTAGAGATAGAGATAAAGCAATCAATATCACCTTCTCACTGCTGGCGCAGGAGCCAGCAGCATGTCTTCATCTGTGGCTGCAGATGACAAGAAAGTCCTTATGTTCTCATACTGAGAAAGTAGGTGAACAGCTCCTTTCAATAAGTTGGGCACTTTTAAAATTTTTTCATGAAGCCTTAGAAAAGTACTACCTCGACACAGACCTCTTCCTCCCAGAAAGTTTAGTGAAAAAGTTTTATACTGTGCAGGCTACACTGTACATGAGAGCAGAAAAAAAGCCTGTTAACTATACAAATAAGTCCCACATTTAATCACTTTTGACATTCCGTATCTTGGATACCACATAGGATGCAATCACACAATATTTCATGTCTTAAGATCTAGCCAGCCAGCCTGCCATACCAAATTTTGGGGGAGTTTGTTCATGCTGCCAGACCTATTAAGGTGCAGAAATGTGGGTGTCATATTAAACACCTTACTCAACCTTAACTATACCAGCACTACTGCACCCATATAATAAGTATTTCATATATATTATAGGGGCACGGTTGCACCCCTGTAGTTAGGGTTGTACCGGCAGTTCAATGTTAAACCCCAGTTTTTGTACTTTAATAACTTGGCAACCATTCATCAGATTTGCATGAAAAGTTGCATGTGAGGTCTTACATGGTAGCTCTCTGGATGTACAAAGCTTCATTATAGTCAGATATGCAGATTCCAAGTTCTGGATAGTGCAAAAAGTGAATTTTGGTGGATTGTTTTCCCTTTGGTATTGCTGGGTTTTCAGTCAACTTGTCTACCACCTACATGGTTAGGAATTTTGGTGTGAAATGTTCTGAGTAGACAGGGGCTGGCCCACAAATGTGCCTTTTGCTTGTTTGGTGAAAAAATATTAATCTGATCCAAAGTTATTTAATTTAGAAATTTTTAATTATTGGTTCTGGGAATGCTCAGCAAGCACTTAAAAATAACTGTGAGGAATGAAAAAAGAATGATGTTTTCGTATTGATGTCATCCTTTTTTGTGAGGGGAAAATCCTTTTTCATTTGATGCCATCTTGTTTCCCCTTCTTCCATAAAAACTTACATTTTAAACACCACAAAATGACATTCTGGAGAACTACCAACACATGTAATGTGCTTATGGTGAACCCCTTAGCTGGATTCTGACTTAACTGTTCGAGAAATGCCCTTAAAATCTTTTTTTTTTATCATTGTAAATCTTTTTTCATATTGTGTGATGTGCAAAAAGATTATTTTATTTTTATATCATGAGTGGCAAAAAATACACACATTTTTTTCATGAGGAAAAACTCTCTTTTATGGCTGTGGGCATACCCCAGCAGATGCTTTGCATTCAGAAAAGGGCTGATGTAATGTTTGCTACCAAACAATATGACTGAGTGTTAAAAACAGATTCCACTACTAAAGCTTCATTACTATGCTGCCTGTTTGTGTATAGGAAGCTGTAGAGCACTATTTTGTCTCTGGCTTGAGGAGTTAATTGAGCCCACAGAAAGTTAACTCATTATCTTCTGGCAGTTATTCTGTGTCAAATTACCAATGGATAGTTCAGACATCATAGAAAGCTATTGGAAGCAGAATGGGTTAAACACTTCCTGGAGCTTCCCGCATAACAAATAGGCTCTGCTGTGCTCTCATTAAGCCATTTGACACTACCATCCTAACAGCAGTCATTCTGCTACTTTGCAGGACATTCCATAGCAAAAACTCCCAGTAATGCCTGTTTCCAAATAATACACCAACTTCATTTTCTCAGGTAGTCAATTCTGGGCTACTGTTTATATTCTGTTGAATGTTCTTAACCTGCAATTTGTCACTATAGGTGTTTACAGTGGAATGATAGTAGCCACATTTGCTTCACTTGCAAATAGGTAGGCATGTGTGTGTGTGTGTAATTTTGTTTGACTTAGGCTACACATAGAATCTGATCAGTTCATAACATGCTGTATTGTGATTAAATGAAGTGATAAATGGGGGCTTTGATTTATTTTACAAATTATTTTTCCTGACCATGGATATACTAAAACAAAAATTTCTTAACAAAATGTTTAACAATAAGGAGTTTAGCAGTAATTTAGTTGACGTGGTGTAAGGAGCTGTTCCCTGGAAACTTACTTGGTTTGAGGGGGGGTACCTCAAACAGAATGGGACATCATGGATGGGGAAGCTCATGGCAGCAGGAGAGGCATGATGGCATTAAAAGCTTAACAGTGTCAATGTAGAGGCACCAGTATTTGAGCATGACTTTGGAAGAGGACTAAGTGTGACTTGGGGGTGGGGAATCATCAGGAATTGAGTAAGTCTTGGTATTTCTAGCATAATGGTTTTCTGAAACTTCAGGCTTCAATAGGTTAGATTCTTCATCCATCTGGTAAGTATGTCTCTGAGCAACATGTAATGGAATATGGGTAAAAACCAGATTGCCAGACCCAGACAACAGCTGTAAAATCTATACTGGGCATGGCTTGTGCAAATATTGCTGATCCATGCACTCCAGATGATCTGGTCTGGCTTTTACCTATCTGGTCCAGTCCTGATGGTTCCGGTTTCAACCATGCCAAGGAAGGGTTGAAAAACAGACTTCCAGGATTGGATCAGATATGTAATGGTCAGACTGAACAGTGCAGCCAGAGTGACCAGACCAGCAATATTTGTGCAAGTTGCATTCAATATGGTCAGTTTGGATTTTTACAGAACTGCTGTGGTTCAGGTCTGACAGTCCAGTTTTTTTTTAGTGTCTCTTTATCTCCCTATCAATGACCCCTTCAGCCCAAATGGCCCCCCTCCCTGACATCCCAGAATTGCCAGGGCTAAACTTATGCCTGACCTGGGAACGGAGCCTGCGGAGGGCCAGGCATCATCCTACAGCCAGATGATCCAATTTTTGTCTAGTTTCTTCCCAATTACCCAGGGGCCTCATGAGTAGAGGTGCATACCCATGGAGATGCACATGCATACTACTGCCCTGGTAACAGCCCTTTCTGCCCACATGGTGGCCTAGTACCTGGAATTCTCCCTGGCCTGCACTGCCCCATGACCTCCACTGTGAGGAAGTCAAGAGCCAAGGGATACCACCTTCTCTCCCCAGAAAGGAGACCTGCCTCTCGGAGGCTCCACCCAACTCCATGCCCTCACCCCGCCAACCTCTGATGGAGCGTGCTTTTTTCCAAACATGGGTCATCGGCATGGCATGAGGTAAGGCATCCAGCACCTCAGCCCTTGGCACCACCGGGCTGGCATGTCAGTCCAGTTTTTAATCAATCAGTCTTTATTTTATACTGAAAGGTATGTAAGCAAAAATGCCCATTTAAGCAAATGTCATGTTTAGCATAAAAAGAGAAAAGGACACCAGGTCAAACAATTACATAATAAAACACAGTATAAGCAGGTCTAACACAAATAGGTCTAATACAGAGATCTTGTGGGATATACGGAAGAAAGAGGAAGCAATTAAATAACAGTGACAAATTTACAACATGGGATATAGTTGGAGGTACAATTCAGGAACATGAACGGTTGGGTGATGCATTGAAAAGAAGTAGTACAGGTCCTGCAGCACCCATATGCTGCTTGCTGATGAGTATTCCTGCTGCATGATCTGTCTAGGCCCCAAACATCAGGTCAAGTATTGTGCACCCTGCCAATCCTTCAACCAGGCCACATGGATTATGCAGCAGAAAAAGCTTGATGCTCACTTGCTGGAGAAGTGTCTAGCTTTGATGGAAAAGGAGCTGTAGAATCTGTGGGAAAAACCTTCTTCTCCAACACCAGAACCCAAGCAGAAGAAAAAGGACAAGGAGAGGCCCCAAGACCAGTATAGGTCTCTGTCCACCTGGCGGTGATCATTGGGCACCACTGACACCGGAAGGGCCTCCACTTTAGGAAGTACCCTTACTGCCATGTCTCCTACCACTCTGGCTGATAAGACCATGACCTACCTGCCTGCTTTACTTACGGTGCTGTAGGGGCTCTTCTTGGACGATGGAACCCCTATTGTGCTCCTTAGGCCCATATCTTCTTCAGGATCTATCACCAGTAGCCAGGTCAATAAGTTGCTCCCCAGCCCCACAGAGGAGCACGTGGTCACAGCTGGTAAATTGCACTCCAGCTCCACTGTTGTCTGCATGGCCCAGGCCAATACATCGCATGATAGCTCTTTTGATGTCTGCACTGCCGCGGCTGGTTCCTCTGGGGACTGCACAGCTGGGGCTCTCCCATCAGGGTCGCAGTATACCCCCAACATTTAGTTGAGCCAGCTGATGGACTTGCAACAGTCTTTTGAGGGTTACACGCTCCCACTGAAACAACCAGATCAATAGACAGAGGTAGGCACTTATCTGGGGTTTCCCCTCCTTCACCGGGTCAGTCTCTTCCTAATTTTACCACTGGGCCTATTGTTAATCCCCCCGGGGACCTTCCATCAGGACCTCTTCAACCCAAGCCCTCTTGGACAACCAGGTCCCACCATCTTGGACTCCAGCTGCCCAGACAACAATAGGTCTTCTGTTGGGTTCTACCCACACCCCAATGCCAAGTGACCCTTCGCCATATGACCCTTCACCAGGTCAGGGTATATCTGGCACTCTGACCATTCCTCAAATGCTGGATGGCCTTCCATCAGGCCCCCATGAACAGAATATTTTGGTGCTTGACATTCCGGTGCCTGATCCCATGCCAGCCCCTTCAAATGTCCCTATGGGACTGACTCCTGGTCCTTCTGGACCTCCTGCTGGGTCTTCAGCCCCACCTCCTGCTGGGCCTTCATCTCCACCTCTGGCTGGACCTATGAGCAATGTTCCAGGTTATCCACCCCCATAATACCCAATGTACCCTTCACCGGGGTATCCAACGCCTGGTCATCCATCAACCCCGATATGTACCGGAGTACCAGATGGTGGGCTATGTCTAATCAAGGGTTTTATTTATTTATTTATTTTTTACTTAATGCTAGGGTTACAAATACCTTTAAGCCAAGGATTCTTTTACAAAGGCTCAGCATAAGCAATGGGTGTAAGCAAAACAGTGGTAAGATACAATACAGGCCAGGAGGTTAACTTAGTAGCAAAAGACAGTACATGTGTATAGACTAGTACAGTAGCAAACAGTCAGTGGCAAATAACGATCCACTATTAACAATATAGTTGTATATATAGCATTGCACCAGCCACTTTAACTGCCTTCCTGCACTTCACTAGATTTTCTCCTGCATATTCTGCTGTGATACTCTGGAGTGAAAACCAATGTTGAATAAGCTGCTTTGGACAGTGTGAGAGACAGTTTAAACCATTTGCAATATTTCTGCACTGTGCTCTGTTCTAATCTGTTATTCAGTTGGCAAGGGGCTCAGGGAAGCTGGCTTCTGACATCACAAGTTGAGGCATGGTTTCAGGGTTTAAACTCCCCGTGCCACTCGCTAGTGGCTTGCATTACACCAGCCACTTTAACTGCCTTCCTGCGCTTTGCTAGATTTTCCCCTGCATATTCTGCTGTGATACTCTGGATTGAAAACCAACACTGAACAAGCTGCTTTGGACAGTCATCATGTTTTGGTTAGTTGTCTTGAGTTTTATGTCTGTGCTGAATAATAGTGGCACTTATTCACTTCCTAGGGTTGCTGGGGGTGGGGCTTATGCTGAATTGGAGTTTTCCCATTCTGGCTGTTCACTCCTCTTTTGAGGTTGCCTTTTGTGGTTTACAGTCCTGAAAATTCTAAGAATTAAATTTTTTTTTACATTGTTTACCATTTTTTTATTTGGATGTTTATTTTTCTCAAAGTTCTTTTAAGTCTGTAAGATATTATGTTAAGAGGGAGAGACTTTTTGAGAATAAAATCAGGTTACGCAGGGTATTAATCTCATTATCATTAATATCTAGTTCTGTTCACCCCCGCCCTGGTCCAATTAACCCTGGAATAGTGGACACCTCAAAGAAGGGCACCCTTTTTTCTGATTCTTCCCTGAAAATAATTCATTTAAATGTTCAGAGCCTCCCTGCGAAGTGGACTCAATTTGTTGCTTGGGTTGAACATCATAGTTTTGATGTTGTTATCTTATCAGAAACATGGCTTAATGATGATATTAAAGACATAGCCATTTCTCTGGAGGGCTATGAACATTGTAGAAAGGATAGGATTGGCAAATGTGGGGGTGGGTCTATGATATATGTTAAAAATATGTATAAGTTTACTGTTGTCGCTCATTCTTTGTGCCACTCTGACTGTGATTTGATTTCTGTTGATTTGTTATTGGGGCATAACAAACACCTTACTATTAGTTCTATCTATGTTCATCCTGGAAGGATCGTGCCTGGACTGTATCTCATCTCAGAAATTAAACATGGACTCCCAGTTCATAGAGAATGGATACTTCTTGGTGATTTTAATTGTAATTGGGCAGCAGAGTCTTGTAGCTCTCCTAAAGATTTACTGGTGGATTTGGGCCTATCTCAGTTGATAAATGAGGTCACCAGATTTAACTATAAGACTAGTCAGGGATCAACATTAGATTGGGTTGTAGCCACCCACCCAGATTGGATTAATGACTCAGGTGTGTTGCCTGATGTTTTGAGTGACCATTGCCCTGTTTTTTGTCAGTGGTCTGTCAAACTTATTAAACAACCTCCTGAATAAATTGAATTTAGGAAAACTAGGCTTCTCACACATGAGTTGGTTGATGCTGCTTGTTCTGAAATTGATTGGACTGGGTTTGAGTCTATTAAGGATTTAAATGTTATGTTAGATGTCTTTGTCTCCTGCTATTTAGGGTGATTAACAAGCTTGCACCTTTGAGGAGAATGAGAATTAAGGCTACTAAACATAAATGGATTTCTTCCGATTTGCTCCATCTTATGAGACTATGAGATAAAAGTTGGAAACTGTATAAGCATAGTTTAGATCCTTCTCTTTTACTGAAATATAAATCCTTAAGGAATTTATGTACATCTGAAATTCGTAAGGCTAAAACAGCATTTTTTTCTTTCAGAGCAAAATAAAGCCTTTGGAAATCCTAAAAAAACTTGGGATATCTTGAATAGCCTGATGGGAAGGGATAAAAAAGCTTCTGATACTTCTATTCAAATTGGGGCTCAATTAACTAGTGCTACCTCACTTGTCTCCAAATATTTTAATACGTTTTTTGGACATTTAGATAGCTATAGAATCCCTCCACATGGAAATTCCTCTCCTAAAGATTCTACTGATGCTATAATGTTGGATAATGTGTTAGACTCTCCTAAATTCCATTTTGAACAAGTATCCCCTGCCTTAGTCAGGGACTATGTATTGAAAATGGACCCTTGGACGTACATTTTTTGTGATGGATTGGATTTCTGAATTATTAAATTGGGAATTTGTTCATTTTCGTACCCTCCCCTCTTTCTGTCTTGTTCAATCTTTCCATGACCTCTGGAGTTTTCCCTAGTTTGTGGAAAATGGCCATAGTTACCCCAGTTTTGAAATCTGGCGACCCCACTATATTGTCTAACTATCGTCCAATTTCTTTATTATCTTCTTTATCTTAAGCCCTAGAATGAGTTATTCTGGATCAAACTTTAGAATATTTGCAAAAAAATAATTTACTTACTGATTGTCAGCATGGGTTTAAGCCACTTCACAACACCGAGACGGCCTTGGTGGGGTTCACGGGTGCAATTCAGGGCGCCCTGGATAAAGGACAAACTGATGCGGCACTTTTCATGGACCTCACCAAGGGCTTCAATTTGGTTGAACATGATTTGTTAAATGGTATTCTAACTAGTTTCCATTTTTCTGATAATGTTATTTTGTGGTATCATGATTACCTCACTAATAGAATACATTGTACCAGAATAGGGAATAGCACTTCCTCTTCTAGTATTATAAAATGTGGGTTACCTCAAGGGTCTATTCTTGGCCCCTTGATTTTTTTTACTCCATATGGATTCTGCTTCTTTGGTGTGTTCTCATTCATCATTAATACTCTATGCTGATGATGCAGTTATTTATAGTATTGGTTCAGCTCCTAATATTGGTTGCACTGACTGAGGTTCAGTCTGATTTCGATTCTTTTCAGAAATGGTTGTTCTTGAACTTTATGGTGCTCAATCCTAGCAAAAAAAAAGTTATGCTGTTTTTGAATAAGACCATTGAGCATGTTAACCTTCAACATATTGTCACACAGGATGGTAAAGTGATTGAGTTAGTGGATAATTTTAAGTATTTGGGGATAATTTTTGATAAGAAATTAACTCTTGAACCCCATCTGAATAAACTAAGGAAAATTCTACATCAGAGATTGGGATCTCTCTTTAGAGTTAAACAGTTTTTGACCAGAGAATCAAGGTTTCTACTTGCCCATAGTTTCCTTTTGAATGTTCTGGATTATGGTATAATTATTTATTCCTCTTTCTCTGGTCACCTATTCAATAAACTTAGGGTAACTTATAATTCCATACTATGTTTTATGCTCAATGTGTCTCTTCAAACACATCATTGTCTTTTGCTTAGATAAGCTAATAGTTTATCTCTTAAAAATAGGATTCTCCATAAATTGGGTACCTTGTTATTTAAAGTAAAGTTTGGTCTTATATCCCCAGTAGTCTCATCTTTGTTTTCTAGATTTCTTAATTCTAATGGTACCAGGTCTCAGATTAAATTCAGCTTTGAAACTCCATTGTTTCGAACTGTTTTTGGACAGAGATCGACTCTGTATAGGGCTCCTCTGTTTTTTAATTCCTTACCTGTTGATATTACAGAATGTAGGACAGTGTGGTCTTTCAAAGCTAGACTGAAATACTGGCTGTTGGATAATGACACTTACACATGTGTATTTTAAATAGTTGTTTTTTTATTTGTGTTATGCTTTTTGTGTATTTTTTAATGTCTTTTTAATATGTGTATGTAATGTTAAGGATGTTTAAGTTTGTTTTGTGACTTGTCACTGGTGAAAATGGGCAGT
Organism: Neoceratodus forsteri; assembly: GCA_016271365.2. Taxonomy (NCBI): domain Eukaryota; kingdom Metazoa; phylum Chordata; order Ceratodontiformes; family Ceratodontidae; genus Neoceratodus; species Neoceratodus forsteri. Next base: position 1,050,100,606 of record CM028132.1, read on the forward strand.
TTTTGCTCATCCTGCTTACAAGTATAAAAAAATAAAAATAAAGAAACGAAAGACACAGATACAAATGAAAACCATCCTTGGGGTGACATAAGTGGAGCAAGAGGTAGGGATAAGAGGGAGAGGGGAAGGGGTAGGGAAAAGGGGGTAGGCAGTCAAGGATTTGACATTGTCATAAGTGCAAGACCAGAAAGATAAGTGCTAGGTAGTCTGGGGGTGGAGCAACAAGAGATAGGGTGATAGGGAAGGAGAGACAGGAGGAGAGGAGTGAGTGAGGGGGTGGATGGGTAGGTGGGAGATGAAAGGGGGTAGAATGGTAGGTGTGGGTGGGAGAGAGATGGGAGTAGTAGGGCATGGAGAGGTGCAGAGAAGTGGGGAGGGTAGCAAGGGAGGAGAGACAAGGAGGGAGAGCTGAAACAAAGCCACAAGCCTAGACAGAGCAGTCACAACTGCTGAGGTCAGTGAGGTGTTGGTGGAGTTTATGTTTGAATGGGTCAAGCTTGGTTTCAGCTGCAATTTCAGGAGGAAGGTTGTTTAACAGCAGGGGGCCCTGGTGTGGAAAGCATGTTGAGCCTGTCTGGTACAGCAGAATGGAAGATAAATGTTGTTTTGAGGGAACTGCACGTAAAATGTGCAGTGAATGTGGGCAACATTAAGGCATGAGTTGCAGGGGGTGTGAGGTTAAGACAAATTTTCTGAGCCAGTAGGCCAGTCTGGTAGGCAAGTCTACTATTTAGACTGAGCCAGTTGGATTGCTTGTAGAGATCACAGATATGTGTATCCTTGCCTGCACCAGAGAGAAGTCTACAGGGTATGCTCCTTTTGGCATTTCCTGCTCCTATCAGGCTCATGGATACCCTCAAAATCAGTTCCCAGGCTATCCATTATACCAGCCTCCTCCTCCACCACCTCCTCCTCAGCCTCTGCCTCCATGTGCAACCTCAGGCTGATGTTCAGGCAGTCTTTTTAGATCCTGATTCAGGAGGACAAAACTTGACTAGCTTTGGAGCTTGACCACTGGAAACCAGTGGTGGACTGTACTCCTGCCTCCTTTCTCACCCCTAGATAAGCCTCTCCTGTGGATTCCCACCTTTCTGGAGAAGGCTCCTCTAGACACCAGGTCAGGGATAAAACCCAGGACACTCCCCTATAAAGGATTCAGACCCCTAGCAGACACTCTTTGGACTCTGATTTGTCATCCAGCTCTGGTACGCATACACCTATAGAGCCTCAGCCTAAGGAGTCCCAAAAGTTCTCTCCAGAGGACCCTTCCTTTGCAGAACTCCTCATAACTATACAAAATGCCTGTGGCTAGGCTATCCAGGGAACAGGATCCAAAGCAGAAAAGGCTTGTGGAGCATCTAGACATGACTGACACAGCTCCTATCCCCAAACAGCCTTGGACTGGGCCCCATGAAGACCTGATGTCCACTATCTTGCAACAGTCTTCCTCCATTCCAGCTGTTTCAAAAAAGGTGGACAGGGTGTACCACCACCCATATAGGGTCACACACCTTACTGGCCATCCTAATGCAGACTTGGTTGTTTTCATGGCTGCCCATGACTGGTCCTCTAAACCTAGCATTTGAGTATGTCTCCTCCTGATAAGGAGTCTAAGCAGCAGGACAGTTTTGATAGCAAGATCCATTCCTCCTCCACTTGCATCCTCAGGACCCTTAATTATGTGGCTCATGTGGTTTCCTAAGAGAAATCTTCCCTGGCCTCATGCACATCAAAGATGGAAGATATCCAGAACTAGGAGCTTGAGGCTGAGATTGTCAAGACAGTGAGAATGGCTAAAATCTTCTGTCATCAGGCCCTCCGGGCCACTTATGACACAGTAAACTCAGTTGCTCGCACCACAGCCACTGTTGTCTGCATTAGGTGACATTCATGGCTCAGGATTGCTGGCCTGGCACAAGACATCCAGTTCTCCATCCTGGATGCCCCTGTTAGGGGATCCGTGTTATTCTGAGGTGACACTAAGAAAGGATACTATCACTGAATTATCGGACCAAGGTAAATCCATCCATGATGTCCGCTTCATTTACCGAGGGAGTTATAAAGGCAAACAGACTTTTCTTCAGCAACAGAGATGCCAGACCAGAGGGCCCTGCCAAACACCAGGCCAAGTGCTGGTATCTAGCATCAGGAACCCCTACTTCCCCTGTAAAGTCCCAGAAGCCACCCGGAGGAGCTGCCAACATCCTTCCCTCAGCCTCCTGACTTGTGGAGGACCATCCTGTCTCCTACAGATCCTAAAGGGGAACCAGTCAGGGGAGATATTTGCCCTCCACTTTCTGGGGTCACAGAACATAACCACAAACTCTTGGGTCCTTCAGTTGATAGCAAGAGGTCACACCATAGAATTCCTAGACAGGTGTCTGGACAACACCCCCCAGGCCTCTCCCATTATCATCCAAGGCACTGGTTTCTGATATGGGAAGAGAGCCAGGATGTTTTTCAAAAGTCATCCATAGAGCCCATGGCTCAGACACAGATAGGAAGAAGGTACTGCTTCCATTTCTTCCTAGTGACTAAAAAGACAGGTGACCTAAGACCAATCTTGGACCTCAGCAAGCTCAAACTGTGCATCGAGTCCAAGAGGTTCTGTATGCTCATCATCCAGGGACTTCTACCCCTGCTCCACAAGAGCCATTGGCTCTGTGCACTGGACATGCAGGATGCTTACCTGCACATCCCTGTCTTGCAGGCCCACTGCCACTTTGTTAAGTTTGCCTTCCAGGGGGAACATTACCAGCTCAAGGCTCTCCTTTTTGGTCTTTTCTCAGCACATTGGGTTTTTAACAAGTGTCTAGCAGTGGTTGCTGCAGCCCTATGCCACAGAGGAAACTAATTGTGCCTGTATCTGGATGTCTGGCTTCTATCAGCCTGATCACAGAGAAGTCTGAGAGAGTCACTCTCCTTCACCCTGGACCTCTTTTCCAGACTTGGAATAACAGTCAACTATCTCAAGTCCCACCTATCCCCTCCCAGTGCTTATAATACATTTGGGGCAATGCTGGATATGGTCCAGGGCAGGGTCTTCCTTCCATCAGACAGAGGGGATACCCTGTAGGAACAGGTCAGATTAGTGGCCAACTCACTCTGGACCACAGCCCAGTTGATCTTCTGTCTTCTCAGGCTGATGGCAGCTGTAATCCCTACAGTTCTTCTAGCCAGACTGCAAATGAGGGGTGATCCAATGGACTCTTCATGTCCAATGGGTTCAGCGACTGGAAAACCTGGACCACAGGCTCCTAGTGTCCAGGTACATGAAAAGGAATCTTCTTTGGCAGCAGGAGTTGTCCAATATCTCCATGGGGGTTCCCCTTTCAACCCCCTGCTCCTACCATGACCCTTACAATGGATGCTTCTTGTCAAGACTAGGGAGCCACCAAGAGACCATCAGACCCAGGGAACATGGTCTTAGTTGGAAGCATCTCTACATGCCAATATGTTAGAAATGAGGGAAGTACTGTATGCCCTCCAGGTCTTCCAGCCTTTTCTATGTCCAGGGACACTCCTGATTCAGACCAACAATATGTCTGTGGTCTGGCACCTGAACAAACAGGGAGGCACTCACTCAGAGAAGCAATCGTTCATACCCTCGAAGCCGGGAGATGATGCGAGTGTGGTACTGGGCAGTTCAGCATGACCTCTGCCTGACTGCTGTCCATGTACCGGGCATCAGCAACATCCTGGCAGACAGTCTCAGCCTCACCACTGTCGGGGCGCATAAGTGGGAGCTAAATCAAGAGGTGGTTGAAAGCTTATTTGACCTTTGGGGTCAGCCAGAAATAAAGCTCTTCAACTCCCCATCCAATGCAAACTACCCAGTTTTTGCTCGTTCGTTCACAGGCGTGTTGTTTTCTGTTGAGATGCATTGTCTCTTTGCTGGACAGGGAGGTTCTTGTATGCCTTTCCTCCCTTCCCAGTGCTTCAGAGGGTTCTTCTGAAGCTACAGGTGGAAGGGGCTCACATGATTCTAATAGCACCTCTTTGACCTCATCAGATTTGGTTCCCTCTGCTTCAACAGTTATCGATGGAACCCTCAGTACCCCTGCCTCTCCACCATGATTTTCTGACTCAGGGGAAGGGCAGACTGTTGCATTTGGGACTCTGATCCCTCCACCTGCATGTGTGGCACCTGTGGACATATGTGAAATAACTCCCATTGTTTTTTTTTTACAAAAATTGTCAACTGTGCAGATGCATTTGTAAAAAATGTATTATAATAGTGAGACTTTTTGAAATGTTATTTGACTTACCATACTCATGGTTGTCTACCCACTTAGTCTCCTACTTGTTTCTGTCCTTGTACTAACTAATTCCTGTTGCTTCATATCAAGGGGTTGTTGATTTTCATATTCTATGTGCCTGGAGTGGAGCAGCTATAAAAGATAATCTACGCACTACCCTCAATAACACACCTACCCCAGTTTACTTTTACCTAACACCCATTTTTAGGCCTTGTACAGTAAGATCTTCTTTCAGTAGAACAACTTGTAATGAAATGTGTAAGATTTACATTGACATTTGGGTATATGCACGTTCATATTATGCTAATCATGTATGTGAACTGTATAGCAATCTCTAAAAAAATCAATTAAACAAATCAAATGTCTTCAAAAACATGTCTCAACATTGTGTTTATCTTCCACCTTGTCACAACATATAGTTGTCTCAGCAGTGTTTGCAATTAAGGTACAGTACCTTCATCTATATGATAGCCTACTTCTGTTGAGTTGATTGCTATAACAGTGCATAGAATAAAATGTGAAACATATAGGTAACTGTAATACAGATAGTGGCATTATTTTTATAACTGCCCTTTTTCAATGTACCATACTTTGATTCGGTTAGTGTATACAACAGCAATTCATGTTTGTGTTTAAGCCTATGAAACACCCTTGTCTACTTAATGCATTTACAGTGGTAGCGGCTCTGTCAGAGCTTGTTTTGGGTGGAGGATGCAGAGCTGTTTAGGAGATTTGGCAAATGTAGAATTAAGATGGAGGAACTACAGATATTCATTTTCTTACAAAGCAATTCTCCACAAGCCAGATACACTTTTAGTAGTTAATTAATTACACTAAGAGGAACTGATTTTATATTTCAGTAAAACCCTTAGAGTATGATTGCCTTTGTTCTTACTGTCCCAGAACCCCAACATCCAGCCATGAGAGTTAGTATCATCTTCTTACCTTATGCTGTAAACTTACTTAAAAATGGTCATGTTCCCTGACAGTTAAATAACTTTAAACACAAAAACTACAGAAACATACATATGCTAGGCAGGATTCTGAGTAATCTATGAAGATTTATAATAGATTCTCATTCAATGTGAGCCCCCACTCACACACATAGACACGCCTAACATATAGACTCCACCTCCTCTGTAAAGGTTGTCATATCCCATGAGCCCTTGCTAATTCAAAGCAGAAGGATCTATTTCAGGACCTGCTCAGGCCTCTGACTGGATGCCTGGTCCCCAGCCCTCTTCTTGAATGGAGCTATGTGCCTGCATATCAGGCAAGCCAAGGTTAGTGAATCCTGTCCATGAATGATTATTTTGGGCCAGGTGCGTGATACGTAGTTGCAGAGCCCAGTACATTAGATCCCATTGTCTTTAAAGGAACACTGTCAACCTCTTCAGCTTCAAAGTGCCTCTAGTTTAGAAAAAACATTTTATGATTGCTTACATTCAGTGGAGACTGCTGACAAAGCTGGAAGTATGATTTCATTCTTTTTTTTTTTAATAAAAGTTAAAACAGAATGCCCACCATATTGATGTTATCAAATAAAAACATGTTTGTTTACAGTCCTTGATCAACTATAACTGCATCTTTCCTGGAGATGGGAACACTCCCAACACAGTATAACCACTCATGATGCACTGGGTGGAGTGAAGGGAATTGCACTGTTTGAGGTTGTTCTTAATGTCCAGGAATTATGCAATAAGAGTAGTTCCATAATTTGAAACACAGCAAGTTTGGGTATCATTACATCATTAGCATGCATTTCAGTTGTACTAAGAAAAGAAGCAAATAAAACAACCAGCAACAACAATGAATTTTAGAAAAGATAAGCAAACATAAAATACAGGTTTTCTACAAGAAATTATATGATGCGAAAGAAGCGGTTGATAGTGTTCGTTTAAGCAGGATATATGTGTTTTTATTAAATGAACTACCAACAGAAGCTAAAATTACAGTTGCAATCCATTTTCTCATGTATGTGGAGAAATATATATATATACATATGTATGCATGTTACCAGAAAAGGCCTTCTTATCTGTATCATCTCTTTTCCAGAGGTGTCACTGGAGAAGGTATAGTACACAGGGAAACATAAAGATACAAAGGCAATTTAGAAAAAAAGCAAAAAATTCAAAATGCAATAAGCAGCTGGAGATTATAATACACTGGAACAGTACAAGCACTACAATCATGTTAGAACACATAAAACAAGAGCATGACAGGGGAACATGGAAGCAAGAACAGGAATATTGGGAGAATGCAGATTAGATAGGGGGAGTCAGTATGGACCAAAACAGAAGAAGTCTATGAGAGAATGAAGGTTGACCAGCTCAGGTTCTGGCTCATGGAATGAAAAAGGAGAGAGAGTCAGCAGAGCAAAAACAATAAAAAGAGGGATGGGGCAGGAGAAAAGGGAGGAGAGATAGCAGAAAAAATCTCAAAACCAAAACTTAAATATGAGAAAGGCATAGTAGGAGAGGCACTGGCTTTCAAAAGTGAGCAGCGATAGATGAGGGCAAAGGAACAGATAAGCCAATTGCACCACAGCATTCATTATCACAGGAAGGGTGCAACAGACAAATCAAGCTGGCTGCAGGAAACAACTCAGCCAGCCAGCAGCCATGTGGCATGTTCCTTTGTTTTCTCTATTGCTTTTTCTCGATAGTTTGCAAGAGGAGCTCAGGAGGCTAGCAGCAGCAACAGAGCAGAGTATGGACTGCATTTAGGGCCATGGATCATGTGACTGATTGCTGTATAGGCAGACAATGTGGCTACCTCAGCCATGCCATGTTTAGAAATCTGGACTTGGACACAGCTTATGGACTTTGCACAGCAGAAAGAGTACAGAAGATTGAAGGTGCTGTAGAATAACCTTTCATGGCATCTAAGCATTGTAGCAGCAGTAGCTGACTGGTAGCAGAGAGAACTCAAAGTCCCTATCACTCTGTCTCCTGATCAGTGAATGCAAACAGTGGCAGTAAGCAAGCAGCAGAATCAGCTACTTCCATGTCTGCAAACAGAGCCTCTCTGGTAGTGGGTCACAGTCCTCTGGGAGCAGTTGTCTTGGAGGGAGAGTGAGAAAGAAAGAGTACTTGTCTTTTTCACATAAAATCCTAGGTACTGAAGGAGTGTTTGGGGACTGGCATCAGCTCAGGCAGATGCAAAACAAACATGGGGAACGTACCGTTCTTACAGACAAACAGAACCTTCTGAAGGCATTTTGTTTTGGGGTGGGGGTTATGTGATCCAGAAAGGTACTAAATTCCAACCTAAAGGTAATGACAGCTTCCTAATCACAGCATGTTGACAGACTGAATGAGTGTGACTGGGAATGTGCAAATAGTGTGTGTGTGTGTGTGTGTGTGTGTGTGTGTGTGTGTATACCCATAGTTGCAATCAACACATTCAAATGAATCTTTATAGGTGACGGAAAAGTAATATTGTGAGGCTCCTGATTAAATCCTGCAAGATATTGGAAAGATTAAGAAGACTATTAGTGTTTACACTGGTGTCCTCAGATGTTACAGTATTAATACAATTATCAGTGGGAAGTACAGAATAACATTCACGTTGTTTTTAACACTTTGTAAGTCTGCAAAATATTAGCTAGATCAAAAGAAGCAGACTAATATATGGACACAGTTTTTTCTTTCTGTAAAGCAAGCAGATATACTGTATGTGATTGAATGTTCTGGTTCAAATCCCACCCGAACCACTTACCGTGTGACCTTCTGGAAGCTGCAAGTCACTTAACCCTCAGTGGATAGGGCCCAGCTGTAAAAATGTGTGAAAGTAGGACCATACTGAAAACAAAAGCATGCATCTTCTCTTTGGAAAATAAAATGTTAAAAAGAAAATAGGTGAGCTGGGGGGGAAGTGTTCCCTGCCTATTCTTCCTCCACAGACCCCATTTAATCTCAGGTAATCCTCTCAACTCACTGCCACTTTGCTAATATAACCCTATGTTTATGCCATGCATGCTTGAAGCCCCTACCATTCTAGCCTCCTCCACTTCTGCCAGCAGTCTTTTCCTGGCATCTACCACCCTTTCAGTGAAGAAACTTTTCTTTGCATCAATCTTGAACTCCTCCCTTTCATCTTCATCCCATGCCCCTTGGTCCAGCTGCTCATCCTCATTTGAAAGTGATTCTTCATCTGACCCTGTTCACCCCTTTGAAGTACGGTAATTGCAGGTCTCAGTCATGTAACCCCTTTCTCTCTTGCTCTCTCTCTCTCTCTCTCTCTCTCTCTCACCTTTCTTCATGGGTGTACATGTTAAGATACCACATTCTCTCTTCATAGGGCTTCTTATCCAAATCCTGCACCATTTTAGTTGCCCTCCTGTGGACTGCCTCCACACTGTGCCACTCCTATATTCTGGTTCCACCACAGTCTGGATTAGCTGTGCAAAATCTCATGCATTTTCAGCATGTAAAACTGTGTAAGATACATCCCATGTGGTAGTCACATAAAATTCTTTTTTGTGTGGGGGCAACAGATTGGGCTGTTGGTATACACTTTATCGACAGCTAGCTACATCCTTGGGGGGGTGAGAAGTACAGTACATGTAGCAGTGATGATTGTGGGAGGGGCAGTTCAGGACACAACAACAAACAGAATGGAAGAGGGGGTTCACTCCAGCTAGGGTGAATATAGGGCCACCAGTACAGACCAGAACCCAAAGACAAAAACAGGGAGGATCACTTATGCCTGGAAAGAGGAGGGATGCAGCCTTTGCTCCTGTGTAGTGCACCTAGCTTGGGGTGCAGCTCAGGATGCATGGCATTGATATGGACCAAAACGTCAAGATGACTATTAAGCTCAGTTACTTTAAAGATGAGACAACCTCTAGGTTGGAGTCATCTAGGATCATGGAGACAGGAGGAGTCTGGATGCCAGATAGATGCTGCCTGGTGCCAAGAGTCATGGAGACAGACTTTTGGCATTAAGGCTGAGTTGGTTGTTGTGGAACAACTGTTGAACATTGATGAAGGCTGGCTGACAGTGTACAGCCAACTCTGGCTCAGAAGGGTAAGATGTAAGAAGGACCATATCAGTGGCATACAAGTGGATAATCGAGGACATGCAGGCCTCAAGGAATTCTATCAGAAAATCAAGCACAGGATAAGGACAAGGAAAGAGTCTTGTTGAACTCCAGACTGGATGGGAGAGGGGAAGCTCCATTCAACTCCATTCAGCTGATGAGGGTTGCTGGGATTTGAGGTGTCTTTGAAGTCTTCTGGGGCACATGCATTTATGTGTGGCACCTCTGGAATTCTCTACCCTGTTGGCTGCAGGAGTCCACGACAGCAGGAGGTTTCAAACAGGCACTAAAGATCTTCTTATAGTGCCAGGTCTTTAATAATATTGAATGAATGAGCCTTGTCAGACTTTTGTCATTGTTTGTATTGTATTTATTAATTTTATCATTGTTGTTTTAATCTTTTGTAAAACACCTTGGTATTTGAAAGGCGCTTTTGTGAAATAAAGTTTATTATTATTATTAAGATCAGGGGCCTCCTATTGAGACTGAATGGACCTGACATGAAGGTACAAACTGAACCAACTGACCACTAGGGCAGACAGTCTGGTTTCAGCAATGTCATAAAAGATGGTAGACGTGATGTTACTAGGCTCCATCCACTTGTGGATATGGTATTTGGTTAGAATTGGCCACATGACTAGAGGAAGGCGAAGTGGCTGAAATTTGTTTTGCAAATTGATTTATGAAGTTGGAAAAATTTGCAAAGAGCCATAATCATGAAGTTTTCAACAGACAAAATAGCCATTTTCTATGCAAATTGACCAAAATTAGCTAGTGAAGTTGTGAGCTTTATGGAGAAAGTGCCACTTTGCATGGAAAACATTGCAAAAATGTTAAAGTTGGAAGCTGGCAATGCCAATGAGAATGTTGTGAAGTGAATTGCGAAGGCAAATTTTGCCCTTCAACATAAATTTGCCGGTGAAGTAAAACTTCAGAACATCTTTACACATGACACACAAGTCATAAAATTACAATAATTTTTCTGTAGCAGTTTAGAAGAAGAATAATAATCAGCATTTATATAGCACTATTCATATGCATTGTATCCCAAAGAGCTTTACAAGCAATGCTAGACTGGTACTGAAGTAAATGAACATGTAGCAAGAGCCATTTTGCACATCAACACCCTCACACAGCCTTGGAGAATTGAATGAACCAGTTTTTATGGGAAAGGGAATGTTGACCAGGACACAAGGGAAGGTTCCCTACTCTTTATGAAAAGTGCCTTGGGTTCTTTTACTTCCAAATAATCAAAATGAAGGAAAAAAAAAACACTATGGTTCTCAAAAGAGGTGGCGGGGAAGGTTAGGGAGAAAAAGATAGCATTCAGGAAATATAAGGAAACAGAAGGAGTAGGACAAAGTACTGCACCAGTTAAAGCAGAAGGAAACAGGGAAGACAGTCAGAATAGCAAAGGCCCAAACTGAGGAAAAGATAGTCAACTCAGTTAAGAAGGGGGATAAGATCTTTCATAGGTACATTAGGGAGCAAAAAAGACCAAGGGAGGGATAGCAAGGCTTAATAAAGGGGAGGGTTGGTGAGCAGAGGGTGACAGTGAAAAAGCAGGGATACTGAACAAATACTTCCACTCAGTATTCACAAATGAAGAGGAGGAGAAGGTACCTAATCCAATCAATAGAAGCACTCTGGATAGGGTGGTCAATACCAGTCCATTCACAGAAGAAAGGGTTCTGAAAGAACTCCTAAAATTGAAGGTGGACTAAGCAATGAGCCCTAATGGGATTCACCCCAGAATTCTAAAATAACTAAGGGGAGAACTAGTGACACCACTGAGTACCCTTTTTAACAAATCATGGGAGGATGGTGTTGTACCCAAGGACTGGAGGAGGGTGGATGTGATTCTCTTTCATAAAAGTGGGAGCAAACCAGAGGTAGGAAACTACAGACCTGTTAGTTTGACCTCAGTGGTAGGAAAATGATGGAATCACTTCTGAAAGAAAGAATTGTTGAGTACCTAGAGGCCAGCTGGGCACAGGACCCAAGGCAACATGGATTCACAGTGGGAAGGTTATGTTAGACGAATCTAATAGATTTCTTTGACTGGGTGATCACTGTAGTAGACCAGGCAGGGGATGTGGACATGGGCTACTTATATTTTAGCAATTCATTTGACACAGTCCCACACAAAAGATTAATAAACAAATTAGCCAGCCTGGGAGTGGGTCCAAGGGTGGTAGCCTGTGTAACAAATTGGCTGGAAAACAGGATACAGAGGGTAATAGTAAACAGAGTCCACTCTGAAGAAAGGGGGGTTACTAGTGGGGTACCGCAGGGTTTAGTACTGGATCCCATCCTTTTTTAATGTCTTTATAAGTGACACTGTGGAGGGACTGGAAGGAAAAATATGCCTCTTTGGAGATGACACAAAGATCTGCAACAGGGTTTATACAGAAAGGGGGGTGGAAAGGATGAGAATGGACTTGACAAGGTTGAAGGAATGGTCAAAAGTATGGCAGCTTAGATTCAATGCAAAGAAGTGCAAAGTAATGCCCCTGGAAAACAAAAACCCAGGGGAAGAGTACACAATGGGGGAGGGGGTGGTACTAACAAAAACAAAAATGGAAAGGGACCTGGGGGTAGTATCAGATGACCTAAAGGTAAGCAAGCAGTGTGAGAAGTCAGTAAGGATGGCTGGGGGGGATACTGGGATGTCTAGGAAGAGGCATCAGCAGTAGAAAACAGGAAGTTGTTATCCCTCTTTACAGAAAGTTGGTGAGACCCCATCTGGAGTACTGCATACAGTTCTGGAGACCCCATCTCCACAAGGACATAGACAGAATGGAGGCAGTCCAGAGGAAGGCAACTAAAATGTTGCAGTGTCTGCACCAGCTGCTATACAAACGGAGACTAATGGAGCTTACTACGTATACTCTCGAGGAAAGGGGGGGCATGATAGAAACTTTCAAGTATCTCAAGGGAATCAATGAAGTCCAAATGGGTAGCATCTTTCAGAAAAGAAGATGTGCAAGAACAAGGGGGCACAATTTGAAGATAGAGGGGGATGGCTTAAGGGCAATGTGAGGAAGTATTTTTCCACAGAGAGGGTGGTGGACGCATGGAATGGCCTTCCTGAGGAGGTTGTGGAGTCAAAAACAGTGGGGGAATTCAAGAATGCATGGGACAGATATAAGCAATTCTGGTGAGGGGGTAGGAAGAAGTAGGCTGTTGGTTAACTAAGATCTGCAGCTTATCCAATAGGTAGGGAAATGGGCAGACTGGGTGGGCCACGCAGTCCTTATCTGCCATCAAAGTCTATGTTTCTATGTTTCCACTTGGACACCCACTAAGACAGCACCAGAGATGGGTAGAAGGGACCTTGGCTTAACATTTCATCTGAAGGATGGCCTACCCTGACAGTACAGTACTCCCTAATACTGCACTCAGGTGCCAGCATTTAGGTATGATCCCAATCCCAGTGTGGGACTAGAACCCATGACCTTCTGGCCTAGAGGCAGATATGCTACCAACTGAGCCATGCTGACTCCTTTAGAAGCTATAGAAATCTTAGCCACATTTAAATCCTCAAACTCTTTTCTTCAAAATACTAAACATTCTTCCCATCTACTTTTTTAACCTAATCTTACCTCTAGACACCAAACATTCCCTGTGCTCTTCCAGCTCTAGCTTACTCCCAGTCTCTGCCATCTACCTTGGTCTCATTACTACAGCCGATTCAATCACTCTTCCACTGTACTGAGGAAAATCCTTCCCAATAATGTCCTGCTCACTCTGTAGCCCCTTAATGTATTACCACAGAGTGTTTCTTCAGCCTTGCCTGACACAAACTGTTTTCATCACTCTCCTTACATGCATGCATCCCATCTTAAATGTTTTGTATTGCACCTGTTTCCTCTTATTTTAATTTGTTCTAATGTAACATGTTTTGAGACATATTGTCTAATAAAAGCTATGCAAAAAGTCTCTTGTGTTTTCCTTTTCCCTTGCAGCATTTCTGATATTTTGAGCAGAATCTAAAGTGATAAATAACTTATGAACTTGAATATCTTCTAGTAGCCATGAATACAGTGATTTTACCAAAGCCAGAGTGACAGAAATTATTTTTCTTCCCTCTTTGATGAAGAACTAGTTTTGAAACATCAGTGTTTTTTTTTCCTTTTGTTCTAGTACTTGGCAATCTCCCTCCACATCTTTCTGGTGCCTCCCCTGGGTCATATTCAGTTGTGTTAAGGTCTACACAACATACACAACCTGCCCTATGTACGGTAGTGAAGTTTCATCTGAGTCAAATTCAAAAGGATTTGAACTTGGAGTTCTAATGTGCTTCAATGTTTTTAGTATTCTTCCCATGCAAGGCTCAAACTGAGCATGAAATGTAGATTAAGACTTGAGTTTTGAAAATCTTGAAGACTGTGTTCTTATTTCCATATGTTAAGTTGCTTTGTGGTCCATATCAAACACCATCTTGTATTTGATGTATAGCATGTGCCTCTTGGGAAAAGGACCCAAACCCATACAAAAGCCATACTGTATATGTTTCTATGAAGTGTAGAAAGATATTATTGTACAGATTTAACAAGTGTGTTTCTGTAGCACTCCATATTGTCAATGGGATTCATCACAACTTGGGTAATGTGCACCTCTACTAGGGAAATGGCACAGCCCAAGGCTGTAATCAGCACAGAATCCTGGGCACATGAGCATGCCATACAGCAGCAACTCTCCAGTCTTTGCTGCGCCATTTAAGGGGAAGAAGCATATACATTTCTCTGAAGAAGATCTTTTCTTTTGGTGTTTTCTTTCTATGGCTACAATTCTGCAGGGCAGGTTGGGATGACCTGGTGACAGGGAGCATCCCTAAATTTAAAATTGTGCCTGTTAGGCTGTGGCTTTCCAATTGGCTAACTTGCACATTTTTCACAATTTCCACTGCCTGTTTGTGCTTGGATTGGGGGTCATGTCTGCTACACTGGTTAACGGGTGTTTATTTTTACCAGGTCTCCAATTCCTTCTGTCATGGTGCCTCAGGTAAGTATATGTTCTTGGTTAGTCTTAGGATCTAGATTTTAGAGCATTCCCTGTGTCTCCACATCCCAATGACCATAGGGTAACTACTGTGTGTTTTATGTATTTTTTTCTTCACTGCAGGCACTTTTTGAGTGCTCACTGTTGGGGGTTGCTTTTCCTTCTCTCTTAGTTGCAATAAAAAAAAAGTCAAAGACAAAGGAATGAATTTCTGCTTAGAGCCTTTTTCAGGCAATGTTTTTTTGGGGACCCATTTTCTTCAGCTAGTGGTGTTTTCTTACCGGCTCTCCTGAACCGTGTGGCTTCTCACCTTTTTTTCTGAGCCCTGGCCATTGGGCTCATGCTGTGTTTTTTTTTCTGACTTTCTGAGCCTGAGCAAATCCTTTTTTTACATGCCTGTGCTTGGGGGCATGCCCACCTGACATGCTGATGTCATGTGCAGCACTGTGATGTCATGCACTTGCTCTTTTGCATGAGTGCATACCGTCAGCATTTTGCCAAGTTCTAGATGCAGTGGCTATGTTTTCCTTCCAGCTCAGCACTGCTAGTTGAGTGCAATCATTCCTACCACAGCCTTGGGAGTTTGTAGGCTGGTAGTAACTCTTCTGTATGTGTTTTTTTCCCTGCAGAATGAGGTGGTAATCGCGGCAATGTTTTGTTATTTATACTTATTACAGTGGCAACTCCAGACAATTTCTTAGTTTTATTCTTTGTTCTGGACTAGTGTTTTTGGCACCATGACTTATCAGAGATCTGTAGTATTCAAAAGATGTAAGACTTGTGAATGGGTAATGCAGCCCTCTCCACTGGCTTCCTATTGCCCCCATTGTGTTACTAAAGTTAATACTGTATGTCTCTTACAGTTCCCCCCAGTCAGAACTCCAAGCTAGGGGGTGCATCTGGTGTATCAGTGGGCAGTGGCAAAGCAGAATTGCCTAAATCTTTGTGGTTGCTATTAGGAGAGCTTTTCAGCCCCAGTTTTCCACGAGACATCTCTCTAGACAAACCTGACCCTAAGCTGGGCCCCTCAGGTTGGGGGTCCCACACAGGCATGTCCAGGAGCACAGGAGTAGGACAAATCTGCTAGTGTGGATCTGCAGGCAGACCCCAACCATGACCATACAGAGGGTCAGGACAAGGATGTTGGGGATCTTGGAGAAAATCATGATCTGAAGAAGTTACTTGAGGATGATAAGGATGAGCCCTCTCATGAGGAGGAGGAAGGAGAGTGGACAGAGCCAAAGAAGAGGATTTCTATCCCTTCCCTGTCTGATACCAAATCCTGGTGCTATATGACAACTGAGGCTTGTAGGACATTACAACTGAAGGAGATGCAATCAATAGAGGTCTTAGATGTAAATCCTATTTACACAAATGTCCAGTTAAGCATAAAAAGAACAGAACACCAGGCCAAACAATTACATAGTAAAATACAGTATAAATAGGTCTAACATAAACAGGTCTAATACAGATATCTTGTAGGATATACAGAAGAAAGGGAAAGCAAATAAATAAGTGACACATTTACAGCATGTGGTATAGTTGGAGGTACAATGCAGGAAAATGAACAGTTGGGTGATGCATCGAAAAGAAGTGTAAGTCCTGCAGTACCCAGATCCTGCATGCAGATGAGCATTCCCACTGCGTGATCTACCTAGACTCCAAGCACTGGGTCAAGGACTGTGGATCCCAGGGAAAGTGTTTAACTATATTCTCGGTGTACATACCAAGAGGCTCGTTTACAACTAGTACTTGATTATTTATCTAGTAATCGCCATCAATCTGAAATCATAATGTTAGGGAACTTTAATATAAATTGGTTATCCCCAGATGCTGCACCTTACCAGGATGCAACAGCGGCCATAGACATGATCCAACTCATTCAGTCCCCCACTCATGCAAACTATCGCACCAGTTCAAGTACGCTTATAGACTGGGTACTAACTAACTGGCTACAAAGAATAACTAGAACCAGTGTGCTAGCCAACTCTATCAGTGACCACTCACCAGTCTTATGCTCCTGGACAAACATGACCCTGAAACCACCCCAAAAAAACAATAACCTTCAGAATTATAAAAGCTGGACATCTTGCCTCACTAAAATCATACCTCTGCCAGCTAGACTGGGAGGGGGTCTACGCTGCCGCCGATGTGCATACTGCTCTTGAGTGCTTTATCAACAACCTTAAGTTTAACTCGGCCTGCAACATCTTTGCCCTTCTAAAAATGAGGAAAATCAAAGATACCAGCAAATCATGGATCACACCACAGCTCCTTGAGCTCATGGGGGTCAGGGATAACCTGTGACATAGGGTTAAGAGCACTGGGTCCCCCTCTGATATACAGAAATTCAAAGCAGTACATAATAAGTGCACTCAAGCCATCCACCATGCAAAAAAATCTCACTTTAAAAAGTGAACTGGACAACTCTTGGCATGACAGCATCAGATTCTGGGACAATATAAAAGTGAACTGGACAACTCTTGGCATGGCAGCAGCAGATTCTGGGACAATATAAAAACCCTAACAGCCAGAGCAAGTAAATCACCACCATCGCAAATAAATTTTGAGGGTGCGATTAGCCAGGATCCCAAAACTATCGTAGATGGCTTCAACAAGGCCTTCACAGACCTTTGTGGGGTCCTTTCCCCAGACTATCTCCAACCTGTGCCTAGCTCCATTAGTTGTACCAACATCCCTCCAACATACACACAGCACCTCCCTTCTACCTGAAGGTAATGTCTACAACTGAGGCAAAAAAATACTTGGAAAAAGTTCTCTGGAACACTAGATCCAGTGGGGACTCGCTTGACCTAAAGACTGTGGCTCTCACCCTGGATGTGTTACTCTCCCCCTAACCTGGATCCTAAATCTCTCACTAACCACTGGCATTTTCCCTCACTGCTGGAAAGCTGCAGTGGTCACCCTGGTCTTTAAAGGTGGGGACAGAACCTGCCTGGCCAACTACTGGCGAATCTCAATTCTGCACCCCCTCTCCAAGACACTAGAGAGGATAGTATATGATCAGTTAGGTACATACCTTGATAAATACATCCTTCAATGCCAGGAACAGCATGGCTTTCAGAAGGCACATAATACTTCAACGGCATTGGTTGAGTTTACCGGTCATATCCATGAAGCACTTGACCGAGGGCTCTTGGTGGAAGCCACTTTCATTGACCTCACCAAGGTCTTCGACACGGTCAACCACGACTTGCTTCTCACACAACTCTCTAACATTGGTATATCCTCTGTCTCTCTAGGCTGGTTCCAGAGTTACCTCTCTAACAGGACCCAGCAGATCAAGATTCTTGACGTTCTATCCGACCATCAGTATGTCAACACAGGGGTGCCCCAATGTTCCATTTTGAGCCCCCTGCTGTTCAGCATGTTTCTAAATGAACTTCCCAAAGCCTGCAAGAATAAGATCCTTCTATATGCAGATGATGCTGTTCTCTACACATGTCACTCTACTCTGGTGGAGCTGGAAAAAGGCATGCAAGATGACTTTACTACTGTGGAAAAATGGTTCCTTCAGTCTAAGCTCTTGCTCAACTACACTAAGACTAAAACAATGTTGTTTGCCTCCCATCAAAACCGTCATAAGTCCCATCACCTCAATAGCTACAATAACAAGTCTGATACACTTGAAATGGTCACCACCTTTAAGTACCTTGGTGTCTACCTTGACAGCTCTCTCTTCTACAGCCAGCACATAGACCATGTTGCCAAGGCAGTTAGTGCCAGACTAGGTCAGCTCTACTGGCATAGGCAGTGCCTAACCAAAAGTGCCATCAAGCTTGTGGTTAACAGCTCTGTGCTCTCTATCATAGATTATGGACTGGTAGCATATGGAGCCGGTACCGATACAGCACTTAGGTGAATCAAGATTGTCTTAAGCAAAGCCTACAGACTAGTCCTGGGTGTGGACCATTTAACTCACACTTGTGAACTATACTCAAGCACTGGTTGGTTAAATCTGAATGGCAGAATTCAGTACCAAGTCTGTCTATCAGCGAAAAAATCCACCCTAGGTCTTGCTCCTCCTGAAATGAGGCAACTGCTAAGAAACTCCACTTCCTCCAGACTAACTAGGGGGTCGAGTAAAGCTGCCTTCATAATCCCATTCTGCTGGACCTCACTAGGGCAATGGTCCTTTGAATATGGGGCCCTCTGCTGGCTAAATTCCCATAACTCTGAGCTGATTGACAAAATAAAACTACACCCATTTAAGGCCAAGCTGCTGTAGTACCTGGTCACTCTTAGTAACTGCGACTGCATCACCTGTGCATAATCCTATTGTCACTGATAACTTACCTGTCCTGCATAGCACCCATCCCCCCCACTTCTTCCCCTGCCTGGTGTGACCCCTCTTTATTCCCCCTGCCTTCCTGCTTTCTCTTCACAAATATTAATCCCCCCAATTTTCACCCCTCCCCAGTTTCCCTACCTCACCTCCACTTTAAAACCCTTTTTCCTTGTCCCTCTCTCTCCCCACAAACCCAGCCCTGCCCTATCACCCACTTACATAACCCTGGTAGATTCCTATCCAATCCCACCCCTCTGACTACTCAGCCCCCTTATTCTGTCACCCCCTTTGTCTCTGCCCCACCCTTCCTCTGCTCTCATCTATTCTGTCCTTCCCTTCCTTTGGTCATCACCACTTCTGACCCTCCATAACTATACCTGCACACTCTAAAGCTCAGCTACCACTATAAATTGCTTGTCCACCTTAGGTATGCTCTTGGTACTGTTGCAATAAAGTTGACCTCTCCTACCTGATGTATTTTAACTCTACTTGCTTGAATCTGTATTTTTATGTACCATAATGTACTTGCCTGCTGTATATACCCCTATCTGTTTTGTAATGTCTACGCACCTTGTCTATTGCCTTACGATGCGGAACCTTTGTAAATGAGCTTTTAGCTTAAAGGTGATATCCGAGATTCCAATAAATAAATAAATAAATCAAAGGACTGTGTGCCCTGCCAATCCTTCAACCAGGTCATATGCAATAGGCATCAGAAAAAGCTTGAAGACCTCTTGTTAAAGAAGTGCCTAGCTTTGATTGAAAAGGAGCTGCAGAATCTGTGGGAAAAATCTTCCAACACTAGAACCCAAAAAGAAGAAAAAGGACAAGGAGAGGCACCAAGACCGGGATAGGTTTCCATCCACTTGGCAGTGACCATCGGGCAAGACTGACACTGGAGGGGCCTCCACTTCGGTAAGTACCCCTACTGCCAGTTCTCCTACCGCTCAGGTGGATGAGACCATGGCATCTCTGCCTGCTTTACTCACAGTGCAGTCAGGGCTCTTCTTGGACAATTGAATGCCTATTGTGCTCCTTAGGCCCATATCTTCTTCAGGGTCTATCACCAGCAGCCAGGTCAATAAGTCACCCCCCAGCACCACTGTGGAGCACATGGTCACAGCCAGTAAGCTGGACTCCATCTCCACTGTTGTCTGCATGGCCCAGGCCAATAAGTCGGACATTAGCTCTTCTGACATCTGCACAACCGTGGCTGATAAGACACTCCCCAGTTGGGGACCACACAGCTGAGGCTATCCTGTCAGGGTCACAGGATACCTTGACATCGAGTTGGGCCAGCTGCTGGACATACAAGAGTCTTTAGAGTGTTGCTCACTCCCACTGACCCAACCATATCCTCCAGGCTTGCCTGAAGGTCAAGTCAGAGGTGGGCACTAATCTGGAGGTTCCCCCTCCATCGCTGGGTCAGTCTCTTCCTGGTTCACCCACTGGACCTATTGTTAATCCCATTGGGGACCTTCCATTGGGACCTCCTGAACCCAAGCCCCCTTGGACAACCAGGTTCTGCCATCTTGGACTCCAGCTCCCAAGATGATGGCAGGTCTTCCATCGGGTTCTACTTACACCCCGACATCAAATGACCATTCACAAGGTGATCCTTTACTGGGTCAGGGTATGTCTGGCACTCTGGCCATTCTTCAAATGCTAGACAGCCTTCTGTCAGGCCCCCAGGCACCAAATCCTCCAATGCTGGATATTCTTATGCCTGATCCAGTGCCAGCCCCTTTGAATGTCCCTAAAGGGCTGATGCCTAGTCCTTCTGGGCTTCCTTCCAGGCCTTCAGCCCCACCTCATGCCAGGCCTTCAGCTCCACCTCCAGCTGGACCTATAGGCAATGTTCAAGGCTATCCACCCCCACAATACCCAATGTACCATTTGCCATGGTATCCAACATTTGGTCATAAACCCCATTATGTACTGGGGTATGTCTCATCAAGGGTATGCTCCTTCTGGCTTTCCCTACTCCTGTCAGGCTCATGGATACCCTCAATATCAGATGCTGGGCTATCCATTATACCAGCCTCCTCCTCCACCACCTCCTCCTCCTCTACCACCTCCTCCTCCTCCTCAACCTCAGCCTCTGTCTTCACAGCAGCCTCAGCCTTATATGCAGGCAGTGTTTCAGACCCTGATTCAGGAGGCCAGGACTCAACGAGGCTTCAGAGCTTGACCATTGGAAACCAGTGGCAGCCTTTATTCCTGCCCCCTTTTTCTGACCCCTAGATCAGCCTCTCCTGTGGATTTCCACCTTTCCAGAGAAGGCTTCTCTAGATACCAGGTCAGGGATAAAACCCAGGACACTCCTCTAAAGAGGGTTCAGACCCCCAGTAGGCACTCTTTGGACTCTGACTCATCCTCCAGCTCTGGTATGCATACACCTATAGAGCCTCAGCCTAAGGAGTCCTTGAAGTCCCCCATGAATGACCCTTCCTTTGCAAAACTCCTCATAACTATAAAAAAAGCCTGTGGCTGTACTATCCAGGAACAGGATCCAAAGAGGAAAAGGCTTTCAGAGCATCTAGACATGACTGACACAGCTCCTATGCCCATACTGCCTTGGACTGGGTCCCATAAAGACCTGACGTCCACTATCTGGCAACAGACTTCCTCCATTCCAGCTGTTTCAAAAAAGGCATACAGGATGTACCACCCCCCCAGATGGGGACACACACCTTACTGGCCATCCTAATGCAGACTCAGTTGTTATCACGGTTGCCCACAACTATTCCTCTAAACCTAAACATTTGAGCATGTCTTCTCCTGATAAGGAGTCTAAGCAGCTGGACAGTCACAGTCACAAGATCCATTCCTCCTCCACTTGTACCTTCAGGTCCCTTAATTAAGTGGCTCATATGGTTTCCTACCAGAAATCTTCTCTGGCCTCACTCGAGTCTAAGCTGCAAGCTATCCAGGACCAGGAGCTTAAGACTGAGATTGCCAAGACAGTGAGAATGGCTAAAATCTCCTGTTGTCATGAAGACTAAGGAGGGTGCAGACAACTGTCACAAGGGAGGCCCTCAGGAAGGAGGCAGAGGGCACCACAGGGAAAGAAAGCAGCTCCTGGTGGGGGACTCAATTATTAGGGAGATAGAACTGGGGGAAGCAGGGAAAACTGAAGTAAGGTGCCTGCCTGGTGCCATGGCTTGAGGACAGGAAGCGCATCCTTAGGGATCACGAGAACAGTTGCACGGAGTTCGAGCTGACGCCATTGTCCACCTAGGGACAAATGACTTAGCTCATCATGAGATTAGAGCAGTGCAGAAGGACTTTGTAGAGTTGGGGAGGGATTAAGACAAAAGCACACACAGTATCCTTCTCGAGGTACTGCCTGTCAGTGCATGGGTGAGGCGAGGGTACTTGCACCATGCAAGTTTAACAAATGGTTGAAAAAATGGTGGAGCACAGGGTTTGGCTTCATTGGGGACTGGGGTTCCACCTGAGGACACCAGTCTATACTGGCAGGATGGTCTGCATCTGTCCAGGAAGGAACAAGTCTTTTGGCAATCGGTTTAAATGCTTCATTGGCAGCCTTTAAACTAGTCAAGGGGAGGCACTGATAAGCAGCAGGAAAATCCCAGCCTCCCCACAAAACAGGGTACTAAATGAGAAAAAGACCAAGGTAGAAAGGTCAGTGGGGATGCCGTTACAGAAGGTAAAGCTCATCAAAAATGGAGAGCAATGAGTACCAATGCCCGTAGTCTGGGTAACAAGCTTCCTGAATTAGTGGCCTTGATGGAGGAGGAAGATCTGGATATTGTGGCAGTCACAAAACGTGGTAGACACAGAACCATGACTGGGACGTAACATGCCAGGATATACTATCTATAGGAGGACAGGGAGGGTAAAGGGAGGAGGAGTGTTTCACATAAGAGAAGAAATCAAAGCAACAGAACAAAGGGTAAACAGGGAGGAGAAGAAGCACTGTGGTCAATTCTGAGGCAAGCAATGGCACCACATATCCGAGACAGGGTTAGAGCACAGACCTCTCTCAGGGGAGGAAATGGAAAAGGAAATGATAGAAAGTATACTTAGAATGGCAGATAAAGGGAGATATTGCTGATGGGTGATCTGAATATGCTAGATGTTAATTGAGTGCAGTTGCAGCAGCCACTTCTAAGAGGGTTATTCTAGATGCCCTACAGGAGGCATGCCTTAGACAACTAGCATTGGAGCTCACTCGAGAGGGAGCAACCTAGATCTGGTTCTCTCAAATGGAGATGAAGAGAGGATCACAGATGTAGAAGTGGGTAGCCATCTGGAACTAGCGACCATCGAACAGTATGGTTCACAATAAACACAGCAATAGAGTCAAGCCTACAAAGACAAAGGTAGTGGATTTTAGGAGGGCTGACTTTGCTAAATGGGTGAGTGCCTAAGGAATGCACTAGCAAATGGGCAGGAAGGAGGGTGGAAGAACAATGGGAATAATAAAACTGCCATCACAGAGGTAACAAGCCTTTGTGTAAAGCAAATAAACAAATGAAATGAGGTAAGAAACCACTATGGTTCTCAAAGGAAGTGGCGAGAAGGTTCAAGAGAAAGAAAGCATTCAGGAAGTACAAGGAATCACAGAAGGAACAGGACAGAGAACTGTATCAGTTAAAGCAAAAGGAAGCTGGAAAGGCAGTCAGAACAGCAAAGACCCAAACTGAGGAAAAGATAGCCAAATCAGTTAAGAAGGGGGATAAACCTTTATAGGTACATCAGGGAGCTTAAGGAAGACCAAGGAGGGATAGTGAGGCTTAATAAAGGGAGGGAGGGTGGGCAGAGGGTGACTGTGAAGGCAGAGATACTAAACAAATATTTTGCTCAGTATTTACAAAGGAAGAGGGGAGGTACCTAAAACAAACAGTAGAAACACTCTGGATACAGAAGTTGATACCAGCCCATTTGCAAAGAAAGGGTTCTGAAAGAGCTCTTAAAACTGAAGGTGGACAAGCTAATGGGGCCTGATGGGATTCATCCCAGAATTCTAAAAGAACTAAGGGTAGAACTAGTGACACCACTGACTACCCTCTTTAACAAATCATGGAGGATGGGGTGGTAACTGAGGACTGGAGGAGGGCAGATGTGATTCTCCTTCACAAAAGTGGGAGCAAGGCAGAAGCAGGAAACTACAGACCTGTTAGTTTAACTCAGTGGTAGGAAAATGATGGAATCACTTCTGAAGAAAGAATTGTTGAGGTTCTAGAGGCCAGAGGGGCACAGGACCCAAGGCAGCATGGATTCACAGTGGAAGGTCATGCCAGACAGATCTGATAGATTTCTTTGACTGGGTGACCAAAGTAGTTGATCAGGGAGGGCTGTGGATGGCCTACCTAGACTTTAGCAAGGCATTTGACACAGTCCCAACACAAAGATTAATATATGTTAGCTAGCCTGGGAGTAGGTCCCAAGATAACAGCTCTGTAAAGAATTGGCTGGAGAATAGGACACAGAGAGTAATAGTAAATGGAGTCCACTCTGAAAGGGGAGAGTTAGTAGTGGCATCACAGGGTTCAGTATTAGATCGGGTCCCTTCAATGTCTTTATAAGCGACATTGCAGAGGGACTGAAGGAAAGTATCTTTGCAGATGACACAAAGATCTGCAACAGAGTTGATGCACAAGGTGGGTGGAGGGATGAGAAGGAACTTGGCAAGGTTAGAGGAATGGTCAAATGTATGGCAGCTTAGATTCAATGCTAAGAAGTGTGTAGTACGCACCTGGGAAAAACAAAAACCCAGGGAAGAGTGGCACACAATGGGGTGAGATACTAACAACAAAAATGGAAAGGACCTGGGGTAGTCATATCAGATGACCTAAAGGTGGAAGCAAGCAATGTGAGAGGGCAGCAAGGAGGGTTGGGGAATACTGGGATGCATAGGGAGAGGCATCACCAGTAGAAATCATATTATTATCCCTCTGTACAGACAGCTGGTGAGACCACATCTGAGTATTGGCGTGCAGTTCTGGAGACCCAATCTCCGCAGAAAGACTCTAGACAGGATGGAAGCTGTCCAGAGGAGGGCACTTCAAATGGTGCAGGGTCTGCACCAGAAGACATATGAAGAGAGACTTAAGGAGCTGCTATGTATAGCCTCGAGGAAAGGAGGGAGAGGGGGGACATGATAGAAACTTTCAAGTACCTCAAGGGAATCAACAAAGTCCAAGAGGGTAGCATCTTTCAAAAAAAGAGGTGTGCAAGAACAAGGGGGCACAATTTGAAGATAGAAGGGGCGGCTCAGAGGTAATTTAAGGAAGTATTTTTTCACAGAGAGGGTTGTGGATGCATGGAACGACCTTCCGGAGGAGGTTGTGGAGTCATAAACAGTGGTGGAATTCAAGCATGCATGGGACAGTCATAAGGAAATTCTAGGGGGTGGGGGTAGGAACAATTAGGCTGCTGGTTAACTAGGATCTGCAACTTATCCATCAGGTAGGGAAATGGGCAGACTGGGTGGTTCAAGCGGTCCTTATCTGCCGTCAAATTCTATGTTTCTATGTTTCTATGTCATGACCTCCGGGCCACTTATGACACGATAGACCCAGTTGCTCACACCACAGCCACTGTTGTCTGCATTAGGTGACATTTGTGGCTCAGGATTGCTGGCCTGGCACAAGACATCCAGATCTCCATCCTGGATGCCCCTTTCAGGGGATCCATGTTATTTGGAGGTGACGCCAAGGATATTATCTCTGAATTGCATGACTGTGGTAAATCCATCCATGATGCTTGCTTCATGTACCCATCGGGTTACAAAGACAAACAGCATTTTCATTGGCAACAGAGATGCCAGACCAAAGAGGCCCCTGCCAAACACCAGGCCAAATGCTGGTATCCAGCATCAGGGACCCCTACTCCCCCTGCCAAGTCCCAGAAGCCACCTGGAGGAACTGCCAGCTCTCTCCCCTCAGCCTTCTGACTTGTGGGGGATCCCCCTACCTCCTCCAGCTCCTCTAGGGAAACCAATGTGGGGGGAGATTTCCTCTCCACCTTCCAGGGTCACAGGACATGACCATGGACTCTTGGGTCCTTCTGTTAATAGCAAGAGGTCACACCATAGAGTTCCTAGACAGGCCTCTGACAACCCCCAGGCCTCTCCCATTATCCTCCAAGGCACCTGTCTCTGATAGGGGATGAGATCCAGGCTCTTCTGCAAAAGTCAGCCATACAGCCCGTGGCTCCAGCACAGATAGGAGGAGGGTACCACTTCCATTTCTTCTTAGTGCCCCAAAAAACAGAAGACCTAAGACCCATCTTGGACCTCAGCATGCTCAACCTGTACATTGAGTACAAGAGGTTCTGCATGCTCACCATCAAGGGACCTCTACCACTGCTCCACAAGAGCCATTGGCTTTGTGCACTGGACATGCAGGATGCTTACCTGTACATCCATGCCTTCCAGGTCCACTGCCACTTTCTTCAGTTTGCCTTCCAGGGGGAACATTACCAGTTCAAGGCTCTCCCTTTTGGCTTATCCTCAGCACCTCTGGTTTTTACCAAGTGCCTAGTAGTAGTTCCTGCGGCCCTATGTCACAGTGGTATCTAATTGTGCCTGTATCTGGAAGACTGGCTTCTGTCAGCCCCAATCACAGAGCAGTCTGTGGGAGACCCTCTATTTCACCCTGGACCTCTTTTCTAGACTTGGAATAACAGTCAACTATCCCAAGTCCCACCTCTCCCCTCCCAGTGCATACAGTTAATTTGGGGTGGTGCCAGATACAGTCCAGGGCAGGGCCTTCCCCTCATCAGACAGAGTGGAGGCCCTGCAGGATCAGGCCAGATTAGTTGCCAACTCACACTGGACCACAGCCCGGTTGATCCTCCATCTTCTTGGGCTGATGACAGCTGCTATCCCTACAGTTCCTCTAGCCAGACTGCATATGAGAGTGACCCAATGGACTGGTTGTGTCCAATGGGATCAGTGGCTGGACAACCTGGACCACAGGGTCTTAGAGTCTGGGTACATGAAGAAGGATCTTCTTTGGTGGCAGGAGTTGTCCAATCTCTCCACGGGGGTTCCCCTTTCAACCTCCAGCTCCTACCATAGCTCTTATAATAGATGCTTCATGTCAAGGCTGGGTAGCCTACCTAGGAGACCATCAGACCCAGGAACATGGTCTCAGCTGGAAGCGTCTCTACACATCCATGTGTTAGAAATGAGGGCAGTGCTGTATGTCCTTCAGACCTTCCAGCCTCTTCTATGTCTGGGAACACTCCTGATTTAGACTAACAATGTATGTGTGATCTGGTATCTGAACAAACAGGGAGGCACTCGCTCATATCCTCTATGCCAGGTGGTGATGTGAGTGTGGTACTGGGCTGAACCAGCATGACTTCTGCCTGAATGCTGTCCATGTGCCGGGCATCAGCAATGTCCTGGAAGACAGTCTCAGCCACACCACTGTCAGTGCTCATGAGCGGGAGCTAAATCAAGAGGTGGTTGAAAGCTTATTTGACCTGTGGGGTTGGCTGGAATAGGCCTCTTCATCTCCCCGTCTAATGCAAAACTACCCAATTTTTGCTCGCTTGTTCCTTGGCATGGTGTTTTCTGGTAAGATGTGCTGTCTCTTTGCTGGACAGGGAGGTTCTTGTATGCCTTTCCTCCCTTCCCAGTGCTTCAGAAGGTTCTCCTGAAGCTACAGGTGGAAGGGTCTTACCTGATTCTAATAGCCCCTCTTTGGCCTAATCAGATTTGGTTCCCTCTGCGTCAACAGAATCGATGGAACCCCCAGTACATGTGCCTCTCCACCATGATCTTCTGACTCTGGAGCAGGGCAGACTGGTGCATCTGTGCCTCATATCCCTCCACCTAAATGCGTGGCACCTGTGGACATATGTGGAATAACTTCCATTGTAATTATTTTTTTTTACAAAAATTGTCAGCTGTGCAGATGCATTTGTAAAAAATGATTTATAATAGTGAAACTTTTTGAAATGTTATTTGACTTACTATACTGATGTTTTCTACCCACTTTCTCAGTCTCCTACTTGTTTCTGTCCTTGTACTAACTAATTCCTGTTGCTTCACATCAAAGGGTTGTTGATTTTCATATTGCGTGTGGCTGGGGTGGAGCAGCAATAAAAGATAAACTATGCAATACCCTCAATAACACACCTGCCCCAGTTTACTTTTACCTAACACCCATTTTTAGGCCTTGTAGAGTAAAATCTTCCTTCAAGAGAACAGCTTGTAATGAAAATGTGTAAGATTTACATTGACCTTTGGGTATATGCACTTTTATATTATACTAATTATGCGTGTGTGTATTGTATAGCAATCACTTAAAAAAGTCAATTAAACACATCAAATGTCTTCCTAAACATGTTTCAAAATTGAGTTTATCTTGCACCTTGTCACAACATATAGTTGTCTCAGCAGTGTTTGGAATTAAGGTACAGTACCTTCATGTATATGATGACCTGGTTCTGTTGAGTTGATTGTTATAACAGTACTTGGAATAAAATGTGAAACATATAGGTAACTGTAATACAGATAGTGGCATTATTTTTATATCTGCCCTTTCCCAATGTAGCATACTTTGATTCAGTTAGTGTATACAATGGCAACTCATGTCTATGTTTAAGCACATGAAACACCCTTATCTAGTTAACGCAATTACAGCCATAGTAGCTCTGCCAGAGTTTGTTTGGCAGCATCTTTTCCCTGGTGTCTGGTGGCACCCACACCATCTGATGGCTGTCCTGACAATGAGACAATTTTTCCCTTGTGTCAGGTGGTGCCCTCCCCACCCTCTGATCCATGTTACCCTAATTTTATAACTTTACCCTGTTGTCTAATGGTGCACCCCACCTTCCGATTGCCCTCCCTGTACATTTTTATATATTTTAAATTTCATATTTTCCCTGGTGTCTAGTGGCATCTCCCCACCCTATAATGGCGGCCCCTGGAATTATGTATTACTTCCCCGGTTTCTAGTGGAACACCCACCCTATGATAACTGCCCCATAATTATTTTATATTTTCCTGGTGTCTAGTGGCACCTCCACCCTCCCATCACTGTCCCCATATTATTCTTATTTTCTCTGGTTTCTAATGGCACCCCCACCCTCCAATACTAGATGCCTGCAAAAAAGAAAATGATCTCTTGATGTCTTTTTTCTTTAACCTGTAAAAAGGAAAATGGTGCCTCACTAATCTGACCTCCTACCCCAACCTCACACTGAGCACCCACCATCCTGCATCACCATGCACCCCCCACACACCCTGATTTACCTGAACAGGTTACAGGATGAAGATCTACTCTCTGACCAAATACACATCTTGCTGCTGGAACCGTTGACTGCAGTGTAAGAAACTAAGGTACAGTAAATGCAGTTCACTGTATTTCTATGTGGTTTTTCAGTTTGTGGCATAACTTTGCCAGTTTTGCATATTTTGAGCAGAAATTTTCAACATGGCCTTTTTGGGACCTGTTATCATGAATGATGTTGGTGGAATTATGCAAATCTGGCCAGAAAGGCAATTTCACAGTTGCTTGGCAAAATCACCTTTTGTGTGGGATTTGAAAATTTCCACCACCCGTGTTCATCCGGTGGGATCAAAAGAAGGCACTTTTGAAATCGTGGTGACAAAATATGTAAAAATGCCAAAGTTATGTGCATACATTGAAATTTTGCTATGCTGTCTTGTAACTTTGGCAATTTTAAATATTTTGACTTGAACTTTGCAACATAATCATCTTTTACACCACCTCATGGACATGGTAGCTATCATTTTTCAAACCCTGGCCAAACTGTGTTTTTGCATATGTGGTGCACAATGATGTTGCAGTGGTGTGGAATCACATTTTGTAGGGATTTCACAATTTTCATGACTGGCTTCATGAGATGCAGTAAGAAGAAGGCTATGCTGACAGTTTCATTCCTGTTTTAATGCAAATACAAGCACAGGGTCCAGAGGACCCTGCACTACTACAGCAACATATATCCATGCATCTAAGGAGAAATGGGAGTACAGGGCCTGGAGGGCCAAGCGCTCCCACAGACAAATGAGGATACTAGTATACTATCCACAGACAAATGAGGATATAAGTATACTGTCTGAAAAAGTAAGGAAATTCTTTGCAAAAACTTTGTTGATGCACTAGTTAGGGTTGACATGACAAAAGAAGAGAATTTTGATGTTAGGGTTTCCAACCCCAACAGCCCACCCCCATGCTGCAGGCAGCAACAGGTATGGGCTGTGCCTTGGGGTAGTCAATCCTAATGCTCACCCTATTCCATGAGTAAAAAAGCTGAGATGGGTACAATGTATGTGAATGGGGTGAGCGTTAGAGTTGACAGTACCAAGGCACACCCCATGCCTGTTGCTGCCTGCATGATGGGGGTGGGGTATTAGGTTTGGAAACCCTAACATCACATTTCCCTATTTTAGTCGCTTCAACCCTAACTAGTGCATTACGTTTTTGCAAAGAAGATATATATACACACACACCAAAAAATGCAATAATGCACCAGTTATGATCCAGCTTAATGACACAAAAGAAGGGAAATGTGGTTTCCTCACCCCTCAAGTAGTAAAATGGCAAGACCACACAAACAGCCATTGACAGTCATCATCATCATGTAAAACAAACAACATATAACTATTTCCAGATGACTCAGAACACATCCATTGTCAGGGTACAGTTGTCTGCAGCCACAGATACACATGTATACTGCAGGATATACACCGTCACTTTTGGTTGCAGACAGAAATCCAAAATATTCAAATCACAACACTACTTCTGTCTGCAGAAGTGGAAGCCCCTCTGGGCCAGCGTGTCTGCAGCCACAGATAACCATGCATAGTGCAAGACATACACACCCATTTCTGGTTGCAGATAGAAATCACAATACTCAAATTAAAACACTACTTCTGTCTGCAGACGTGCATCCCCCTGTGGGACCAGTGCTTCTGAAGCCTCAGATATACCTGCACAGTGTAAGACATACACATGCATTTCTGGGTGCAGAAGCATAGACCCTTGTGGGGCCTGCAATTTGGCAGCCACACATAAAAATCCACAAAAGCCAAACTGCAACACTACTTCTGTGTGCAGAAGCACAAACCCTTGTGGGGCCAGCGCTTCTGCAACCACAGATACAAATGGCAAAACACGCACACTTCTGCAGTGACACTGTTATGCTTCTAAACAGTGCCACTGGCATATGGATTTTAAAGTACCCTGTACTGCATGCATAATTTCAAAGATATTGTACCACATCAGGCTGCTGCATTTATGCCATCTAGAAACAGCTGTATGTTGTTTGTGTTACCTGATGATGGTTGTCTGAGGTTGCTTGTGTGGCCTTGTCCATTTGCTGCATTAGGGAGTTGGGAGTTAGAGTTGGAAACCCTAATGTCACATTTCCCTACCTTTGTGATATTATGTTGAACCCTAACTGGTGCATTATTGCAGTTTTTGCAATGAATTTATTTTCTCTTTGAGACCATTAACAAACTGAAATTACAGTAGTACTTCTACTGGCTACAGATAGAAACAGTACTTCCGCCTGCAAGATATACACAGCTACTTCTTTTTTAATATATTTACCTGGGAGCACAAGGAAGTTATGTGACTTGCTCAGGGTCACACAGTATGAAAGTGGGGGCTGTGGGTTCAAACCCAGGTCTCCAGGTTTGCAGCTCAGAACCTTAAACCACTGCACTGTACTGCCTGCCTCACTTCTAGATGCAAGGCCTCCGCTTCTGCAGACACAGCTATAAATGCAATTTACAGTGCCCTAAGTACAACCCAGTTCTGGATGCAGATGCACAGCCTTGCTCATGCATGGTGTGCATGTGCAATTTATATGCAAATATCACAGAACAGACTTACCTATATTAGCTTACATGCATCTACAGAATTTGCATAGGACCCTTTGTACTGCAGATCATGACCTGTTTTTCAATATTTTTGTACATAATTCTTAGAACTTATATTTTAAGCCTCAAAACATCCACAGGAGTGACAAGCTTACAATCCAACCTTTTAAATGTTTTTTTATAGTGTTGCAACATGAAAGCACATTTAGATGTGGAAGTGACTATAATAACTAGTGACCCCAGTTATCAACCCATTTTTGAATACTTTAAAAAGTCATATCAACCCATAAGTTGATATAAACAAACTCAGAGCAACCCGCTGAGAAGCCTGCAGCAGTCCAGATGGAGAACTGTTTTTTTGCCGCCTGCGGCAGTGACGGGGACAGAGATAAATATAAGATGTTCATGTGTGCTGGTTGACTCAGATTCTGACTAACAGGTGTATGCATCATTAACTTATCTAAAAGCAGAGAAGCGATAGTTTACATTGTAAAATACATTCACAATCCTAAAAATATTTCCCCGAAACACATACTTTCACCACCACTATCAATTGCTATTTTCCCAGGTTGGATGACCTTTCACCTCGGATCTGAGGAAGCAACTCTTGAGGATTTCTAAAAATGACAAGTTTTCAGTTAATTTACATGCAATTTACTAAATAATATAATAACTGTTTGTTATAAAGTAAGTTGTCTCCTGCTGATCTTATCAGAGAGAGTTACGTTTAAGTCTCATGAGCTTTCTCCTCAGACTGAAATTATCCCGAGACATTTATATGATGCAACCGCGATGGATTTGAACTTTCCCATGAAATAAACGTATGGTACCATTAAATTGTTACTGCAGTCTGTTTACTCCTCTGGATGTAAAATATGTAGTAAAATCTGCTTTGATGCTTTCTATTATAAGAAATAAAATATATGTAGATGCTGCATATGGAGTGATTTCTGCTATGTACAAATGAGAACTATTTTTTCTTTCATCAGTTATTATATAAAATAAAACATATGTAGGTGGTTCATATGGAGTTTTTTTACAAACCCTCGATGCGTGATAATAATTAAACCTTTTGAGCTTTGCTCTCAAGGTTTAGATATTATCACACATCATGGGTGTGTAAAAAAACTTCATATCAACCACCTACATATGCATTATTCACTATGTACTCACCTACTCTATTCATCTAAGGGCCTTAAAATATAAGATTTCTGAAGCGTTTGTGAGAAAATGTTGCAAAATGGCTGTGTTATGAGAAAAAGTTGCTTTTGGTGGAAAGTACTAGTTTTATTGTCATGAGCCAGTATTCTATGGTCAGAATTAGTGGCAATCAAATAATTCTTTGTTTGCATATGAGTAGTGGTGGTGGGCGAAGTGCCTAAAATTTGCTACATGTGGTATTTCGCATAAAACCTGAATTTCGCTTAGTACTCTGTGAAGCAAAGTGAATAGCTATGCATCTCAAAGTAATGTGAAGTTCCCATTCTTCTCTATGGACTTCACATTACTTCGCCTTGTTTTCTATTGACTTTGTGATACTTCGACTTATTTTTGTGCTCTTTAAGGCAAATTTTGCAGTGAATCATGAGATGTAAGGTCACGTGGGTTCTATATTGTCTTGCACAGCCTCAGTTCATCTTAGTTTGTGTAGTGGAAAGCTGGAGACAGTTTGCTGTCAGAGCTCTGAGATTCATAT
Organism: Neoceratodus forsteri; assembly: GCA_016271365.2. Classification (NCBI taxonomy): domain Eukaryota; kingdom Metazoa; phylum Chordata; order Ceratodontiformes; family Ceratodontidae; genus Neoceratodus; species Neoceratodus forsteri. The sequence goes on from CM028132.1 coordinate 1,050,133,753, forward strand.
CCTCTAAAAACCTTTAAAAATGCCTTTTTGCCACAGAATTTTGTGACAAAATTTAGTAGATCGATTGTAGTAAACCCAGATGTGGTTATATTATCAAGCATTTATTGATGCTTAGTGAATATTGAATGTTAATTTAGTTGATTCAGTCCCTGTACTGAGAGACACTGTAGAAGTGCGCTTTGGGGGAGGGGCTGATCTGTGGTGTAGAAGGGAGAGTAGTAAGAAGGACATTGTTTCCAATCGTTGTTGGCTATTGTTTTATTATTTTTGTGTTCAGGTAGACACAGTACAACTTCACTGAATTGTTTATAAATATTTTCTGTTTGCTGGGCAGTTTTTCAGTCTTTTTACAGGACTGTCTGTGTTGTACTCTACTGTACAATTAACGTTTCTGTGTCCGACCTTTAATCTGTGTGCATGTTGTCGATTGATATGCATTTCACTACGGCACCACAATAGCAGTACTCTGAATTTCTAAGCCTGCGTGCAATTTATTTCCCTGCTTCTGTGTAGCTAGGTACTGTCTCTCTCTCTCTCTCTCTCTCTCTCTCTCTCTCTCTCTCTGTCTCTCTCGCTAGCTCCCCTTCCCCCCATCAAAACAAGGTATTGTTTTTTGACTGTTGGCTTTTGGAAGATTGGTTAAGGATTCAGGGCAGGTATTGTGTTGTGCCCGTGCAGCTGCATGTAGTGTTTTGCTTCCCAGCCACCCAAAAGTGTCAAAATATCAAGTTGTTTTAAATTGTCTGTGTCTGCTGAAAAAAATTCCCATGAAGAGATGGTCAGGCGAAGCAGTTTCTAGCTGTGGTGCTGCTGCCAAGAAGACTATTAGTAGTGGAAGTTGTTGTGAAGATGAGTCAGGTTCATCAGGGGCTACCAATGCTAGCAGTGTTAAGAGTGGTCATGGCTATGGTAGTACGCAGCAGAAGGGAATGGTAGTAGTTGGTACAAGTAAAGGGATTTGTCTGACTGTTTTTCATAGCAAAATCAGTTGCTTCAATGCTGATTGGAGAAGGTGTTGTCCCTGCTGTTAGTAAAGTTAGTGAGGGTATTGTTGATAACAACATGAGTATTGCTACACGTTCAACCCTATTAAACTTATCATGTGGGAAAAATGTTGCTGAATCCGCAGACTTGAGTGTAGTTGATGTCCCACTGCCTACAGTACTTGAACATGATTCTGATCATGATGATGACTCACAATCTCATGTTTCCATTGATGTTGAGGACAGGCCATCCAAACATTTAGACATTGATGAAAAAAGTGCTTCTGATAATATTGAGGCTGCTGTTGAACTTGAAATATTGCCACAGGAGGATAGCCTCCAAAGTGAATTAGTGGACGATGATGATGCTAGCGACCTAATTTGGGAACCAGAAAGAAAGAAAGTGAAGATGGCTGTTTGTAAACAGTCTGTTAGTTAATTGCCCCCTCCTCAAAGTTCTGCTGTAGCTGTGTCTGTTGATAATGACCCTGAATTAATAGTCATAGATTGTGATGTTCAGTCAAAGTCCAATTGTGCACAACAGCAGAAATCATGCATTACACCTCCCATTTCATCACCACCAAAAGTGCAGTTACATATGCAGCAGCAGCACCAGCAGCAACATGTGAAGAGTAAGGCATCCAAATCCTTAGTTTGGGATTTGTTTTGTACAAGATGGCAACAATGGAACAGTGGCAATCTGCCAGCTTTGCTAAGTGCATGTGAAGTATGGTAGAAAGGGTAGCCATTTTGGGCACTGGGGGCCAACATACTCATCTGAAGAGCAGGCACAAGGATGCGGCACCAGAGGGGAGCTAATGCCGTAGTTGGGTGTTCACTCTCAGCCACCTTAGTGAGCATGGTATCCCGTTCCATCAGTGTAAGTAGCCGTGTCTGTAAAAGTGATGAAATAACACCAGAGGATTACTGCAGGCATGAGAAGGATGATGATTTGGAATGTTCAAGCAATGGTCAGAGTAGCAATGGTGGTCCATGTAGTAATTCTACTATATCCATCAACCCCTGTGCTTAAAACAAGGAAAATAACCACATGTATTTGTTTGTCACCTATGCAACCATCATCACACATCCAAGGTACCCCATCCATGTCAATTAGCAGAGCAGAGCTATTTGGCACACCACATGTAAAGCAATCAACAATACAGCCCACATTGCACAGCCTTTTTGTGTGCAACTCTAAATATCCACTCAATCATGCAGATGCATGTGAACTCAATCCTGCCATAGCGGAAATGCTAGCAACTGACCTTTTGCCATTTTCCTTTGTGGAGAATGCAGGCTTCTTGCGCTCTGTGGCATGCTCATGTCCTAAATGGAAGGTCCTGTCCCGGACATATTTTCCCATCCGTGCTGTCCCTGAGTTATATCAGACAGTGGCAGAGTCTGTAAGACATGCCCTTAAACATTCCGCATTACCTTACAATCACTTAAGCATGGACATGTGGACAAGTGGCAAAACAGTGGGTAGTTCCTATGTGTGTATTACTGCACATTAGGCACAGCTACCTGGTGTTGTCTGTTGTCTGTAATGGTGGAATGGGAAAGCAGTGTAATAAGTCTGAATGTGGTGGTGGTAGCAACCTTCAGGGCATTAGACAGCATGCCATGCTTCCAATGCATAGTGTAGCAGGGTCGCATACAGGAGAACACATGCTAGACTTGCTACTGACAGAAACTGATGAGTGGCTGCACTCCCTGTCCCTAAAAGCTGGCTTCATTTGAACTCAAAGTGGACAATGTGAAGTAAGGTGAATTTCAAGTTTTTAATGGACAATTCACGTAGTGCTATGCAAATTTGAAGTGGACCACTTCGGGTTCACATCACCTGCGAATTAAAACTTCACTGCATCTCTACACGAGAATTGTTTTTTGGCACTAAAAACTCATTTTTCTATGTGAAGATATAAAGTTCTTTGTTCACACTATGTTTGTGATCAAATAATTCTTTGTTTGAACAGAAACATTGGTATAAAACAGTAAAATCTATGTTTGTGTGTGAGCATTACATTTTTTGTTTGCACTTTATGTGCAAACATAGCATTCTCGGCTTGCAACACTTACAAAGTTGTCAACCAGAGAGTTTCAGGGTAACCATAAAATGTATTTCAGGGTAATGTTTTGGCAAACAAACTCCAGAATCTGGTGAAAATAAAATGATTTGCCAACAAAAAAATCTTTGTTCTTAGCTGAGAGTTAACTCAAAACCATACTGAGCTTAGAAATCAAATGTCAAAATGTTATACCTCAAGAACTGATTAATATTTTTCACTAAAAGCTATGAAAGGTACACTTTTGGACCAAGACCCTTCTACCTTGAAAGTGAACATTATTCCAAACCATCTTTGCTCCACATATGAGCAAAGAAATGGCCAAAAAATGCACTTGCAGAGGCTTTTTAAATCTCCTCATCTCAGAACCTGGACTGCACATGCAAAATGTAACACAAAGTCATTGAACAGTGCTTAAGTTGTAATGATACAGGGGCTAACATTAAACAGCCTGCTCAACTCTAACTACACGTGCACTACCGTGCACGTGTAATAAGAAGCAGCAGTCCAGGAAACCCTACTGAGCATGCTCAGAGGCAAAATATTTAAAAGCTTATAACTCTGGAACCGATTAGTATTTTATCATGACATCCTCAAAAAAAAAACACCTCCTTGTGCTGAACCACTTTTACTGTGGAAAGTTTGGAACACAGTTCCAGACTGAAATTGCTGTAGACATGAGCATAAAACGACCACAAAGAGCATTTCTTAATTTAGTAGTAAAAATGTTTGTTTTTTGACAGGATAAAACCATGAAGGCCACTATAGTTCTAATTTCAAAGTTGTCCTGTGTTGATGTATAGTGCATTAGTTACAGTAGTAACAGTTTCTGTATATAAATGGGCAAGAAGAGTTATATTGGTTGACGCAGTTAAATTAACAGTATAAGCATACATTGGGCCAGATTTTCATAGCTCCAAGATTGCTACAAGCTCTGGGTGAACCAAAGATATGACACACCAAAGATATGGCACACCAGGTATGCAACAATCTAAGAGGATTTTCCATCCCATGTAGCACTTGTTGCAAGATAGGCCATCATTTTGTGGTCTAGTTTGCAACAATGTTTGGGACCATTTTTATGCTGCTTACACCTGAGATTTGATGCAAGCTGTCGTAAATCAGGAAAACTGACACAACTGCTTCTGGCCATCAGAGTCATGTACAGTTGCAGCAAAAGGGATTGGTTTAGTGACAGAAACAAAGTATTTAGATGTAGAGCTTGATGTAAGCCCTGAGCCACCCTTTGAAAATCCGTCCCCATGGTTTTACACTTCATGGATCTCAGAATCTGAACATGTGGTCATTCCGAAACCTGACAAAACCTAAGAACATGCTAGCCTAACCATATGCAAAGCACCAAAGTTATTCAGGTGCAGAAATTGGGGTTTAACATTAAAGTGCCTACTCAACCCATGTTCAGAAGCCAAACTTTTAAAACCTGATAACTAGAGAACTGACTATTACTTTTTTATGGAATCTTCGAGAAGCACCTCTTTGGGCTGAGCCGCGTCTACCCTGAAAATGTTGGAAAAAAAATTCCAAACTGGTTTTGCACTAGTTGTGAGGGGAAAAAAACATCAGAACAGAGCATTTTTTCTTTCTTTTTTCTTTTTTGTACACTGCCTGGATCTTGGAATCCTACCAAGCAGCTATGCAATTGTGTTGAGCAGCACAATGGTTATATAGAGTTACTGAGACACAAACTCACAGCAGTAAAATTTTTTCTTGTGAAAGAAAAACACATTTTCTCCTAAAAGTAAAATGGCTAGTGAAAGTAAAATTCTTTCATATCAGAGAGTTAAAGGATACCTAAACAAGCAGTTTTTTATAACTGCAAACTCCAAAATCTGGCTTTATTGCTAGGTAAAGTAAAGGCTACTGTTTACATTTATGCTAAAACTGCATTTATGTAAATAACATAAATGCAGTTTCATAGCTTTTGAAAAATGTAAACATTAGCCTTTCACTTACAAAACACAGCCTTACCTTCTCCCTAAGATGTCTGCCAACTGTGTTAAGTGATGAGTCATGATGGCATCATCGGAGCCAGAGCCAGAGGCCAACATAGATTGCTATAGGCTAACTAGTTCTTCTTTCCCTCTGTTTTGAATTGTTTTACCAGATTGATAAACACCATGTGTTAACATGTGGATTATTTTGATCAGTACACGTGTTAGGCTATGCTTTTGTTCATTTTATTTACTTTAACTTGCTGAAAATGTTTTGCAATCTATCTGACATTCTCTTTGGCAAACTGCAGAACAGTACAACACTTGAAATACTTGATGATCTAGTGGTTATGTGATGCCCTGAATTTTTTTTGTTAACCAAGGAGACACACTGTGCTGAAACCTTGTTTACAGCTGTGGCCTAGTAGCACAAGGAAGTTAAGTGACTTGTCCAGGGTCACACAGTGAAGTACTAGTCTGGTCCAATTCCAAAGCTCATGCATTCGTGTTAATCCACAAAAAAAGCTTCTCTTGTATTCTTTTTCCAAGTGAACACCCTGCACCTAGCCTAGCTTCTGTTGAACACCCCACCATCCATACCCTGTCCTTAGTACTGCCTGGGGCTGCATATGAGTTTGCTGTCTCATGAACAGAATGATCACACCTCAGACTGTAATCGTATACCTCAGAGAGTTGTGCATACCTACACCAATATGGATCATCAGCTGGCACTGTTAAAAAATACCTCCCAAATCACACTTAAGTCCCCTTTTTCAATGTTTGACTTCTGCTCCCACAGTAAATATTGAGTGGATCATTACCCTTGTGCACGGTGAAGGCAGTATGTACAGTTCCCCTGTTGTGTTTTTGTCCTGCCTCATTAACCAACAATTGTGTCTTCATGGAGGGCCAAGCAGTAAGCCTCAGGACTCACCAGAAAAACTGCTGCTCATGCCCTCATAAGAGCTGCACTTACTATGGATATCAATATTATTAGCAGGAGAGGCATGCTAACGCCTTGAATGAATCCACGAGACTTCCAATGTCAGTCTACTCCTTTACCTGTGATCTGCAGAACCCCGCAGGACAGTTCCCAACAAATCTTCTCCAGGACTTTTTAGTGCCCTACTCCACAATGCGAGCTGGTTGGATACCACCCTTCTAAATCCTGAATGATCTATACACAGCTCCCTCAATACCGTCCTAACAAACGTCAACACCCCCCCCCACCTGAGGGTAATCTCCCTACACTGAATTCAAGTAAAACTTTAAGTGCAACCCTGCCATTGAGCATTTGTCATCGCTCACTGCTCTCATTCACAGACAGGTAGTGATCATGGTGCTGGCAGCCCTACATTTCAGATCTCACAATGATCTGCTAAACATCCCCCTTCCTGTCTTCCCCCAACCTGAATATAGCTGTACCCTGCTGGAATGGCCTCTTCAGTCCCCTCTCTGGCATTCATTATTCTCTTCTGCTTCCCACACCAAAAACTGGTGAGCTCACTACTCTTCTGCATCATGAATTCAGTTAGTACAGTCACCCGTGTCATTTTTACATATTAATAATAATCATGATATTCTGGTAAGCCAGGCTGATAGCAGCAGGGCACAAGGGGAAACATAGGCATTCTCACCCATAAAAGATCTAATCCACCTATGATTAGGCACTATTAAATGACATGCATAATGATGTGCACACCCATCATTTAATAGTGCCTAATCAAAGGTAGCCTAGCTCTTTTAAGGATAGAAAAGCCTATACTTCCCCTTGTTCCCTGCTGCTATCAGCCTGACTTACTGGAAAGATTTGTATATTTTTAATATGTCAAAAACCTGGGGACTGTACTACCTACATTCATGATGCACAAGTGTGATGAGCTCACTAGTTTTTGGTGTGGGAAGAAGTAGTGAGAATGAATACCAGAGGTGGACTGAGAAGGCCACTCCTGCAAGCTACTGCTACATTCAGGGAAAGGGGAAGACAGAAGGGGAGAAATATGAGCAGATCACTGTGAGAAATAAGATGTGGGGCTGCCAGCACCGTGATCACTACCTGATCCTATTGTCCTGGCCAACATTCCCCTTCCCATAAAACTAGTTCATGCAATTATCCCAGGCTGTGTGTGGGTATTAATGTGTGAATTGGCTGTCACTACACATTCAGTCACTTCATGAAAGCACTACATAAATACTGATTCTTCTTCTTCTTATTTCCCATGGATAAAGAAGAGAAGACAAGACAAGTATATTTTTCATTTCCAAGAAAGTATGAACTCTGGCATTGGACTACAGAAGAACTTTGCTACAAACAAGTGGTGGATCTATGGGGTGGTGAAGAGTGCGGCTATAACCCGCCCCCCCATTGTAAAGTACTCGCTTGCTGCTGCTGCATTTCACTTTGTTGAAGAAGTCTGATTTATTGATTGTACAAATGTTTACATTCAAAAATATGGATTACATTTGTAATTTCAGTCAAAAACATACTAGAAAAGCATAATAGCAGAAAATATAAAGGCTTCATAAAAATGCTAAAAAGTGCATATGCATAAGTGCAAAGTGCACACACTCCCAGCACCCCCTCCCCTCCCTCATTGTAGTATCATGGATCCGCAATAACCACTAGACCACCAGGATAGTCAAGATTTGTACTGCATTGTGGTTTGCCAAAGAGAAAGTCGGTTGGATTAAAACACAATTTCAGCATGTTAAAATAAACACAATTAACAGAATCATAGCCTAACATGCATACTGATCTAAATAGTCCACATGGTTTTGACAATTTTGGTGAAATAATTCTATACAAAGGGAAAAAAGAACTAGTTAGTACTATAGAGAGCCATATAGCTCTCTGATTTGGCTCCGATTATGTCATCACTTAACACATTTGGTGGCCATTTTAAGAAGCAGGTAAGGCAGTTTTTTTTTAAATTGGAAGGCTGATTTTATATTTTTCAAATGCTTTGGAACCACATTTAGCTAACATACATAAATGTCGTTTTAACATTACCAGATTCAGCAGCATTTCCTTTAGTCCTGTTGAGGTCAGATTTTTGAACAGCTTGTTGTCAAAATGTTGTTTAGGTATCCTTTAACTCAAAAACCCTGCTGAGCATGCTCAGAAGCCAAATTTCAAAACCTTATAACTTGGGAAATGATTGATATTTTTCATGTAACCTTCGTAAGGCACACCTTTGGGCTGAGCCTGTTCTATCCTGAAAGTTCTGTAACAATATTATGGCTTTTTAATATTCTGTATAAGCATCCATCATGAAACTTGCACCCAGACCACACATGCAAAAGTTCAAGCAATTTCATCAAACAGCACCAAAGTTAGTAAGGTGCAAACACTTGGGGTGGACATTAAACAGCTTGCTCAACTCTAACTATTCTTGTGCTACCACACGAGTATAATACGAAACAGCTATCCTGAAAGCCCTATTGTGCATTGTCAGAAGTAACATTTTTAAAACCTAATAACTCAAGAACCAATTAATATATTTTTATGAAATCTTTGAAATGTATCTCTTTGGGTCAAACTGCTTGTACCCTGAAATTTTTGAAACAAAATTCCAAACCATGTTTCCTCTAGATGCAAACAAAAACACTGCCAAAAGTGCATTAAAATGCTTTTAGAGTCCCTGGATCTTAGTATCCAGACAAGCAGCCATCACAAAACTTGTCACATTATAGGAACTTGGCATCCTGACTGCTCATGCAAAATTTCATGTCATTTCATCAAACAGTGCCAAAGTTATTAAGGTGCAAAGGTTTAACATAAAGGTGCCTGTATAACTCTAGGTTAGAAGCTAAATTTCAAAACCTTATAACTAGAAACTGATTGATTTTTTTATTCATGAAATCTTCAAAAGAAACCTCTTGAGCAAAGCCCCCTTTACCCTAAAAGCTCTGGAACAATATTCCAAACTGTTTTTTACTCCATACGTGATAAAAAAGACCATACATTACATTCTTAAAAGCTTTTAAATTTTGGACCTCAGCATCTGGAAGAGCATCTACTATGAACCTTGCCAAGCCTTAAAAACTTGTCATCCTGCCTGCACATGCAAAATTTTAGGCAATTTTGTCACACAGCACCATACGTAAGGTGCAAATATTTGTGATTAACATTAAACAGCCTGCACAATGCTTATTATACTTGCACTACCACACAAGTATAATAAGAAACAGTTATTCTAAAAACTCTACTGATCATGGTCAGAAGCAATATTTTAAAGCCTTATACATGAAATCTTCAAAATGCACCTGCTTAGGTTGAGTTACTTCTACAGACAAAAGCACAAACGAGAGGTCAGCACTCCATATTACAAAATCTTTAATTTATACACAAGCAGTGCAAAAAGAACACACATAAATAAAACTGATCTCACCCAAGCAGAAGTAGAGCTGCAGGCATAAAAGATAAAAAGCCAGAGTTTCAGGTTTCAAATGCAGTTGTTGCACACAACATGGAGAAAGCGTGTGCAGACGTCTTCACATGGAGAAAACCATACCCAAATGCGACCCGAATCGCTGAAAGGCAAACTATCTCGAGTGCAGGGAAAAAATTCCATGAAAAATAAAATGCAGAGCCCTGTGAAGAAGATCGCCCCTCAGTCGATATGTAAGCGCTCCCTCTTTGAGCCATTTGTTTTCGGTGTTCTGGTTGCACCATGAGAGTTTTTGGCATTTTTTTCCATGTAAAGACGTCTGCACACACTTTCTCGGTGTTGTTTGCAAAGGCTGCATTTGCACACCTGAAACTTTGGCTTTTTATCTTTTATACCTGCAGCTCTACTCCTGCTTGGGTGAGATCAGTTTTATTTATGTGTGTTCTTTTTGCACTGCTTGTGTATAAATTAAAGATTTTGTGCTTTTGTCCATGGAGTTTGCTTTCAGTACTGGGGTATTAGTGCACTTCCCTGTTTGAGCCCCCTTCTTCCATAGAATTTTCTGGGAGGAATTGTGTGTCTTTTCCTGAGCTACTTCTAGCCTGAACATCTCAGAACAAAATTCGAGAAGAAGAAGAAGAATCAGTATTTATATAGCGCTTTTCATACACACTGTATCCCAAAGCGCTTTACAAGCAATGCTAGACTGGTAGTGAAGTGACTGAATGTGTGGCGGCGGCCATATCGCACATCATCACCCACACACAGCCTGGATAATTGCATGAACCAGTTTATGGGAAGGGGAATGTTGGCCAGGACACCAGGAATGTTCCCTACTCTTTTGCGAAGGGTGCCTTGGGTTCCTTTACTTACACCTGGACACCCACCAGGACAACAACAGGATGGGCAGAAGGGACCTCGGTTTAACGTCTCATCCAAAGGACGGCACACCCTAACAGTGCAGCACCCCCCAATACTGCATGCAGATGCTAGCGATTTTTAGGTGCAAGTCCAATCCCGGTGTGGGATGAGAATCCATGACCTTCTGGTCCAGAGGTGGATGTGCTACCAACTGAGCCACGCTGACATCCAGACTGTTTTTGCCCTAGACATGGACTGAAAAAGGCCATAAAACTTGTCTAATCATAAGAACATGACACCCTGACTGCCCCTGCAAAATGTAATGCGATTTATTGAACAGCAGTAAAAGTTATTATAGCTCAAACTCATGACAGAAAAACACATTTTCTTGCTAAAGTAAAATAGCTTGTAAATTTAAAATTCAAAAACCCTACTGAGCATGCTCAGAAGCTGAATTCCAAAACATTATGGGCTCGATTCTCAAAGCCCTGATAATGGTACAAGGTGCCTACGTCAAACAGAAATGGTTGAAGTGGCACCTTGCACCAGAAAATGCCTTCAGAGCTAGTTTCAAAGGCAGCCTGCATCAACCACAGGCTGTCTGCCCCAAACGGGGCTTGTGCCTCCCATGTGCCCCAAAATTGGCTGTGACCTGGTGCAAGGGGGCATGTGGCAGGTGCAAGCTGCCACATCCCTGATACTGGGATTCTCAGAACTCATCCAGAAGGAGAAATTCTAAGTACCCTTAGACCAGCTCAGGTCTAAAAGTACTTAGAAAATCTCCCTCTGGTCAAGTCAACCCATAAGTGGCATTATGCGTGCCCCCCCTCCCCAGACCTGATTGTACAATTGTGGTTATTTACTTAAAATATCCTGCCCCCATCCCCCATTGTGCCATTTCCATATATAAGTAGCTTATCATGCCCCGATCCCTGAATGGGCCATGCTCTGTGGTTAAGTAACATAACATGACCCCCCATCCTCAATTGTGCCATGATCATAATTTAAGGACCTTATCATGCCCCCAATCTCTGATTGTGTCAGTTACTAAAAGCATAACAATATTCATTCCACCCTCCCAGATGCTCCCATTGACAGGAACGACCCCCATAACCTGGTGATCTAGTGGCCCTGACCCCCCAGCAGGTATTGCCCACCACAGAGACCCCCCATTCTGTTATAGAGCCAGCACCAGCACAGTCTTCCTCTCACCTCTGTGACCACCCCCGACTGAACTGTCAAATTGCTTGCTGTACAGTATAATGTATACAATGTGCATACACATTACAGTACAGTTGTCATAGTGACAGTGCAGTCAGCACCAGCCACAGAGGTGAGAGGAGGGCTGTGCTGGTGCCGGCTTTATTACAGGATGGGGGAGTCTCTATGGTGGGCACTTCCTGCTGGGGGGCCACTAGATCACCAGTCAAAGGGGGTCATTCACGTCAACAGCAGCATCAGGGATTGTGGGGGAGGGAATGAATAATATTATGCTTTCAGTTAATGGCACATTCAGGGATCATGGGGTGTGGAAAGTTCTTTAAATTATGATTATGGCATGCTGGGGGATGGGCGATGCTATGCCACCAATGTAGGGGGTGTCTGCACATCAGAGAGGGGGACCACTAGCCCAACAGGGACTAGAGCGATACCCAGCTGCCCTGCAGCTTGCTATCCTCACTGCCAGTGCACCCTCTGCTTGAGCCCGACCTTGTTTGGTACAAGCCACAGGACTTAGTCACCAGGACCCTGCCCGATAGAGAACAAGGCACAGGGTCCCTGGCACAGGGGCATCAGTGCAAGCTGCTGTTTGCCGAAGCGTGCACCGATCCCAAGTCCCTTCTGAGAATCAGGTCCTATGACTCAAGAATCAATTGATATTTCTTCAGGAATCTTTTGAAAGGCACACCCGTAGGCTGAGCCCCTTCTACCCTGAAATCTCTGGAACAATATTCCAAACCATTTTTGCTCCACAGGTGTGCAACAATATGGGCACAAAGTGACATTTTAAAGACTTTTTAAAGATCTCAAAACCTGATGAGCATCCATCACAAAGCTCAAAAGAGAAGGAAGCCCAGAAGAATATCCTGAGGCAGGAGTTACCTTGGAAGATTTGTTATACAGCTGATTTCAAAGAGAATACACATGTACATACCTGAGAGTCGTAGAAGCATATGCACTTACAAGTACTTGGATCTTAACTTAAGTAGAACTTCATGGTGCTGAAAGGCCTCACATTGCATCCAGCAAAGGCCGAAACCACCAGACACACTGACACACAGTACACAAACAACAGTTGTGTCTGCTGTTCTCAGCCTTTGCTGGTTGCATAGTTAGGTCTTTCAGCACCATGTGATTCTGTTTAATGTTGAGCCAGTCCAAATTCCTTTGTGGTGATTTGCATATGCTTCCCATTCTGATTTGCATTCAGGGGATGTGCAATTTTGTTTCTCTTTGAAATTTGGCTGTATGGCCAAATGTCCTTCCAGAGTAACCCTTGCCTCAGGGCATTTATTCTGGGGTTCTTGTCTTTTGTAGTTATTCTTTACTGTGGGCTACCTATGACTCAAACAAGTAAGACCCTACTAAGACTGGCTCCCTCCCGCTGGGCTGAGTTACAGATATGGCACACCATGTGTCTGCTGTTCTCAGTCTTTGCTGGTTTCATTGCAGGGCCTTCCAATACCATGCAGGTCAGCTTAAAGTTGAGCCAGTCCAAATGCCTTTGTGAGGATTTGCATATGCTTCCCATGATGCTTTGCATTATTGGGGTATGTGCAATTGTGTTTCTCATCACAAAACTTTCCAAACATTTAGAACATGCCACCTGAACCGAGCATGCAAAATGTCAGGCAGTTTCATCTTACAGCACCAAAGTTACTAAGGTGCAGATATTTGGGGTTAACATCAGACAACCTGCTCATCCCTCAAAATACTTGTCCTATTACTTGAGTATAATGCTGTATTATATAGCTAGGGTTGAGCAGGGGTTTTTATGTTAAATCTCAAACTATGTCTTTAATAGTTTTGCAACCATTCAATAGATTGGCACAAAATGTTGCATGTACAGTGTGGGGGGGGGGGGAGTGGATCTCTTGATGTGCAAAGTTTCATTATGGTTGGATATGCAGTTCTAAGATGCCCATAATGAAAAAAAGTGAAACAATCAGGAATGTTTGCAGTTTTTTTTTCCATTGGCTAGTGCCCAGCTAGTTTGGGATTTGGGTCTGAAATTGTCAGGGTAGAAAGGACTTGGGCCACAGTGGTGCCTTTCACTGGTCTGGTGAAAAAAAATATTAATCCATTCCAAAGTTATTGCATTTTAAAATGTCAGCTCTGAGCATGCCCACTATAGTCTTTTGGATAGCTGCTTAGAATGAAAAAACAATTTGGCCCATACAAGAAAGGATTCTTTTTTGTATGGGGGTAATTCTTTTTCTTCAGGAAAAAATCATTTTTTTGCATGGCTGTCATCTTATTTCTGTTTTTTTCCAAAAATAAATTTTCAAAAGCCACAAAAATGGCATCCTGCACACATATGAACAAATGTGTGTTTTTAATTAGGACACCATTAGGTGGATTCTTCATTTAGATCATGGGGGAAAAAAGACACCAAAATGTGTCTTTTTTTATTTAAAAATTCTTTTTCGAGACTCGGGTTTCTTTTTTCATATAGCGATACAAAAAAAGGAATTTGGCCATATGAAAAAGGATCCCTTAATGCAAAAAAAAGGAAAAGAATTTGGACTTAGTTTTTTTCCAATTCTTTTATTTTTTGTTTGAAGGAATCCTTTATTTATTTATTTTTATTTATTTATTTAGTAATCAGAATTACAACCTTTGAGCTAAAAACTGATTTACAAAGGATCATCGTCACAAGGGTGGGGGAGGGTACATAAGTTTGGAGTCAGTAGCAGCTAATAGGCATTGTCAAGAACATCTAATAGTAAGAAAAATGTGAATCCTTTTTCGTATGAATGGGAAAAATGCACATGAAAAAGGATCCCATTATACAAAAAATGAATTGGAAAAAAAACAAAGTCCAAAATTATTTTTTCATATAAAGAGATCCTTTTCCATACACTTTTTTTGTTCATACGAAAAAGGATGCCATCATATGAAAAAAGATTTTGGACTTAGTTTTTTTCTGATTCTTTTTTGTGTGAAATAATCCTTTTTCATGTTTTTTTTTCATTCATATGAAAAGGATGCCATCATATGAAAAAAGATTTTGGATTTAGTTTTTTTTACGATCCTTTTTTTTGTATGAAGGAATCCTTTTTCATATGTTTTTTTCATTCATATGAAAAGGATGCATCATATGAAAAAAAATTTGGACTTAGATTTTTCTGCTAATTTTTTTTTTTCAGATGAGGGAATCCTTTTTTGTATGTTTTTTTTCATTGATACGAAAAAGGATGCCCTTATTCAAAAAAGATCTTGTACTTAGATTTTTGTGCCAAATTTTTTTGTATGAAGGAACAGTTTTTCATATGGGTCTTTTGTTTCATATGAAAAAGGACTCCTTCATACGAAAAAAGATTTTGGACTTGGCATTTTTACCACATTTCAATTTTAACAAGCCATAACTCTCTCAATATTTGGAGTTAAGGGACACTTTATATATCAGAACAAAAGTCGTAATGAATATTACAAGAATAATACATAATACCCCCCTAACAATTAAGTGAGCATATGAAAAACAAAAAAATTAAAACATCAAAATTCCTCTTGGATAACACTGTTGTTTCCAAGAGGAAGTTGAAGCTAAGCAAATCAATTTTTGGGGGGCACAACTGGAAGTGTAGTGCCCAGAGGGCCCTGTCCTCCCACACTAACATGGATGTATATATGCATCTGTGCAGGGATGGAAGTACAGGGCCCTATTGCTTCCACAGGCAAATGGATATGTTCATGTAGGTCCCTTGAGGAGATGGTTGTACTAGCTCAAAAAAACAAGGAAATTCATTGCAAAAAATGTTATTAATACACCAGTTAGGGTTAAGGTGACAAAAGGAGGGAAATGTGGTGTTAGAGCTCCCAATCCCAAACACCCTACCCCACCCTGCAGAAAACAAGAGGAAAAAACATTTCTGGTTCACCTGCCCTATGTCTTCTCACATTTGGCATTGGATGTAACTTGTGGTTGTCAACCCTAATGCTCATGCCTTTCTCACATATTCTACACATCTCAGCTTATTTACTGATGGAATGGGGTGAGCATTAGGGTTGATAACCTCAGGGTATATTCCATGCTTGATTTGCAAAGACTTAGGAGAGGTGAAACCATAATGGGTTTTTCTCTTGCTGTCTGCAGGATAAGGGGTTGTGTGTTAGGGCTGGGAACCTGGGAACAATCCAGATGGGGTGGGCAGAATGAGAAGAGATCTAGATAAGCTAGCAAAATGGTCAGAAGAGTGGCAACTGGGGTTTAATGCAAAGAAGTGCAAGATCATGCACATAAGGAAGAGAAACCTTGAAGCCACCTATAGGCTGGGAGGGAAGTTGCTGGCAGTCACAAGGGAAGAGAGAGTCTTGGGCATCATCATCACCGATGACCTTAAATCATCCAAGCAGACCACTAAAACAGTAGATAAGGTTAGGGGAATGTTGGGGTGTATTAGTAAGGGTATCACAAGTCAGAAAAGGGAGGTAATAATCCCTCTTTACAAGACACTGGTTAGGCCCCATCTGGAGTACTGCGTGTAGTACTGGAGGACACCTTCACAAGGACATTAACCAAATTGAGGCAGTCCAGAGAAGGGCAACCAAAACGGTGCAGGGGCTGCATCAGAAAATATATGAGGACAGATTAATGGAGCTCAATATGTATACCCTAGAGCAAAGGAGGGAGAGAGGTGATATGATCGAAACATTCAAACACCTTAAGGGCATTAACAAGGTGAAAGAGTCTAACATGTTTCAATATAAGAAAAACAGCATGAGATTAGAGGGATGCTAATTAAGGGGTAATGTGAGGAAGTTTTTTTTCACCAAAAGGGTGGTGAATGCATGGAATGGCCTACCTCAGGATGTGGTGGATATGAATACAGTGCAGGGCTTCAAACAGGCATGGGATAGGCATAAAGAAGCAATACAGATGAGTATGAATAGATAGGCCATTGACAAAGCAAAGGCCGATGGCACATTTATGAGGTAGAAAAAGAAATGGGCAGACTGGATGGGCCTTGCAATCTTTATCTGCCATCAACTTCTATGTTTCTATTTCCCTGCTTTTGTCACTATAACCCTAACTGGTGCATTAACAATTTTTTTGCAATGAATATTATAGTGTCATGGTAGTGCCACTACAGTTAGGGTTGAACAAGGGTTTCTTTGCTAAACCTCAGACTTTGCACTTTAATAACTTCACAAACAGTCACTAGATTTGCATGAAATGTTGCATGCACAGTGTCAGGTAATAGATCTATTGATATTCCAAGTTTCATTCAGGTCTGATAGGTGGATTCTGAGATGCAGATAGTGAAAAAGTTACAAGAAATTATTGTTTTATGCTATGTTGTCATCACCTAGCACCAAGATGGTTTGGAATTTTGATCTGAAATGTTCAGGATACAAATGGCTTGGCCCACAAATATGCCTTTCACTGGTTTGGTAAAAAAAATATTAATCTGTTCCAAGTTATTAAATTTTAAAATTGTTGTTCTGAGCATGCTCAGTACAGTCTTTTGTGTCGCTACCTGGAATGAGAAAATAATTTGGTCCATATGAAAATGAATCATTTTTCATACAGAGGTCATCCTTTTTTGTGAGGAAAACATACCTTTTTCATTTTCTATTGTTTTCAAAAAAATGTAAAACCCACAAAAATAACATCCTTGACCGACACCAACACATGTACCTTGATCATTGGGACCCTGTTAGGTGGATTTTCCTCTTAGATTTGGAAAAATTACCCCCAAATATGTTTTTTTACATTTTAATATCATTTTCATGACTCACTTCTGTTTTTTTCAGATGGTCATGTGAAAAAAGAATTTGGTCATATGAAAAAGGATCACTTCACACAAAAAAAGAATCAGGAAAAAAAAAAACTATGTCCAAATTCTTTTTTCATATGAGGGCATCCTTTTTCAGATGAATGAAGAAAGCTCACAATAAAGGATCCCTTCATATGAAAAAAGAATTGGAGAAAAAACACTAAGTCCCCAATTCTTTTTTCGTATGATGGGATCCTTTTTTGTGAGCTTTTTTCATTCATATGAGAAAGGAAGCCCTCACGTGAAAAATAATTTGGACTTAGTTTTTCACCGATTCTTTTTTTGTATGAAGGAATCCTTTTTCGTGAGCTTTTTTCATTCATATGAAAAAGTAAAGTAAAACTTTATATTTAAAGTGCTTTTCAAAATCAAAGCGCTGTACAAACACATTAAAAACATATAATTAAGTTAAGTAAACAATCATTTTTAAAATCCTTCAGGTTAGGCTTTACAAAACAAATAAGTTTTGCACTCAGATTTAAAACTTGAGACAGTCAGGCATTCTCTTATCTGACGAGGTAGAGAATTCCACAGTGAGGGGCAGCATAATAAAATGCACGTGCCCCAGATGTCTTTAACTGAACCCTGGGAATCTCTAGCAATCCCTCGTTGGCAGATCGGAGTGAGCAGAAGGGGCAGTAGGGAGTAAGAAGATCTTGCAAGTACTGGGGTTCCTGTTCATGTAGGACTTTATAGGTCAGCCACCAGACCTTGAAGGTGATCCGCCACTGAACCGGCAGCTAGTGCAGTCTGCGCATCACAGGCGTAATATGACTAGACCTAGATGTACCAGTCAGGAGCCTGGCTGCCATGTTCTGCACTAGCTGCAAGTGGTGGACATCAACCCCCAGCAGCCCTAGGTAAAGGATATTGCAGTAATCAAGGTGGGAGGTGATGAAGGCGTGAACCAATATAGGGAGGTCAGCCTGAGGAACCAGGTGTTTCACCTGGGCAATATTCCTAAGATAATAAAAGGATGATTTGACAATGGTAGACACCTGAGATTTCAGGGTCAAACTGTCATCAGTAATAACGCCCAGGTTATGCACCCAGTCTGAGGTCAAGAGCTGGACATCATCAAGCCATAAGCCAGACGGAAGCCCAGCCCTAGGACGACCAGGATCTACAACCAACACCGCAGTCTTATCTGGATTTAACCTCAGCCAGCTAGTGCTCATCCAATCTCTGATCTCAGCTAGACAGCTATTAAGCATGGAGATCACATCATCCTGTCCAGGAATAAAGGACAGATACAGTTGGGTATCATCTGCATAGCAGTGAAAGCCCAAACTATATCACCTAATTATCTCTCCTAATGGCAGCATATAAACTGCAAAACAACATGGGTGCCAAAATGGAACCCTCTGGCACCGCACAGGACAAGAAAAAGGTGTCAGAGGAATACATTCCAGTGACAACCCTCTGTGTCCTGCCTGTAAGGAAAGATCGAAACCAATGTAGAACTGTCCCAGACAGTCCACAAAAAAGCCACAAGCACTCCAAAAGCACACCATGCTCCACAGTATCAAATGCCGCAGAGAGATCAAGAAGGACTAGACTAGTATGAGCCTTTCGATCTCTCACAATTAGGAGATCATTTAAAACCTGGACAAGAGTGGTCTCAGTGCTATGTCTTTTCCTAAACCCAGATTGGAGAACATGTGATTTATAAGATGGTCATCCAGCTGCACAGCAACCACCTTTTCAATAACCTTACCCAAAAAGGGCAGGTTAGAGATGGGTCTATAGTTAGCTAAGCTGTCTGGGTCCAGGGAGGGTTTTTTAAGGAGTGGTTGAATGACCGCCTCCTTGAGGGGATCAGGGAAGACCCCCTACTCCAAGGACTTCCAGACAATTTCAGCAAGCATCGGGCAGATAACATCTACACAAACTACTTATAGTGGTGTAGGGCCTGGATCCAAACTACAGCTGGTTGGTCATACAATCTGGACAATCCCCTTAATTTCCATGAACTCCAGTCTGCTAAAGTCAAACCAGGCAACCCAGGTGCTCGTCACCTCTTGCCGATCTCCACAATCCCTTAAAGAGAGAGCTGGACCGATACCCGATCTAATGTTGACAATCTTATCTGCAAAGAACCGAGCAAGCTCATCACACTTTATTTGTGAAAAATCTCTTCCAGGCTGCCAACAGACTGGATTGCACAGTCGGTCGACAGTCTGGAGGAGTTGAGCTGGTTGGTTCTACGCAGCAGCAATCTCCCCGGGCAGGATGCCTTCATGTGAAAAAAAGAATGTCGACTTTTTTTTTTTTTCCAGATGCTTTTTTTCCTGTGAATACATCCTTTTTTGTATGGGTTCATTGTTTCATACAAAAAAGGATTCCTTCATACAGAAAAAGATTTTAAACTTACAGGCAGTTTTTTCTCACATTTGAACTTCAACAAGCCATAACTCCCTCAATATTTAGACTTAAGGGATTATGTATATATCAAAACAAAGGTCTTAATGAGTCCTACAGGAATAGCACATTATCCACCCCCAAAGAATTTAGGGCCCACATAAAAAAAAACATAAACATTCAAGCATGAAACTTCCCTAGGATAACATTGGACCTTTAACAAGCCATAACTCCCTCAGTATTTGGACTTAAGGGACAATCTGTATATTAAAACAAAGATCTCAATGACTGTTACAGGAATAACACATACCCTCCCCCCCAAAAAAAAATTGGGGGGCAATATAGGAAAACAAATAAAACATAAAAAAGTATAATTTCCATAAGATAACATAGGAACTTTAACAAGCCATACAATGAAGGAAAGAAATGGCTGTTTTGGCAGAAATGGAACCTCATGGCCTGGAGGGCACTGTGCTTCTACAGAAAGATAAATGTATGTATCTATAGGGGTGGAAGTGCAGGGCCCAGAGGGCCCTGTGCTCCCACAGGCAAATGAGGATATGATTATACTGTCTCAAAAAGTAAGGAAATTCATTGCAAAAACATTGTTAATGCAGTAGTTAGGGTTAAACCAACAAAAGTAGGGACATGTGGCATTAGGATTTCTTACCTTAACACCCCATCTCCATCCTGCAGGCAGCAACAGGAAAAACATTACTGTTTCACATTACTGCATCTTTGTAAATCAGGGATGGGTTGTGCCTTGGGGTTGTCAACCCTAACACTCACCCCATTCTCATGTACTGTACACATCTTAGCTTATTTACTGATGGAAAGGGGTGAGTGTTAGGGTTGACAACCCCAAGGCACACCCCATGCCTGATTTGTGAAGAAGCAGGAGTAGTCAAACCATAATGTTTTTTTTCTGTTGCTGCCTGCAGGGTGGAGTAGGGTATTAGGGTTGGAAACCCTAATGCCACATTTCCCTATCTTTGTTGGTTTAACCCTAACTAGTACATTAATGAATTTTTTTTTGTAATGAATTTACTTACTTTTTGAGGTAGTATAATTGTACCCTCATTTGCCTGTGAGAGTGCAGGGTGGAGAAGTTAAAAGCCAGCTAGCCCATTGAACAGCTCAACTGGATGTGTAATACATGAAACATAAGTTGGGACATCTGAGCACTGAGTTGGCATCATGTGAACTACATGGGATGGACTTCTAAAACTGCTTTAAGTTTTTTATCCTGTGAATTGTGTACCTAGTTTGTATGGCAGTTTCAATAAACTTACCTCTTTTTGCACCATGCAGTTCAATTTGTGCTGTGTCCATCAGTTAGCCTTTTCAACAGCTCTGAAGTGTCTGTCTAAACCTTCATGCAGGGGAGATGAGTGCAGCTTTTCCTTTTTCTCATATGAGACTTTCTATTTTTGAATGAAACATGACTGTGTCAAGGAGCTGTCGGTGCTAGAGATAGTTTTTAAGGGAAGACTCCATCTGCACGTCCATGCAGCAGTGAATGTCAAGAATTCATGGGGCTATCTGATGATCTGTAGAAGTACAGGTCCTGATGGGCCCTGCACTTCCATATGGCCACAGATACAGATGCCCAAGGCAGAGTCTATCTCCGTGCCAATGTACAGGGCCCTCTGCAAATCATGGGTACAGTGGTGCAGGACTCTATACCAAGAGAAGAATTGTCTTCATTATATGGTACCTGGGACTGTGTGAGCAACCCTGCACCTTTCCTTCCCTGGCTGAGGGGAGGAGTTGCATAACAACAACATCCACGTAGCCCCACCCAATCCAGCTGGCTCACTGAGCTCACCCCAAACTCAGATTACTGTCACAGGATCACAAAACACTACCTGCTGGGGTAAAGGCTTGCACTACACACAACATTTCTTAATAATAATTTATTTTTTAATTTTACCCCAAATATTCGAGATAATTATTTTATGACTCACCCCCCCCCCCCCATAAACATGACATGTGTCATTTATAGTATATTGGCCGAACTGTCAATTTGCACCACAAGTGCAAAAACACACCTTGTCCAGGGCTTCAGATATGATGCCTGTCACATTTATCAGGTGATGTGAAACGGTGATGTGAAAAATAGCTATGTTGAAAGTTTGGAGTCAAAGTATTGAAATTAGTGAAGTTATGAGTGAAGATTGAAATATTGCAACATTAAACATACATAGGTTACATAGGTTAGATATGAATAAATAAGCAATTTGCCCTCAATGGCACATCTTTTTCTCACAGGTTGTATCCCTTTATGTTCTTATTAATACAGTATTTATCAAGTTGAGTCTTGAAGGTCTCTATATTGTAACTACCCACCACCTTAACTTATTTGCTCCCAGTGGCCATTTTGGGTCAGATCCAGCAATGGATGGTTCTGACACCATATGGCGTCTATGGGAACAAATGAGTTGTCTTTAGAAGTGACATTGTGGAGGGACTGGAATGAAAAGTATGTCTCTTTGCAGACAACACAAAGATCTGCAATAGGGTTGATACACAAGGTGGGGGAGAAAGGATGAGAAGGGACTTGCAAGATTGGAGGAATGGTCAAATGTATGGCAGCTTAGATTCAATGCAAAGAAGTGCCAAGTAATGTATATGGAGAACAAAAACCCAAGGGAAGCATACACAATGGGGGGTGAGATACTAACAACAACAAAAATGTAAAGGGATCTGGGGTAGTTATCTCAGATGACCTAAAGGTAGACAAGCAATGTGAGAATGCAGTAAGGAGGGCTGGAGGGATACTGGGATGAATAGGGAGAGGCATCACCAATAGAAAACAGGAAGTTGTCATCCCTCTGTACAGACAGTTGGTGAGACCACATCTGGAGTACTGCGTGCAGTTCTGGAGACCCCATCTCCGCAAGGACATAGACAGGATGGAGGCTATCCAGAGAAGGGTGACTAAAATGGTGAAGAGTCTGCATCAGAAACCATATGAAGAGAGATGAAAGGAGCTTCATATGTATACCCATGAGGAAAGGAGGGAGAGGGGAGACATGATAGGAACTTTCAAGTACCTCAAGGGAATCAACAAAATCCAAAAGGGTAGCATCATTCAGAAAAAGATATGTTCAAGAATAAGAGGCGCAATTTGAAGATAGAGAGGGGACGGCTCAGAGGTAACGTGAGGAAGTATTTTTTCACAGAGAGGGTTGTGGATGTATGGAACAGCCTTCCTGAGGAGGTTGTGGAGTCAAAAACAGTGGGAGAATTCAAGAATGCATGGGGCAGACATAAGGCAATTCTAGTGGGGTGTAGGAGAAAGTAGGCTGTTGGTTAACTAGGATCTGCAGCTTATCCATTAGGTAGAGAAATGGGCAGACTGGGTGGGCCAAGCAATCCTTATCTGCCATCAAATTCTATGTTTTTATGTAGTGTATTCTCTGCACAGTATTCCCTGTTTTACTACAAACTGAGGGGCACCTTTTTCCACTCTTTTTCTCACCTGTAAAAAAAAAGGGTTAAGAGAAGGGTCTGCTTTTTGCTTATGCTGCATATTGCATTTTAAAGTGTGTCCCAAGTCTGGCTGTACACCAGCATGAGTATCAATCCAGTCCATCTTTAGCTTCCTCTTCTCTGCCTTAGTTTTACAGTCCTTGCCAGGATCCTCAAAAACATCATCAAACTGAAACACAGATGGTAAATGTCCCTGTTTCACTTGAGCTCTGGTGGTTACGGCAACTACAACGGAGTCCTGGGCAGCTAGACAATGTATAAATGAAGCAAAGTCTGGGTGGTCATGCCCGATAACAACATCATGTGTCTTTTCTTCAACAGTCATTTGTATGGTGACTGTAGGGTAGCAATGGGTATCACCATGCACACAGATGACTGTTGTATCCGGACCTTTATTATTCCCAGTCACTAGATCTGCTGACACAAGAGTCTGGTGGCTCCCTGAATCAATCAGTTTCATCATCTGCTATGATCTAATCTGCACAGTAGCCATAAAGTGACCCCAGTTCACTAGGGCTATGTGAGCTGTCTCTTTCTTTTTATTAAGACAGTTTCTTATTGTACATAATGTCCCTTCTTTCGGCACTTATGACATACAGTCTCTGCTACATGAATTTTCCCACCCTCTCGCTGCTCTCCAGTCTTGTTTCACTGGGGCTAGATTTGACAGCTTATAAGTAAAAGGATTCCTTACTAGATTGCTGGTGGTTGCAGCTGCTGATGACCCTGTGAACCCTCTGGGTCTGTATAGAAGGTGTGGGATAAATGACAGACACCAGACAGTAATATTTAGTGCATAAAAAACGCAATAAATGTGTTTATCAATTTAATTGCAAAAACGTTGCAAAAACAAAACAAAAAAATATGTATTTATTTAGAGAAAGAAAATTGTGGGTGTTAGTTCATCACACCATTTCAACATATCAGGAAATGCTTCTTCTTGAGACTCCTGTCTTTCTTCTGTATATTCTATGTGCAATAATTAATTCCCAACAATAGTGTGCAAGTTCTCACACTAGCTCCTTCTTCCTTGGTGGTCAGAAGATACTGACCCACATGCACTTCTTAGTCTCCTGGTGGCAGGTTTTATAGCAATCTTTAGGGTGACATCACAATCAGGGAATCTCCCACTTAACATAAAATAGACCTTTATGTGGTCCTATCTTCCTATCCAAGGCTATCTTGGATCATTCTTGTACAATAGGAAAAACAAGCATTTATGTTATATTCCTTCTGTGAATATATCCTAAAATATCAGTTTTATATCATCTAAATCTTAATTAGGGGGTTTCTACCTCATTTGGAGCATAGCTCCTCCCACTTGCTGTGATCTCATCTCTCCTGATTATTACAAAAGCAGTCACTTCAAGGGCTTTCATTCCTATAGTAGGAATCTCCCCATAATGGCAAGAATTCAGGTAATAACAAAAGAAAAACATTTATTTGTTCATTTTCACATGTTTTATGTAGAGCTTATCATCAATACCGCAACAAGTGTTTTTCTTTTTATTTACTTTGCCCGATATTGGGCTTGCAGCACAGCATTTCTGTGCTTCTTAAAGGGGTACCACACAAACATACCAAATTTGCCAGCAGATAAAGGCCTAGAGGTCTATCAAGTCTGCTCGAATGTGCAGCTAGCACCCCTTATTCTGCAGCTGCCCCTTCCTTCCACCCTTTCCCTTCATTGACCCTCCCCCTTGTCCTGTCCCATCCCCTTTTAAAGCAGTCCACTGTTCTACTGGATACCACTTCTGCAGGTAATGCATTCCACCCAGCCACCACCCTCTCTCAAAAGCTATCTCCTCCTCTCCCTCCTGAACCTTCCTCCCTCCAGTCTCATATCATGGCCCCTGGTGTCCTTCCCCTCTCTTACTTTGAACAGCCCCTCTGTACCTGTCTTGTTTATTCCTTTTACGTACTTAAAGGTTTTAATCATGTCCCCCTGTCCCTCCTCTCCTCCAGCGAGTACATGTTCAACTTCATCAGCCTCCTCTCGTATGATAAGTCCCCCAGCCCCTTGATCATCTTTGTTGCCCTGTGCTGCACCCCCTCCAGTAACTTAATGTCCCTCTTCAGATACTGGCACCAGTACTGCATGCAGTACTCCAGGTGCGGTTTAATTAATGACCTATACAGGGGCAGAATCACCTCCTCCCTCCTCGAGGATATACCCCTTGCAATACAACCCAGCATTTTGTTGGCCTTCGCAGTTGCCTTCCTACATTGTGCCGAGTTGTTCATTTACCCTGTAATGAGCACCCCCAGATCCTTCTCCTCCTCTGTCTGGGCTAGCTGCACTCCCTCCAGCTGGTAACTCCACCTTGGGTTCTTCATCCCAAAATGCAGCACCTTGCACTTTTGGCATTAAACCCCAGTTGCCAGGTGTCTGACCAGGTTTCAAGCTTTGCCAGATCATCATGCAATCCCTGCCATCCCCCTAGGTTATCCACCACCACTCCTACCTTGGTATCATCAGCAAACAGACTGATCTTGTTCTTGATGTCCAATGATATGTCTGCAATGAATATCCCAAACAACACTGGTCCCAACATCGAGCCTTGTGGAACACCGCTCGTCACTACCCTTGGGTGTAAGAGTTCCCCAACCCCCACCACCCTCTGTTGCCATCCCTGAAGCCACTTCCCTACCCATCTCACCAGCTTTGCACCCACCCCTGTGCCTTCTAACTTACTTCCCAGCCTTCCATGTGGCACTGAGTCGAATGCCTTACTAAAGTCCAGATACAGGACATCCACTGTATGGCACCTGTCCAGTTGCCTAGCTACCCATCATAGAACTCCACCAGGTTGGTTTGGCAGGATCTGCCATGTATGAAGCCATGCAGTCTGCTGTCCTGTAGTCCTTTGGCCTCTAGGAGGGCCACCAGCCTCTCCTTCAGGATAATCTCCATTAGCTTACCCACAATGGATGTGAGGCTCACTGGTCTGTAGTTTCCCAGTTCATCCTTGGGGCCACTTTTGTGGAGGAGCACCACATGAGCCATCCTCGAGTCCTGAGGTACACACCCCAAATGTAGTGAGGCATTAAATAGGTCTGCCAAAGGTCCTGCAAAGACCTCTGCCAGCTCCTTCAGTGCCCTGGGGTGGTTGCCATCTGGGCCTGGAGCCTTGTCCACCCTCAGTGCCTTCAAACCCTCCTGAACTCTATCCTCCATGATATCCCCATCTGTCACTCCTCCCCCCTGTTTCTGCCATTCCTCCCCCCTTGGGTGTCACCCCCCTCTTCTTCTTAGTAAATACTGAGCAGAAGTAATCATTTAGTGCTTCTGCCTTATAGCACCATACTTCCATCCAACCCTCCTCCTTCCTAATCCTTACTATGTAGTCCTTACAGCTCCTTTTCTCCCTGATGTACCTAAAGAAGTCCTTCTCCCCCTTCTTAATGCCTTGTGCCAGCCTGAGTTCTGTAGATGCCTTGGCTCCCCATACTGCCCTTGTCACCTTCTTCGATTCCGTCAAGTACTCCTCCCTCTCCTTCCCCTCTCTGTTTTCTTGTACCTCCTAAAGATGGCTCTTTTCCTCCTTACCTTTTCCATGACCTTCTTGCTCAACCAGCTCAGTTTCCTAGCCCTAGCCTTCTTGCTCTGGGCCTTGCAGCAGGTTTGGTTGCCTCCACTATCCCCAGCTTTATGAGCTCCCACCTCAGGTTAGTGTCCATACTAGATTTAATTCTGGTGAGGTACCCTTTTACCACTTCCCCCATCCTCCCAAAGTCGGCCCTCCTGAAGTCCAGCACTCTTGTGCCAGATTCCACTCCTTCCTTGCCTATATCCAATGTGAGCCATACTGAGTGGTTGTCACTCCCTGACAGTGGTTTTTCCACTGTAAGTTCTCTCACAATGTCCCCATTTGCCAGCACAAGGTCAAGGGTATTCCTTAACCTGATTGGTTCACTGACCATTTGCAGCAAGAAGCTGTCCTGGAAGGCATCCAGCAGTACCTGCTCCCTTCTGTTTCTGGTTGTTGTGGTACTCCAGTCCACTCCTGGCATGTTGAAGTCTCCCACAATCACCACGCTACCCTTCTCGCAGGTCATCCTGATCTGTCCTGCTAGTTCCCTGTCTAACTCCTCTAAGATGGCGGCTTGTACACCATTCCCATACTGCGAATTCTATTTTTGGAATCCTGGATTTGCATCCAAAGTGACTCCTTACTACCCTCCTCCCCTTCCTCCCTTACACGTTTCAGTCCTTCCTTCACATATAGTGCCACACCCTCTCCTTTCCCAATCACCCTGCCCCTACAAAATAACCTGTACCTTGGTACAGACAGGTCCCAGCCATTGTATTGGGTAGCCCATGTTTCTGTAATGGCTGCAATATCCACCTCTCCCTCTGCCATGAGCACCCGTAACTCTGCAGTTTTCCTTCCAATGCTCCTAGCATTAAGGGTAACCACCTTCAACCCTTCCCCCCCTCCCATCCTGCCCTCCTTTACTAGCATCAACAATAGTACTTGCCATTTTTCCTTTGTCACTGATATGGGGGGTAAGCTCATATGGTTTCCCAACCTGTGGTCTCTGCATGTCTGTTGCCCAATTGCCACCCCCTGCTCCTAGTTTAAATTCCCAACTTCCTCTATGTACTCCTCCATCCTCTGTTTCAACACTTTCTTTCCCTCCTCACTCAAGTGTAGTCTGTCCTTGTCATAAAGACTACTGTACTCCCAGATCCCTCCCTACCCACCCCAACAGCCCATACCCTTTAGCACAACACCAGGTTCTTAGCCATCCATTAAATTCTTCTATTCTCAGCTTTCTTGTTGTGCTTACCTTGGACACTGGAAGTATCTCTGAAAAAGTTACTGATCTTCCTGCCCCCTCACATAATTGTCCTAGTTTCTCAAACCTCCTCTGAACTATATCTGCTGTCTTGTCAGCCAGGTCATTCGTCCCAAGATGTATAATTAAATAAGGCTTGTCCCTACCCTTCTGGCATATTTCAGAACTGTTTGTCTCATCTTTTCTGCTGTCATTCCTGGCATAGCCTCCACCCAAATGTGACTATGCCTCTCCCCCTTGCTACCCCACCTGACTCGTCTTAGTATTGAGTCCCCCAGCACTAAGAATCCACCCCTCTTACTCCCTGCTTCCTTCCATTCATTTCGGTCTCTCATTTCTGGCTCCTCTTCTTCCTACTGCCCATTATTTCCCCCTTTTGCCCCTGTTGCAATTCTCCCAGCAGAACTTCCCCTGCTCTGGTTTGGTCCAGGCACTGATCAATTACTACTCTAATTTCATCACTTCCCTCATCCTCCTTCTTCCTCTCTAGCAGTGCAAAACTATTTTCTGAAGACCATTCATAAATGCCCACTCCCTCTCTCTTCATAGTAACCTGTTCTCTCCTTTCCACTCCATGACTTTTGCCACTTCTTCACCTCTCCTCACAAGTCCCTATCTCCTCCTTCCATTTGTCTTTTATCTCCTGACTTGGTTTCCCCAGCAATCATTCTTCCTGGCCTGGGCCCCTTTGTCTCTGCTTTCCTTCTTCTGACCCTCTCCTCACCACTGTTGGCTCAAATTGCCCTCCCTTATCTCCATCCTTCTTCCCTCCAGCACTGGGCTAAACACACCCCCAGTCTGCCTTGCCTGTCTTAGTTCCTCCTGCAGACCCTCAATCTCCTTTCTAAGTTTCTCTATGTGGTTGCACACTAAACATCCCCCCACACTTCAGGCAATTTTCAGGAAGATTGGTGTGCCGCAGTTGTTGCAGCCTACCACCCTACCCATTGCTGTTGTTGCCCACCAGTGACCCCCCACCCTTCCAGATGAAGGATACCAAATACTTCTCAAAATCTCCCCTCTCTCCCCCTCTACCAGTGCAAAATATTCTTTTCTTAATTTCCCTTACCCCCTTTGTTGTACACATTTAGAAAGATTGAGCAACTGCTTTTTATATTCCTATCCTTCCTATCCACACCCAAAAAGAGACTTTAAGTAGCTATTGCACAACCTTCTTCAAACTCCTACTCCTCCTTTCCACAATGCAATAGAAATGCAAATAAGTAACTATGAAAGCACCTTGATTTGCAGTTACTGCCCTTCCACTGAGATAGCAGTCACCTCTTCACTCGCTGCTGTTCCTTTCCTGGATTTCTGCTTCTGCTATGACAGGTGCATATCCTTTGCCCATTTGATGAAGTGATGTCAGAGCCCCTGGTATAAAGGAAATCAAGGATCGGGGTGAGTGGGGTGAGGTTTGGGGGGTGGGACCAGCCCAAGTCTTCCAGAAACAATCAGGTAGCTGAGGCCCCTGGTCAGACCATTAGCAACCTTCCCCCACTATGCACTAAACTTTGCAGCTAGTAAAGCCAGCAAAAATGAATCACAACTCTACTCAAATCCCCCAAAATAGGTTTGCTGCCAACAGAAACAGGTCTCCAATTCAAACAGCTTCACCGACAACACATCAAAATAGGCTTGAAATTAGAATATATAGGTCTCAAATTCAAAGAAACAGCCCCAATTAAATCACACCAAATAGGTTTTAAATCAGAAGAAATAGTCCTCCACAAATGCAGCCTGCTACACAGTGAAACATCAAACAAATGAGCCCACTTATAGCCACCGAAACAGGTTTCAAAATTCCAACAGTCCCAAAACAATACCCTGCTAGCCCCTTAGAAGCAGTAAGAAAGAAAAAAAATAATCTTCTACCAAATAAAATCCACAAGAAACAATGTAAAACAACAAGAAGAAGCTACTGTACTGGAACAGATCTGATCTTTTCCCCTTCTGTTTCCTTCAGACTGAAAAATAATGTAATGCTTCTCCAGCAAGTAAATCCTTTCCCCAACTGCTCAGCAAAAGAAGGTTCAGACAACTTCTGCCAGACCCCAGCTGCTTCTGCAGTTAACAGACCTCAAATACAATGTACAACACACAGAAATGGCAGCTAAAAAATACTTTAAATCAACTTACAAACACACTCAGCAGCTAAAGGCCCTTTCTCTCTCTCCTCTAGCTGAATATAGTGCATAGTGCTTCACTTTTGACACTGAGGCACCTATTTCCAACACTGAAGTGTAACATAAACAAACTGGGGACATCTTAGGAGCACAACCATTACTCAAACACAAAGCTCCATATGGCAAAAGGATAAACTTTCGTCACATTTTTCAGTCATAACATGTTCAGCTCCATACCAGGATAAAAAGTTGCCATTTTGATGTTGAGACCCAGTTCTATGTTTAACCAAACATTTATAGAGCTGGAGGGACAAATACCATTGCATAATGCGCATATTCTTATCCTTCAAGAGGTGTAACCAACATAGCGGGTTGTGGTCAGTTACAATAGTGAATTCATGCCCCCATAAATAATATTTGAGAGCCTCTATAGCTCATTTTATGGCCAGGCACTCCTCTATTGTGGAATACTTTCTTTCTCGCTCATGCAATTTCCTACTAATGAATAGAATTGGGTGTTCACCTTTGTGATCATGCTGGGTTAAGACTGCCCCAATGCCCATGTCAGAGGCATTGGTTTGAACCTCAGTCTGAACGTAGGAGTGCTGGTGCAAAACTTAAAGCTGCCTTTATATTCTGAAAAGTTGTTTCACAATCAGCAGTCCAATTCATTTTATTTCAATACCTGTTTTTAGTTAGCTCTGTAAGCAGTGTTGCAATGGTGGAAAAGCCAGGAATGAACCTGCGATAATAACTCGCTAGCCCTCAAAAAGATCTAACATGGCATTTGGTAGTGGGTATAGGACTATTGGCAATGGCCTCCACTTTATCCATTTCTGGCTTTACAGTTCCCTGGCCAATGATAAACCCCAAATATCTGGTCTCAGTTTTAGCAGTAGCACATTTGGATGGCTTTATTGTAAGTCCTGCATCCTTAATGCTTTGAATGACAGCACTGAGATGAATTAAGTGGGTATTCCAGTCCAGCTATAGATGACTACATCATCCAAATGAGCAGCGCTGTATTGATTATGGGGTCTTAAAATATGGTCCATGTATATCTGAAAAGTGTCCGGAGCCCTGTGCAAACCGAATGGCATGGTCATAAGTTGGTATGAACCAATAGGGGTACTAAAAGCTGTTAACTCTTGGATCTGTGGTGCTAAGGGTATCTGCCAGTACCCTTTCATCAAATCTAGGGTGCTGATGTATCATGCAGAGCCTATCTGATCTAGCAGATCATCAATTCTTGGCATGGGGTAGCCATCAAACTCGGAAATTACATTGATTTTCCAAAAATCCAACCATAACCAGACACAGCCCTCTTTTTTATTTACCACTACTAAAGGTGAGAACCAAGGGCTATGTGAAGGAACAATTACCATTGCTTGTTCCATTTTCAGTGCCTCATCCACTACCTGTTTTCAAATTTTCTCTGGTGACCTATAGGGCCTCTGGTGAATTTGTTTATTTTGTGTCAGTTTAATCTCATGCACCACCCATATTGTCTTCCCTGGTGTTTTAGTAAATGTTTCTTTAAAAAACTTCAAGAGTTGATCAACCTCTTCTCTTTGATCAGGCTTTAATTCCAGATTAATCTGAATTTCATTTTCCCCTTGTTGTGCCTCTAATCTATCATAAGCCACGTCTATCTTTGATAGGCCTTGTTCAGGTTGAATGTAAAGGGATGGGTTTGGCTTACCTATCCATTTCCTTAAAATATTGTCATGGTATACCCTTTTTACTGCTCTCTATCCAGGCATTTCAATCTCATAATTCACAATACCAGTCTGTCGAAGTGCTACATAAGGCTCTTGCCATCTCATTAGAAGCTTATTTTCTGTACTAAGCAACAACAGTAACACTTTTTTCCCAGGTTCAAAATGTTTGAATTTCAATCCTTTATCATACAATTCTTTTTGACCCTGTTGTTTCTGGTCAACATTCACATGAGCCATAGTTACATATTTCACAAGCCTTTCCCGTAAGTCAGTCATGTCATTCACAATGTTTGTAAATCCCACACTTTTGCCTTCCTCCCAGTGTTCTTTAATTACATCTAATGGTCCCCTAGGGTTGTGACCACATAGCAAGGAAAAGGGGGAAAAATAGTTGTTGCTTGGGGTAATTCCTTGTAGGCAAACAAGAGGTAAGGGAGACATCTATCCCAGTCTCGACCTTCCTCTTGTACGTACATCTTCTTAAGTGTTTTATTAAATCTTTCTACTAACCCATCGGTCTGAGGGTGCTACAAGGAGGTACATACTGCAGAGACACCCAACAGATGGCATAATTCTTGCAGCATCACAGATGTAAAGTTACTGCCTCTGTCAGTTAGAATCACTTGTGGTATTCCCATTTGACTGATCATTTTAGCTAATTCTTCAGCTAGCCTAGAGGCAGTAATCACTTTCATTGGTATGACTTCAGGATACCGGGTGGTGTAGTTGCACACAACTAGTATGAATTGTTTTCCCTTAGAACTCTTTGTTAGGGGTCCCACCACATCCATGGCTACTCTCTCAAAAGGAGTTGTTACATAAGGGATGGGTTGCAAGGGTACTTAATTTTTCTTCCCTCCTTAAGCCACTAGCTGGCATTTTGCAAAAGCTCTACAATATGCTGCTACCTCTTGATGAATCCCCAGCTGACAAAACCTGGATAGTATCTGCTGTAATATTCTATCCCTCCCCTCATGGCCAGCCATGGGAATATCATGGGCCAATCGTATCACCTGTTCCCTATATTGTTTAGGTACCATTAACTGCTCTGTCTCACAGTTTGTAACAGGATCAACAGTTATTCTATAAAGTATGTTACTTTTTAATAAAAAATGAGAATGTCTATTCTTTTCTGCTTGATTTATTTGTGTAAACAGAGATCTTAAATTCTCATCTGCCAACTGTTCCAGTCTGATGTCACCTTTTGACAACCCTGGCGCTAATTCCACATTCTTTTCTGGATATGAATCCTGCCAAGCTTTCTTTTTCCTTCCTTTTGATTCATTTGGATTTTCTTGCCTTTCCACGTTCTTCAAAATAATCTTCAAAAGGAAAGACAGGTTCCATCTGTACTTTTGCCTGTGCCCTGGTAACTACATTAACAGGCTCCACCAATGATTGATGAGTCTTCATTAAGGCATCAAAACAAGGGAAATCCTGGCCAGTTATAACAGGTACAGGTAGACAGCATACTAATCCAACTAACAAGGTATGAATTTGGTTGTTAGCAGTCAATGCCAACTTTGCAGTGTGATACTGATCGACATCCCCATGTGTATAGTGAACAGTTGTATCATTCTGGCTTAAGTCTATTTCAGGGGCCAGATAGGCTCTCATCAGGTTTGTCTGCTTCTGGAGTCTAACAATCCCAAAGTTTGTTGGTCTCCCACTCCCACAGAAGTAACATATCCAAAGTTCGCTAGGGCCAAATGTGCTGTATCATTTCTTTTATTAGGGCAGTTTCTGACTATGTGTCCTTTCCCAAGACATCCATGGCAAATAATGTCTGCATATGGGACCCTGCCCACTCTATCTCATCTACCATAGGTTGACTGCTTTTGATTATTGGGGAAAAAAAGTTCTTACCGGAGCTGTAGATGGTCCTAGATTACCTTGTTGTCCTCTCAGTCTGGTGGGATGAGCTGCCAAGTAGTCCTCTGCCAATTTAATGGTTTCCTCTGCTGTCTCTGGCTTGTGCTCCTTAACCCATAACTGTACATCAAGTGGTAAAACCTGAATGAACTGTTCAATGATTATTAACTCCATAATCTGATCGATAGTCTTAGTCATTGGTTGTCGCCATTTACCACAATAATCTCAGATGAGCATATGTTTCCCTGGTGTTGTTATAGTGGGCCATTTTCTGAGAGTGAAAATGCTGATGATAGGTCTCAGTATTGATATTATACTATCTTAAGATCTCTTCTTTTACTCTATCATAACCATTAGCATCAGTCCCACTCAGTTGGCTATATACTAACTGGGCTCTCCTGGATAAGTAGGGTACCAATTTTATTACCCACTGATCCCGAGGCCATACACAAATTTGGGCTAGCCTCTTGAAGGTAGTAAGGTATGCTTCAATGTCATCACTCTCTGGCAATTTAGTTAGTTTTATGTCTCTGGGCCTAGTTCTATCCACCTGACCTTGATTCATGTCCTGTATGTCCTGCCGTCTTCTTTCTTCTGCCTTGATGCGTTGATCCTCATCCCTCTGTCATCTGTCCTCTTCTTGTTGTCATTCCATCTCGATCTGCTTCAGACAGAGCCACTTCAGCAACTCACTCGGATCATCCAGGGCTGGGGTCATCTGTCTCTCTTTCGTCTTCTGTGTGTCTTCTCCCTCTTTGATATCCTCGTCTTCTGGTTTCTTCATTTTGGGTCTGGCTCCTGTACCTAATCTGGGTAACAATTAAATCCCAGTTGTTTCAGTTACCGATCATGTCAGGTGATATGTACTGAGGTCTGTCTGGTCCCCTTCTATCATCTTTCAGGGTATATTGGAACAATACCCCCTGGTAGTGCCTCCTGGGCAGCTTCAATGTACCATGTATATCCCACTTCTAACACCAATGTAGAAGGTGTGGGATAAATGACAGACACCAGACAATAATATTTAGTGCATAAAAAAACACAATAAATGTGTTTATCAATTTATTTGCAAAAACTTTGCAAAAACAAAACAAAACAAAAAAAATATATATATTTACAGAAAGAAAATTGTGGGTGTTAGTCCATCTCACCATTTCAACACATCAGGAAGTACTTCTTCTTGAGACTCCTGTCTTTCTTCTGTATATTCAATATCCAATACTTAATTCCCAACAATAGTGTATAAGCTCTCACACTAGCTCCTTCTCCCTTGGTGGTCAGAAGATACTGACCCACACACACTCCTTAGTCCCCTGGTGGCAGGTTTATAGCAATCCTTAGGGTGACATCACAATCAGGGGAATCTCCCACTTAATATAAAATAGACCTTTATGTAGTCCTATCTTCCTACCTAAGGCTATCTTGGATCATTCTTATACAATAGGAAAAGCAAGCATTTATGGAATATTCCTCCTATGAATATATCCTAAAATATCAGTTCTAGATCATCTAAACCTTAATTAGGGGGGTTCTACCTCATTTGGAGCATAGCTCCTCCCACTTGCTCTGACCTCATCTCTCCTGATTATTACAAAAGCAGTCACCTCAGGAGCTTTCAGTCCTATAGTAGGAATCTCTCCATAATGGCAAGAATTCCAGTAACAACAAAAGAAAAACATTTATTTGTTCATTTTCACATGTTTTATATACAGGAATACCCAGCCTGGACAGGGGAATGCCAAATGAGGGGCGCGCACCCTATTTGCCTTCCCCTGCCAGCCCAGGAGACCTGATACTGAAGTACAGGTTATTTATTTTAACAAAGAAAAAGGAAAAAGGATTTATTTATTTCAAGTTGCAGGCTTTATACCTAGTGAGCCTCTGCAAACCATTTTAGCAGTCTTTCCTAATTTTACTGCTGTTGGGTTTTCTAATCCCGACGGCTGAAATGTTGGCTGTCAGCTAAAACATTTCATTTTGGCCTGGGTTTTGACAGCTCCCAGTCACTCGCTTTCTGGGCTGTCTAAACAACTAATATTTGCAGCACTTCCTTTTCTTTTTAAGCTCACAAGAGCTTATCATCAATACCCCAACAAGTATTTTTCTTTTTATTTACTTCGCTCAACATCGGGCTTGCAGTACAGCCTTTCTGTGCTTCTTAAAGGGGCACCAGTTAGAATAGTGCATAGCGCTTCACTTTTGACACCGAGGCACCTATTTCTAGCACTGAAGGGTAACATAAACAAACTGGGGGCACCTTAGGAGCACAACCATTACTCAAACACAGAGCTCCTTACAGAAAAAGGATAAACTTTCATTGTGCTACCGTAAGGGTTTTAGGATTATTTAAAGTGACAGTTAAGTTTGTAGAGATATGCCAGGCTGGCCACCCTGACATGAAATTTAGTAAAGAAAGAAGGAAGAAAAAGATGAGAGAAAAGTAGGAAAAGAAGATTTGGGGGGGGTACACATTTTACTTCAGGACTAAATATTCATAACAGGGGCACGCCGTTACAGTCTGGATGGTCAGGCTGCCAGGAAGTCTTTCAAAAATGTAATGGTTTTACCAGTGGAATCAGGCTTATGCTCCCAAACCCAAAGTTGTACATCCTGGGGTAAAACTTAAATAAACTGTTCAATAATTACCACCTCCAGAAGTTTGTCCTTGCTCTTGTTATCTGGCTGCAACCATTTGTAGCAGAGCTCCTTGAGATGGGCATAAGTCTCTCAGGGGGTATCCAGTGACTGCATTTTAAGAAACCTAAATCTCTGGTGATAGGTTTCAGTGTTTATGTCATAGCACCTGAGGATATCCTGCTTCACATGGTCATAGTCCTCTTAGGAGTCCATGTGGCTGTAAACAAACTGGGCAGTTCCTGTCAGGTGCAGTTCCAATCAAACAACCCACTGTTCCCTTGGCCATGCACATGTTCAAGTGATCCTCTCAAATATCGTGAGGTAGGCTTCAATGTCATCACTGTTCAAAGGTTTAGACAGTTTAATGTCTTTTGGGCTACTGGTTCTTTCTGTTTGCCCTGCACTGATGGCATGCAAGATCCTCATGGTATCTGCCCATATGGCATCTTGCCTTCTCCACTCAATGTCTCTCTCTTTCTATCTGCACCTGTTTTGTGCAGAGCCATTTCAACAACTCCCATACATCCTTGGGTGGAGCATCTTCAAAAGGCAGTTCCCTTGATTCTTCCTCATCTTCTTGCATCTCTTCTTCATCTTCAGGCTTGGCCTTCCTCCAAGCTCCCAGGTCCAGTCCAGGCAGCAGCTTTTCTCCCAGTCTGTCAGGCATGGTTCTGGTCAGAATTCCACAGCCTTTCTTCTCCAAGTTCTCCTCTGGCAATTCCTAGTGCATCTGGCCACCTGGGATATCTGAGCAATATCTACCAGAAAATGTCCCCTTAGCCCAGTCCAGACATTTCCAGCAAGTTATCGCACTCTGACACCAAGTCTGTAGAGTGGTTGTGGGATAACAGATGGGCCAGGCACAGAACTTCTGGTTCACCAGGCAATCTCTGTGTGATGTTTATTTAAAACAAAGGGGATAACCTTAAGAATGGCATATCCCTTCTTCAATACATCAGTTTGCAGCAACAGGCTATGCATGTCCTTCTTCTGCACTTAGTCAGAATCCACTGATCTACTGATCTATCTCTTTAGTGAAAATAATTGTATTCCCTATGTTGGCCTTGTGTGTTTGGGTGAAGAGGAACTCAAAAAAAGAAAAAACCCAAAATAAGCTAAAGACAAAGAATCTCAGTACAAAAGCACTGAAGCAAGGGTTACCCCAAATGACACTGGCAATAAAGCCAAGTTTCAGAGAAACACAACATCACATATACCCCCATAATGCAATGGGAACTATATGAAAATCACCATGAAATTTTAGGCTTGTTCAACTTTAAGCAGGAATGCATGGTGCCAAAGGGCCTCTCAAACAAACTGTAATTTACATGCATTTTAAATAATGCAACTAACTTAATTTTTATAATATAGTCCTATAGTAACTTTTTACCTTTATCAAAAACACCAAGTGTTGTGATATTTCCAACATTTACAGGTTTCATACACATAAGGCATATATAACAAGATATTTTATGACATAGTGCTATTGCATACTAAATCCAACAACGAGGAACACAGCTTGTGGTTTTACATCAGTTAGGAGGTCACCACAATAATCTCCCAGTATGAAAACCTGAAAGGGAAAGGAAAAATCAAACCGGACACTATAGCATAGTCAAGAAAGGGGAGGGGCTGCCCATAGGTGGCTAACCTTATGGACTAGAAATTGTGAAGGATAGATTAGGCTAAGAAATAGAGGAACTGCTGCAACAGAAAAGGCTGGTTCTCAAGAGTGGCAGGATCGCCTTGTCACATCTGGATGATTTATTAAAAAAGTGAACACCAGAGTCTAGCTAACTGGGTCCCATTTAGCTAGGTTCAGGTGTTTTGTTTTTTTTAATATATATTTTTTATGTATTTTATAATGTTTTTTAGCTCGGGGGATACTGGGGCGATAATTTTATGAACCTTTGCAGGTGCTCACTGCCAGTTGGTAGTATTTTTCCTATGGCTAGGTTCCCTAGTAATCCTTTTTTGCAGCTGTCCTCAATGCATTGAGAGTGCTTATGTCAACTTTGTGGGTGCTTGAGTGTCCAAGCACCCATGGAGTTGGCACCTGCAGGGGAATATACAAGATGGTGACCACCACAACACAAACATTTTTTTGTGTTGTGAATAGCAAGTGGTGAGAATGTAAAAAGCTTTCATGATATAACATTTTTCGTGTCGTATCGAAGGGTTATTCAAAAATCCTGCTGAGCATGCTCTGAGAAAGACACTTAACATCTTTATAACTCTGACACTGTTTAATATTTTTAACAAAGGCTTTGAAAGGAACTACATTCTCATAAGCAACTTCTACCCTGAAAGTTTCATAAAAAAAATTCCATGTCATGTAGACTGTAGGTGAATGCATAAAGAGGTGTAAGAATAGGAAACAAATTTGGTCTTTAATATAAAAACGACATATGCAGATCTCAAAAACTGCACAAACTTCCATCATGAAAGTCTTCACATATTGTGACATTGCCTCACAGTAGTAGTAGTAGTAGTAGTAGATCTTATTTATTTTGGGCATCCTTTCCTGGAGGCTCTGGGCACCCTTACAAATAAGTAACCTGCAATAACAAGAGACATAATTAAACATATCAATAAATCAACATACCATAGACAAAACATGCCAAATTTGGGGCAGTTTTATTGAATGCTTCCAAAGCTATTAAGGTGCAAATTTAAGAGTTTAACATAGAAACTGTTGGTCAACCCTAACTATACTTACAGGGCCAGTATAATATTGCCAAACATTATATTAATGCATCTTTTAGGGTTGAAGCACAAACTGTAAAAAGTAGGGAAATGAAAAATTTGGGTCAGAATTTCCAATAACCTTGGTGTATTGGTGGTATAGTATTCCTCATAGTCTGAACTATAATGTATCACGAGAATTAAACTCTTCATGCCCATTCTTTTATTTGCCATTTGCACTTTCACTCCTTAAGCACCATAACACCTTTTACAAAGTCTTCCACTAATGGCAGTCCTTAGCTCATCTTTAGCTATGCTTCTTACTACCTTCTACCTCCTCCCCCTCCTCTGTACACTGGTCTCCTTCCTCCCTCCCTCCCACCCACCCTTACCCTCCCCATTCTTGCCCCAACATCCTCCCCCACACTACTCTCTTCTTCTACTTTCCATGTGCTGCCCCACTAATCTTGGCCTCCATTTGCATCTCTCCTCCCATCTACATACCTCCACATTGGGCTGATTAGGTCCAAGCTCCCCATTTGCCCGACCCCCCTTCCTACCCCTTTCAACCACCTCAAGGGCAAGCAGAAGGGCATCAGTCCTGATCAAGTTCCTAATTACATTAGCACTTCTTACTGTGGGAGACACTGAACCTAATCCTGGCCCAGTCCACTCCACCACCAGTCTTCCTAAAGGGTTGAAAGCTGCACATCTGAACATCAGATGCCTTCTCCCCAAGATAACCCTTTTCTAGCCACTTATAAATGACCTTCAACCAGATATACTAATCATCTCTGAGACTTAGCTCTCCTCAAAAATAATGGATACTAGCATCCTCATCCCCAGCCACTCCCTTATTCGACAGGATAGGCCCAATAGGGGTGGTGGTTTTGCCATATATATCTCACCCTGCATCCAGTTCTCCCCTATCCTCTCTATCTCCTCCACTTCTGCTTCTGAGTTCATACTCTTAAAATTCTCCCTCTCGTTCACCCTTCCCCATCTTTGTGGCCGATTTGTATTGCTTCACCGGTCTTCCCTCCACATCAACTACTGAACTCCTTACTACCCTCACGACACATGTCTCCACAGGCAAACTGTACATTCTAGGTGATTTTAACTTAGAATGGGTCTCCCCTTCGCATGCCAAAACTTGCACTGATATTGCGTGCCTCAGTCTAACCCAACTAATTACTGAACCCAACCACCTCAACCTTAAATCCCATAACCATACCCTCTTAGATAGGGCTCTCACTTCCCACCCGCATCAAATAATTGAGGCCGGTATCCTCCCAGATGCCCATAGTGATCACCACAAGACTTATTGTGTCTGTAAAGTTCACCATCCCAAACCCCCTCAAACTACTATTGATCCACTTGTTCAGATCCTTGGATCTGGCCCCCCCACCTAGACGACCGGGCACATACTGACTGGGTGCCCATTCTCACCACCACCTCAATTGACACTGGCCTCAGCTACTTCAGATACAAATTCATAGACATCTGGAACCAGCATTCACCACTAGGGAAAATGAGGGTAAGGATGTCCCACCTCCCCTGGATCATAGCCATGCCACTGGCCTGTATGCAAGCTCGAAACCAAGCATTGAAAGCGCACAAAGCCACTGGTTCCCCTGTGGATTTCCTCAAGTACTGCTCCTTTCAGAATACGTACACCAGGACTATTAGACTTGCCAAAGCTGAGTACTTTTCTTCCTCCTTTCAAACAAATATCAATCACCCTTCCAAATTTTGGAAGGTAATATAAACCGCATTCTCCCAACCTACTCATCCTCCCCATGCTGGTCCTCAGGGTAGGTAGCACCCTTTTCTGACCCGCTTTCTGTAGGCTCCCAAATTCAATACAAAGGGAGGGATAGTGAGACTGAAGGGGGGGGATGGGGGCCACGTTGAGGATGACAACAGTAAAGCTGACATATTGAACAGGTATTTCTGCTCAGTCTTTACTGAGGAAGAGGAGGGTAATGGGTCTGAAGGGAGTACAAGGGGTGAGAATGGTGCAGAAATGGACACAAGTCCCTTTACACGAGAAAGGGTCCTGAAGGAACTGGAAGTAATAAGAGTTGATAAAGCAATGGGGCCAGATGGGGTGCACCCCAGGGTCCTTAAAGAACTAAGAGAGGTGGTGGCTGAACCTCTGGCTATTCTGTTTAGCAGATCACTGGAAACAGGGGAGGTACCCAAAGACTGGAGGACAGCAGATGTAGTCCCCTTATACAAAAGTGGGAACAAAGAGGAAGCAGGGAACTACAGACCAGTCAGCCTCACCTGTAGTGGGGAAGATCATGGAAGCACTACTGAAGGAGAGATTGGTGGAACATCTGTTGTCAATGGACTACAGGACCCAAGGCAGCATGGTTTCACCAGGGGAGGTCATGTCAGACCAACCTCGTTGACTTTTTTGACTGGGTGATTAGGAGGTGGATCAGGGAGGGCAGTGACATGGCCTATCTGGACTTCAGCAAGGCCTTTGACACTGTGCCACATAGAAGACTATTACACAAACTGGGGAATATGGGTGTGGGCAGGACAGTAGTGTGGTGGGTAGGTAACTGGCTGGGTGGCAGGACACAGAGGGTGGTGGTAAATGGCTGTCACTCCACAGAGGAAGAGTGACCAGTGGGGTACCACAGGGATCAGTGCTGGACCGTCCTATTCAACATCTTCATCAGTGACATGGCGAGGATCTAGAAGGCAGAATTTCACTGTTCGCTGATGACACAAAGCTCTGTAACAGAGTAGACACACCAGAGGGTGTAGATAGAATGAGAAGCGACCTGCAGAAACTTGAAGAATGGTCAGGGTTTGGCAGTTGAAATTCAATGCAAAGAAGTGCAAGATAATGCATATGGGGCACAAAACCCTGGCACAATATATCAGTTGGGGGTGAGGATATAGCATGCACCAAGCAGGAAAGGGATCTTGGGGTTATCATCTCTGATGACCTCAAGGTAGGGAAACAGTTTGACAAGGCAGCAGGTAAAGCAAATAGGATGCTGGCATGTATAGGCAGGGGCATCACCAGCAGGAAAAGGGAGGTCATAATTCCGCTATACAAGACATTAGTGAGGCCCCACCTGGAGTACAGTGTACAGTTCTGGAGACCATACCTACGTAAGGACTTAGACAGGGTAGAGAAGGTTCAGAGGAGGGCAACAAAGATGGTGCATGGATTGCATCACAAGTCCTATGAAGACAGGTTGAAGGAACTGAACATGTACTCCCTGGAGAGAGGAGGGAGAGGGGATATGATAGAGACATACAAGTATCTTACAGGGAGGAACAGGGTGCAGGAAAACACTATTTTTAAGCGAAAAGATGTTCCAGGACTAGAGGACATGGGATGAAGTTGGAGGAGGACGATTCAGAGGAAACATGAGAAAGAATTTCTTCACAGAATGGGTGGTGGACAAGTGGAACACCCTGCCAGAGGAAGTGGTGGGGGCTGAAACAATCACGGGATTTAAGAATGCATGGGATAGACATAAAGGAATTCTGGAGGTCAGGGGTAATGGGCAACAGACTTCTAGGAAAACAAACTGAACTTACAAGCTCAAATGGGCAGACTGGGTGGGCCATAGGCCTTTATCTGCTGACACTGTCTATGTATCTATGTATTTTTCACCTCCTGCACTTCACCCCTAGTGCTCCCTGCTGTGCTCCCCCATGGCCCACTCTTTTGCCTTCTCTCCTGTACCCCCATCAGATGCTAACGAGCCCCTCCTAGCCCTAAACCCTTGCAAGGGTAAGAGCCCAGACAGGGTCAATGCCAAATATCTTCATCTCTCCAGCTCCACTATCACCTCCCCACTTGCCTTACTACTAAACCTTTCTTTCTTTCGAGCCTCTGTCTCTGCAGCCTGGAAGCTGCTATGGTCATACCCCTCCCCAAAGGTGACAATCCCTCTAATACAGGCAACAATCGCCTTACTCCCTATCCTCGCCAAACTCAAGGAGCACATAGTGCTTTTTCCAACTCTCTTCTTTCCTCAACACTTTCTCCTTTTTCACCTCTTTCCAGTCTGGTTCCCAAAAATCACACTCAACCTCTACCTCCCTACTTTGGCTTACTGACTGTATACTCCCAAGTATGGACCAGGGCCATATGACATCAGGGATATTTGCTGACCTGACCAAGGCCTTTGATACAGTATCCCACCCCCTCCTCCTAGATAAACCTAACAGCAGCTGGTCTCTCAGCTCCCACCACTGGCTGGTTCCAGTCCTACCTAGTGGGTATGTTTCAATCAGTCAAGATAGGTGAGTTCCTATCCCCCCATCAGCACTGGAGTCCCACAGGACTCTTTACTTGGCCTGATCCTATTTTCTGTCTTCTTAAATGACCTCCCTGCTGTCTGCACCTCTGCCTCCATTCACATGTATGCAGATGACACTGTCCTGTACATCTCTGCGGTTTCCCCTTCAGATGTGGTGTCCAGACTCCAGTAGGATTTTGACAAAGTTCATCTCTGATTCTGCACCAATCAATTGTTCCTAAATGCCAAAAAGAAAGTCTCCATGAACTTCAGCACAAGGCAGAGAATCTCTAGGCTCTCCTCTCTCCCTCCCTCACCCTGGATAAGACTGCATTAGAGGATACTAGCTCCTTTAGGTATCTTGGGGTCTGGCTCAACCAGCACCTTGATTTTTCTGGGTATTGGGATACCATCCACAAGAAACTGCACTCCATGCTTAGTACACTGCTTAGAAACCATGGTTGTATTCACCTGCTGG
This sequence comes from Neoceratodus forsteri, assembly GCA_016271365.2. NCBI lineage: Eukaryota > Metazoa > Chordata > Ceratodontiformes > Ceratodontidae > Neoceratodus > Neoceratodus forsteri. Next base: position 1,050,177,465 of record CM028132.1, read on the forward strand.
CTTGCCATATGATTGTCCAGGAAATGATCCTCCCCACCTTTGGCTATGGGGATATAGTCTAACGTGCAGCTCCCAATTCCTCCCTTCCCAGACTGGACACTCTCTTTCACTCATTCTGTTGCTTTGCCCTAGCCTGTCCACCATGGATTCACCACTGTGACCTCTATAAATCCCTTTCCTGTCCCTCTCTCAAAGACAGGCACCTCACCCACTGTGCTAGTTTTATAGCTAAATGCTGGTTTGGGTCCCTACCCTCTTATCTCACCTCTATTCTCTCCAACGCCCCCACCATCCTCCTACTCTCTTCTCAACACCACTCTCTGAACCCTTGCTCTTCCTTATAGGACCACAACTTCCAACTAGACCACCTTCTTGTATCATTGTCCTAAAATCTGGAATGCCCTCCCCCCACCATCTGCAATGCCTCCACCCCTCGATCCCTTTCCTACCTACTTTGTGTTTCATCTCTCCCACCTGCAACTGTTCCTAATGTATTCCTCCTTACCCCCCCATTCTCTGTGGCATTATGCACTTGCACACTGGCTGCTGCTTTGTGTCTCACCCCCCTCCTTAAGATGTATTTTTGAATTTTGCATGAATGCAAATTATCCTACCTGTTTATGCTTAATTATTGACCATCATATCAACCATTGATAGGGCTGACCTGGTGGCACTGAGGGTTGAGGTGCTGGATGCCACACCTGAAGCCACGCTGATGACCCAAGTTCGGGAGCGAGTTCGGGAATCGGGGGTTGACAGGGGAAGGAGGAGGATCGAGTGCCCGCTGGGTTGCTCTCCTCTCTTGGTGGGAGGGCATGGGTTGTTCAGTGCTCTGGTGACCCCTGGTGGAGACCACGGGCACCACAAGATGCTGGGCTGCACATAAGGAGTATGGCTGATGCAGGCAGGATTGCCATGTGCTGCAGCGTCAGATGTGCACCATGCACGGCGGGGCTTCAGGCTTACACACAAGAAATATCCCTCCAGTCTGGATAGGTGATGGCCCTGCCAGTGCCACTGCCACACGCCCAATGCTGGTTCCCCACCACTGCCCCTTCGGTCTCTCCAGGTTGTAGTCCCCTGACCCAGGAAACCATAACGAACTTGAAGATGGTGGGGGAACACAGTGGCGGTAGAGCAAGTCAGCAAGTGCAGTGGTCTGAGAGAGTTCCAGGCTGGAGGGTTAGAAACAGAATCATAAAAAAAAAAAAAAAAAGAACTTGATTATGGCCTGGTTGTCTATGGAGCGGCAATGGATGCGGCACTAAAGAGGGTTCATATTGCTCTCAATAAAGCCTGCAGGCTCACTCTGGCTGTGGATCATCATTCGCACACTGGCTGTCTGTATGAACAGACTAATTGGCAGCCTCTAAAGAACAGGATCAAGTTCCAAACCTGCCTCCTGGGTAAGGAGGCATTATTGGGCAACCTCCCCCCCCCGTATCCAACATCCTCTCGCCGACTGCTACCCTTTATGACACCAGAGGTAGGATAAGAGGGGCCCTATCAACACCTTTCCATTATACTGCGCTTGGACAATGCGCCTTTGCCTATAGGGCCCCCAGTGGTTTAATGAAATCCCTGTGCTCATTCAAACCTCCAAATGCCTATCACACTTCAAAACTGGACTAAGGCAACATCTTAAATCAATCACAGAGTATGACTGCCTCTGAAGGCTAGTCCCTCCCCCTCCTAAGCCTCCCTAGTTGCTCATATGGCAGACATGCTGCACCCTGCTCCTCTGTACAGCTAGTGTCTGCTCTCTGTAGTACCCACTCTTCCCCTTCTTTGGTACTCTCCCCCTCCATTAACTTAAACCTTGCCCCCTGAACTGACACTAGGCATCCACTCTGTTTCCCCCAACCCCTTGGTCCCTACTGCCCCTACCTCTTCTGACATGCCTAGAGCCAACCCCACACCCTCATGTGGCTTTCAGCATGCCTCCCCTGCTGTTCCCCCTAAGTACTTCCCTTAATCGTAACTCCATCCCTGCACTACTTCTCTCCCCATTTCTGAAAGGGGGTCCTCCCCTGCATTCCCCATGCAGCTCACCACTGCTTTTCTATATCCTTTACTGACACTGTACTAATTCCATGGTACTAGTGATAACACTGTAATACTGTGACCTATGTATGTTCTATACCTGCTTGATGTAATATGTCTATTGTCTGTCAACCTGATGTGGAACCTTTGTAAAAGAGCTTGTGCTCAAAGGTCTTCTCCGAATCCTTAAATAAAATAAAAATAAATTATGAATTCTGCCTGACCTGTATGTAACACATAAAACACAGTACTTCCTGTATTTGTCTAGTCATGTAATCTACTGATGTTTGTAATTTGTACTACCCTGTGTTGTACCTGAACTTGTACTGTAATTCTGCATTATTGTCTGCTTTCCTACCCCCCGTCCCCCTAGAACAAATCTGGAAATGAGTTATGCTGCTCAGCATGCCTTCCTGGTGAAACTTTTAAATAAATAAATAAAAAATAAATAAACTCTTCAGGTCATCGTAATGCTGAGTGCACTGGACATGGAGGAACCACTGAAGAATTCTCATGTGCAGGTGTGTCAAAGGGACTTTGAAGATGGAAACTGCCATCAGCCTTATCAGTCTGAAGAGGCATCTTGCTGAGACATAGGCTTTGGAAGACACCAGATTTGCCTGGGCAATCAGAGCAGTGGCATGATCCTCTAGAAGAAAAGACTGGTCAGAAATCTATTCTAGGACAGCACTGATATATTGAAGATGCCAGAAATGTGTCAGAACTGATTTTGTTTCATTCAGAAGGATGCTCTGCTGATCAAACAGCTGGCAAGTTCAAAATAGTGTATAAAGTTCTGCATTCTAGGATGGAACTTTCAAAAGCCAGTCATCCAGATACAGGAAAACATATAGGCCTTCCCTCAGGAGAACTTCAGTTACCACTGCAAAGAATCTGGGTGAAGAGTGGACACATAGTGCTCAATAGAACCTAAATGGCAAGACATGAAGCTGGTAATTAGAGCCCTCCAGCAAAAAGTGGAAGTACTCTGTGGTACAAAGTACTTTGATATGGAAGTAAGCATCCTTCCTGTCCTGGGTAGCCATCCAGTGCCCTTGCAGGAGCAGGGACTGAAGGGATAACATACAAAACTTTTTGTAGTTGATGAACAGTTTCAAGCTTCTGATGTCCAGGACAGGATGTAGATCTCCCATCCATTTCAAAGCCAGAAAATGCTAGAGAATAATAACCATTGTTTAGTTTCGCTTGAGGCATAGGTTCTATTGCCCACTTATGCAGTAATGTTTGAACTTCCTTTAGAAGGAGGGGCAAGTGAGCTGGAGGATAATGCCAGGGAGGAGGAGGAGGCATGGGGGGGTGAACAGTAACTCCAGAGCTTGACCTTACTGAATAATGTTCAGGACCCTTGCATTCATAGCGATTACCCTCTATCTTGGTAAAACAACTGGAGATATGACCTCCCATCAGGATCCCTGGGGCTTTTGGAGGGATTGAGAGAGTCAGAAGGAAGTCAGAAGGCTCTAGGTTGCCAGAGATGCCACCAGCAACCCACCCTTGGGGGGCCAGGTATGGGCACCAGGGGCCAGGACAAGGGTAGGGGTACAATGAGCCCCATGCCCTGGGAAGTGGAAGTAGCCATGGGTAGGATGAGATTAGGCATGTGTTTAGTGCTATTGGATTGAGCTTCTCTCTGTGGAATGAGAATAAACACTGGGTAAGTGTGTGTACCAACAGAGTGCTATAGTATCCATATACTGAGTCCTAGTAAAATATATAGCTTACCACTCAATAGTTTTAGAAATATAAATATATTTTATTTTCAGCAGATTACAATCTATGGGCCCGATTCTAAAAGAGTTATGCACAAAAAGAATGGTGCAAGTAGCAAGTTACGCCAGCAGTTGCGAAGTGCGGGATTCTACAATGTGGTCTGCGACATGTCGCAGGCCACTTGTGGCCAGCAGCAGTTATGCCAGCTGTTGCACCATAAACCCCCTGCGACATGGCGCTAGGGGGTTTATGGCAGCAGTTGTGCCCTATTTCAGTAGAACAGCAACAAAGTCGCCAATGTCAGGATTCTACAAGAACCCCCGGAGGAGAAGCGGCAACATAAGTTACACCAGCATTTAGCGGCGTAACTGTACATACACCCTCCAGGGGTTTGGGTGACCCACTGCACCCACTCCAGGATTCCCCCCATGCCCAGAACACTCCCATCAGTGCCCCACAAGGCAGCCCACAACCCCCCCAAGCCCCCAATCCCCCACAGCAGATGTGCCCAGCTGGGCATCTCGCACCCTCAGTCCCCCAAACCCCTAAACCCTCAATGCCCTTCAGGGCAGCCCACACACATCATGCCCTCGACCCCCATTAATGCTAGCGCCTCATGAGTAGCTTTCCAGCCAGTCCCCCAACCGAAGAGAATGCCACAAATGGTAAATAATTAAATAACCTTGAGCTAAATTAGTGCCCTCACCACCCAGTATTGCTAGTTAACCACTCATCTATCACTCATCCCTAGTCTGGAGACTGACAAAGCTCACCTCTTTTCCATGGCCATCCACACTGATCACACGATGAGCGCTACTGCATTGAGATGTGCTCAGAAATGAATGAGTATTCATTCATTTCTGAATGCATCTATACAGTAAGTGCCTATGTGGTGCCAGTCAGCGGCTGGCTGTGGAGGTGAGCAATGGGCTGTGCCAGTTGACGGCTAGGACGGTGGGGGATGTGGGTGGACTGGCACTGCTGGGTGGGGTGGGGGGGCCACTAGACTACCAGGCATCTTGGGATTATTAATTGTTTACCATTTTCGGCATTTGCTTCTGGTCGGGGACTGGCTGGGGGGGAGGACACAGCTGCCCTGCAGGGCTTTGAGGGGTCACTTACACTTGCAGGGGGGGGCTGTGACTTGCGACATGCCACTCAGGTATGCCCATAGGTTGGTGTACCTTTCTGCATGTTGCAAGTCACAGGACTTAGCCGTGGTGATCCTGCCCCTTCTAGAATCAGGTGCAGGGTCCATGTCGCAATGGCATTTGGCACAAGTCGCCTTTGTCGGCAACTTGCACCAAGCATCTAGAATCGGGGCCTCAGTTTGTTAACAAGACAAAATGTTTACATTTCACTACATGGAGCTTCTTCAGGACTCTTGTTTACTGTTTTAAAATAAAAAATACAAAATGAATAGTCTATCTAATATTCACCTGTAAAAATGTTATCCATACTTTGTTCGACAGAAATGATATGAGCCTACCAAGAAGATTTATATAAGTCTGTAATGAATTTTAAACCTCAAATATTGTTCTTATATTTTCTTATATTTTTACCATTACCATACACCTATTGTACATTATACAATGGCAAGAAAGAATCATGGTCTCTGATTGGTCAGTCTGGGACTGAACCTGTGATGTTATCACAGCAGAACATCATGGGTTACTGTCAGCACTGTAAACCAATGTAGAGGACCATGATGACTATTAGTTACTCTTTTTTTTTGCATCTTCTCTTAAGAAACAAAAATTTCTTCCACATTAACAAAAACATTCTTAAAAATTATTTTTTTTATTCTGTATTACAATAAGCCATTGTATAATAGCATTAATACCCTCCATGGTATGTGTTGTGCTGGGATAACGTTACACCTCAGGTATTGGACACACTCGGCCGGCAGTCTTGTGCCCAACCACCTGAGGTGTGACATTATCCCAACACAACACACACCCTGTTGGGCATTATTGCTTAATTATAGATCAACATATTGGACAGTCTTCTTAAAATAACAGTTATTCAATTTATTTTGCAGACTTATGTATTCTTTGATTCTTGTCTGGTTACTAAAAAATATATACAGTATATAACCAGATTTTACTCTCTGAAGCCTTCCAATAATCTTTTCATTTATCTTTTAATCTCACTCTTCATTTTATGTAGAGCCACTTCTGTTTACTTTTTTGTGTGTTTCAGTCCTATTTAAAATGAAAATATCTTTAACTATTGCATGCTTATTATTGGAATTTACAGTCATTTTTCACTTTAAATACTCAGTTGCTTTGTCTTTTTTAAAACATTGTGCTCCTCAGTCAGATCCTGATTCCATTGGAATTGGGTTACCCATGGAAATAAATGATTTAGCAAAGATCTCATTCTGCTCCATTTTTAAATACTACTCTGTTCCAAAAGATATTTTTTATGAAGCCAGCAAAAAGTGCTTACCCTTTTCCTTCAGCATTTCTCTTAATGGTGATCAGCACCACTCATTTATAGCTCCTGTTATTTATGCTTTCTTTAAGCACTGCATGTGTGGTGATGTCATATGTTTTGATGTCTGGTGCTATGTATGTCATTACATCACAATGCTTGTCCAGCCTTTGGACTTAGTGTACTTCTTGACTCACTGTGACCAGAGCAGGGTGTATTGGAGGAATTATCACTGTACCCACTGCAGGAACGTCTGGGAACTCATACAAGTAATTCTAGTCAGCTACCCCATCCAGATAGCACAAGACAGACCTTTGTACTAGGGGATTCAATCATTAAGCACATAGATAGAATTATATATAATCCAGGTAAAATGAACCAAACATGCAATAGCCTTAGAAGGGCTAGAATCATAGACCTAACTTCCATGATTAAGAATATTCTTAAAAATACAGGCGACCACCCCTTGGTAACTCTGCATATAGGGACAAATGACATAAATGTGGCAGAATTAGATGATGTTAAGAAGGACTATATTCAACTATATAAAATCCTTGAAGACATGGGCTGTGAGATATTTATTTCAGAGATTTTGCCAGTCCCTAGAGCAGGGAGCACTAGAGTAAAAACAGATTAAAAGTGTAAATGAATGGCTCATGAAGTGCTGTCTGTAGAAGGGGTACATCTGCATCTCACACTGGGAAGCTTTTGAGATGGACCAGAGCCTCTTCTGCTGGGATGGGTTACACTTGAGCTGAAGGAATACTTGATTACTTGGAAGAAGCTTGAAAATATAATTTCAAATACTTTAAGTCTTTGGGGAGGCTAGGGATGTAAGTAACCATTGTTTTTCCTCTAGGAGTCATGAAACACATTTCTGTTCCTTTGTTTGGTTGAATTTTGTTGACCTGGTAAGCCCACTGGGCCTAGAAGTCCCTTTTTCAGGGGTGACTGGGGGGGGGGGGATACAGATGGTAAGCAATTAAATTTGATCCAGATTAAGCTGTTGGTGGTATTTTTTAGTGAATGAGGGAAATTTGGCCAGGACACCGGGGAAATTCCCCTACTCTTTCAATAAGTGCCATGGGATCTTTAACATCCACCTGAGCTACCACCAATCCAGGCAGATGGGACCTCGGTTTAATGTCTTATCTGAAAGATGGCACCTCAGAAGTGCAGCACCCCTCTCATGCTGCACTACAGTGTCAGTACTGGGATATTAACCCAAGTGCCAGATGTGGGAACTGAACCCACAGCACTCTGATCTTCCGGCCTCAGAGGCGAGGTGCTACCTACTGAGCCACTGACACTTTGTAATGGCAAACACCAGAAGTTTAAATATAAGCAAAAAAGCGGAACTTGAGGCATTGTTAAAAAAAACAATAAAACTGACATGGCCATGATCATGGAAACCTGGTGGAATGACACAAATGACTGGATGAACAGGATCCCAGCTTATCAATTGTTTAAAAAATAGATCAGAGAAAAAAGGAGGAGGGGTATGTTGCTATATAAACAAAAATATAAACTGTATGCAGGTTGATGTAAATAGTTCATCCTCCACCAAATCCATCTGGCTAGATACTGGGTTTAAAAATAGAAAAAAATGTATTAGTTGGAAATTGTTACAGGCCCCCAGCTAGTTCAAACAACTATAACTCTGAGCTACTATGGAAAACTGAAAGTGCAACTAATATGGAGAAAGTATTGATATTGGGGGACTTTAATGCTCCAGGCATTAATTGGATAGACCTAACAGGCACCACAGAATTGAGAAAGACCTGCTAAAAGTGATAAACTCTAATGGTATGGACCAACTTGTTTGCCCCACTAGGGGTAAAAATATATTGGATCTGATCATTACAAACCTTTGTAACAACATAGCAGATGTAAAGGTGTTAAGTCCTCTTGGTACAAATGACCATTGTAAAATAGTTCACTTAAATCATGGAAACAGGTTCATGCTCATAATGACATCTTCAGGGATTACAAGAAAGCAAATTGAGATTGTATAAAATCATTATTGGATGACATGGACTGGGTCAATCTGTTTATCAATAGGGATGTTGACACCATCTGGGAGATAATTAAAGATACCATACTTGAGCTAGAAGATAGATTTATTCCAACTGTTAGAAGGCACATCAACAGGGGTAGACTACCTCCATGGTTAACTAATTCGGTTCAGAAACAGATCAGGATCAAAGAAAGATTATACAAAAAATCAAAAAACCTTTCCCACTAGAGAAAACATAACAAATTACACAAATGAACTAAGGGAGCTGAAAAAACTGACAAAGAAAGAAAGAGCAGGTCTGGGTAGGAGATTGGCCCTCTTTAAAGACAATAATAAGGCCTTCTTTTCATACATAAATGACGACAAATGTTCATCCAAAAATATTGCGCCCTTTTTAAACAACCGACATGGAGGACGTATCTGATCCGAGAGAAATGGCTGATATAGTTAATAATTACTTTGTTTTCTGTGTTCAATGACAGAACATGCCATGGTACTACTCTAGCAAAAAACAGTTTGCACTTATGGATATTACATCGAGTCAGATTTTGGATACACTGAAAAATATTAAATGCAACACTTCCCCTGGTCCAGATAAAATCCACCCGCAGTTTTGTAAACAGATGGCTGAAAGTTTAGCACTCCCCCTCTCTATCTTGTTCAATGAGTCCATTAAAACCAGAGTTGTCCCACTGGAATGGAGAAGGGCAGTTGTGATCCTCATTCATAAAAAGGGTAGTAGAAACATAGAAACATAGAATTTGATGGCAGATAAGAACTGCTTGGCCCACCTAGTCTGCCCAGTAGATGCCAGGTGGGGAATTACAGACCAATTAGTTTGACATCAATATGCTGTAAAGTGATGGAAAGATTGCTTAAACAATTATTAGAGGATGAGATAGTCAAACTAAACCTACAGGACATTTCTCAGCATAAGTATATAAAAAAGGCCTTTTGTGCAATACTACCCTAATTGCATTTTATGAGCATGTAAGTTGCAGTACAGATGAGGGTATACCATATGACATCATAATGCTGGACCTTGGGAAGGCATCTGACACTGTTCCACATGATCTGTTAATAACTCAGTTACGAGATATGGGTATTAACTCCTATATTGCAGCATGGATTAAGAGTTGGCTGTCAGATAGAATATAGGTAGCCCAAGTAAATGGAGAGTACTCTGGTAAGGAAAGAGTGAGCAGTGATGTTCCCCATTGTTCTGTGTTGGGGCCCATACTATTTGGACTGTTCATCAGCAATATGGGATCAAATGTGGTCAGTCAATTAACCAAGTTTGCAGATGTTATGAAAATTGGAGGGGCAGTTGATGCAATAGAAAAACAGTATCCTGAATAATGACCTGACTTCCATTCAAAAGTGGGTTACCAAAAATAAAATGTCTTTCAATCTCCAAAAGCGCAGTGTTACACTTTGGTAAAAATAACCGAAGGTACTCATATTATATGAAGAAATGATTGCTGGTCCTTTGAATTATGATTCTCACAAGCTGGCCAGATAACTGCTCTGCCAGAACCATTAGTCCTTGTAAAAATGAGCATAACACTGCCAGTAGAGGCAATGAAATAGATGTAGCCATCTATCAGACCAGACAGCGATGCAAGGCAGGCTAGGATTCAACTTGAATCAGTAAATAAGGAAAGGGACTTAGGAGTCACAATTAACATCTTATCCCACTCAGATCACTGTGAACTGGTTGCAAGGAAGGCAAACTACTTGACCAGAGCAATATCCCACTCCTCTGTAACCAGGGACCCTCAGTGTATCCTACAAATTTATAAAACATTTTGTTATACCTCATTTGGATTATGGTTCACCCTTTTGGTGTCCTTATCTGAAAAAAGATGTACATTTATTAGAGAAATCCCAATGTGGGTTCAGTTCCCACATCTGGCACTTGGGTTAATATCCCAGTACTGACATTGTAGTGCAGCATGAGAGGGATGCTGCACTTCTGAGGTGCATTCTTTTGGATGAGACGTTACACCAAGGTCCCATCTGCCTGGATTGGTGATAGTTCAGGTGGATGTTAAAGATCCCATGGCACTTATTGAAAAGAGTAGGGGAATTTTTTATTGGATAAAGCTTCATAAACAAAACAAGAGAAAATACAACAGAAAAATCATAAAATACAGGAATCAATATATAACATCAGAGTCCAGAAAACAAGTAACCATTCATACCCTTCAAAAGTCCGAAACACCAAAGATAAACCCAAAATTCCAAGAACAAAACTCACTCAGAAAAAACTATAATAACTAGAAGCAAAAAAACACAGCTATCCCAACAGCCCTTCCCATCCCAGTATATAATGGAAAACAAAAAAACAGTTCATAAAATAGCCCAGCTAGAATCCATTGGTCAATCAAAAACCCGTAAAAATGGAAGAGAACCCCAACCTTTCCACCAGTCCTGCATAAGAGCGCTAGAAAAGTCATGTCTTTCTTTTTTAAATAACATTGTGATTTCAGACTCAATTTTATTTTGTAAGCCCAGCAAAGATAGCTGTTTTTGTTGCAACACAAATTGACATCTAGTTTGCCAAATTACCCATTTAATGAGAGCAAAAATCTCTCGAGTTGTCCCTAAATGGATTCCACTCCAAAGAATGTTATCATACTGACCATACACCAAGTAATTCATAGACCTTAGATGAGGGATATTCCATGATCAGGCCAACATAGGCTATAAACCAGAAATATATGGGCATTGTAAAAAAAGATATAACATTGTTTCAATCTCCAATCTACAACCCTCCCTTAGACAAGATCTTTCCTGAATAGATTTGTGAAAATTATTTCCTCTGACATTTAGTCTAGAATGACAGCTAAGCCATAAAGAATCCCACACTTTAGGAGGGAGTCTGGTTTCTGTTACTTGGCGAAGGACCCATCAGCAAGGACTACAGTTTCCAGTAATACCAGACAAGGCTCTTTAAAACAGATCTCTTGCAACAGCTTACGATACTCCAATTTTCTGGTAGTATGCAAAAGGTCAGAGGTCAAGATATGCCAAAGTTTTAATTTTTTACAGATTTCCAAAAGATAGGGAGAAAAACCTTGTGGGATGTTCTGAAATACTCCCCATTGCTGGGTTTCCCACTTCTGCCAAAAATAGCAGAATCTATCTTTAAACAAGGGAACCCAAGGCAATTGACTCAACAATAAAACAGGAACAAAATTTGCATAAAGAAAAATAGTAAAAAGGAAAATCACATGATTGATCATGTTCAAACCGCCATCACACACAGACCAATAGGTACTATTTTGCTTTATGGGATTAAGCTGACTCACCCATAATAATTGAAAAGCCACGCTATACATCCTAACCTCTAATTTGACAGGCAAAAGATACAGATAACTAACATTCAGAAAAATAGGCAATAAAAAAAGTTTTAAACATAAAGACCCTTTTCTTTTTCATCATAGGAAAACCTTTCCATCTTGCAACTTTCTCCTCTGCTTTGGCCAAGGCTGTTTCCCAATTGTAACAGGCTGGGTCAGGAGCTCCAAACCAGCACCCCAGAATTTTAATCGGTAATGTAGATACCCCAACACCCCCTATAGCCTGAGGAGCTACTTCTAAAGTGCGAATCCCCACAGTCATACTCTTCTGTCTGTTGATCCTTGAACCAGAAACAACAGAAAAAAGAGTCTGCAACCTCCATAGCCCACTCCCCAGATATTTGATCGGCCACTAGTACAGTAGTGTCATCAGCATAAGCCAGGGCAATCGGAAATACATCATCCCCAAAACCCCAAAATGGTGCAATACCTGTTGTCATATGTAATGTTCTTAATAAAGGATCTAAAGAGAAAACACAAAGAAGCGGACTCAGAGGACAGCCTTGTCTGACTCCTCACTGAATCAGTACAGATCTCCCCAGCCTGCCATTTACCAAAGACTGAGATGAGGCATGTCTATAAATGATTTGAAGCCATTCTATAAACCCATCTGTAATACCATAATGTTTTAAAATCTGAAGCAGGTAGACATGGGGAACCTCATCAAAGGCCTTAGCTTGGTCAAGGGAGAGTAAATACCCAGAACCACTTGACCCATCAAAAGCTTCTCTTAGTAATTTGGTAATGTCTCCCATACCCCGGCCGGGAATGGCACAAGTCTGACCGGGTGAAATCACTTCCTGAGCTACCCAGGACAAACGTTTGCACAAAACTTTTCATAGAATTTTCCAGTCGACATTTAACAAACTATTGGGCCTCCAATTCCTAAGATCCAATTTATCCCCTTTTTTATAAAGAAAAATCAAAATACTGTCTGCCAAAGCAGCAGGAAAAGGAACTAAACCAGATAATATAGCATTATAAACTTTCACCAAATAGGGACTTAAGAGACTAACTGCTTTCTTATAGAATTCCCCTGGTAAGCCATCCGGACCAGGAGAAGAACCAGTTGGTAATCCAGCATAGCCTTCTTCACTTCTTTCTGGGGAAATAGGAGCAGTCAAATGGGATTAATCTGATTCCAAAAGATCAGGTATCTGTAATGTACGTAGAAACTGTTCCATCTCAACAGTAGGGGGAGAGTTGGAACAAAAGGAAGCTTCCACAAACTGATGAACCACTTCCTCAATATCGGCACTAGAATTTACAGTCTGACCTGTATCAGACCTCAAGGCATCCCTATATTTAGAGTCCACCCTTTGCGCACAACATTGATAAGGATTAACTCCTTGTGCTTTCCCCTGAGTGCCACACTTCTGCTCTAAAAATAGAGAATGGGTCCTATCATACTGATACTTACACATCTCAAATTTAATCACAACAATGTCATCCGTGAGATCTTCTCCAGTCTCTACAGCTCGAGAAAGTAGCCTCTGGAGCCTATCCCTGAACTGGAGGTAGGTTAGATACTTAGAATTTGCTGCCCGTTTTGCCAAAGAGCTACATAAGGTTTTCAAATCTCATTTCGAGTCTTGCCACCATAAAAGAGAATTATCATATAAATCAAAAACAGAAAACCTGGCCTCCAACTCATTATGAATGAGAGCCCAGGTATCTGTATCCAAGAAAAGAGACAAATTCAACCTCCAGACTGGATTCGGGCCAGGTTTGTTTACAGGAGTTCCAACAAAAACAGTACTCAATCTGTGGTCAGAAGTCTCAATTGGAGAAACTGAAAAAGAACAAACAGGGACCCAATGAGAGGCAAACCAGAAGTCAATTCTAGTAGACAAGTGACCCCTAGAGTAAGTATGCTCTGGTAAGCTAGACAAAACAGCCACACAATCTCTAAGCTTGGCCTGTGTATATATTCTGTACAAAAAGTTGGAATCAAAATATAACTTTTGTGATCTACCTGTTTTGTCAGATAAAGACAATATACAATTGAAATTACCTCCTGAAAAAACAGATCTTGTGGTATACAAAAAAGGTAGAACTTTCTGCAATAAAGTAACCTGTTGGAATTTCATCTGGTAATTATAAATATTAATAATACGTAATTCATGTGCCCCCAGCCGGGCATCAAGAATGCATGCACGGCCAGGAACCAAGTCAATCAGATGAGAAACATGGAGGTCAGGATTCAAGATTAAAAACCCCAGCCCTGAGCATGGTTCCTCCCCCAATGACCAAAAAGAAGCACCCCTAAACCACTCAGTAGATGCCCAGTAGGTCTCTTTAGTAGTATGTAACCTGGTGTCTTGAAGTAAACAAATATCAAGATAATGACCGGAAATGATAGAAAAAGTAGTGAGTCTTTTTTTGTGGTTCTTTATACTATTGGCGTTTAAGGATCCCAAGGAAAGGTGCCACATCATGTTCAGGTGGTAGAGACATCCGCCATAGTGGAAACCAGAGGTTTAACAGCTTTAGTCCCCAATCTTGGATTTCTTTTTCTTCTTGCCCTCCACTTTGGTATCTATGGAGGGAAATTCAGAATCAGTTACAAGTTCCGGCTGTGAGGAAATTAGTGAAGAGGAATTTGAATCATCATCTTCTGCATCCCACTGGTAACTTTTAGTAAGTGGAAGGAACCTGTTGAACATGGGAAGACCAGCCTCACCTCCATCCATAGCTTCTTTGCCCAATTTTTGGGATACATTGAGTGTCATCCGTCTATTTTTTTGAAATTCCCAATCCATGGAGTGGGGAGGTGGCATAGCAGGGTCCTTCCAGGAAGGCCCCGGTAGTTCAACAGAGCAAGGGTGAGACTCTGTATTCTCAGAAGGAAGGAGCATTACCGGATCAGCAACTACCTCTGGGGCTGTGGTACCTGGGGAAAGTTCCTACTGCACTGGGAGCATGACTGGAATAGAGGGGAGAGAGGGCACATGTTTAGAAGGGGAAGGATCAACAGCAGAAATGGTTACAGAGGGTGAGGAGGGCTGGGGAAGGGGCACTTCAATAGGGTAATCATCCCCTGGTTCCCCTGCCGTATTTTCAGTAGAGTCATCCCCTCCCAAATTATGTTAAGCCCAGGGACAATCCCTGAAAGTGTGGGTGGTGTCTTCACAAAGATTACAAATAACAGGAGTCTGGCAGGCAAATGTGATATGGCTGATCCCTCCACAAAGGGAACATTTCATTTTATCGCAGGCATTGTTCAGATGAGTATGAACCCCACACCTGAAACATGAACAAGGCTGCCCAGCATAAAAGATAAAACCTCGGTCCCTCCCCAGGTAGAAGCAACTCGGTAAATGCTGAATAATACCTTGAACCTGAGGCAATTTGACCCAAATCCTCCACCCCCCCCAAGTCCAAATATCCTCAGAGTCAATAATAGGGTCTGGAAGACCTAAAACAGAACATTTAGCCCTTAACCAGAACAAAATATCTGATATTGCCACCCCTTCATTCTTGAACAACACAGTCACTGTTCTTTAGGCAGGCTTAGTGAGAGGAATAGCAGCAAAGACCTTCCAGTCAGGGTTGTTACGAACACCTTGGTAATGTTCCTAGAAAAGCTCCAAACCTTCAGCAGTTTTAAAGCTGATATCGAAATTTGGATCACCTGAGGTGTGAATTAAAGCATAAATATCCTGAGCAGAAAAACCCATGTTGTCCTTCAAAAGCGTTCGGCCCACATATATTCTGTCAGGATGTAACTCTAAGCCTCCTTTATATTTTAGCCTTACTGCATTACACCGTTTAGCAGGCTCAGGAGGAGCATGACATAATCCAGCATATGTTCTGCGGGATGAGTTCTGATCACGTTCAGGATCAGTTCCAGCAGTACTCACAGAAGGACGTAGGGGGGCAGGATGTTCCAGGCCAGGCCCAGGAACATCAGGCACTGGTTTAAGGGCAATAGGGTCTTCAGGGTCATGATGCTGCCCAGAAATACTGGGCAATGGAGAGGTTTCCATAGGGTTTTGTTGCTGAGGAAAAAGAACCAGGGGGTCAGACAACTCTAAAGAAGAGGGAAGTTCCATAGGGTAAGCAAGAGCAGACCCCAATCATTGAGGTGACACCCAAGGCTGATTTGGCCCAGCTTTAACCCACCCAGCAGCCTGCAAGGCATCAGCAACAGTATGCCCCGTAACCAACAAATTTTTATCAAAGTTAGAACTTTCCCCAGACAATTCAGTACTGAGAAAAACCGTAATGAGTAATGCAGCGCCAATCACAGAATCTGACAGCTCCCCGAGGAGCAACTGCTCTAGAAGCAGTGTCCATCCCCAAACCCTCTCCTGCCTGAAAATGTGGAATTAAGGCAGTGTCAGAAGAAACAACAGAAATCTTACTGGCAAGTTCCCGGCATGACATACGGGAACCGTTCCTGTCCATGGAGGTCTGTAACTCACTGTTTACCAGGTCTGGAGTTGTAGCAGACCCAGCACCAAACTCTATCATGCATACTCTGGGTGAACTGACAACTGTTGTAGAAAGTGGAGCTTCAGTAAGCAATGCTCCTGTCTCAAGACGGAGGGATTGGCTTTGATGCTCGCGGGTCTCTTCCTGAGCAAGAAGGGCTTGCAAATACTCACAACGGGACCGAAACAAATGACAGCTTGGGAAGTCCATCTGCAGCAGTGGGTCTGTGGAAAAAACAGGAGCCTCAGTGGAAGCCACACAAGCAGGAGAGGTAAACAAATGATCCTCAGCAGGAGCAAGAACAGTAACAGTATCCAGACTAGGTAGTTCAGATTCAAGCAACTTAGAAGCAATATCCACATCCATCTTCTCAGAGATGGAAAAAGCCTCACACAGGAGGAACTGAGGAGGAGGCCAACTCCTCAGCTCCAAGGACCATCTCACCTCCACCAGGATCCATTGGAGCCGTCATCTTGATCTCACAGGAAAATGGGTCCCCCCCTGCTCACAGGAAGCAGAGTAGGGGAATTTCACTGGTGTCCTGGCCAAATTTCCCTTATTCACTGAAAAAAAATACCACCAACAGCTTAATCTGGTTCAAGGTCAGTTGGCATTCATCTGTATCCCCATCCCCCGCGTCGTGCCTGAAAATAGGCAAGATTTGTCTAGTGCACTTACCCGGTCAACAAAAACTAAATAAAATAAATAAAATAAAATAAATAAATAAAGAGGTTGCATGGTCTTGCCAACACTGATTATGATAACAGACTACAAAAACTGGGTCTACTCAGTCTCACAGAAAGGATACTTAGGGGGAGATCTCTTATTCCTGTTCAGGGTATTACAAAATTAAGGTCTCAAGAGTGAGCTAGGTATTAAATGAAATGGTAGGACTGTACAGTTAAGATCTCACAGCAGACAATTATTGGTATGAAGGGCAAACACAAACAAACATATGAATTTCTTTACAATTAGATCAGCATATAGCTGGAACTCCTTACTCAGTGATGCAGTAAACCAGAATACTATAGAGGGCTTTAAGAAACAACTTGACAACTTTATTATCAACTCAAGGGCACAAAAATAACCCACCTAATGTTAGGAGATGATCCAGATGGGTCTTTGTCCTTCTTTTGTCTTGTGATACCAAGATACCAACATACAGGTTCCATTTGAACAAGTCCCCTTTCTTGGCCATAAAGTCAAGTGAGTCTGGCATTATTTTGAGGAGAGCCTGAAATGAGGCATCCTCAGATGGAGAATATGAGTATACTCCATGCTGTCTTCACTGTAAGATGAGATGGTGGAGTTAGAGCCAATGCCCTCAGGTAATGGCAGATCTCCTGTTCCTCCTCATAATCCTCTTCCATATGTTTGAGATCAGGATTATACTCCTCCTCATCCTCATCTTCATCTTCTGGGTGAGTAGGCTTCAGATGCTTTCTATAGGAAAGCTGCATTGATGGCAACTACATGATAGAGGAAGCATTGTGTCAGTGATGGGAGTGGAACCCACAGCACCCAAAGTCAGCATTGATAGCATTGACAGGCCAGGCTGGAGTGACGATGATGCCATAGGCATTGAAAGCAGGGCCTTCTGCAGGAGCTGCATGAACAGAGCTGACATGGTTTGTAACAGGACCTGTGCATCAACAAAACCTGTATTAGGAATTGATGACAAAACTGTTGATAGGCTACAGTCCAATGGTGAAATTACCTAAGATCCACTATCAACTGCAGAGCCAGGGTCAGGCCCCAACTTTGGTGTCTCAGGGATGGTCAGGTGGGAGGGCAGTAGAACACTAGGATGCAGTTGATGATGATGCTGCTGGTGAAACTGGGGCAGGGACAGATAGAAAGAGTGAAGGGGGCAAGAGGCAAGGGTGCAATACAGGAGATCCAAACAGGATAGGGGAAGAGGGGTAGGAGGGGAGAAGAAAAAGGAGGATCAGGGGAACAAGAAGGAGGCTGATGGTATGGAACAGGGGAGCACGGCAGGTAGGAAGGCGCAGGACGTAAATGGGATGATAGCGAGCAGAAAGCCAAGTAGGCAAACAGTTAGGATGGATGGATTAGTAAGGAGAGGGGAAAGAGATACAGAGAAAGATACTCAGGTGAGGGGGATAAAGAAGGCCAGGACATGGGTAGAGGAGGTGACCAGGGACAATATTTGTCTCATATTTGGTGGGGTTGTGTGATTTAAAATAGCAAAGGCTGCAGTTTGTAATTGGATGCCAGACATAGCCTGAGGTGGGGGAAATTGTCTTCACAAGTCAGAGGCCTGCATAACAGCCAATTGTCTAGCTTGACCATTTCAGCATTGACCAATTACTATAAACTACTGGTGTGATCCTGTTTCAGACAGAAGTCCATCTTCTTCCAAGTTGTATACTGGGTGTGCTTTGAAACAACTGAGAAGCTGCGTGGATATACTATATTGGACTAGATATCTGTAACTAATCTCTCTTGCTTACATCTGAGAGAAGTTTTCATTATTTACAGTGGTATTGCTTTTGTGTTTAATTATTTTAGTTTTAATTCAGGAAGGGGTTTTCAAAACTGCTTATCTTGTCAGCATCCTCAGAAGGGCTGAAATAACTGCATATTTGATTTTCCTTTGTGGCTAACTGGACTGATTACTAGAATTCTGTGACAATCTGCATCAATATATTTTGCAATATTTGGTGGGGTTGTGTGATTTAAAATAGCAAAGGCTGCAGTTTGTAATTGGATGCCAGACATAGCCTGAGGTGGGGGAAATTGTCTTCACAAGTCAGAGGCCTGCATCACAGCCAATTGTCTAGCTTGACTATTTCAGCATTGATCAATTACTATAAACTACTGGTGTGATCCTGTTTCAGACAGAAGTCCATCTTCTTCCAAGTTGTGTACTGGGCGTGCTTTGAAACAACTGAGAAGCTGGTTGGGATATACTATATTGGACTAGATATCTGTAACTAATCTCTCTCTCTCTTGCTTACATCTGAGAGAAGTTTTCCTTACTTTTACAGTGGTATTGCTTTGTGTTTAATTATTTTAGTTTTTAATTCAGGAAGGGGGTTTTCAAAACTGCTTGTCTTGTCAGCATCTTCAGAAGGGCTGAAATAACTGCATATTTGATTTTCCTTTGTGGCTAACAAACCACCAGGCTGTTTTGGTGTTGGAGAGGTTTACCTGTGTCTGACTTGGATGTCTGGATTTTTCTCTGTTTGATTAGCAGGGTATTTTCTCTGTCAAATTGTTGTGTAGGGTATCTTGCTGACAGGACGGCACTCATCGCAGCAGTGGGTGAGAGTTTTTAGCTGATTGTTTTGTAAGGCACAGTTTAGGCCAACCCCTTCCCACCCCTCACCCCACCCACCCCTGGAAATAGTTCATTTATCCCTTAGGTTCTGACATCATTTCCTCAAGAGTGCAAGGTGCATATTACTGTCATATCCTCTCTAGCGCACTGCACTGACAATATAAGCATACACATTGTATAATATATAATTTCTATATAACCAATCACACACGCACACACACACACACACACACACACACACACACACACACACAAACAAAAAAAAAGTAGATAAACATGTGGGGAGTAGTGCAATGTAATGGCTGTGGGGCAGCAGTCTTCTGGGAGTCTTTCTGGAGGTTGAGATGCTGCCCTATTTGCAGACAACTCTCTGTCCTGAGGGAGGAAGTTACCCGTCTTCAGGCCGCACTGGACAGTAGTAAGGAAACCTTCCCCCAGGCCACACTGGATAGTAGGAAGGGAACCTCCCCCATCCAGGGAGCACTAGCGCCACCACCACTACCTCAGAGGTTGCGAAGAAAGCACAGCAGTTGGACCACAGTGGGCTCAGGTAGAGTGAGGATGGTGGAACAGAGGCACACCCAGTCAATTGTTCCACTCCACAATCCATACACCATTCTGGGGGAGCATAGCTTCCCTATGGATGCACCCGCAGAGAAGACTGATGACAACTGTCACAAGGGAGGCCAACAGGGAGGAGGCAGAGGACACCACAGGGAAAGGAAGCAGCTCCTGGTGGGTAACTCAATTATAAGGGGTATAGAATTGGGGGGAGCTGGGAAAACTGAAGTAAGGTGCATGCCTGGTGCCATGGCTTGCAGGGACAGGAAGTGCATCCTCAGGATCACGAGAACAGCTGCAAGGGAGTCTGAGCTGGATGTAATTGTCCACCTAGGGACAAATGACTTGGCTCATCATGAGACTAGAGCAGTGCAGGAGGACATTGGAGAGTTGAGGAGGGGCCTAAGACAAGTAGCACAAACAGTATCCTTCTCAGAGGTGCTGCCTGTCAAAGGCATGGGGGAGGCGAAGGTAATTAGCACCAAGCAGTTTAATGAATGGTTGAAAAAATGGTGCGGAGCACAGGGGTTTGGCATCATTGGGGACTGGGGTTCCACCTGGAAGGACACCAGCCTATACTGGCAGGATGGTCTGCATCTGTCCAGGAAGGGAATAAGTCTTTTGAGCAACTGGTTTAAATGCTTCATTGGCAAGCTTTTAAACTAGTCAAAGGGGGAGGCACTGACAAGCAGCAGGAAAATCCCAGTCTCTCCCTACAAAACAGGGTACTAAATGAGAAAAAGACCGAGGTAGAACGGTCAGTGGGGATGCTGCAACAGAAGGTAAAGCCATCAAAAAATGGAGAGCAATGAGTACCAATGCCCATAGTCTGGGTAACAAACTTCCTGAATTAGTGGCCTTGATGGAGGAGGAACAACTGGATATCGTGGCAGTCACAGAAACATGGTACACACAAAACCATGACTGGGACATAAACATACCAGGATACACTATCTACAGGAGGGACAGGAGGGAAAAGAGGAGGAGGAGCAGCTCTTACATAAGGGGAAGGAATAAAAGCAACAGAACAAAAGGGTAAACAGGGAGGAGAAGAAGCACTGTGGGTAAATTTGGAGACAGGCAATGGCACCACAATCCGCACAGGGGTTGTATACAGACCCCCTTCTCAGGGGGAGGAAATGGACAAGGAAATGATAGAAAGTATACTTAGAATGGCAGAAAAAGGGGAGATATTGATGATGGGTGATCTGAATATGCCAGATGTTAACTGGAGTGCAGTTGCAGTTGCCACTTCCAAGAGTGGAGTTATTCTAGATGCCCTACAGGAGGCATGCCTTAGACAACTAGGCATTGGAGCCCACTAGAGAGGGAGCAATATTAGACTTGATTCTCTCAAATGGAGATGGAGAGAGGATCACAGATGTAGAAGTGGGTAGCCATCTGGAAACTAGCGACCATCGACAGTATGGTTCACAATAAACACAGCAATAGAGTCAAGCCATACAAAGACAACGTACTAGACTTTAGGAGGCTGACTTTGCCAAAATGGGTGAGTGCCTAAGGAATGCACTAGCAAATGGGCAGGAAGGAGGGTGGAAGAACAATGGGGAATAATAAAACTGCCATCACAGAGGTAACAAGCCTTTGTGTGAAGCAAATAAACAAACAAAACGATGTAGAAACCACTATGGTTCTCAAGGAAGTGGCAGTGAAGGTTCAAGAGAAAAAGAAAGCATTCAGGAAGTACAAGGAATCGCAGAAGGAGCAGGACAGAGAACTGTATCAGTTAAAGCAAAAGGAGGCTGGAAGGCAGTCAGAACAGCAAAGGCCCAAACCAAGGAAAAGATAGCCAACTCAGTTAAGAAGGAGGATAAAACCTTTATAGGTACATCAGGAGCGAAGGAAGACCAAGGGAGGGATAGTGAGGCTTAATAAAGGGAGGGAGGGTGGGCAGAGGAGACTGTGAAAGGGCAGAGATACTAAACAAATATTTTGCTCAGTATTTAAAAATGAAGACGGGAGGTACATAAAACAAACAGTAGAAACACTCTGGATACAGGAGTTGATACTAGCCCATTTACAGAAGAAAGGGTTCTGAAAGAACTCTAAAACTGAAGGTGGACAAAGCAATGGGGCCTGATGGGATTCATCCCAGAATTCTAAAAGAACTAAGGTAGAACTAGTGACACCACTGACTACCCTTTTAACAAATCATGGGAGGATGAGGTGGTACCGAGGACTGGAGGAGGGCAGATGTGATTCCCTTCACAAAGTGGGAGCAAGGCATAAGCAGGAACCTACAGACCTGTTAGTTTAACTCAGTGATAGGAAAATGATGGAATCACTTCGAAGGAAAGAATTGTCAAGTATCTAGAGGCCAGAGGGGCACAGGACCCTAGGCAGCATGGATTACAGCAGGAAGGTCATGCCAGACGAATCTGATAGATTTCTTGACTGGGTGACCAAAGTAGTAGATCAGGAGGGGCTGTGACATGGCCTCCCAGACTTTAGCAAGGCATTTGACACAGTCCCACAAAAAGATTATACAAGTTAGCCAGCCTGGGAGTGGGTCCCAAGATGACAGCCTGGATAAAGAATTGGCTGGAGAATAGGATGCAGAGAGTAATAGTAAATGGAGTCCACTCAGAAGAAAGGAGGGTTACTAGTGGGGTACCGAGGGTTCAGTATTAGGACTCGGTCCTCTTCAATGTCTTTATAAGCTGACATTGCAGAAGGACTGGAAGGAAAAGTATGTCTCTTTGCAGATGACACAAAGATCTGCAACAGAGTTGATGCACAGGGTGGGTGGAAACGATGAGAAGGGACTTGGCAAGGTTAGAGGAATGGTCAAATGTATGGCAGCTTAGATTCAGTGCTGAAGTGCAAGGTAATGCACCTGGGAAACAAAACCCAGGGAAGAGTACACAATGGGGGTGAGATACTAACAACAACAAAATGGAAAGGGACCTGGGGTAGTCATATCAGATGACCTAAAGGTGGGCAAGCAATGTGAGAGGGCAGCAAGGAGGGTTGGGGATACTGGGATGCATAGGAGAGGCATCACCAGTAGAACACAGGAAGTTATTATCCCTCTGTACAGACAGCTGGTGAGACCCCATCTGGAGTACTGTGTGCAGTTCTGGAGACCCAATCTCCGCAAGACATAGACAGGATGGAAGCTGTCCAGAGAGGGCACTAAAATGGTGCAGGGTCTGCACCGGAAGACATATGAAGAGAGACGAAAGGAGCTTAATATGTATAGCCTCAAGGAAAGGAGGGAGAGGGGGACATGATAGAAATGTTCAAGTACCTCAAGGAATCAACAAAGTCCAAGAGGGTAGCATATTTCTAAGAAAAGAGGTGTGCAAGAACAAGAGGGCACAATTTGAAGATGGGGGTGGCTCAGAGGTAATTTAGGAAGTATTTTTCACAGAGAGGGTTGTGGATGCATGGAACGGCCTTCCGGAGGAGGTTGTGGAGTCAAAATCAGTGGTGGAATTCAAGCATGCATGGGACAGTCATAAGGCAATTCTAGGGGGTTGGGGTAGGAAGAAGTAGGCTGCTGGTTAACTAGGATCTGCAGCTTATCCAGTAGGTAGGGAAATGGGCAGACTGGGTGGGTCAAGTGGTCCTTATCTGCCGTCAAATTCTATGTTTCTATGTTAACAGTGAAGGGGCTACCTTCAACACCCAGATTGTGGGAGGTGCAAGGAACTGGTTGAGGGAAGAATCCGGATGAAGGGATGAGGAGGGGCATGGAAGGAGGGGGATCCCAAGGGGTGAAGAGCGAGGAAAGCAGGAGGTTAGAGTACTGCTACTGGAGGACTCCATGGTCAGAGGCATCCAGTGGGAGGGGCAGGGGGATGGCAAAACCTGTCTGATCAGAACCAAATGTCACCCAGGCCTGATGGTGCACAAGGCCAAGCATGAGTTGTATTCACTGGCAAGGGAATGCGGGGAGACCCCAGACATTCTAGTGCACTAGGGGACAAATGACATAAATGGAAATACTGAACTAGAAATTCAGGCAAGGTTCCGGGAGTTGGCCAGGGTATGCCTTTCCATAGGCTATAAGATCTCCTTTTCGGAAATCCTGCTGGTGCCAAGGGCTAGTGGGGAAAACAAGATGAAGATTAGGGAGATAAATCAGTGGCTTAGAGAGTGGTGTCAGGAATTGGGGTATGGCCTGGTGGGGTACTGGGTGGAGACCTGGGAGGATAAGGGGCTGTATTCAAGAGACTGGTTCCACCTTAATTTGGAGGGAAAGGAAATCCTTAAACTCAAACTAGCTGGGTTCGCCAGCAAAAGGTGGAGTTTAAACTTGTGAAAGGGGGAGGGATCAAAAAAGGGGCAGTGCCAGCAGGTACGATAAATGAGGGACATGGTCTCCACTCCTCTAGGTGGCTAGGGAGATATGTAAATGGGTCACCTGGTAGGGTGCAGGAGCTGAGAAATGGAAGCTTAAGGGGGAGAAAGGAGAGGAGGGAAAAGGGGTGGAGAGTGGTCCTGATAATGCCCGGAGCTTAGGAAATAAAATGCCTGAGCTTCAGGCAATGCTAGTTGAGGGGGAGGTAGATGTGGCAGCAGTAACTAAGATCTGGGCCACTCAAGGGCACAAGTGGGACCTAAATCTGGAGGGCTACACTATGTTCAGGAAAGATAGGGGGAAGGAAGAGGGGGTGGTGTAGCACTGTTAGTCAGAAATGGCATGGGTATTGGAGGGGTAGAGGAGGCAGAGGGGAACGTGGAGCCTATTTGGGTCACACTGCTGATGCGGGGGGGTAAGAGAGTAAAGGCTAAAGTGGTGTGCAAGCCACCAGCACTGGTGGAGGTCCTGGAAGAAAGTTTGGTGGCAAATCTTGAGGGACACTGTAGATTGGGAAAGGGAAGGGTAGTGGTAATGGGGGACCTCAACATGCCAGGAACAGACTGGGGGACTATGATGACATCAGCGGTCAGAGAGCAGAGGCTGCTGAATGTCTTCCAGGATGCATTTCTGACACAACAGGTGGGTGAGCCAACTAGGGAGACCAGGACACTGGACATGGTCCTGGCAGACAGTGATCAGATTAGGGGCCTAGAGGTGAGGGACCCATTGACAAGGAGTGATCACGCCACAGTCTGGTTCTTCCTGGACCTGGGGGGGGAGGAAAGCTGAACAAGGATGGTAGTAACTGATTTTAGGGGTGCAGACTTCAGGGAGATGGGAAGGATCCTTAAAGATCATCTGGACAGGATAAGGCCAGATATGGATGCTGACAGCAGGTGGGGAATCATTAGGAGGGGAATACAGGAAGTTACCAGATTTTGCGCAAGGGAAAGGCATAAGTTTGGTAAGGCCAGAAAACCCTGCTGGTGGACCCGGGAGGTACAGGAGGTGGTGAGTGAAAAGAAGGTGGTCTATAGGCACTTCAAGTGCTCAAGGAGTGAAAGGGATCAGGAGGAATATGAGCTGACAGCCAAGAGAGTCACTAGGGCGGTGAGAACAGCTAAGGCAAAAAAGGAGCAGTCCTTGGCCAGTGGGATCAGAGGGGGGACAAGAGCATCCTTAGATACATAGGGGAAAAAAGGAAAGTAATGGGGCAGATCAGCAAGATAAGGATAGGGGATGGTTGGGAACAGGAGACGGTGGGAACAGGCAGAAGTCCTAAATGAGTACTTTGCCTCACTTTTTACCAGGGGGATGGAGGGGCTATGTCTTGTAATGAAATGTAAAATTTATTTATATAAGGCACCCTTCCTATGCTCAGGGCGCCCTTACAAAAATTACAACAATATTTAAAATACATAGCATTAATAAAACATATATAGCATACATCAAGTATCTAGGAATGCTTGACAAAGCAAAAAGGTCTTTAGGGATTTTTTAAAGCTTTCTACAGTCAGGTTATCTCCTATCTGATGAGGTAGAGAATTCCACAGGGTAGGTGCCATAAAGGCAAAAGATCTTCCACCAGATGTTTTCAGAATCACCCTGGGAATCTCTAGCAATCCCTCATCAGAGGATCGGAGTGAGCGAGAGGGACAGTAAGAAAACAGAAGTTCTTTCAGGTAGTGAGGTCTCAACTCATGTAGGGCCTTATAGGTCAGCAACATGACCTTGAAGGTAATCCGCCACTGTATAGACAGCCAGTGCAGAGCCTGCAGCACAGGTGTTATATGACTGGATCTAGGGACTCCAGTCAATAACCTGGCCGCCGCATTCTGCACTAACTGCAAGTGGTGGATATCCACCCCCGGAAGCCCTAGATAACGGGCATTGCAATAGTCAAAATGACTGGTAACTAAGACATGGACCAAGGTAGGAAGATCTTCGGGTGGAACCAGGTGTTTCACCCTGGCTATATTCCTTAGATGAAAAATGGAAGACTTGACTACGGCTGACACCTGCACCCTCAGGGTCAAGCCCTCATCAAATATAACACCTAGGTTACGCACCTGGCTAGAGGCCATAAGCGGAATCCCCCTAAGACATAAACCTGAGGGCTTCCCCATCCATGCCCCTCACATCCTAACTCCAGAATCCACCACCAATACCTCTGTCTTACCTGGGTTCAACCGAAGCCAACTGGTACTGATCCAGTTCTGTATCTCCAGTAGGCAGTTGTTGAACACTGTGATTGAATCAGACTCCCGTTCAGGTACAAAAGACATGTAGAGCTGAGAATCATCAGCATAGCAATAAAAACTCAGCCCATACCATCTTATAATGTCCCCCAATGGAAGCATATACACCGCGAATAACATAGGGGACAATATCGAACCCTGTGGAACCCCACAGGGCAGGCAGCGAGGGGCCGAGGAATAAATGCCTGACACCACTCTCTGAGACCTGCCCTCGAGGAATGATCGAAACCAACTGTAGACTGGCCCCCTCAGCTCACACAAAACCCACAGATGTTCGAGTATCACCCTATGATCCATGGTGTCAAACGCTTCTGAGAGGTCAAGGAGAACCAAGATGGACCAAGCTCTCCGATCTCTCACCATCAGGAAATCATTTAGTACCCAAACAAGGGCTGTTTCAGTGCTATGCCATTTCCTGAAGTCAGATTGGAGAGGGTCATAGATATTGTGGCTGGTCAAATGATCCTCCAGCTGTAAAGCGACCACCTTCTCGATAACTTTCCCTACAAAGGGTAAGATCGAGACCGTCTGTAGTTTGCTGAGCAGTCGGGATCAATGGAGGGCTTTTTCAGAAGGGGGCAAACTACAGCCTCCTTTAAGGGATCCAGAAAGATCCCTCTCTTCAATGAAACTGACACTATCCCAGTAAGGATTGGGCCGATAACCTCTACACACCCCACTAGGAGGCGAGTAGGGCCTGGATCCAAACTACAGTAGGTAGGTCGCAAAGTCTGGACAATCTTCTCTATATCCATGACTGCTGGTTAGCTAAAGGTGAACCAAGCCAACTGGGTATCAGTACCACTGACTGACCCATGCAAGGTCCAATGGGAGGATGCTGGCTGATCTCTTCCCTGATGGTGGACACCTTATATCAGCGAAGAATTGCGCAAACTCCTCACACTGTATTTGTGACAAAGCTCGACCAGTCTGAAGACAGGCTGAATTGCACAGTCTGTCCACAGTCCGGAAGAGCTGGGCGGGCTTATTCCTCACTGTACCAATTTCCCTGGACAGGAATTCTGCCTTTTTATGGGAAATTGCTGATTGGTAGATCTTATAATGTTCCAACAATCTAAGCCTATCCACACCTCCAGGCGAGTTTTCCTTAGCTGCTTCATTTCCTCTCTTCAGCTCACAGAATCACCGGTAAACCAGGGAGCCCCTGAGCGTAGAGTAAAGGGGCAAACTCAAGTTGGAGCAATGACATCCAAGGCCACTACAATGGCCCTATTATAGGTCAACACCAGGGGCCCTGGGTCAGTGCTATTCATTGGTAATCGCGAGAAGTCCAGTTCCGTCATTAGGCCTTCCGAGGTAACTCATCTCAAAGGACAGAACTGTAGTAACTCCTTAGGGGCAGGCCTCTTTCAGGGGGCTGCGAAACTGAATTTTAGGGTGTGATGGTCAGACCAACCAATTGGCTCCACCTCCACATCAGAGACCTCCATCCCCAGATGGAATATCAAATCCAACGAGTGTCCCTCCTCATGGGTTGCAGATGTAATAACCCATGTCAGGCCCAATAAATCCATTGATTGGAGGAGGTTTTGTCCAAAAGGCGAGAGTTCATCATCGACCCAGGCATTGCAGTCTCCCAGAATTAACCATCTGGGAGACTCCAATACCATCTCGGCAATGAAGTCCGCAACCTGCCTCAGGAACTCCCTCCCATCCCCTGGTGGATGGTAAATGAGAAGTATCCTGCAGCCTGCAGCTGCACCTACTATATACTCAAAGGAGCTGGTACATCCAGCTGGAAACTCACTAAGATCCAGTTCCTGTCTAAAACAGACTGCAACCCCCCTGTCCCTACGATCCACTCTCGGGTGGTGAATCACCAAAAACCCGTCCGGGACCGTGGACTCCAAAATGGGGTCCACATTCTTATCACGCCAGGTCTCGGTGACGCAAGCCAGGTCAACAGAACCAATAAGATCCACAACTACTATGGTCTTATTCCTGATAGACCTGGCATTGCTTAACACCACCCAAAAGGGACAAGAATCCAATGATAACTCCACTTCCTGCCTGACTAAGACAGAACCCTTGGGTATGGGAACAAGAAAAGGAAAACATCTTTCCTGCACCCATTTCACCCCAGGATGTCTTCTGGTTCTCACTGTCTCTATCTGCCAACTTTCCCATCCTCCCCAAGAGTTCCAGGATCTCCGACTCCTCACACTCCTCCGTCTAAAGATGCCAAAAATCAGCATCTATTATACACTTCAGGAAGGAGTGCCAGAAATTCAAAAGGGTGGAGATCCTTCAGTCTTGAGGGGGAATACCACCTGACTATATCCCTAATACCCCAACACATGTCCACAACACATTCTAGAACCCAATAACACTCATTCCCTCCTTAAAAAAAATGATATAAAAAACCATTAGCAGTTTAATTTAACCCCCCCCCCCCACAACTTAAAAAGTCCTGCCATCTCCCTCTCACACAGAGGATAGGATTAAACAAAAAATAATTAAAACTAAATAACAATCAACATTAATAATAAAATAAAATAACCCTTCAACTCCCCCACCAAATCTCACAATATCCTTCACACAAAGATAATAATAATCCTACTGTAGGTAGTACTTAAAATACTTAACTAATATACTGAAAAAACAGTCCTTAAAAAATCCTTTTGTTGTATTTTATACCAGTTCAATCCAAAACAATTTATGACTCCATATAAAGGGGCCTCTGTATAGTTTGAATGCACCACCTCACACATAAAAACCAAGGGGGTCCATTCAGAAGCTCAAGTGCATCACGTCTCACATATTAGCACTTGAATATCCATAAGTAAATGTTAATGCTAATCAGGCACTCTCACTGCCTGAGATTTACCCACTATTCACTAGGCACTCTCACTGTCTAAGAAATTAACATGTCAATTAATAGGATGAAAAGAGAATCTGACCGTATCTGATGATCCAAATCCTGAAATGAATTCTTGTTCCTCTGTCCATTTAAAGAATCCAGAATTTGGTCGGTCACAAAGTTTCGAAAGGATCCTGCATTCCGACTTCAGAGGCCACTGCCAGAAATATTCTGCCACTGCAACCTCAGCCCTCGGATGGTGACTGCCCACCAACTGACTCCCCCGGAGGTCTACGAAAACAGGGACCCAGCCAGTCAGTTCACCAACTGCCTCAGACCCCAGGCTCCCGTGCAATGGCAGCTCCAGCAACTACCCCCCCATTGAAACCAGGTCTTCTCACCACTCCAGTCACAGACCTCACCATTTCCTCCATCACTTAATAATGACTGAGGTATCTCCCAAATCCATATAATCCAGGGTAAATTCAAGCAGTAATCCCAACAGTCATCCAGTTCCTCTCCAGATGTCAACACAAATAGTGATACAGCGGGCCAAGTTTCTTTCCACAGGAACCACTCCAACTCCAATTCCCCCTTAGTGGCTCCTCCTAGTTCTCCCACCCGATCAATTCAGTCAGCTTATTGCTCACAAACTCCTTATAAGGCAGACATCAAATGATGGTCCGCTGATATATTATAATACCGAAAGCCAGAAGAAAGTAACGATGGAAAAAATATTTCCCCTATGCAGTTTCGGGACCATTTAATGTCCGTAATACAACTATAAGGCCTTGTGAAATCCTGATTATGCTCAATCTCTTACTTCCTCACTTAAACTTCCCTAACTAACTAACCCTAACCAAACTAAATAAATCACAATAAACAAAAATAAATTAAAAACCTAAACTGGTCAAGAACCTATTCAATTGTGCAAGAAGCAGAATATTCATAAGCAGCTCAAGTACAACTTACAGCACACCCAGCCTGACGGCCATGTTCTTGTGAGGGGTGCGGGGCAAACCGGAGTGAGGGGTGGGACCTGTAGAGACCAGGGGCCCTGAGGGGTCTGGGAAAAGGGAGTGGCCACCACAGACAGGCAGGGGCCCTGCAGTGCAGGGTGAAAAAGGGGAGGAAGTGGAAGCTGAAATCCCAGTACAGAGAGTAAGGGAAGCCCTCAGGTCTCTTTGGATGGAGAAAGCACCTGGCCCAGATGAGATACATCCCAGGGTGCTGAGGGAACTGGTGGATGTCCTGGCAGTCCCTCTAGTGGAGCTTTTCAACATCTCTCTGAGGACTGGGTGGGTGCCACAAGACTGTAGGGTGGCACATGTCATGTCGATCCACAAGGGGTGATCAAGAGAGGAGGTGGGAAATTACAGGCCCATTAGCCTGACATCGGTGGTT
Organism: Neoceratodus forsteri; assembly: GCA_016271365.2. Taxonomy (NCBI): domain Eukaryota; kingdom Metazoa; phylum Chordata; order Ceratodontiformes; family Ceratodontidae; genus Neoceratodus; species Neoceratodus forsteri. The sequence continues at coordinate 1,050,208,172 of CM028132.1, forward strand.
GGCAAGGTGATGGAGGGTATTGTCATGGAAAGTCTAGGGGGGTTACTGGAGCAAACTGGGTACTTGGATGATAGGCAGCATGGCTTTGTCATGGGAAGATCGTGGCAGACAAACCTTGCTGAGTTCTATGACTGGGTGATGAGGGCCCTGGACCAGGGTAGGCCAGTGGACATCCTCTTTCTGGACTTTAGCAAGGCATTTGATTTGGTACCCCACAGTGGCCTGCTGGCTAAGCTGAAGGAAATGGGGGTAGGGAGACAGTTGTTAAGATGGATAGGAAATTGGCTCTCAGAGCATACTCAGAAGGTGATGGTTGGTGAGTTAGTCTCATCTCCAAGGTGGGTTACTAGTGGGGTTCTCCAGGGGTCAGTGCTGGGGCCACTCCTGTTCAATGCCTATATCTCAGATATCAGGAGGGGGATCAGGAGTTATATGAGTCTCTTTGCAGATGACTCCAAGCTGGGTGCAGTGGTGGATGGGGAGGAGGGGAGGGTGGCCTTGCAGGAGGACTTGGAGGCTCTGGAAAGGTGGTCAGAAAAATGGAAACTCAAATTCAATGTGGGGAATTACAATATTCTGCACCTGGGAGTCAGAAATCCAGGCCAGGGGTATACCCTGGAAGGAGACATGATTCAAGTCACGGAGGGTGAGAGTGATCTGGAGGTAGTGGTAGATGTCAAAATGAACAACTCAGAGACCTGTAGGAGGGCAGCAGCAAGGGCAAATAGGATGCTGGGATGCATCACCAGGGGGATTACCTCCAGAAAGGCAGAAGTGATCCTTCCACTGTACAACTGCTTGGTTAGGCCACACCTTGAGTATTAGGTACAGTTTTGGAGACCACATTTAAAGAGGGACATTACACTCCTAGAGTGAGTCCAAAGGAGGGCAACCAAAATTATCTGAGGCCTGGGGGAGAGGACCTATGAGGAGAGGCTCAAGGAGTTTGGCATGTACACCCTGGAGGAGAGGAGGGACAGGGGGACATGATAGAGGTCTTTAAGTACATGAAAGGGATCAATAAAGGAGGCCCAGTCATAGTGCTCCAAAGGATGGAGGGTGGGGCAACAAGAGGTCACGGGCGTAAGCTGGAAGGGGGCAGGCTCAGAGGGGAGAGGAGGAGATGTTATTTCTCTGAAAGGGTGGTGGAGCCATGGATTGCACTGCCCAGGGAGCTGGTAGAGGTGGAGACTGTGGACAAGTTTAAGAGGGGATGGAACAGATACATGGGGAGTTTAAATCTGACCAGGCCCAATACAGGTGGAACATCTGGGACTGGGGACAGTATAACCCAAGGGGGAGGGGGGGACACCAAAATCGGCCCTCAGTGTGGGTGCTGAAAATCGAGCAGACTCTAGAGACCATTAAGCCTATTCTGCTGGCATTTTAGTATGTTAGTATGTTAGCTACAGCCTGGGACTGAGTACACATACTTCCTGAGGCTCCAGTATGTACAGCAGACCTGAAACAGACAGTAGAAGCAGCTGTCCTAAGATCTTTATGTTTCCTTGGTGGCGATGCTTCCCTTGTCAGTAGAGTAGGATTTGAAAAACCTCTTGAGACCTAGACATCTGCAGCAGAGATTTCTTGGACATTGTCGACCACTGTGGTGACCAGAAGTTAGATCGAAGTTGTACACTCGATAGAGTGGGTTAGCAAAATTGCATCAGAGTTGGTGTTGAGCCTTCTGTACCTTTTATTTTCTGCAGAAAGGCCTCTAAAAGCTTCAGATGATATCTTCTCATAGCCTGGGTGAAGCTCTATCAAATGGCATGGTTTTACATGCCATGCAAGGGACCCAGGCAGCATACACACAAGTGTGTGAGCATCTTCCATGTTGGTCTCAATTTTGCTATAATGAAAGATATGGAATACAGATTTCTTCACAGTTGCATGCATTAATATGTAGTAAAAGTATACATGAATAACGAAAGCACCAGCAAAAAGCGATGGTAAGTTTCAGTGATGGCAAGTATCAATGTTGTGTTTCTGCTGATCAAACTAGTAGTTGACGGGGAAGAACTAAGGAATGATGGACCACGGATGTCATCATAGGTGGTGACAGATGGAAAAAGTGTAATGGAGGTCCTGACTCTGATGACTTGCAGTACATAGGTATGGCCGCTCAAATATTTTGTTTGGCTGTATTTTTAAATGGTGTGCTATTGTTGCCTTATTCCCAATAACTAAAGCTTTACTTTACTTGGAGTCTTCAGATGCTACTTCTTTCCAGAGTGCTTGTGCTTCTTTTTTACTTATAGTGAGCATCTACAGATGCCTGAACCGTGGAAACAAAAGAGAAACAAGAGAACAACAGAGTAACAGAACAACCGAGTAATGATACAAGCAATGGTGCAAGGTACAAGGTGCGGTGCAGTCACAAAGCTGTGGAAGTACTGGAATACTGTAGTTTCACAGCTGGAGTCAGAGCAGGAGCCTAAACTGAAGTGTTGAAGTATGGGGAACAAGGGTAAGAGATTAGCACAACAAGATGGGAGCAATCTGTTGTGGTTGGTAGGCTGCAAGATATAGCCCCAACCCCATACACTCTAAGTTAAAAGTTAAAATTCCCTGAAAATGAACTTTAAAGGTAATGGGACTTGAGGGGATTAAAAAGTGAATTAAAAGAGTTAAGGAAGTTAAAGTGAAGAGGGGGAGGTTTGGCAGTGGCAGCCAACTCTGTAGTAAAGAGATAGGGTTGAACATTTGTGACACACTGAAATGGAAAAAAATATATATGTTCATTTATATACTATATATATATATATATATATATATATATATATTATATATACTGTATATATATATGTATATATATGCTATTTTGTATGATTCTGTGATTGTGTGACTGTTTCAGAGTTGTCAGATTGTGCTCCGAGTTTTATTTATAACAATCCAGTCGATTTGGAAATTTCTTTTTGTATATTCTGTTTATACCCGCTTCGTGCAGCTCAGCTGCCCACTCCTTTGGGCAGCCAAGCCCCACTGCACCACTTTCTTCCATCTACCAACCACTGCCGCTCTTTATGCCACTCCCCAGATGACCTGGCATATCCCGTCACCGGGGGGGCTTCTCCTGTGGAGTTATCAGGAGGGGAAACTTCCAGTGCCCACCAGCATCTTCTTCTATCTCTGCCGGGGGCAGTGATGGTGCAGCATGGGGTGATCCTGGGATTCCCAGCACCGGGAGAGTGGGCCGCCATCATCTGGGTGGCTGGGTGGCACTTTCCTTGGTCCTGTAACCCCACCCACTAGAAAGCATGCCACAGCATCCTGGTGTAACCGTGTATGTGACATGTGGTCACCCATGCCACAAAGCACAATGCCAGTATCAGCCGCCCGGAGCCGCCAAAGGGTGACACATTGTTGACCCTCCCCCTCAGGAGGACAGCATCCAAAGGATGCTCTGGAGCCCTCCTTGCCAGCTTCCGCTCCTATTGTCCTGAGCTTGGGAGTGATCCCGGGTCACCAATGTGCCAGGCAAACCAACCTGGACATTTTTAACAAATTTTAAGTATCTACATAAGTTTAAACAAGTTTTACAAGTAAAATGGGCGAGGCATTTTTTATGAGAATTGCAACGCCTTAAGCCCTTTCAGTTACTAATCCTGTTAAGCACAGATTTCTATTTGAATTTTTGCTCCTTTTTGGCTTGCTAGTTAGCTAATAGGTTCAAGACTGTTACAAAAGTAGTTTTATCACTATTTAATTGTAGTTTTTAATTGCAGTTTTATTGGTAGGTCTTTGCAGTGCACCCTGGTAAGACTGCTTCTGGAATAATATTAATAGTACTGGTTTTATAAACAAATGGAAAAATAAGGGAAAAACAGTTCTCTAGTAGACTAGTTTATTGGTGTCTCAGAAACACTGGATTTTAAATCCCTTTTATCTTGTTCATCTGCTAACATCCATGTGTATGCAGATGATATAGTATTGTTTGTCTCTGGTTCTGCCCCCTCAGATGTCGAGACCAGGCTGCAACTGGACTTCAGTGATGTCCAGTGCTGGTTATGTGATAACCAACTTTTGCTGAATGCCAAAAAGATAGTTTCTATGACTTGCTTGCTAGGCTTGTTGCTACCCCTTCTTCCAGACCCTTGATGGTTCCCCTCTTGAAGACATCTCATCCTTCAAGTATCACAGCTTATGGCTTGACAAGAACCTCAACTTTGCTGAGCACATGGACTCTAGCCATGCAAAGCTGCTTCACAGACTCAGTGCTCTGTATCATCACCTCTCATGCATTTCCTCTCCTGCCCACCTGGAGATCATCCAAAAGATGATCCTTCCTATTTCTGATTATGGAGAAGTTGTTTTTGGCTCTGCCCCTAACTCCACTCTTACTAGACTGGACACCCTATTTAACTCCTTTTGCCACTTCACATCTGACTGTCCACCCCATATTCACCACTGTGACTTCTGCTCCTCTCTTTCCTCCCACTCTTTTAGTGACTGGCGCCTTGCCCACAGTGCATCTATGATTGGCAAATTCTGGTTTGTCTTCCTACCACCCTATCTCCCATCTCTCTTATCTCTTTCTCCAACGTCCCACTATACTTTCTGCAACTCCACCATAAGGATGATTGCCCTCACCCCGCTTTTCCATGGTGGGACGATCTGCCTTCTCATATCGGATCCCCAATCTGGAATTCTTTCCTCCAGATATTCACTGTACCCAGTCACCCAGTTTGCTATCCCACCTCTGACAGCTGCATACCTCCTACTCTTGCAACTACAAGAGCCCTCCCCTCTCATCCAGCATGCTACCTCTACTCTTAACCTCATCAAGAACTTCAGTACTCTAACAATTCTACTGACCACCGTCTTCCCCCCACACATGCCCTACCTTTTCTTCCAGCTCCACCTCATCCCTATTCATCATCTCCTCCTACCCTAATTGTCTCCTCTCCTCTCCTTCCTCTCTTATTCTCATGGCCTTCCCATTTGTAGGATTCATGCAGCCCGGCTGGAGGGGGGTGCTGGCCCGCTGACACCCTATTACTCCTCTTTTGAAATGCCCTCCTATGTTTTTCAGGCCATCACTCAGTTTTTATAGCATTTATATTATGGTTGTTCTTATTTTGCACATTAGCTAAATGTATTAAATATTAATTATTTATTTATTTGCTTTTGGTAACTGGGTGGGTGCACCAGGAATAGAAATGCCTATTTTCAGGCATGACCCGGGAGAATAAAAGTTAAAATATATAAGCACACCATGTGATGCAGCACAAGAAAGAGATAACAAGAGTGAGAAGGGGTCAAATACAATCAACATAGGGATGGGGAGAAATACAGTTAGAACAAAGTCAGGATACAGGCAATACCATGTTAGACAAGGTCAAAAGCATAGACATGTGCAAAACAAATGAATATAAAGTACAAAAATGGATAAATGGACATGTTATATACAATATACAATAAGTACCCTTAGAGGTAGTAAGCTTTGAGAGAGTAAAGACAGAGAGGAGGGGGAGGAGGGGTGGTAGAAGTAGAGGAGAACGAGGGGATAGGTGAAGAGAACAAATATGGGGAGGGTCAATAGAGAAAGATGAGCAAGAGGCAGGAGGGGAAATAAATGCTGACTAAGAGGGACGGGGATTAATGTATATCCTTTGTAATTATATTAATGTTGGTCTTCTTATAATAACTAGCCTGGACTTTAGGGAAGTGAGTATATATCCAATATATCCAATACTGACATGTAATGTCACAATGTAGCTTATGTAATATCATTATTGTGCTGCCACTCCCTTGTTAAATCTTCTTTTGTACTATTGTTACTGCCTCCACATCCCCCTCCCCCCCCCCAGGATGCACCAGGAGATGAGCTATTGCAGCTCAGTGTGCCTGCCTGATGAAACACTTCAAATAAATAATTACATTTTATAATAGGGTTTATTGAAAGTTAAAAGCTGAGGGTTTGTTTTGCACAAGTTAGAGTATAGGAGTGTGGATTTGTTCTACTGAATGTCTCACATCTCGTGAGCTCACAATATAAGTTAGGTTCAATGTTTTTGTGTGTAATACACTAATATTTTATAACTACTTTTTATGGGTCCTTTTCTTGAACTTATTGTTGATGTGTGTTGGCATTTTGAAAAGGAAACAGTGACTGAACTTTGTTCTTTGGTAAAATCCCATTTGGAAGCAAGGGTGGTCAAATAATTAAAAAAAGAGGGGGGAGTTTTAGTTGGTTATTTTATTTCTTTATTATTTTTCAAGACTTACTATTGTTTTTATGATGTCATTACAGAAGAAAAATAGTGCAAGCAAGCCACAAAAGGCAAGGTCTAAGAAACAAGATATGAAAGGTTATAAAGCCGCCGCAGTTGCCAAAGCTGAAAAAATTAAAATTGTTTTACAATCTCCTGGAACTCAAATAGAACTGAGAGGGAATAAAAGGGTTATGAAAAATAGAATAAAGTATGTGGTGGTATGTGTAACGAGAAGTTTACACACACCCTTGGGGTTAGATGCTACATAAACCCAGAGAGTGAAGCTTGAGGGGTTTGTGCAAGCATCTAACCCAGAGGGTATGTGTAAACTTCGAGTTTACACACACCACCCCATATTTTATTTTATATAATTGCTGGGTCTCCCCTTTTTGGCCACAGCAATTACATAAAATAGGATCAGTTCCAGTGTGCCATGATCCACTTCGGTTTTTGTTCCATGAACATTTTTGGAGGTTTCAGTGGTTTAATGTTTTTTGGTATCTCATTATGCTGTTTTGCGTAGAAAATAGCTTTTTTTGATGTAACTTACCACCATGTTTCTATGGCGGGTTGGTTGCCAACGAGAAGGAAGTGGCGAGTCAGGAAGGAAGACACTGCTGCAGGCAAATGCACAGAGGAGGGAGAACCATGCGCGTGTTTGCTGTTATAAATGCTCCTTTATAATGGCAAATTACACCATGGTCTCTGTATAGCAAAAAGGGGAGACCAAGTAATTATATAGAGAATAAAGTATGGGGTAGTGTGTATAATAAAATTTTACACACACCCGAGTTGTGGGATGCAAAATTTATGAAATGCATCCCACAACGAGGGTGTGTATAAAATCGAGTTTTACACACCACCCCACCCCATATTTTATTTTATATAATTGCTGGGGAGAATTTTCTCTCCACAGCAATTACATAAAATAAAACAGCCCCAGTCAGGATGTGAAGCACTGTTGGTCTGCAGTGAGCATCTGCTGAAACCTTTGATTTTTAAAATGTTTATCCCAGGATTACATGTTTACTGAAGGACTCAAGTTTTTGGAGTGGCAACCGTTGACTATGGAGGCAAGTTTTTTATTTTATTTTCTGAATTCACTTACCTACCGAGGAGTTACAGTTACAGGCATGGTCAAGTATCAGGTGAGTGCCTAAGGGGAGAGCAGTGGCAGATGCATGTGTGGAGCGAGGGGAACCTGGCACATGTTTGCCATTATAATCCGCAGGTTATAATGGTGAATTGTAACTGGGTTTCCCTATGGGAGAAAATGCTGCCCAGCTATTATAAATATTTTTAATCCAAGTGTGACCTCATCCCTTATTAATAAAAAAATCTGGTCACACATCTTTAAATCTATTATTAAAGAAATAAAAATGTTTAGCGGACCCTGTCAATAATGAGAATGGTGTAATTATGAATGAAGAACCATTAATTGAGCTGCATAATGTAACTGGTCCAGCTTTGCATGGATCAGAATTAACTGGCCCAGAACAATTAGGTATAGCTGGAAAGCAGTTTGGTATTTTTGAAAACAAGGATATTGTAATATGCAGCAATAATGTACGGCACCCAGTAGAAGCTCAGGGAAAGGGCAGCATATCAGTGAGGCAATATGTAACTATAAAACATTGAGAAGTCTTATTTACAGGACTTTGAATCTTTTTAAACATCTTATATAAAAAAATTAAGCTTGGGACCCATTTAAAAATTACCCCCAGCTATCCCCCACCTGTGGTCACAGGCTGGGTCATCTGAAACCCACAAGGTGGAAAATGAAGGAATCAAAGTTAATGAGAATGAGATTAGACTTGTTTTAAATAGTCTAGAGGAAATTAAAAAATACAGTTTGGCAATT